>CM019149.1:61732235-62094741 GCA_009733165.1 Naja naja | reverse complement strand
TGTTGGAAGCAGTAGAAGTAATTTGCAATTGCCTTCTTCTAGGATATATTTTCCACTTCCCACAACCTACAGATTTGGGAATTCCTGGTTGTCTTTTCATTCAAGGATTAAACAGGCCTGACCCTATTTAGCATTTTTAAGATTAGCTAGAAGCTGTCAGCTGCTTTGACCCACTTCCAAAGCAGGTGAGGCTTTCAGATTTCAACAAAACTAAAATACAACTACACTCCCTCTTTATTTATTTAATAAATATATATGGCCACACAACTCACTGAATGTGACTGTGGGTGGTATATAACCAACCAGTAAAACAATGTCATAGCTGTAAAATATGAAGTTTAGAAAGGGCAGCTTATGGAAAGAAGAAAATTATGATATAATATTAGAGAAAATAAAATATAAATATTTTTGTGACCACTGTTAAGAAATTCAGAAGCAGCTTGCTTATAATATTTCCTTGTGTCTTTTTTCTTATTTTTCTTTTTTATTCTTTTTCTTATATCTCTTCCATGGCCCACAACATGAAGAGCATGAATGAAGCATATTGTCTGGATTCCATTGGATAAAACATTTTAGCAAACAGGACCTGCAACATACCTCTCTTGCTGGACCTGAACTGGTAAGCATGATTGGAAATAGGCAGTCACTCAATTAACCTGGCCATATGCCATGTAGGGCTTTTAAGATCAAAACTAGCACCTTGAATTGGACCTGAAATAAACCAGTAGCCAATGCAGCTCATGGAACAAAGATGAACCATGTGCTATAACTGTCCATGTAGCTGCATTCTGCACCATTTGAAGCTTTAAGGATACTCTTCAAGGACAGCTCTATGTGGAGTACATTATAATAAACCATTCTAGAGGAGACCAGACACGAGTAGAGTGAATAGAGCCTTGTGATCTAGGAAAGGGGGCAATTACTCTACAACATAAAAATATGCAAAGACCCTCCTGGTTAAGACTGCCACTTGCTCCTCCAGTCCTAAGTCCAGGAGGATTCCTAGATTGGCACCAAGTCTGAGTGGATACTGCTGATACTTCACCCCATGATGACAAATGATCTCACCCAGTGGCTTTATGTAGATGTTAAACAACAGCAGAGAAAATAGTGAACCCCATAGCACTTCACATGGAAGTGATTGCAGGCAGAACATCTCACTCCTAAAAAAACAATGATCCAAGGACCAGGTGTCTGAATTCACAATCATAATAGCTCTGCCCAGGTTCTCAGGTCCAACAAATTCAAACCAGACAAGATTGTGCTCAGGCATCTGCAATGTCCCTGTACCAAAGCTGATGTCTAACTGGAAACAAAACTGAGCAACAGCTGCTCTGCAAATTCTTCTGCATGGCTCTGTAGGTGAACCTCTGAGTTCTCTTTCTCCAGGAGGCCTCAAATTATCCTAAACAAGGTCACCAGGCAGCTATTTGTGAATGCAATAAGGGCAGAGAAGTATTACCACTTTACCATCCTTATTACCACTAGGTGCGTCTTAATAGCAGTTCTCACCCTTGTTGACCTCCAGTAGTACTTTAGATGTCACTTCTCCCATTTTGTTTTCCTCAGCTCTTCCATTAATCATGGCTAATGATGGGAAAATAAAATAAATCTACAGGAGGGGAGAGGGCTATGGGCACAATATGATCCAATCCCTCAGCAACTCTCTATTTCAGATATACCTATCCTTCATCTCTTTAGTTCCCAAAACAAGAGGTCCCTGCATCTCACCACAATAACCCCCCATGGGCAGAGAGTCTGGGTCCCATGGGTGCTTAAACATAACCTCTCCACACTATAGGGACCTAGCAACTTAAAGAACTTAGCAATGTGCCTTCCATAGCACCTCCCAAATTCTCTTCATAGCCCCTCACCCAGGAGGTAATCTAGTCTTTCTATAGTCAACTCCCCCTATGGCCTAGAGTTTATTCATCTTTGCAATGTATTCTTTCTACAGATGTTGTGGGGGATGAGAGGTGGGGAGAGGAATGGAACATCTTTGCATAGATATTTTCTAATAACCTTTTATATTACAGTGTAGAAGTTTGTTAGCTGCATAATGTGATTTGAAGAAAATTCAAACTGAATTCTATGCATGTTTCCTTGAAAAAATTATCTCATGAAAAATCAAGGTGGCTTAGGCCAGGCAAAAATATATACTAATTGGATTAATACATGATTTTCAGAATTTCACATGTATATTTTACTGCCCTCAGGTACAGATCATTTTTACTACCAGTACCAGTTAAAATATTTTTAGGGAAAAAAGAAGAATATTAGTCCAACTGAAAAGCAGTCAAAAATGCTATCAAAAAGATATCAATATTTAGTAACATTCAAATATAGAAATGGAACTTGGTAAAGCTTAATGAACCATTGTTTGCATTACACAGAATGGGAACCAAAGCATAGAAAACTGGTTCAGTTATGGCCAGCATTAGAGAGTGATCAAAATTTCACAGTTTCAAGGACTAAATTCTCTGAAATGTTACTCATAAAGTTCACTAACAATTCTGTTTCAGCATTTGCCAAGTTATTCACTGCTTAAGATCCAGAGCCCTACATTCATCGAATTGCATGCGGGAGACTCACATCTAAAGCCAGAAGGGTGAACTGGAATAAGCACATTTTAATCAGCTGTCAAGAGGAATGCTGGCAATACACTGTGCATTGCCTCCTCCTTCTATATGACTTGGCATCTAAGTTGTATTGACATTATAAATTTTGTAGCATACTCTGCTTCCCCAATTAATTTTCAGTTACTGGAATTTTGCCTTTAAAAGAGCACACTTTTTGTGCTAGCAGGGCAAAATGCATTTTGTAGTGCTGATGGCCAGCAGAAGAAACTGTTTACACACCATACAAAGCCAGAAAACTTTCACTGACTAAAGCCAGCAGTCTGGAAAATGCTTTCGGTATATGAAATTAACTTCCTCATCAACCTAGTTAGAAACTTTCTATGGACTGACTTTAACTTACTGTATATAAAGTTGCACTTAAACTTGGAAAAACATTTGATGAGCTATGAAAGGAAACAGTGATTGTGGTTTTCATTTCAACTATAGATTTGAATGTGAAATGACAGTTTCAGCTCAGGTTTGAATGTGCTTCTCTTTTACCTTCATATGAATTTGGAGGGGTAACTATCTGAAGTGTTTTTGTAACCCTCCCCACTCATCTGGGTTTCTGCAAAGTTTATGTGCTCATTAACAGATCTTCCCTCTCTGAAGAGCCAGCACTGTCTGAAGACATGGTCATGTGGCTGGCATGACTAAACACCAAAGGCACATGGGACACTGTTACCTTCCCACTGAAGTAAACCCTATTTTTCTACTTGCATTTTTACATGCTTTCGAACTTCTAGGTTGGCAAAAGCTGGGACAAGTAGCGGGAGCTCACTCCATTATGCGATGCTAGGGATTCAAACGGCTGAACTGCCAACCTTTCTGATCGACAAGCTCAGCGTCTTAGTCACTGAGCCACTGTGTTTACTCTCTACATGCTCATAATACCTGCCTTGCCAATTTGATCTGACAGGATTAATGTACTCTGGTTTCCTTCGGTTAAGAAATGCCATCTATGAGGACCCCAGAAGCACATCTTCTCTGTCCAATCTTCCCCAAGAGTGGGATAGCCCTCACCTTGATGTTTTGAAGGGTCTTTAAAACCTGTGTCTTCTGCCAAACATGGGACAGGAAACCTCAGTTTGATTATGTGGCTTCTTCTTTTCATTCCTATCTGGATCTGCCATCCTCGCTAACCTTATTCTTCTTGTTTAGTTCTTGATGTCTTTGTTTTTAAGGTTTCACTTATAAAATGCCCATGACTAGGAGTCATGTGGTATATTTTTATAATATGAACAATAAATAATAATTGGTTGCTACATGGATGGAAGAACACCAAAGCAGTGCATTAGAAGACCTCCAATCTCCTTTCAGACCTCTAATTCTGATATCCCTTTCAGGAGGCTTCATTGGGAAGTAGAAAATAATGTCAACCACTTCTGAACATCTGCCATGACTTTGTCCAAAAAAGTCATCTTGAGCTTGAATTGGCTGAACTTCTTTTACTCATTAAACTGTTAAGCCAGAATGACCCAAAATGCTTTTCCAACAGGCAACTGAGCTTTTTTGTTTTTTGTTTTCCTTGAAAACATTTTGCCTCTCATCCAAGAAGCTTCTTCAGTCCTGAAGAAGCTTCTTGGATAAGAAGTTGCATGTTTTCAAAGAAAAGAAAATCCCCAAGAAATCCAGTTGCCTTTTGGAAAAGCACTTTTTGGGGCAACCATGACCTGGATGATTGAGAACCTCCACAGAATCCAAGGACAAACAAAATACTCAACAAGAGTGCCCCATTTTGATCATGGGATATGGATCTGTTTTAATAGGTGAAGCATCAAGATCAGGCATAGGAACTGCTAAATGCAACAGCCTTATGATGTATCAGCCATAGTTCATCTGGCAATGCCACAGGGTAGCTTTCTGTGACTCTCCTATAAACTACGATAATTTTAACTGTTCAAAGATTGCATAAGCTACAACTTCCCCAACTGAGTCTTTTTTTTATAAAAAGTTTTTTATTTTGAAACAAACATACAAACAAGACATACAAAATGTAAAAAACCATCTTCCATATGTACACACAGTGTGTCAGTTGGTTACAAATCCTTTGGGTCATCCTTTCATAATCATCACTCACAATTTATCAAAAAGAAAATTTCTCATATTATCAATAAAACATTCTTATGTATTTATCAATTATTACTTATATACAATTAAACTATTTATTTCATCATATATACGAGATATGTTTTTAATCTAAAATTTATGTTATACTTTCATCCAATGGTTATATATGTCAGCCTTATATTTTATATCAATCTGTTATATTTCTATTACAAAATTATATAATCTATTACATTACCAGGTCTTTTTATTCAACCATTGATAAAACAAATCCCATATCTTGTAAAATTGTTTACCTTCTTGTTCTCTGATTTCAAATGTCAATTTACTCATTTCAGCACAGTCCATAATTTTCTTAATCAATTCCTCCTGCATAGGTATTTTATCATTCTTCCAATTTTTGG
Organism: Naja naja; assembly: GCA_009733165.1. Taxonomy (NCBI): domain Eukaryota; kingdom Metazoa; phylum Chordata; class Lepidosauria; order Squamata; family Elapidae; genus Naja; species Naja naja. Next base: position 62,089,652 of record CM019149.1, on the reverse strand, counting down.
CAAATACAATTCTAGCTGCTGTTAAAACATTTACAATCAAATATTTCAACTCTTTATTGTAGATATCTGGTATAATTCCCAATAAAAATATTTCTGGTTTCAAGTCTATGTGTTGTTGTATCATTTTTTCCAACCATGTGGATTCCCAACTGAGTCTTGAACACATCTAGTTACAGACCAAGAATAAACTATGGCTATTGATCATGATTTGTAATTAATACTCAATCAGTTATAATTAATAGATTTTCTTTTTGCCTAAACATAACTTGACTGTGTTCCTGGATTTAGCTAACATGATATGCTAAATTCCAGCAGCACTTAGCTGGTAATGCAAGTACGTATTGTGCCACCACAGTAAAAAATAAAAACCAAGTACTCTGCCATCTGTCCTATGCATGTTCAGGGTTCAGAAAGCAGTAATCACATGCCCATTTCACAAAGTCTCCCTACCCCACAACAACAATAAAAATTCATCTGCTCAACTGATGTTGCACTGGCATTTCTGAAACCCAGTTTTCCTGACAGTAGAACATCAAGGGACTCATGAGGAAGAAACAGTAAACATGCCCAAATACCCAACTGATTAGTAAAGAAGTTTGACTTCAGTTCAAAAAGTCAGCATATTTTTCTCAAGTTTGACATGACATCAAAAGGAATAGATGAGAACATAAGATAGATATCCAAGTGGGAAGCTGGTGAAATAGAGCTGCTCATGATTTTCAGGAGGTGAATCTCAGGTCTCTCATAATCCACAAGGGACTGTACATGTGTTAGGATAAATCAAGGGCAAACTTGGCAAGTTTAAGATTTGTGGACTTCAACTCCCATAATTTCTGAATTATCATGACTGGAGGAGGAATTCTGGGAGTTGCAATCCATACAACTTAAAGTTGCCAAGTTTGAAGACCCCTGAGATAAATGGACCATAGGATTCAACCTTCTTATGAGCATCAAAAATTCTTAACACACATTTGTAAGCTTTTGCTTGACTCAACTGTCTCCAGCTTGGAAGCATTGTCCAAGCTACTTATACATGCCTTGTAGTTAAAGTAACCATAGCAACCCAATGCAGATGTATTCCAAGTCTTCCTCCAAGTCAGCTCATTTATATCAGCTGGCAGGAATAGCTAACACCCAAGAAGATAGGCTCAAGATCCAGATGGATCTTGATAGACTAGAACACTGGGCCATATTTAACAAAATGAAATTCAATGTAGAGAAAAGTAAAGTCCTACACTTAGGCAAGAAAAACCAAAAGTACACATATAGACTGAGTGAAACCAGGCTCAATAGCAGTAACTGTGAGAGGGATCTTAGAGTCTTAGTGGACAGCCAGATAAATATGAGCCAGCGGTGTGCAGCAGCAGCCAAAAAACCTAATACAATCCTAAGTTGCATTAACAGAGGGATACAATCAAGATCAAGTGAGGTACTAATACCCCTCTATAAAGCCTTAGTAAGACCACACCAAGAGAACTGCATCCAGTTTTGGTCACCACACTATAAAAAAGATGCTGAGACTAGAAAAAGTACAGAGAAGAGCAACCAGGATGATTAGGGGACTGGACACTAAAACATATGAAGAACTGTTACAGGAACTGGGCTTGGCTAGTCTAGTGAAGAGAAAGACCAGGGGAGACATGATAGCAGTGTTCCAATATGTGAGGGGCTGCCACAGAGAGGAAGGGGTCAAGCTATTTTCGAAAGCACCTGTAGGGCAGACAAGGAATAATGGATGGAAACTGAACAAGGAGAGTTTTAACCTGGAAATAAGGAGAAACTTTCTGACAGTGAGAACAATCAACCAATGGAACACCTTGCCCTCGGAAGCTGTGGGAGTGCCATCACTTGAGACTTTCAAGAAGAGATTGGACTCCCATCTGTCAGAAATGGTGTAGGGTCTCCTGCTTGGGCAGGGGGTTGGACTAGATGACCTACAAGGTCCCTTCCAACTCTGATTATCTGTTGTCTGTTACCAGGGTGATAGAGGGACTAAGTCAAGGATAGTTGCCAGTTATATATTTGAAATGAGGGTCTCTCTCTTGGCCTCTTTCTTTTTAGTCACCAAAAGGCTTTTAAACTTTAATGAAATACTGCCAGAAAGCAAACTAGCATTGTACAATAGGATCAGCCAAGATGAATAAATTGGGATCTGATTTTAGAGATATAATCAGCATTATTAAGTCTTAATTTCTTCTATAGTACAGGGAGCATGATGTATTCCTTGTGTCTATAGAAACCCTGGTCTCAACATTACAGCACAAGTTAATATCCACCAGGCTAAATATGGTGGCCACTGTAGTCTAGCAGGACATTAAGAAGAGAAAGTTACTTTAGAGAACATATGAATAGATATTCTCCTGCCATTCTTCTCAACCCAACAGACCACATCATTGCCTTGTTTACTGGTGCTGCAAAGGGTGGAATATGAACACACACACACACATACCATCCAGAGCAACTCCACTTATACCTTTCACATTCATACTCAATTTGGAGAAGGTGAACCTAAGAACACATAAGACCTTTATTTTTCAAGGATTCTTGAGCTTACCAAGCGATATGGAACACATACAGTCTATGCATCTGTATTTACTCCATGTTAATAGCTTGTTTACTGAATGTCAGTCACCATAAGCCACTAGTATAGAATAGCAAACCACCTTTCACTTTTGAATTTCAAGCACTCTAACCTTTACGCAGATTAATCCAGAAACTGCAAGCCTTTGGCTGTCATTACTGGAATCTCCTGTTCAAGACAGCTGCATTAAAATAACAATACTTTTATTTCTCTCCCACAATCCCTAAGATAATCTTTTTGTTATGGATATGCAGCTGGATGATCTGTAGGTCAAGGTCTATGTTTTGGAGCCGCAGCTAAATTTTGTGGTGGTATTCCCTCATTTAAAATGTGGTAGTCAAAGTATTTGGGTGAATTCTTGGAAGGGAGAGCCTGTGTGTAGGAATGTCCACTGTTAAAACAATCAATTCATTACTCCATACAGTCAGTCAGCGATGGAGGCATTTATCTGTCTCTGAGTGTTATGGCAACTATAGAAGAACTGTGCTTCTGCAGAAGCTTCCTTGAAGCAATTTAACAAGTCATGTGGATATATTCTGTCCCCCAGTCTATCTTTAACTCACTGCTAGAGAAAGCGAAGACAATAGACATACTACTATATGATAGGCCACTTTTAGGCTCTCATTCTTGCAGAAAGCCAAAGGCAAAGGAAGATGTAACAAGTTGTAACAAGCCTGGTATTGCAGCTTTGGGTGAAAGGGGGAAGCAGGTGCAAAGCTGTGACTGGGTTAGGTGATCTTATTAGGAGCTCTGATCAGGCTCTGCTTGGTTGCTTTGCTTCAACACTAATTCCATCCAACATGGCAAAACCTCACAATCTTGCATAAAGAACAGCTAAGGGATAAAATTGTTACAAAATGAACAATGATATCCAAACAGATTCACTGGTAGCTCAGAATTCTAAAATAAGAAAGGTCCTTTGTAGCATTAAAATGTGTTTTTTAAAATTATCTAATATTTTTTTAACTGTACAAGACTGTAAAAGAAAATAAGAGGCAACTGAATTAATGAAATATCATAATTAGGCAATCATGTCAAATGTTGAACAAGAGGAAAAAAGGACAAGTACATATTCATAAATACATCTTACATCTTATTATATCTTACTATATATATATATATTATATACACCTTATTATTAGAACTATTTCATCTTCTACTGTATGTTCTACTGTATGTGTTCAGGGAAGAAACCTCCATCTAAAAAAACCCCAAGTGTGTAAGTATATGTATTTAACACACAAAATTTAACCAAAATGTTAAAAAGTTAGAAAGACAAACAATGTACAGTCCTTCACGTCCTATTGTACAGAAAAAGAATTATTTCTGTACAATAATTGAAGTGCTATCAGTCAGGAGAAGATTATTTTCTCTTGGAATGACATTTCTCATTTTGGAGTAACCACCCAAATGAAGATTGTGTGGCCTCTTGTGCAAGATACTTCTCTGATCAACCTGAACATCAAAACCCTTGGAGTAATCTTTTCAGAGTTTCAAGAAAGCATTCCCAGTTGTGGCTGGAAACAGACCAGAAGCCAATGTAGATACTTCAATAAAGAAGCAGGATAGACCCATAACCAGCTCTGGTCCACTGGAATACGAAATCAACATTTTTCATTTGCAGTATTGTCTATTTCTACTCTGTCCTATAAAGAATTCCAAAGACATTTCTATGCCAGTTTAGCACCCATGTCTCCTAGAATCTACAGTACATCATCTCTTTCCTGGAAAGAGATGTGGGAGAGATAGTAACACCATATTTCTTTATTTGCTGCCCTTCAAAGCAAATGCTTAATATCAGCTTTAAAAAAACAGGTACTACATTTCCTTCAGCATCAGAGATACACTCAAGCTTCAGAAGGTGAGACATATCTGACAATTCACGCACTTCAGCTGCACAAAGGTGTCCCTCTGCAGGAGAACTGAGTGCTAAATCAGGCCACTTTATTGTGTAGAATAACAATTCTACTCCAAATAAGTAGAGGAGCACTAAGTTTATTTGGCAACCATCCCTGGATCTGTCTTATAGGAGCAGGTAGCAGCAGGGCAATGGTTATAATGCTTATAAACATGCGTAGCTCAGTGTGTCCATTTCTCATTGGTTTAATCTTTGCATTCACCTCATATAGTTAAATTTCATTTTTGGCACATATAAAAGCACTTTATTTCTTGTATGGTCCCTTAAAATGCTGACTGGTCACTTCCCCATCCTAGAATGTCCTGACATGCATTCTAATTTTCAACTTTGGGTTCCTTGAATGTGATCTGTCTTTCTAAAGATAACACAGAAAGGCCTTTAGATGCCCCTACAATTATTAAGTGCAAAATCAAGAAGGCGTTAGCACAGGGTAAGCGTAGGGGGAACTGAGCAGACAGCTGATTAACAGACTTGCATTTATGATAGTTTAATAATAGAGCTGTCACAATAAGAGAGATTTACTAATTGCAGAGACTTTTCCTTTCAGGTTCCCATCACATCACCATTTAAATCCCTAGGCAACGCTTTCTAAACACCTCCTTATTGTGTCAGGGGGAAGGAGGGGAGAGGCACTCCTTATGGTTCTTATTCAGTCATTCAGCATCAAGTCAGAGAAATAAGACTTTATTTAAATGGGGAGAAGAAATAAAAACCCCAGGACTGTTATGGAAGAGACAATTGTCAGCTGATAAGGGCAAGCATTAAACCTTGCTAAAATGTGTTGCTATTGGGATCTGCATACCAAGAAGAAGTGGTTTTGTAAAACTGAACTATTTAATTTCTGGTATGTGGGTCTAGATGCAGACCAGTCTAGCTCAATCCATATCAATTCCATGTTCATGCAAAATTAGTTCTCTCAATAAACAGTATACTTCCTTAATTTAAGCAAAGAATAAAGGATATACAGAGCAATATTCTGGAGATGTGAGTTTTATATCACTCACATCTCCAGAAGCCTTAACTGTTGATATGCTGACTGGGTTCGTACATGCTCAACTACGGATTTCTTAAGTATGGCTTAATAAGATTCATGCTAAGCCAAAAATAAAGAAACCATATTGTAGCTCAACATGATATGTGAATTCATTGTGTTTTAGCAGATGCTTTGTAAGGACTCTAGACCAGGCCTGTTAAACTGGTGGCCTTCAGCCTGGATGCATCATGCACAGGCCACGCCCAGTCCAGCTCCGCAAAGGCAAATAATGTCATGAATATGTCACATGGCGCGATCAAGTTTGACACCTGTACTCTACACTTTTCTACTTAGGCATCACTCATCTATATTAATCCTAATATGTTGATTTCAACTTCCATGGTTCACAGCCAGTATGACTCTTGGCATTAGGCTAGGAAAGGCTGGCCTAGTTATAATTAGGAATGTAATTTATTTTCCAAATTTATTTATCTATTCAGAAAATTTATATAGCCACCCAACTCAAATAAAATAATTCAGGGCAGCATATGACATTTGTAACATTCATGTGGAATCCATTTTGGACTGCATTCTTGCTGTTTTGTATCATCTACCACTTGAGCCAATTGCTGATTAACACAAATTTCTGTATATGCCAAACTCTGGGTTTACACACTATGGGCCTTGCCACAAATAACCATTAAGGCTGAAGCTAGTGTGCCTGGGATCACAGCTCAATAAAGACATGATGGAGACATTGAGGAAGTAGGGACTGTAGGGCACTTGCCTGTGCAAAGATTACACTATAGCAGTGCAATTGAGACCACATGGTAACAAAGATAAGTTTCAGGAAACTTGATAGTAACAGTTAAAAATAAGATGTGAAGGGGAAAGCAAGTTCATGTGTATAACTTTGAAATAGATACCAAACATTTCTAGTTTCTGCTAAATATATGAAAATATAAATTGGGCAGATGCATATTATCTTTTGACCAAGGATCAATACCCAACAGTGCCAGTATATAGCTTATTGGTGCCTATATGTAAAGGCAACATATTTACTTTAGAACCAAAACTCTTTCTCACTTTCAGGAATCTTCCCTAGCTAGCATCTGGGAAAAAATTGTCTGTTGCCATCATACTGTACTTTAAATGAATGTTCTTTATGCTATTTATTAGTTTGATTTTAAAACATTTTACTGTTTTATATTGACTGTTTATTTCTGGTCATCTGCTGCCCAGAGTCACCCTCGGGGGAGATGGTGGCTATATAAATTTGATTAATAAACAACCCTAGTCACAAACTTTGCAATAAAAATGTATCCAACCCAGATTAGATGATATTAGTGCTCAAATCCTGTATTTGTAAACGATAGGAAGAATTAAATTAAGGCAAATCCTTAAACAGGGCTGGAAATAAACAGAAAACACTTTTACCAAGCATCAGTTCTCTGCCAATACACTGGCAAAGTAATGAAGCTTCAGTCATATACAGCATCTCATGAAAGTGGATTAACAGGTCATCTTTAAACAGGTTTGATTCCCAAAATGCTATTAAGCTATGCTTTGCCTGTCCCCAGGCTCCTCCATGCTAAATAGATTAGCATCCAGCTGATCAAAAACTGAATAATTACAGCAAGGCAAGAAGGTTAGTGACAAGATAAATTTACTGGCACCTCATTAGAAGAGGAAATCAAAAATGTTCTTCTGTTCATTATGCCTGATTAAGCACTGATGCACCAGAGACCAGTTTGACAGGCTGACAGCTAGATTACTTGTAGTCTAGTCAAGATGGGTATGGCCTGCATTGCACAACTACATTGAAATCATGGTGAAATCACTCTTGTTGTAAAAGAAGAGTGATTTCACCATGATGGTCAAATCTATAATTCAGCTGAATTATGAAGAGCGACACTTATATTTAAAAAAAAAAAACAGAAAACAATGCTCTGGAGGCCATGTTTTCCCATTTTACAAGTTGGAGCCAAACATTTTTAAATATACAATACTTTGTTTTGGCCAAAGAGAAAGCTGCTCCAAACTTCATCAATATAAGCCTACTATACTGTCATTAATATGAATCATTTTAATGAGGAACCAATTCAAGAAAGAAGGAAATTAGACAGGTGCACAATTTACATCCAATATCTATTATGGAACCTATGCGAGATTATGATACTTCAAGGCATTTCATTGTCATCTATCATGTATAGTGACCATATGTCTTTTTATTATAAAGGCCAGTCCTTTGTTTCAAAAGCTGTCATTTAGATTCATTTTTTAATTGGTTTTACTCTTGAATTTTCCTTTGCAAAGCAAGTTGCATAATAAACTTTTTTTTTCTTATGAACCTTTCATAGTTGCCCCTTTTTCATATTTTTCTAAGAAAATGTGATCACTACAATCATGTACAATCAATGTGATGTCATTTTCTTTCTTTCTATCTGTCTATCTTCTATCTATCTTCATATTTCATATTTAGACTGTGACACAAATAGGTGTCACACTTTGTCTTTTGGGTGTGGCTTTTAGCTCCACCTTACTTGTGACAAGTTCATTCATGAGGTACAGAAGCCAGAAGTTCCTTGTTAACTTCATATAAAACCAGTACCATGAAGAGCTAGCTGACCAAGAAAGGAAACTCTGCTTTTTATACAAGTAGACATCTGCTCCCTTCTTTCTGAGATTTATACCTGGCTTTCTCAGGAAGATAGGGAAAGTAATTAATTTCTCTCTGTTGTAGGTAAAGGACGAACCTACTTCCACAGTTTGAGTTACATGCCAATCAGTCCAGCAACTGTTTCAAAGCTCTTTGCTGTACCCATTCTTAATCTATTTTGTCAGGTTTTTTCCAAACACATCTTTCATCTTGTCTGACATTTTCAACTGGCAAAATCTAAAACATACCTGAATTCAGAAACTTAATTTGCTTGAGGTTTTTTTTTTTTACTTCAGATCTCAGTATATCAAGTTATATTGGCTGAAGTTGTTCAATTTTCCATTCTGATCATTTAAATGATCCTCTTGATTCAGAATCTTTACTTATTGCTCCTAGGCTTTTTATCTTGATTTTTACTTTTTATGTTGCAACCAATTTTCTGGTATCATTTCTTATTCTTAGTTTTGTTACTTAAGTCCTGTGTCATTTTTCTGCTCAGCTCAACCCTAACTCTGCAGCTGAGCTCAACATCATTTTCTTTAACCATAATAAAGTTCCTACCAAGCAGAATATTAGGTAACTATAGGAATAAATATATATCAGTAAGAAGAACAGATGTGAAACCCATACTTTACAAGATAGATAAAGTGAAGTTTAGGAAATAGTTCCAGGAGGAAATCTTCTGTAAGGTATTTTAAATTCCGTATAGAATTCAATCCAATTTGAGGGGAAATCTTAAACTATTTAAGCGTGTCTATTTTTTGAATGTAACCTGTAGAGGAGTATTCCCTCTAACAACAAGATTTCCCCTTGGAATATACTAGGACCATATTTGCAATAAAATATACAATTCAACTACCGTTTCAACTAGCACAGTTCAACTAGCACTGATGATGATACCGAGTCTGGATAATGAAACATCTGCAATAAAACAGAGAGCATCAAGGACCCCTTGATACAATTTTGCTTCTCTGTTTACCTAGCATATATTCTCTTATTTGCCTCAGAATATTTCAGTTCCAAAATATGTGAGGCCCCAGATAGTAATCAGCCTCTTTTTCCTTTTTTTTTTTAAATAGAGAAAAAGTTTGCTATTTTCTTTGGATCAACTTTCTTTGGATCTTACAACATGATCACTTCCTTTCTACTATGATATTCCACAAAGGCTTTGTGATCTGCTCTATTTGGGACCACAAAACTGCATGGTTTTTGGCACCCCATCAGCCTCCCTGCCCATCTTATGTTTCTACATCAACTAAAATATTTTAATTAAAAGCCAAGCTGATAGGTTTCAAAGCAACTCCCCGAGCATCTATATCTTCTTTCTCGGGAAATTAAATTAGGGACATTGCACTGGCAGCTCAGTGTTTCATTTGGAGAGACGCCCATCTGCCTGGAAAAGACAAAGATAGTAAGGCATTTTCTTATAGGAGGACTGGCAAGAGAGGCAACCTTGTGGAAATTCAATGCTTTGAAAGGGTAGTATTCCCTCACAGAAACCATTCTGTGAATGGACCAGACTGCTAGCAGGTGTTTGGTGAGAGCATCACAACATGTTTTCAAAATTCCAGTTTTATCAGCATGACATTTGGGGTATCATTCTTCTTATTCAGGTATTTTGGCTCTTGTCTTTTCTCTGTGACCATTTTCTGTCAGGGCTGTCTCTCCCTTTCTCCCTCTCCCTCTCTCCCATTCTCTCTCCCCGCACCCGTGTGTTCATTCTATTAAGATTAACTCAAACAATTACTATGACATCTGTAAAAAAAAAGCCTCAACATGCAGTTCTGATTTTTCTTTCACAATTCTGCCTTTGCTCACATTATTTCTGGCTGACTTTCATTATGTTCTCCAAATGAATTAAGACTTTCAGGTAGGCTTTTTGGATTCTTTCCTTTTTCATTCTTGCATTTCTGCACTGATAATGGCTGTCACTTTCAGTTTCTCAAATTAATATTCTCCCCCCTCCCCTTTCTATTAATCTTGCTGGTTCTTTGATTTTTATCTTGGTTAGATTATTGCAATTCCTTGCTGGCTGCTTTGTCTTTTATCTTATTTCTCTTTTCTATCCCACTCCCCCCCCTGGTTACAGGGAGAAATAAGTATTATAACTTTGCTTCTCTCTTCATAGTTTACCTTCATCCTCTTCTTGCAGGGGGGAGGGGGTGAAGGTTGCTATTACCTTTAAATGTGCCCTTTCTATAGGTACCTTCTATGTAAAGGACTAAAGGGGAAATAAAAATATTGTGGCAATGTCTGGTGGCTAAACTTTCTGGGGGTTGGAAGTAAACAGGATTGCAGAGACTACTCGGGAATATTAAGGTTGTAGATTAGATTAGAAGGCAGGTAGCAATAATGGCAATTGTTTTTATACTGCTGCCAAGAAAGCTACACAGTGAACCCATGAACTCAAAAGGAGCTGGGTTTGAGAACATAGAATAATAGGGTTGGAAGTGACTTCGGAAGTTTTCTAGTTTAACCTGCTTGAGTTTTTACTGCTCCCAAGAGCCTTGGTGGTGCAGGCTGTTAAACACCTAGCACTTAGCTCCAGCTGCCTGCAATTAGTGCAGGCTCGAATCCCACCAGGTTCAAGGTTGACTCAGCCTTCCATCCTCCCGGGGTAGGTAAATTGAGGACCCAAGATTTTGGGGGCAATAAGCTGACTTTGTAAAAATGCTGCCGGGGGGGGGGCAAAAAGCCCTAGTAATAAGCAGGCATATACAATAGAATGAAGGCTATTGCTGAGCACGTTGGGTTGTTTTCCAAAGATTGTAAGCCGCCCTAAGTCTCCGGAGAAGGGCGGCATATAAATGTGAATTTAAAAAAATGGTTTCTCAGATGTCCACAGCAGTAGTGGGATTCAACTTTTTTTACTAATTGTTCTGTGGGTGTGGCTTGGTGGGCGTGGTGTGCTTGGTGGGCATGGCTTGGTGGGTGTGGCAGGGGAAGGGTACTGTAAAATCTCAATTTCACCCCACTCCAGGGGAAGGATACTGTAAAATCCCCATTCTCTCCCCACCACGCTAACCTGCTTTCCAGTTCCGTTCTCCTGTGCAGGGTAACAAAAGAAGACCCAGCCGATCAGCTGGGACTCAGGAGGCAGAGTATGGATGGGGGCGGGGCCAGTCAGAGGTGGGATTTGCCAGTTCTCTGAATTACTCAAAATTTTCATTACCGGTTCTCCGGAATTGGTCAGAACCTGCTGAATGCCACCTCTGGTCCACAGGAAGCCCACCAGCAGGACAAGAACACAATAAACCCCTATTCTTTATGGTCCACTGTAATGATATATGGGTATGACTTGGGAGACAGGGAGAAGACTTGCAGCCGGGACAACCATTTGATAAGAGACAGCTTACACCACAACAGTTAATACAGACATGGGAAAAGTCCAAAAGCAATGGGAGAGAAACTTGCAAGATTCTGTTAATGTAACAATAAAGTAGAGATTGTTTATTTCATTTATTTATATCCCACCTTTATTATTTTTACAAATAACTCAAAGCAGCAAACATATCCAGCACAAATTCCTCCTCCTATTTTTCACACAACAACAACCCTGTGAGGAGGGTTGGGCTGAGATAGAGTAACTGGCCCAAGGTCACCCAGCTGGCTTTCATGGTTAAGGTGGGTCTAGAAATCATGGTCTTCCATTTTCTAGCCTGTTGCCTTAAACATTAAACCAAACAGGGTGTACTTCTTGTCTGGACTACTAACCAATGCTGATAGAAACTGATGACAACACATGCTCTGAATTTCTCTATTCTTGTAGGAGATAACCAGATTAAGCCCATGGGAGGGATCAAATGCATTGTCAGTCATGAGTCCCTGCGTGCGCACAAGAGATCTAAGCCCATCCCACGTTGAATGCCTTTCTTATCTCCTGCTAATTTCCCTTGACTGTTAGTATCTCAGATTCTTATGGAGAGCTTAAGCTTGCAATAAATATATCGTTATGCTCATTTGACCTGCCTGATTCTCCTTCATTCATTGAATTTCTATAGCTGCCTATCTCAGTCAGTGACTCTGGACAGCTTGCAATTAAAAAATACATTAACATTAAGACACTAAAGCATATTTAAACAAAACCCAATAAAAGCATCCAAAATGAATAAATTACGCAGTCCAATCTTTCCCAATGTAGACTACTGCAGTATCCTTTGTGCCTTCTGAGCTTGATTGTTTGCTTACGGACATTTCATTCCCCAGCTAATAATGAAATGTCTGCAAGAAACAATCAAGTTCAGAGAGCACCAAGGATTCCACAGTTCAACCCTGAGCTACAGATATTCTCTTCTATTGGAACTCCCAGATTCACAGGCAAAGTCATGTTGGCTAGGTACAGCTGAAGTGTCATCTCCCCAGGGGTGGGATTCAAATTTCTTAACAACCAGTTCTGTGGGTGTGGCCTAATTTGTGGGTGTGGCTTGGTGCTCATGTGACTGGCTGGCTGTGGCTTGCTGACTGGGCATGGCTTGGTGGTCATGTGACTGGCTGGGCATGGCTTGTATGTAAATATTATAAATATTTATGTAAATATTGAATTTTTTATTTAAAAAAAGAGCAACTTTTACCTAAAACCAGGCAAAGCAGGCAGGCAGATTGAGTTGCTCACAGAGTCACAGATTCATTCAGAGATCTATCTTTCTGCAATCGGCTACCTGAGTCTGTCACATAAAATTTGCTTGCAAGCAAACTCATAAAATTTGCTTGCAAGCAAACTCACAAAATTAACTCACAACACACTATGTATGTAAATATTGATTCTTTTTATTAAAAAAGAGCAACTTTTACCCAAAATCAGGCAAAGCACGCAGGCAGATTGAGTTGCTCACAGAATCACAGATTCATTTAGAGATCTATCTATCTGCCATCGGCTACCTGAGTCTGCACTGATGAATAGAAGCTTCAGACCTAAGGAAGGTTCAGTTCTGCTTTTAGATAGCTAGAAAGCAAGAAATGCAACAATTTCCTGCTTTCTAAATCTCCCGGCACAGCAGAACAGCTGATGGTCAGGGGAAAAAAAAGGAAAAATAGCAACTTAGCAGGCAAGTTGAATGGTGTGCATGCCAGGTAAGGAATGAGTGGGCAGGGCGGGGCCAGCCAGTGGCACGATTTGCTGGTTCTCTGGCAGGTAGAATCCCACTCCTGCTGAGAGTGCGTTTTGCGTGCATGTGTAGACCATTTCCAAAAAACCTCAGCTGTGCCGCCCAGACAGCTGACAAGTGCTGCATTTCAAACTCCTCTTCTTTCCTGCTTTTTCAACTTCAGTTGTGCCGCGCAAAGCAGCTGAGGTTTAAAAAGCAGTAAATAAAGGACAGCTAAGAGCCTAGGTGGGCGGGTGGGCCAAACAGAGCAGCAGGCACTGAACTGGTTCAGTGTCTGCTGCTCTTCAGAGCTACTGGTTCTATAGAACCGGGGTGAACTGGTAGCATCCCACCCCTGCATCTCCCATATAGCAGGTTAAAGAAAGCTAAAACAGTCCAACATGTTTTTGTGGTTTTATGCTATATTGTGGCATAATAACATCTCACAGAAAGAACTATGCAAGTCATTTCCAAAGAATTCAGGGAAAGAAAAAGATCCCAAGTGCCACTTAAAATATTTAATTGTTTATAAGCCTGACGTGCCTGATAACATAAAACAAAAACATATGAGACCAATAGTGTTTATAAATATTTTAAACTTAAAATTGTAGAAATAAAAAAATGAACTATAAAACACACATATTTTAAACATATACTGAGTTATTGTGTTTATATCTTTTGACAATTAATTAACTGAAACTAATACAAAATCTATCTGGCCCTTATGAAAGCTATTTACTTGCTACTTGTTTAAAAAATACATTGTTAAAAACATATCACTGTCACTTCTTTCTAGGTCAGTGTACTTTAGGTACATTAACTTTTCATAATATGTCTTACTAATCCCTCATAAAAATATATTTGGTAACTTGCTGAGAATGAAAATATATTTACTGTAAGAAGATTATTATTAGCCTTACCTATGTAAGCTGCATAAATAGGACTAAGATTAAATATAAAGATCAAACTAATGACATTAGGAACAGCAATCAGCTTTTATCAATGTAAAGGGATCAGCAACCAACAAATATGTCCCAGAGGAGGATTTGGCAGTGTAACCATGAAGATCTTGGGAAAGATATTCAGATACCATGATATTTCTATACCGCGAAGATCAGAATCATACTGGCAATTATTTTACTTGTGATAATCTATGAAAATGAAAAATGGAATTTGAAGAAGCAGGACAATGTATTGACAGTTAAATTTTAGTGCTACAGAAGACTTTTCAGTATGCCAGGGTGTCAAACTGGCATCATCATGGCAGGATCACGTATCGGGACCTTTTCCCCCTTCGCTAAACCAGGTGGGGGCGGGGCCAGCATGTGACGCATCCGGCCTGCGGGCCACGAGTTTGATACTCGAAATAAACAAATGAATCAAGGAATAAATCAATCCAGAGGTTGAGCCACAAATCACTGGGCTCAAATTATCATAATTTGGTCACATCGTATGAAAATACAGCTCCCTTGAGAAATCTATAAAGCTGGAATAAGTGGAAAGAAAGAGGACAACCAGTGGTAATATGGATGGCTCAATTACAGTGGCAATAGGTATACTGGTCTGGTCCCTGAAAAGCCAAATGAGAACAAATCAAATGTGGTCTATTTATGCAGTTGCTAAAAACAACATTGACTTGATGGAAAATTATTGGTAAAGCAAGGAATATAAACTGGTCAAACTAGTGACTTCAATATAAATTGAAATATAGAACAGCTGGTTTAATTCTAATTAATTTATAGTTTTAATGAAAAAAGTTTTATTAAAAGATGATTTGCTCTATTTTTTAAAAGGAAAGGAAGTTAATATAGCTGATTATAATTATGAAGATAAACAAAAAAAATAAACACCAACTGAATGTAATAAACTTTGAGAATATATTACAGTTACTCCACAAAGGAGGTGGTTAACAGATAATCAGAGTTGGAAGGTATCTTGTAGGTCATCTAGTCCAACCCACCGCCCAAGCGGGAGACCCTACACCATTTCTGACAAATGGCAGTCCAATCTCTTCTTGAAAGTCTCAAGTGATGGAACTCCCACAACTTCCGAGGGCAAGGTGTTCCATTGCTTGATTGTTCTCACTGTCAGAAAGTTTCTTCTTATTTCCAGGTTAAATCTCTTCTTGTTCAGTTTCCATCCATTATTCCTTGTCTGGCCTACAGGTGCTTTAGAAAATAGCTTGACCCCTTCCTCCCTGTGGCAGCCCCTCAAATATTGGAAGACCGCTATCATGTCTCCCCTGGTCCTTCTCTTTACTAGACTAGCCAAGCCCAGTTCCTGCAACCGTTCATTGTATGTTTTAGCCTCCAGTCCCCTTAGTTAGTTACAACTAACAAAACATATCAAGAACACAAGGGCCATGGTCCAGTTTTCAAACACAAATCCACAGATGTCCTCTTAGATTCCCATTTATTATTTATCCATACTATGCAATGATCTTTTAAGAAAAAACAAAGACAAACTAAAACAATCCAGAACAGCAGTTCATTTGGAATTCAAGAATATTTCAATTCCTAAACTCAGTTCCTTAGATGTTACAGAACTTGGAGAAAATGTGACCACACTGCCCTCTTGTGACGAATTTGACTTAGAACAGGTTGAAGTATGGGAAAACCTGCAACTAAGCAAAGACATCCGAATGTGATACTTGTGAAAAATCACCAGAATCATCACATCTCAACTCCTGGACTAAAGATTGGAGCTGAAAGACTAACAGAGATCAGTTGCCATATATTTTCCTCAGTGCAGCTGACAGCTGTTTTAAGCAAAAGCAAGCAAGCAAGCAAGTACAGTCGCTTGAATGAGAGACTGATAAATCACTCAGTGTCACTTTTATAGTGAGGATATTCAATATCTTTGGCACTCAACGGTTTTCAAAGATCACGCACTCCAAGCATGTCTGTGTACCACATTCATCAGTTACATTCATTTGCTTTATCAGCTTTTGGACTTGGAAACTAAAAATATACAATTTTGGAGATGTGTGCAGCAGTTTTCTGGATCAGAACCAGCATATTAATTCAACACATATGTGTTAAATGTAATTTAACTATGCAGATCAAACAACATTTTTATTTTCCAAATCAAACTTCAGGGTAACTAGTGAAACTTTTTTTTTGGGAGAATGGAAGAGCTTGCTTCTAAAATAACTTAAACCTTTAATCAGCTTCCATATTAGCACTCATTATAGCCAGCATGGCATAGTAGTTAAGATGTTAGATTAAGACCAGGGTATTGTGGTCCACTGGCAGCCTGCGAAGCTAGCAGCAGAGTCAGACAGTGGGGAGGAACAAATAGATTTGGTTATTAGATTTTAAACTACTACTACAAGTCAGTTCCTAACTGATCAGTTGTCTGTTAAACTCATTATCTTTCACTGTCAAGTTCAACTTCAGATCAAGTTCAACTTCAGATTTAAGTTGAACTGTCAAGTTCAACTTCAGATTTAAATTCAAATGTTAGGCCACTTATAGTATCACAGTAAGAAGACAACAGATTGATTTAGACCAGGGGTGTCCAACCTTGGCAACTTTAAGACTTGGTGGACTTCAATTCCCAGATTTCCCCAGCCAGCATGGTTGGCAGGGCAATTCTGGGAGTTGTAGTTCACAGATCTTGAAGTCATTCCTGATCTAGACTTTGTAAGTCATTTTTCACAGACAGATACAACATGTGTTTATTATTCTGTTTTCAGGCTCTAAGAATAATAAAATGAAAAGAAAAAAAATTAAAAGAATTAAAAGAAAACCCTGGGCTTTAAGCATAAGTAACTTATAATGAATCATTCCATTTCTTTCTAAAGAAGAAAAGAAATTGCATTCCTTCTCTTCATCTCAACCCTCACACCTGTGGAAAGTCTTTATTCTCAAAATCCTTATATCAAGTAGTTGGAGTATTCTGAATAGGAAGAACTTTAAGAGCAATTTCTCTATCTGCAAATTGTCTTGAAAAGAGACAAGGAGGAAGGACTTCTTTTCCTTTACACTTCACTTATGTATGTCCCTCAGAGTTACTACAAATGTGGTTTTCACAGTTCCAGTATGGATTATGAGTAAGAACTATCATTCTCCTCTTTTTCCCCAGCTTTTCTCTATCAATGTAGTAGATACAGAAGATTATTTGGTTTACAACAAAGAACTCATTAAAGTACCTAATGCTATTCAGTTTATTCTAGCTTTTAGGCTTCCACATAAACAAGCAATGGAATCATTTTGCTACAGAGGAGCTGAAGAAAGACAGGGAATCAAATAGCCTATGGATGCAGATTAGACACAAGGTGTGAGGATAAAAGGAGTTTGAACGGTGTCCCACCAGCTCAGATAAATCAGTTGGCCAGCCATAGGCATTCCGGCTATCATTCCCATGCAAATCTATCTGGATAGAAACTAAAGCTAGTTCCTGACTGTTCATCATCAAAGCTCAGTATTTAAGGACATCTCATGCTGCTTGGCAGGAAATGCAAGTGTTGGAAGAAACATACAAAGAGGACCCCCAAAAGGGGTCGGTTTTATTATTAGCCATAATTTGCAAAATGGGCACTTTAACTAGTGGGATTTTGAGGTGACTTCTCATTTAATATCCATCGGCAGACAGTTTTTAGACTTGATGAGCTTTGAAAAAGGATGATTATAGCTATCTAGTGGAAAAGGAAATAATGATACTTAGCGATAATCATTTAAGCATCCTGCCAAGTTCACAGTGTATTGTGGGTTGCTGTCAATAAGCTTAGCCAAGCATGATAAGACTTGTTCCATTTTCTGTTCTAAAATTTTGGTAGCTGCCTTGAATATTTGCCAGAGAAGAGAAAGTAGATTATAAACTGAGAGATTTAAAAAAAAATAGTCACACTGCCTCTAAATTAAGCAAAGATGTTAACCATCACTGTGAAAAGTGTGATAGACTGTTAAGGGAGGCAAGAAAACTCCCATCTCAAGAATTTTTAATCATAGGGTATATTTTCACTTCCAAAATGGCAAAAAAATTTCAAATCCATTTAAATAGGACTACAGAGACTAGGAAACATACAAGAACCGTTATCAGTGCAAAGGGGGGTAAATTAATATATATATTAAGTCCAATGAAACAAGATAATATTTAAAAGCAACTCAGACAGACCCCTCCCTAGTTCACTAGAGTATAAGAAGGTGGGGAGGAGGTTCAACACAATCAGACTTATTACAGCCAATCTTAAAATTAGTTTTATCCTTCTGTGGAGTTGATTTCTTGGTCTATATAGTGGGGACAACAACGATAGACACCATTCCCTCAAAAGCCTGGCTCTACAACATGATCACAGAATCATAAGGTTTGCAACACAGCTTAAAATCATCAGGTTCAAATCCCTCCCTAGTGCCACCACAGCATCCCATCCCTGGTGCTGCTATAGCAGGGCTGCCAAACTCACGGCCTGCGGGCCAAATGCGTCATGCGCTGGCCATGCCCATGCCAGGTTTAGCGAAGGGGGAAAAGTCATGATGATGCCGTGATGACACAAGTTTGACACCCTGTGCTATAGCATCCCGGACAGGTGGTCATCCTGTCTCTCCACTGCAC
Organism: Naja naja; assembly: GCA_009733165.1. Taxonomy (NCBI): domain Eukaryota; kingdom Metazoa; phylum Chordata; class Lepidosauria; order Squamata; family Elapidae; genus Naja; species Naja naja. The sequence continues at coordinate 62,070,881 of CM019149.1, read as the reverse complement.
ATTTGAGCAAAAGAGAATCTACCAATTCTTAAGGTAGTCTGTCCCATTGTTGATCAACACTTAGCATTAGGAACACTTTCCTAAAGCCCAACCAAAATCTACTTCCTTGTAATTTAATGCCAGCGTTTCTTGCCCTGTCTTTGGACTTTGAACAATTGTTGCCCCTTCAGGAGACAGCAATCACACTTTCATGCAGAGTTCCCTTTTTCAGGCGAAAACATAACCAAGTCTCCAACTATTTTTTTTAATTACATTTATATGCCTCTCTTCTCCGAAGACTCAGGATGGCTTACAATTTTTGGGATACACTCCAATGCGCTCAGCAATAGCCTTCATTCCATTGTATATGCCTGCTTATCACTAAGTGGCATTTTTACAAAGTCAACTTATTGCCCCCAACAATCTTGGGTCCTCAATTTACCTACCCCGAGAGGATGGAAGGCTGAGTCAACCTTGAGTCTGGTGGGATTCGAGCCTGCACTAATTGCAGGCAGCTGGAACTTAAGTGCTAGGCATTTAACAGCCTGCACCACCAAGGCCCTTTGTATTTACTTATAAGCATTTCCTTTCAGAATCCTTATCTTCTTGATTATTCTTCTCTGGATACAATCTAGATCCTCAAAGTCTTCCTTAAAACAGTGTACCCTATAATTGGATGCTGCGTTCTATATTAGAATCTCATGGGAAATGATGTCAAATGGTTTGCTGAAGTCAAAAATGTTATTTCCAAAATATTTTAATGGTCAATTAACAGGTTGAAAAAAAAAGAGAGAGAAACAGACAGAGGGACAGATGGAGGATGAGATTGTGCTGAATCCTGCAAAATAATACATTATTTTCTAAGCACAAACCAATTGATTAATAATCCATCCCAAATTTTACCTGATAATGATAGCAATCTGACTGTTCTTTTCTCCTCCACTCCTTCCCCACTTATTCAGCACTAGCCCATTCTCTATAAGACTCCAAAATAACACAACAGAGGTAACAAAAATTTCTCAGGGATAACATAACAAAGATATTAATAAAGGGTTCCAACAAACTCCTTCAAGACTTTTAGATGTAATTGTTCTGGTCCTTAAACTTGCCCAGGAAACCAGGTAGTCCCTAGATATTAAGCAATTAATTAAGTCAATTGTTTGCTCGTCCATTTCAGTATAGTTCTCAATATAGTTCTCCCGTTCTCAGCAAATATACTGGAATTTGCACCATGGCCGGGAATTCCGAAATTTGTTCTGCAGCTTGGGGGAAATTGCTGCAGATAATTTTTAAAAGCTTAATTTCTTGCCTTAGGAAGTATACATTTGACAGAATCACTCCACTATTGAAAACCATGAAATATTAAAATGACTGCATGGTGCCTAAGTCCATCCATCTCTGTCTATGTTCCTTTTTTTTCTTTTTTTCATATTTGTACTTTCTCTGAACATGACATAAGCTGAATGCTTCATAAAGGAAAATAATAGCCAACCATTTCTTCTGTCCCTAGCCTTTTATTTCTTGACAGACTTTTGGTAAACCTTCTTCATCATGCATTTATTTATTTATTTATTTATTTATTCAGTACTTTCCCTAAGGACTAACATCTTACAATAAAACAGAATTAAACAACTCGAATGGAGTTAAAATAAAACCCAGACCCCCATCACCAACTGTGTTGATTTTGTGCAAATACTTTGGTGTTAGCAGAAATTTACCGGATTACTCCTTCTCAGCTGGAGTTTCTGAGAGAAGTTGCTAGGATTTTGCATAAAAAGACAGGAATTGGAATCACATTTTTTAAACTCAGCACACTTGACAATGCTACCTTTACAGTGGTGGGAAATCTTACATGTTCAAGTCACTTGCTAGCCTGCTGTTTTGCTGTTTTTGTAAATGTGAACTGTGTAGGTTAGAAGTGAATTCTATTGTGAAGTTTTCATCTTTTTTGACACTTTGATGCAGATCCAGGAAACCTAAATATTATTCCAAGGTTTCCTCCAGGGTAAAAAGCTTGAGAAAGGCTGTACCAGAGAACCAACTGGTGATGCAAAGATACAATTCTTGAACCACCATCTTGAGAAACAGACTTTAAACATTCAAAATTATGAGCACACTTTCCCCATGCCTTAAGCAGCAGGATCCAGAGTCTGCAACAGGAGGCTCAAAACGGAATGGGATAACTTGTCAAGGCCAACTCTCTGCACCAAGTCACCACAGCCAACTCGCTGCAGGATAACTTGCCCCAGGAGAATTCAATTCTTTAAAATAATTTTTAAAACATATTTTAATTTTTGTAATTTACATTCATTTGTCCCTCCTTTTGCATCCTTGCTTTTTTTAAAAATTCATATTTATGTGCCGTCCTTCTCCGGAGACTCAGGGCGGCTTACAATGTTTGGAGCACAACCCAATGCGCTCAGCAATAGCCTTCATTCCATTGTATATGCCTGCTTATTACTAAGCGGCATTTTTTACAAAGTCAGCTTATTGCCCCCAACAATCTTGGGTCCTCAATTTACCTACCCCGAGAGGATGGAAGGCTGAGTCAACCTTGAGCCTGGTGGGATTCGAGCCTACACTAATTGCAGGCAGCTGGAGCTAAGTGGTAGGCGTTTAATAGCCTGCACCACCAAGACTCTTAATGAGGCTTTAATGATTCTATTCCACCATTTCTTCAACATGTTTCACAAAGAGTTGTCACGTGATGAGTTGGCCATGGCGAGTTGTCCTGTAGTGAACTGGCTGCAGCAAATTGGCTGGGGTGAGTTGGCCATGGTGAATTGGCTGTGGCAAATTGTCATAGACCCAGCTTAGATAGTGAAAAAGCAGCATTGTGGGGTCCTGATACAAGCCCCAGATATTTTCTAGATGTGTTGCAACACTGCTGATTAAACTGGCAAGGTCACCTGAGGATGCTATTGGCCTTAGCCACACAAATTGCTGATCCTATCAGCCTTTTTAAAAAAAGAATCCAAGGGCTAAAGCAGCATGCAATTGTGAGGCAATCACATTTTTTACACATTGGAACATTCTTCTTCCAAAAGCTGAAGGCTATGTTCTAGACATCCTCTTATTTTGTTCTGGATTTTTCTTGAGTTATAACAAAGGTCTATTTGCATTACATTGATTTATGTCTGCATAAATCTGACCAAGGCCTTTAAAAAAAGTAACTCCAGGAGTTAGCCTCTTTTCCTAGCAAATTAAATTTTCTCCAGAAAATGAAAATGAACTAAAACCTACCTATCCAAGATTTAAATTTTATGTCTGCAAATTCAGAGAAAACTCTCTGCAAAAACATTAATCTGTCTTACAGTAAACCAAGGTAGTCATCTCATATCGATTCTTTCAGTCAGATAACTTTCTATCACTGCACTTTTCAGTGCTCATGAATTAGTTTCAATAAGATCAGCAATGAAGCAATCAAAGTCCAGTGTCTGATATTTGCTAGATGAATCTCTCAAGGAGAACTTGCAAACTTTTAGGTAATTTCTCCGTCCTTTAAATGGAATATTTTTGGTATTATGAATCATGGTGGCACAGTGCAGGTTACTTCTGCTGACTACTACCTGCCTGCAATTTGGCAGTTCGAATCTCACCAGGCTCAAGGTGTACTCCACCTTCCATCCTTCCAAGCTGCGTAAAATGGGGACCCAGATCGCTGAGGGCAACAGGCTGACTCTGTAAATCACCTAGAGAGAGCTGTAAAGCACTGTGAAGCAGTACAGGTGAAACTCAAAAAATTAGAGTATCGTGCAAAAGTTCATTTATTTCAGTAATGCAACTTAAAAGGTGAAACTAATATATGAGATAGACTCATTACATGCAAAGCAAGATAGTTCAAGCTGTGATTTGTCATAATTGTGATGATTATGGCTTACAGCTCTTGAAAACCCCAAATCCACAATCTCAGAAAATTGGAATATTACATGCAATCAATAAAACAAGGATTGTACAAAGAACAATATCAGACCTCTGAAAAGAATAATCATGTATATGTACTCAGTACTTGGTTTGGGCCCCTTTTGCAGCAATTACTGCCTCAATGCGGCATGGCATGGAAACTATCAGCCTGTGGCACTGCTGAGGTGTTATGGAAGACCAGGATGCTTCAATAGCGGCCTTCAGCTCTTCTGCATTGTTCGGTCTCATGTCTCTCATCTTTCTCTTGGCAATGTCCCATAGATTCTCTATGGGATTCAGGTCAGGCAAGTTTGCTGGCCAATCAAGCACAGTAATCCCACGGTCATTGAACCAGGTCTTGGTGCTTTTGGCAGTGTGGGCAGGTGCCAAATGAAGTCAGCATCCTCATAAAGCTCGTCTACAGAAGGAAGCATGAAGTGCTCCAAAATCTCCTGGTAGACGGCTACGTTGACCCTGGACTTAATGAAGCACAGTGGACCAACACCAGCAGATGACATGGCTCCCCAAATCAACACAGACTGTGGAAACTTCACACTGGACTTCAAGCATCTTGCAGTGTGTGCCTCTCCATTCTTCCTCCAGACTCTGGGTCCTTGGTTTCCAAATGAGATGCAAAAGTTGCTCTCATCAGAAAAGAGGACTTTGGACCACTGAGCAACAGACCACGTCTGTTTTTTTTAGCCAAGTAAGATGCTTCTGACGTTGTTTGTTGTTCAGGAGCGGCTTGACAAGAGGAATATGACATTTGAAGCCCATGTCCAGGATCCGTCTCTGTGTGGTGGCTCTTGATGCACTGACTCCAGCCTCAATCCATTCCTTTGAAAGTCCCCAACACTTTTGAATGGCCTTTTCCTGACAGTCCTCTCCAGGCTGCGGTCATCCCTGCTGCTTGTGCACCTTTTTCTTCCACACCTTTCCGTTCCACATAACTTTCTATTAATGTGCTTTGATACAGCACTTTGGGAACATCCAACTTCTTTTGAAATTACATTTTGAGGCTTTTCCTCCTTATGGAGGGTGTCAATGGGGGATTTCTGCACAACTGTCAGGTCAGCAGTTTTTCCCATGATTGTGATTCCTACTGAACCAGACTGAGAGACCATTTAAAGGCTCAGGAACCCTTTTCAGGTGTTATGGCTTAATTAGCTGATTAGAATGGGACACTTTGAGCCTAGAATATTGCACCTTTTCACAATATTCTAATTTTCTGAGATTGTGGATTTGGGGTTTTCATGAGCTGTAAGCCATAATCATCACAATTATGGCAAATCACGGCTTGAACTATCTTGCTTTGCATGTAATGAGTCTATCTCATATATTAATTTCACCTTTTAAGTTGCATTACTGAAATAAATGAACTTTTGCACGATATTCTAATTTTTCGAGTTTCACCTGTTTATATCTAAGTTTATTATAACAGAAATGTCAGGTTTTTAGATTTATTGCAGTCCCTTCTCAACCTATTTTATCATGTGCAACAAAACTTGATCAACACAGGGATTCATGTTAATCAATCCAGTTGTAACTGGATTTAAGTCAGTTAATTGAATAGGAATACATTAGGAAATAAAGAGAACATCTGGTATGTTATTTAGAATTTTGGAAAACACATTCTTCAGTTCTCCCAGTGCTGTAATGCCTCTTCAGATATATGACAATGGAATTCTTTAGATCACCATATAATGACAAAGAATAACCTAATATCAGCTATTCATTTTCCCCCCACTCATAATAGAAATTAATTAGATCTTTCGTTTGGTACATTTCAAGCTATCCTAATATACATGTGATTTGCAAAAAACCAATGAGCTATCCATCCAAATGTATCCCCCCCTTGGCATGACAAGTTAATAGATATTATTGTTCTATGTACTTTTGTAAACTACCCAATCACATGTGAGTGGGTGGAAATAGAAATCAAAATAATAAACTAGAGACTCACTAGAGCATATGATCACATTATATGAATCAATGTTGTACACCTCCAATGATTAGCTAAAACACTCAATTTATTTTCTGAAAAAGCATCAGTCTCCATTAGGCACAAAATAAATCCATTTAAAATCTAGTGAAATTCCATACATAAATGCCAAAATAACCATTTACAATTATGTACTAGATACTGTAATTCTTTATTCCTTGCCTCTCTGTACATTTTTATTGTCTCAATTAGTATATTCTGTCATTCCTAAATAACCAGTTTGGTAACAGGGGTAACCGGGTACCCCTGTTGGTAACAACCCAGTATTTGAGAGGGTTCTGTAATAATAAGGATAGATGGTCCATATACAGATGTCAAAAAATATGTTCTATCTGAAAATGTTGCCAATTTGTACTTATTGGCATATTATAATTAATTAAATCAAGTTTATTCATTTTGAGATAAAGTATATACTTCATATTCTGCCCATCTTGTCTAACAAAAGACAATTTTCATGTATGGATTACCTTTAAGGTTACTTTTGTATGATTATAAGACTCAAAATTGAGTTCGTACCCTAATATAAATCACTTCTTTCTAAATCCTACTTCAGAATGATCCTAAACATCTCCCGCTTACTAGAAGTGGTAAATATGCCTGTGCTGGTTATACAGTATATGGTTAGTTTAGGAATGAAAGCTGCCACCTTAAGGGAATGCTTCATGGGAATTGTAGTTCATGTCATGTGGTCACATCTGTAATCCTGACTGGTCACTGAATTGATCTCTGGTTGGGCTGAGGGAGTTTTTGGGCATTCTTACCTAGAGCCCAGCATTGTGCTGGAGTTTCCCTTTGCTATAACTCTATGGGAAGAATATAACCAACTTTTCACACTATTGGGGTGACTATTGAGGCAAAGATTGGACGTTAGATGAATCTCAACATAACTGTGAGTTATACTTTGAGAATACCTAATAAAATCCAATAAATTAACTTTGTGTGGAAGACTTTGTAGTGTTGGACTGCTTGTCTCAGGAACTTTAGGGACATGAAAGTACTGCCTGGGACATGAAAATGCCAATTCCAAGATAAACCATGAAGGAAATTTTGCAAATTAAAGCTCACATTTAATGTGGAAATAAAACAAAACAAAAACTTTGTGCCTTCCCTCACTGTGGCCTTATATTCACCTTATGGATGTTTGATATCCACCCTATGGATATTTTAATAAGCATAGGGTTAGCAATGTGATTTTTGGTTGCATTGGTTCTTATGATGAAAGGAAGAGATAGCTAGTCTCTTGTGTGGTCCATCTCGTCCCTCTACTAAAATATATTTTGTTTTCTATATACAAACCCATCCAGTACCAAAGGTGGTAAAGTCCCAGCTCCAGAAGGCCCCACAAACCCACCCCAGGGTACCCTTTGGTACTTAATGGTACTTAATGGTACTTAATGAATTTCCATATAGAACACCAAATAGATTTTAACAGGGGGAATTACATGGGCCAATCCAAATTTGTCTAGTGTGATGGGATGTGGTGATGGCTTCTTGAGGAGATAGAAAACCAAATCTTTTAAAAAGGAAGAACAACTATCTCTCTCAAGGATGAATTAAGCCTCGATAGAACCCAACCACATGACACTCCCAGGTTGCCTTACCTAGCTAGCAGGGGATAAAGCCAAGGACCAGATGGCTGAGCTCACAGTCATACAGACCATGTCTGCTTTGTCAGGTCTAACAGATTCAAACCATTCCCAGACTTTACACTGGACATCTCCATCAGATCAAAGGTAGTATTCAACAGGTTCTGACCAGTTCTGGAGAACTGATAGCGGAAATTTTGAGTAGTTCAAGAACCAGCAAATACCATCTCTGACTGGCCCCACCCCCATCTATTCTCTGCCTCCCCGGTCTCAGCTGATTGTCTGGGTCTTCTTTTGTTGCCCTGCACAGGAGAACAGAGCTGGAAAGCAGGTTAGTGGGGTGGGGAGGGTATGGGATTTTGCAGTATCCTTCCCCTGCCATGCCCACAAGCCACGCCCACAAAGCCACACCACACCCAAGCCACACCCACAGAACCAGTAGTAAAAAAAAATTTGAATCTCACCACTACATCAGACTTGTATAAAAGCTAGGGTCCAACTGGGATTAATTTGAATGATTTTGTCCAATAGGTGGACTGTAAATTCCTCCACATGATGCTGTAAGTAAACCTCTGAGACTTCATTTCCCAGGAGGGCTTGTGCCCACAGGTTAGTGGGGTGCTATCCATGGACTCAGTAAGAATGGATATTATATTGTATAAGTACAGTTATTTTGCTGCCCTTGCCACCAACAGGTAGGCCTTAATAGTGGCTCTCATCCATATTCAATCAAATTCACCTTCATGACCTACAGAAGTGATCTTTTCTTTGCTAGGAGTTTACAAAATTCTTATCAATTCAACCAGAACTAAGGTTCCCCCCCCTTGAACACAAGAACTCCCCATTGACCAAACTTCATAAATTTGAAGGAAGAATTTGCAATGATTTAAGAGGTGAAAAGATTGTTAACAGAAAGATATCTGCCAGTATTTTATAGACATGTTTCTAACACACGATTGATGTCTTGTATAAGCCCTTCACTCCACAATATCTTCAACTGCTTTAAGAGACAAATCTCACCAAAATAGCTAAACATATATTCATATATTCAAACTCACATATTCACATACAATTAAAATTTCAATTTTGAAACACCCTGATCAATGACAATTCAAGTAATAACATGCCCTGTTGTTTGGAGCAACTGTTGAATTTTTACAAAGACTGCTTTTGTAGTACAAATTTTAAAGTCAAAACTAACACTAGGTAATTAGTAGTGTAGGTACCTTTTGAAAAATAAAATGTTAATACGTATATTTTGTGCTTCATTTATTTTTAAAATAAATGTTCTCCTGTTTACAATGATAAAACAGAGTAAACTGACCAAGAGTAAACTCTCTTCTCTTTTGCTCCAAACTTTTCAAAAATATGTCAATAGCAGAAAGTAGCCCTTGAGAAAATCACTTATTTTGCTCCCAAATCTTTCCACCATGTATTACCTCTGAATATCCAGTTTATTGAAGTCAACCAGATCCTATGAAATGCATAAAAATAACCATAATGACAAGATAGGAAATAAAATAGTTAGGAACTATCAGTCTATTTTAAGCCACCGTGGAATATAATAACCATATAGACCTCTTCTAAAATATTTAGCCCTTTATAAATGAAATTTCTACTGTAATTGAAAGACCAATGATAACTCTATAAATAGTTGAGGCACCTGACCTCAAGTTAGCACTGGAAAATGCCAGCTAAGACTGTGTCTGTCACTATGGTTTTTTTTTTTTTTTGAGATTTGTCTGCTAAGCTCCTAGGCTAATATTACAGCAGGCAGGTGTCTGCTAGCTAGCACAATTGTTATCCTGTCTCCATAGTAATAACACAGTCTTGTGATTTCTGTTTTACTGCGCATGCCTGAAAGAGTTTTTACTTCACTTCCTGTAACTTCCTTTGTATTCTTTTCTATATGCCTTGGTGTGAGATTAAGCTGCCGATATGTAGCTCGTTAGGTTTTGTTATTTTTGTTAAATAAAAATGTTTCTTAGTTTACTTTCCGGGTCTTATTTTATCAAAGTTGACAGCAGAGGAAAACACGGTCTATATCACCTCCAATTAGCAGGGATGTTTGGAGGATTTTTACTCCCTGACAGTGTCCATCCATTATCTAGTGGTGAATGAGCTGATCTGGTGTGTATTATTGTGTCCTGGCTGAAAGAGGACAATGATGCCACCCTCACAAAGTCTGCCCAGATTGTAGATCTCATACCAACTTTGATCCCAGGGGTAAGGGGGTTTCAGGTGGTGTTGATCTATGTGATGGCTTGTCAGCCAGGATCATTTTTCCAGACCTAGGTGGGTGCGAACCTTCTGTGTTTAGTTCGACTATAGCGACAAGTTAGGAATCCTTTTGATATACATTATATAAGAACAAAGTTAGGTGTGCGGTTAAGGCTAAACAGACAGATCTTAAATCATTTTATTGTAACTATTATCTTGCTTTTTGACCATACCTTAAACTGGCTAGTTGCCTTTTGAACAGTTCAGAGTCCATCCTAAAAAATATGTCATGCTAACAAATCTGTAATGTTAGCATAATTAAGTACCATTTCCAAGTTTCATAATACTGCAAAATTTCTCCTAGAAAAAGAGGAGCTTTTGGATTTTAAGGTAGTTTGTAGGGTGTAAAAGTATCCTATTGCTGAACCCCAAGAAGGGAGCCTTTGTGTATATTGCAATTGCACACTTAAAAAGATTCTGAGTATTTGAAGATGCTAATCTGTCCAAAAATTCAGACACATTTCTATAACTATTTGTTGTCTCCCAATACCCCGAATCAGGAACAGGATACATCACTTTCTCACCAAGGATACTGGGAACAAAATTTGCACTGTGCTTGCATATAAGATGATGTTACAAGAAATGTATGTAGAAAAAGCTTTGTTGTATGCTACCCAAAGTCATTTTTGGTGAGATGGACAGCTATATAAATCAGACAAATCAAATAAAGACTTGATTGATTACAATTGATGTCTTTGGGCTATAGTCATATGAGTGACTTTTAAAGGCACGTGATTCTGCCATTATACTTTTCACCCAAATTTCTGTTTTTAATCTATTAATAGTTCTATTCAGCACTGCTTAAGTACTTGGCTAAAACAAATCTTCCTCACAAGAATATTTTTTCTATATGTTTGTTCACCAGTTTCTTGAGAGTTAATGGACAAAAGACGATTGTCAATGGGATGTATAATGGAAACTGAATGAACCTTTACTTTATTCCTAACTTAGAACTATGCTCATCATGCAATGACTTCATTTGATTGTTAGTAGCCCCATTCTATATGTTGGTTAGTTCTTTGACTTTTGGCAATAAGCACAAACCTTTATATGCATAGGAAAAGCAAAGAAACTAACTTGAACAATGTGGAGGTGTTCATTATTACCTATTTGTCTCAGGTTCTTGTAAATTTGTGAATGCTGATAGTATTAATAAAAAATGTAAATATTAGACAGGTCAAATGTAAACAATAGAATATTCCAAAACTTCCATAGGGGATATATAGAAAGATATATAGTTCATCTCCTGAACAAAATTATTTAATTTTTTTTTTTAAAAATCAGCCTAAACATAGCAATCTATCTGCTTCCCATTTTGGGAATTACAGTTTCTATTGTTTTTGCATGTCAACACTACTATTGTATCTGTGGGGTGGTTGCTTTTTCAAGTCAGGGTAGCTCTAGTAGTTGCCCAATCTGAATCAAAGCTCAGATCCACTGCAATAGTTGTAAAAATGTAGCTCTATATTCCCATAGTCCAGCAATGGGAAAGACATGATTAGCTCCCCATATAGTAGTTTTCAACTTACAACCACAATTGGCTCCAGAATTTCCATTGTTGATCAAAGCAGTTGTTAAGTGAGTTGCACCCAATTTTACAACTTTTACCTTGGTTAAACAAACCACTGTAATTGTTAAGCAAATCTTAACTTTCCCCATTAACTCTGCTTGTTGGAAACCAGCTGCAAAGGTCATAAATGGGGATCATGTGTCCTAGCAATGCTGCAATCATGATAAATACATGCTGGATGCGGGTGCCCAAATTCTAATCACATGACTCTGAGGATGTACAATAGTAGTTAAATGTGAGGACCAGTCAGAAGTCACTTTTTTCAGTTTCAATATAACTTTGAAGGATTGCTAAACAATTGATTGTAAGTCAAAACTACCTGTACCTGAATTTAACAAGTGACATTTTGAGTGACAAAGCATGCCAACTTTCATATACAATAAGGGTATGTTTCTACATAGGCTTTTAACCAGTCAGAAGGGCCTTTATGTTCTTAAGGGATTATGTTCTTCTCTAAATGCAGTAAATCTAATTGCTAGCACTGAGACCAAAGTATATGAGATGAAGTTTCCTATATTATACAAAAATCAAGCAACTAATGCAATTTACAAATCATTACCACAGAACTGTCATTAATAACAGTACATTGCAATGAATGGTAATATTAAGGATCTCCTCTCCATTCCTCCTTACCAAATGCAGAGGAGAGCAAACAACAAACAGATCTTTCACTAAATCCAATACACTCTTCCTTCTTGTGACCTTTCCCATAAATTAAAGAGGATCCCTGAATGTGAGGCATGCACCTTCTTGTAGTGCAGTTGCTAGTAAAGCTCTAGGAAACGAACAGGTAATGCAATACTGTATATCAGAGGTTTGTTATCAGACTCCACAGCAGATATATTTAAGATGGTTTCCATCTATTCTGCACTGTTGTGTGATCCAGATGTTAAAGATAGCCCCAGTAAACTGTTGAACTTGCATTGTAAGTTGCTCAGAAGAACTTCATGCCGATTCATTTCCAACATGCTGTTTTGCAGAGGCTTTTGCAAGATTTAAATACTTCATTAAACTTGATTTGGACTCCTTTGTAATCTGTTCAGAGACACTACATCGGGCTTATTCTTAATGATGAATACCTTATTTAGCAGGCAAAATCAACTTTCATTTGCCAGGCAATTTCGCAGAGCAAAAGGTTGTTCCCTCTCCCTTCTCCCATCAAGTCAGGAAGTTCTTCGATTTTCTTTTCTGCCAAACTAAGATTGTTTTAAGCTTTCTAAATCATAAATCATAGCATGGATCAGAAGTTAACTATAGGCTATGTTACTGCCTCATATTAAGCAAGTGACAACCTAATACAGCATTGTGACTGCACAACCACATCTGTAGACTATGGTTTCCATGATGCATTAGCTAGATTCATAAATTGTATTAAATCATAATATGGTTTAATTTAAAAATATTCTAAAGCTAGCAATTCTGTGTAAACATCTCCAGCTTTTACAATATTTTGCTTCAGTGCAAAATGCACAACAATATTTCACCATATTTCATAACAGGGCAGAATTTTCTTAAGCTTTATACACATATTCAGGCAAATGTAATTAGGTAGCTTTACTAGACTAGATTTGCCATATGATCCAAGTGCAGTCTTATTGTATCGGAAGAAGCCTAATAATATAGATGCCATAATAATCCAGATTGTAAATCTCATGATTGATAATCTCAATGATGAGATTTATTCACGTAAATCCACTACTGAAATGAAAGTAAAGTCAACTACTACCTAACCTCATCTATAAGATGTGTCGAGGCATATATATTCTGTCCCCATAAAGGAAAATTTTTATTTCACTGTTTTAAACAGAACCACTGTTACAGAGTCATTGCTTTACAATTCTCTGTGGGAAGCAGTATTGCTTCTTGAGACAGATAGTATACACTCTGGAATAAACTGGAGAAACATATATCTTCAATGTCCTTCACACACCTGGCTACTTTTGAGATTAAGAATTTTCCATGAATGTCTGAAAGAAGGCAATAAATACTTTTAGCTGGATGTGCAAAAACCCTTCTCATATTTAGGAAGAAATCAGGGTTATCAGGCAGGCATTTCTGAATGCTTGCAAATTCATTTCAGACAGTTTTGCCAAACAAATCTAAAAATAAGTACTCCCACCTTTTTTCTAATTATCTGACCTCAACATGCTAGAGTAAGAATTCCAGATACTTAGGAGCTCACCATCCATTAACCCCAGTTTATATCATCAGTGGCAAGTCATTATGGCAATTGTAATCCAAAGCATATGGGGAAACAGATTTCTTACCTCTATATCTTGACAGTTTAGAAATGTTGAATTATTTAATAAAAAGCACTCAGATGAGAAAATTATAAAGTATATTAATATATGCTTATGCAACTCCCTTCAGCTATGACAGACTAACACATTTTTAGTCTGAGAAAATAGTTCTTCAGTTAAATATCATGAATAAAAAGTAAAGATATTTTAGGCACCTGCTACAATGACTCCCTACTTTCTATGCAACCCATTCTGCAGTCTGACACTGAATTCATCCTGAGAAATCATCCCCTCCAACACTAATTTCTGTGGCATGAAATACAGCCAACCAAATCCGCTAAACACACTTGGAAGAAAGGTTATCACCAATTCTTCTCCTTCATCTTACTTCTATGTGTGAAAATTGAATAGACATAGTGAAGGAATGGTTTCCCTCACCATGCCTCCTGTAAGCCAAAGGAAGTCTCCCTTGTGTTGTTCTTGTGTCAACAGCATCTTGACACACTGGAACACAACCGTTTTAATGAGGTAAAAGGGGAAACAGGAAAAGACAATCCTGCCATTTGGAATGAGCCTAGCTACAGACTCAGCTTTTCTCTAACTTTCCATTGTGCTGTTCTGCAAATTCTTCCTTGATGATTAGTAGCTTCATTAGCTACAAGCCTGAAATAACTATCAGATAACAGGGATGGGCTGCAGATCACCATGATACACCATGGGACTAAATATAGGCTGTAAAATGTTGAAACCGGCTTCCCTCCTAAATTCTCTTACACCAAAATAGCCTTGCCAGTTTTAAAACTGTTAATTCCAAAATAAAATGGTTTAAGACTGCACATTTAAGCTTACTGCTAGCCTGTACTGATATTAGACTTTCTGCAAACAGCAAGGATTCAGTTGATGAACTCTTCAGAAGAAACAGAACTAGCTCTTCTCAAAACTACTTAATCTGATAATTCTTCAAAGCTCTTCAACATCTAGATTTGAGGTACAAAAATAAAATTAATGCTGTCACTGTCTATAAAATGATATGTCAAGCAGGGCACCTTTGAACTTTGCTGTGAATCATCCATGTCTCATTTCTCAGGTTCCATCCTCAATAATACAAAAAAAAATCATCTCCACCAAGCTTTTGCTTCTAAGCCCAGGAACTGGAGTTTTATCCTAAGGACGACTCATCTTGCCAAGCTCCATTAGCTTCAATCTAGTATGATTTGATAATACTTCCTGAAACACAACTGCACTTATATAACACCAGTAGCCTGCAAGCACATTATATCTAACATCTCTTTGGGAATGGATAGCATGACAAATATGGAATGGTCCTGAGTTAGAAGATGACAAACGAAGCCACCAAATAAGAAAGGGTCCATCTACCTCTGAATGCCCTCCCTCGGAGGAAGGTCTGCAGGAAGTGCATGCTCCTTTTTTTCAGCCCCACAGGACGACGCAACATGAGGCTAGCTTGAGAGGTGCTGGTACTGCATCCCCAACTCAGTACAGGTCCCCCTAAATTGCAGTCTCCAGCTTCAGCGCTCCTGCTTGGATCTATTCAGCTTATCATGGATGGATGTAAAAAGCAGAACTTCATGCCTCTTCTCCATTCCCTTAACTCCCCAAACAAGCAATTAGCATGAATAATTACAGCCCTGATTATCATCCCCAGCCAAGTTTAAAGCAAGAAGGGGGAAAGCTATAATTAACACTTTCTTAAATATCAGTTAAGATGGTTGTGAAATATCACAGGTCAACATGGTGGTTTATTTGGAGGGGGGAATCTCCTTTTAAAGTCAAGCAAACTAGAGGGGGGGAGTCAAAGACAAACTGCATTTCATTTCGACCCACAAGCAGCTTTTTACATGTTAATGACGCAAGCTGAATTAGGAGGATTGAAGAGAGGGAGAGCAACTTTAGTATATTATGTAAATCCATTTACTATTTAGAACATTATATAACAAGCTACCATATGGAAACCAATAAAGGCAAAAGCAACATTTCAGAAGGTTTAAAGATACATTTGCATGAGGCCTTCCTGCCTAAGTACAGTGAAGTTTTTTGGAGTTTCAGCAGTGACATTGGCAGGATAGAATAGAGCCACACTTTAAAATATGCACCATGTTACTAAAGAAAGAACAGTGCAATTCTTGACCAGCTTTCACCATCCGGGTGAACCTGACCACAGATTTAAGAAGGATGAAATTTAATAGATCTCTTTTGGAAAAGGCTTGGTTACAAGAAGGAGAATATAATTCTGTGAAGGAAACCAGTGCTTTCTAAATTATAAATAAGTTGTATTACAATCTTAGACAAACTTTGAAGGCTATGAAGACACTGGTTCAACATTCCATGTTTACAAATTTTAGTTAATAGCAATAGCACTTAGACTTATATACCACTTCAGTGCTTTACAGCCCTCTCTAAGCAGTTTACAGAGTCAGCATATTGCCTCCCAACAATCTGAGTTCTCATTTTACTGACCTTGGAAGGATGGAAGGGCGAGTCAACCTTGAGCAGCTCAGAATTGAACTCCTGGAGTGAACAGTGAGTTAGCTGGAAGTACTGCATTCTAACCACTGCACCTTAATCAGTCACACAGACATTTTAACTTGTAAAACTGCTATTAATTTTAGACCTAATGTTTATGCATGCCAACAGAATACAAAAATATTATCAAAGGCCCTAAATATTACCTGCTGTAAAGCTTTAAATCCATAATTTAGATGGCCAGGAACAACATTAACAGCAAACATGAAACCATAGGAGAGAGACTGAAATAGTAGACATGCACATGGGTTGAGGTTAAAAACAAAGACATTAAAATAATAATAAAAGACTATTTCCTCTATGTCCTTTAAAAGGTAACAGCTAATAAAAGCCACCATCTAACTCCCATATCCTAGCTTGTAAACATACATACCCGGATTTATCCATTCTGTAGCACCCAATACCTTAACGTACAGCATCATTTTTACTGAGAGGTCAAATTCCTTAAAGAAAAGATTCCTTGTAGCTATACAAAACAAGGGTCATAGTACTTTTAAGCACTGCCATAAGAAAGGATATAGTACTGATTAGAGTTGAATCACCCAGCAACAAGACTAATTGCATAATAATAAAAGTGTCAACAGGTGTTGCTTATCATGCAGCAGTCAAGACAATTGCTACAAGTAAAAGGCTTTGGACCTGCATTTAAAGCTACAGTAGAATCTCTTTGTGGTTAATAGGATATAACATAGTGACTCTTTTGCCCATTCTCAGTCTAGCTTTGCTATAGACCTGGGCTGCATATTGTTCTATGGCCACTTGTTTGTTCCTGATATCCTGAATAAACCATAGCTGAGTGAAATGGATTTGTAAACATTCAGATTCATACACTTCAAGGAAGGCAAAATAAAACAAACCACATTATAACTCTGCATAATGTATGGGATATGCTAAGGAACCAAGGAAGATTGATTCAGCCTTCTATCCTTCCGAGATGGGTAAAATGAGGACCCAGATTGTTGGGGGCAATAGGCTGACTCTGTAAACTGCTTAGAGAGGGCTATAAAGCCCTGAAGCAGTACCTAAGTTTAAGTGCTATTGCTTTTATGTATTGTGCCTAGCATTAGTCAATACATTACTTATCCACATTGCAATATTAGTACAAATACAGTTAATTGAACCACACTTGCACTGATGACTGCAAATTTCAGTCTAAATGTTTTCCCTTTAAATAGGTCTCTTTCTCAGTGTTATTTGGACCCATATTTGTCATAATCCTGGAATACAACCCTGTTTTAATATCAGCAAAATAGTATTCTACTATTATTTGTAATATATACTATACAATGTTTCCAATTGAAATTTACTATGAAACCATCTTTTCTGAAAAAGCACCCCTCATAATAATCGTGTAGTAAGATCATTGAACTAACATCTCATGATCTGAAGCAATATATATATTTGGCCCTCTCCCCAACACTTTTTTTAAAGAAAAAAGAATAATATGTAAGTTTCCTAGCATTTAAGGTATTAATTATGATATAGCAAATTCATTCAGCACAACTCTAGGATACAAAAGATGCTCAGCCAATAATGAACTATAATTAAAATACCATGAAATATTTAAACAGCAATCAGAAGTTTCAATTTTATTTTTTAGAATGTTGTTCAGGAGAACAAGCATTATAAACCCTCACCATAGCTTAAAAGTATTTTCTCAGTTTTCTTCTCTTCTGCCTAGCTCAGCAGCATGAAATCAATAGCAGAAAATTTACTGACCATTCTGCCATGGCCAATGTCCACCTGAAAATGTTTTCATTTCCTCCATGAAATGAAGATACACTTTTACATCTTGAATATAAAAGATACCATTGTATAACTTGGCACTGCAACTTATAACCAACTCATGTTTTAAACACAGGAACTCATCAGTATCTAGTAAGATTACCAGATAAAAGGTGTCACTGTCATTACAGAGCAAATAGAGAAGACCTTGGCCTGAATAGGCCAAAGGCCTACCTAATTAGTACTAATTCTACAGTGCCTAATCAGTTGTCTAGCTTCTACCGTGTTTCCCCGAAAATAAGACCTACCCCGAAAGTAAGACCTAGCACTATTTTCAAACCTGCCCTAATATAAGACCGAAAATAAGACCTAGTGCAAATCTCCAGTTCCAAGAAGACTTTTCAGGGAGCAATGCACCCAAAACACCCCCTACACACTCACACCCACTATTTGGCACCATAAATATATAAGACCTACCCTGAAAATCTAGTGTGTTTTTGGGAGCCAAAAAATATAAGACAGTGTCTTATTTTCGGGGAAACACGGTAATATGTTTGGACCTGAACATAAATCCTTATTCACTTTACTCATCACAGACATATTTTAAATGAATCTATTATGTAAAGCTAGGATTGGAGACAAATGGTAGCAATGAGAATGCTGAGAAGCAAATAATGCCAGCATTCCTCATCTGAGAACTCTAAATTACCATACATTCCAATTAACAAAATAAACATACAATAATAATAGTAAAATAATAGATCTCTACAAACATTGCTATTATTCAAAACATCCCCTGGTACTTTTACCTGAATAGGCAAAACATATTTATGAAAGCCATGGTGGCACAGTGGGTTAAAATGAAGTATTGCAGGATAACTCTGCCCACTCCCAGGAATTCAATCCTGACCCAGCCTTTCATCCTTCCAAGGTTGGTAAAATGAGAACCCAGATTGTTAGGAGCAATATGCTGACTCTGTAACCTGCTTAGTGATATGTAAAGCACAATGAAGGGTATATAAGCCTAAGTGCTATTTCTATACTATATACTCCACCCCAAAAGGTTCTTTGAAATGGTCAAACTTGCATGCCTTCCAAAATATGAGAGGGATCATCATGAGTCAAAAAGAGGGCTGTGAAAATATTTACAGACCCCTCACATTCCAGGCATAAACTGTTTCAACTCCTTCCCTCAAAACGATGCTATAGACCACTGCACACCAGAACAACTAGACACAAGGACAGTTTTTTTCCAGAAAGCCATCACTCTGCTAAACAAATAATTCTTTCAACACTGTTCAACTATTTACAAAGTCTGCACTACTATTACTATTAATCTTCTCATCACTCCTTATGCCCATCCCCTCCCACTTGTGACTGTATGACTGTAAGCTGTCGCTTGTATCCTTATGATTTATATTGACTGTTTCCTAGTATGATTTGACTGCTTATTGTACCCTATGACTATCATTAAGTGTTGTACCTTATGATTCTTGACTTTTCTTTTCTTTTATGTACACTGAGAGCATTTGCACCAAAGACAAATTCCTTATGTGTCCAAGCACACTTGGCCAATAAAGAATTCTATTCTATTCTATTCTATTCTATTCTATTCTATTCTATTCTATTCTATTCTAATGGGCCCCTGATGTTAACACTACCTCAGAGGAAGGATTAACAGCAAGCCCTTTATCTTATTCATATTATGCGATAAATAAATTTCATGGAGTCAACTCAATGAAACCCAGGGTGTAAACAAATTAAAGCTTTAAAGATAACAATCAGCACCTTGAAGCCTGGAAGTCTATTGGTAACCCATACAATTCCAACAATAGGTATGTCACATGGGCAAAATGAGCCAAAAATGAACCAAGTCTATTATTATCTGGGTCACTGTATATTAGACTCATTGCAGCTTCCAGATGCACTTCAAGGGCAGCCCCATCAAAAGCAAACAAAGCAACTACAGCCGAGACGATCCAATCTCTTAATGCAAAACTTTATTGAGTACATCATTCCAGCACAGATGAGGGCAAAACCAGATCTAACCATTTCCTGCTCAAACCCACATAATCAGAGTTCAGGTTTTCCCTCCTCTCCTATTAGACCAGGTCACATTGTCCAATGGAGTTTCTTGGTATTGTTGTGAGAAAGTCCTTTGGCTCTGATAAAACACCTGCCGAAATGTCCTTGGCTCTCATGGCTGGCATCTTGATGTCTGAAACCTAAGTTCTTTCTCGCCTTTCCCTCCCCCCCCAATAGTTAGTTGGTAAGCTGAGAAGTGATAATAGTTGCAATAGCAAAAATTGCCTTTTGAAACTTAACAGGTATAGGATGTCAAGGACGTGAGCAATATTAGCAAAGACTCCTATTCCAAGAAGGGCCACGGCTAACACAGAGGTAAGGTGGACCCCCAAATCACAAATCTGTTTGCAAAGAGAAGCAGCATCCCATTTGCAAACTAAATATGGATTGTCTTATGAATTGGCAGATGGAAGCACTATCAGCTATCTGTTGCTATTTGTCTTAGGGGAGCAGTGCTTAAAATTAGGATAAATCAAGTTAAGTAGTGACATTTCCAGGGGATGTCATGGTGGGGGAGCCAGCCTGATAAAAGCATCATGGGATTGCTATATATATGTTATTTTTTCTGTATGCATTGCAACATTGCACACAAATACTAAAATGATTAGGACTACAACAGTTTGATATGGTTTTCAGCATTCGGATAAAAGCAGGGAGACCCTACAGACATCACTAGAGTTAGGACATCATCAGCTATCATTGATTTGCTGTCAGTGGTTCCACATCGGACCCACCATGAATGCGTTTTTATAAGCTGCAGTTACTATATAGTTGTTGAAAGGTGCAAAAGGCTCTGCTCTTCTTCATAGGATCTAACAATGGAAGTAGCTGACTTTTTCCTCCACATCTCTCACGTTATATTATAAATAAATGGCATATGTTCTAGTTCACTCATTTGGCACTTGAAACAAAGTTTTAAAAATCAAGTCTATTGTATGTACATTATAAGTCATTTATTTTCTCAAAATAGAGTGACTGTTTTTATTGACTGTTTCCTAGTATGATTTGATTGCTTATTGTACCCTATTACTATTATTAAGTGTTGTACCTGATGATTCTTGACTCTTAATAAATGTATCTTTTCTTTTATGTATACTGAGAGCATATGCACCAAGACAAATTCCTTGTGTGTCCAGTCACACTGGCCGGTAAAAGAATTTATTCTATTCTATATATGTAAGGAAAGAAGGATCTAATAGCATCATTTTCTGGCACCAAGACAAAAAATAATTCTGTAGGTTTTTTTTTAATGATATACCCAAATCAACAAAGTGATGTGGTCACCTCAGTCTTCTTGTGATAAACTGGACTACTAGTGCTGCAATCTGAACTTGGCATACAGTCTAGCAACTTAGCACCTCAGTCCATAGATTCGCCTTTTATTCCATTAACTCACTTAATATACACAGTATTTTTATGACCTACTTAAATTCAGCCCATATTTAATCTCTCCTTGTAGACATCCCTAAATGGCAAAACCTGGTAGAAAGACAGTTTTTTATACATTATGCCTTGCTTTCACAACCTTGGGAAATGCGGCCTTTAATACTTTTTTTTGTAAATGAAACATAGTCTTGGAGATCAGGCCTGCAATGTACCAAGCAGGCATAAACTATTTAGAAAGGAGACAAAAGCAGAAAAGAAATATAAGAAATATAACTGAAGGGGGAAATGGTTGAGCTTGCACATTTTTTGACCCAGTCCAAATGCCTATGAGACAAGGGACCAGAGCAGAACTTTAAGATCAAAGTTGCCAAAACACTCCTTTAGTTAGAATGACTGTTTAATAATGTCAGTCAGCAGAAATACATGGAGGTTGCAAAATACTACCTTGATACAAGTTGTTTTCAAGATGAAAAACTCACACTTGAATTTATTTGCTTGTTATAGGTTTTATATACTGCTGACTACACATGGACTCCTGATTATATACGTCTTCATAAAAACCATAGAAAAGACAACTGCATCCATTAAATCTTCAGCCATCACTTGGTATCTGAAAATCCAACAATCCTATTATTTCTTAAATTTATCTGCTGCCTAACTCACCTTAAGGCTACTCAAGGTGGCTTATACAATAAAAAAGGAAGAAAAATGAAAGATGAAAGATGCATAAACAGAAGTAAAATAATAAAACAAAATAAACAATGACAAAGAAACACATTGAGAATAAATAAATCAATATGATGGCCCCAAAAGTACTTTTTCAAAAGGCAACTGGATTTTGTTTTTTGAAAGAATAAGACAGATTAATTTTACAACTAAGGTTTTGAAAGAGAGAGTGGAACACAAACTCCAAGAGCTGAAATCACTTCTATCAGTAGAACAATTGGAGGAGGTCATAGAATTTACAAAGAACGCACAACTAAGCACTACACCACAAGCACAAAGAATGGCAGAAAGGCATTTTTTTTACTCTAGAGCCAGACAAACACACACACAACACATACACACACAGAATCAACACAAAGGAAAACAAAGTCCAGTTGCCTTTTGAAAAAGCACCTTTGGAACAACTATGACCTGGATGACTGAGAATCTTCATAGATGTCAATATGATGACCAAAAAGATGGATGGGTGGAGAGTAGAGAGCAAGGGAGAGAGAGAGAGAGTCTGTCATCAATCTAACAACCACTTCCATTTTTCAATTTCATTGTACACATGTTGTGCATTGACAATAAATGTTTGATTTGATTTGATTATTGAGTAAAAGCTCAGTGAAATTATGCCATTTTCACTACTGAAAGTGCCTACAGAATGATAGTAAGCATGGTTGTGATCCTGGTGTATCCAATTATTGGGAATGCCATCTGTGAAGAATTTTGCAGCCTGAAAAAGTACAGGCCTGTCAAACTGGTAGCACATGGGCTGGATGTGTCACATGCAAGCCATGCCCACCCATTCCTCAAAGGCAAAAAGCATCAAGTTTGACACCCGTGAGTTAAGCCTACCTTTGTCACTGATGCAGCAATGAAAGGCAATCTTTCCTCTTGACATCACTTCATCTCAATTGTTTTTATCACTTCATTCACCTAAAGTTCACCTTACGGTATGAATTTTGAAGGAAAACCAGTCAGGCAAACTTTTCTTAGAATTAAATATACTTCAATGGGGGCAGGGACGGGTTAATGTGCAACATATGGTCTTATTTTTAATTTTAATATGTTTTGCATGCCCTGCTACAAGATATATTTGGTGTTTTAAACAATTTTGTCATGACTTTTCAAAATGGATTACATTGATATATACACACGGCATGATAGAAATAAAAAGAAATAGCTGGGATTCAAATGTCACACTAAGCTGCAACATGGTTTATTTGGTTTTACCTCAGCTCAATCTGTGAATTCAGACAATTAAGGCTTAATCAACAATACTTCAATAGAACAAAGCAGCTTAATGTGGCATTTTTTTAAAAAAATAGTAATTCACAATTGCCCCCCAAAAATACATTCCTGAGTGCCTCAAAACCTTTGCCAGCTCTAACATTGCTGCATTCCACCAAACAGCTGATGGACGAACCAAATAGTCCTTTGGTCACCTTATTTTTAATTTATTGTTATGCCCCTTTCCACTTTACAAATTGTGCAAGTGTAGTGTGTGAACCTAAGCTGTCTTTCTTTCAAAAGCATCTAGAAGATAAGTTAATATAGTTGCAGAGATGCCATGCATCTTTCTTCAAAATCATCCCCCAGTCAATTTGCCTGTTACATTTTTAATTTGATCTTTCATTTTAAGTAGTATTTTAATTCATTTTAATTAGTATATAATTAGTATCTCTTAGGTCATAGATGTGTGAATTCTGTCCATGTGCAGTTTTCTGTGTGATCTGAACAACCAGACAACATCCCCATGCTGGCTGGGGAATTCCAGAAGTTGAAGTTCACACATCTTAAAGTTGCCAAGGCTGAGAAATACTCCTTTAAACACTCAGCGCCTAGATGACTCAATCTCAGTGTATAAGTGAAGCAGGGTGAGGGCTTGGATGCTATTAGGAAATTTCAGCTGTAGGTTAGACTAGGAAATCAAAAAGAACCCTGGAAAAGGATAGCAGTAAAGCATTTCTGAACTGTTGTTTGGAAATTTTATTTTAAAGTTGGTGATACTGAGATTAAAGAAAGCAAGGAAGGAACTCAGTTCAGAAGAACAGCTTGAATTTTACTAGAGAAGACCTGACAAAAGTGACTTCAGAACTGATGGAGTTTGATTTTACTCCAGCTTTATGGTGTGCATTGTTTAAGATTTGACTATCCCAAGTCAAGATTTAACTGCAACTGTATAGGTACAGGCTAGGTGAAACTTAGTTTAATGCCAGTAATTGTGAGAGGGATCCTGGACTCCTAGTGGACAATCACTTAAATATAAGTTAATAGTGTGTGGCAACAGCTAAAAAAGCCAATGCAATCCTAGGCTGCATTAATAGAGGGACCGAATCAAAATCACATGAAGTTCTAGTACCACTTTACAAAACCTTAGTAAGACCAGAGGTGGTATTCAGCAGGTTCTGACCAGTTCTGGAGAACCGGTAGTGGAAATTTTGAATAGTTCAGAGAACCAGAAAATACCACCTCTGAATGGCCCCGCCCCCATCTATTCTCTGCCACCTGAGTCCCAGCTGATTGGCTGAGTCTTCTTTTGTTGCCCTGCATAGGAGAACGGAGCTGGAAAGCAGGTTAGTGAGATCAGGAGGGAATGGGGATTTTGCAGTAACCTTCCCCAAGGAGTGGGGAGGGAATTGAGATTTTGCAGTGTCCTTCCCCTGCCATGCCCCCAAGCCACACCCACCAAACCATGCCCACAGAACCGGTAGTAAAAAAAATTGAATCCCTCCACTGAGTAAGAGCACACTTGGAATAATGCATTCTGTTCTGGTCACCACAATGTAAAAAAGATGTTGAGACTCTGGAAAGAGTGCAGAGAAGAGTACAAAAATGATCGAGGTGCTGGAAGCTAAAACATACCAAGACAGATACAGAAATTAGATATGTCTAGTCTAATGAAAAGGATTAGGGAGACGTAATAGCAGTGTTCCAATACTTGAGAGTCTCCTACAATGACGAGGAGATCAAACTATTTTCCAAAGCACCAAAAGGCAAGACAAGAAACAATGGATGGAAACAAACCAAGGACAGAAGCAATGAAGAACTAAGGAGAACTTTCGTAATGGTGAGAGCAATCAACGAAAAGGAACAACTTGCCTTCAGAAGTTGTGGGTGCTCCATCACTGGAGGCTTTCAAAACGATACTGGGCAATTATTTATTTGAACTGGTACAGGGTCAAGCAGGGCATTGGACTAGAAGACCTCCAAGGTCCCTTCCAAATCTATTATTCTACGTTTTGTGATAGAAGCTCATCTTTTTGATGTGCCTTAGAACTGTGATCTGTGTGTGGAGGAATGAAAATTCCCAAATGTTATCTAGCCAACCTGAGTTTTAAATAAATTAAGCCATTTCTGGAGGCTATGAATAGATGTGACCTTTAAGAGCCTTACTGTAAAGTTTTACATCTTATGTCGAGGACAGGACAAAGTGCTCTTGAGAAAACTCTTATACTAAAAATCTTAGCAGAAGCAAGATTAAGCAATAAATAGCTTCTGTTAATAATGGTGTTAACAAGCCAGATCAAGCAGCATGACAAATGGAGGAATTTCTCCTCCCTGCTACTCCTCCTTCATTTTAGATATAATGATAAAATATCAGTTAACTAATAAGCCCAAAGGATAAAATGCAAATACAAAATAGTTATGTGCATATATAAAAACTGTTTGAATTAGATGTGCAAGAGTAAGGTTTTAATGTGCACGGCTTGAGAATGGAGAGTCTTTTGTAGGACAAAAAGAGAACGATGGGCCCACGGCTGCCCTGATCAATGTTTCTAGTATTAACAGTAAATGGCTGAAACATAATTTCTTAAAACAAACATAAATTTACAAGAAATCTCCAGCACAACTAGGCTGTTTTGAATATTTGGGAAGATTTCAGTCTTTCTAGATATTCTGACAAAGTACAATATTAAGATGAGTAGAACCTTAAATCACCCGTCTATTTATGTGACTTTTATCCCACCTCTCTTACTTTGTAAGAAACTCAAGACAGCGAACATACCTAATATTCTTTCCCTCTCCTATTTTACCCACAACAACCACCTTATGAGGTGAGTTGGGCTGATTCAAAATCACCCACCTGGTTTTTCATGCCAAGACAGGAATAGAACTCATGGTCTCCCAGTTTCTAGCCTGAAGTCTTAACCACTAATCCAAACTGAGTCTCTTTTACCCAGCAAGCATTTCCCAGTAAGTTCACTGAAAAAAAATAGTTTCATGTTAAATCTTCTGTGTTAAAAACACTTGAGACACTAATTAATCATCTTCCTATCCGAAAAACAAGAATCGTATTTCCTAATTTATGTTTTTGCAAAGCAGCTTAGAAGTTATACTGTAATGTGGCATAAAGCAGGCAGGCCTTTCAAACAATGCTGTAACACTTTTCTTTTTTGTGTTTCACGTGTTTATTTTTAGTGTTTTGATGTCTAAAACTAGTTTTATATCAAGTTTGCTCAAATATTGCTTTGTTCACACCTTGACAAGTTTTGGAATTGAAGATAATGATCTAACTTCCTAAAATAATTGTTGAAAAGGAAGTTATAAATGCTGTGATAATGTTGAAAAATAATAAGGCTGCGTGCATAAGATAGTGCAATTGAAGAAGTATTAAATTATGAGTGTGGTTTACTTGGGGAATAGCTGGATGTCTTCTTTAATGTATGCCACATAATAATCCATGCTTGATTATTGGGAGAGTGCATTTCCTGTTTATTAATACACAAGAAAAAAATTACAAGAGTGAATTCAAAAACCACAGGGATGATGTTGGTTGATCAAAGATGTCTTGAAATTTGGCAGAATTCTAACAGAAAGGAAAAAGAGAAAATGTGAGAAGTGCAATGTGGAAGGGGTGTGAAGGCCATTTTCCTGCTTTCTACAGGTCCTTAAAAAGTATATATGTGAGAATGAGAGTGTTCGGTGCTTTGACTGATTTAGAGAAAATCTGTATACTAATGAAGGTTGAATTACTGAATATTTTGTAAGAATGTGGAATTGAAATTTGGGAGTAGGATGATAAAGCATGAATGAAAATAATGGGCATGCTTAAGGAATGGTTCATTAAGCAGAGAACGAGACAATGACGAATGGATAAATATGGATAAATATACAAGGAAAGCTTGTAGTGAATGATTTATTCATTCCTCACACCTGCTTCAAAAAGTAGAAACACAGATTCTATATTATTATTATTATTATTATTATTATTATTATTATTATTATTAAAGATGAAAGTCCTGGGCAACAAATACATATGACAACCAAATGTAGCTTTTCAACATCAAGCAAAAAAAGACAAAGAAACATACTTCCATTGAAGATGTCAACATACTGTATGGAAGAAAATGACAAGAAAAAAGAAAACAAGAGATGTTTTGAAGAAGACAGAGAAGTCATAGAAAAAAATGTACAGCTATGGTAGGAATATGGTAGGAAGGGTAAGTGTGAAAGAAAGTTAACTAAATAAATTATGTGCAAGGAAGATGGAAAGACTTTGCTGAAAGCTCTTTACAAAGAAAATTATAGCATAACAAACACTGCAAAAACACCTATACACTTAAGGAGAAACTCCACTGTAAAGTGAAATTTGAGAAACAATCAACCGTTGTCAAAAGCATCAGGTTCCCTAAACTGAAGACGGAAAAAATAAAGACAATTTGCAAATTCTATTGCACTGATTCCCTACTTTGCTTAAGACGTTGCAAAGAAGAATAAAACCATACAAGGAGTCAGAATTTTTAAATGAACGGGTAGATTTTAGCCGAGAGAAGAGAACGGAAGGACTACAGCAGGAAAGAAGTGGAAGGCCATTGTCTTCCTGTCTGTTTCACCCTAACCCCCTTTTTCCTCTGTCCCAGACTTCTCAAACTGTACATTCATAAATTCCAAAAAATGATGCTGATGGTGGAAGCATTGAAGAGAATTAAAATATAATTCTCTTTAATATTATGTAAAGGAATAAACTGTACATTACTGTACACTGCCAAACATCCATCTGTGAATGAGGTGGGCAGTTCCAAAATGTGATAGATGATAGATAGATAGATAGATAGATAGATAGATAGATAGATAGATAGAGCTAGATATCAGAGCACAGGCAGGATCAAGCTTGGTCCAGATGAACCGGTAGCTGAAGTTCGGTTTGCTCCGACAATCAGCTATTTGGCCTGCCCACCCACCCTGGCTCTAGGCAGTGCTTTATATCTTGTTTTTCAAGATCAGCTGATTCACGGCACAGCAGATTGCCACATATGAGGTGTTTAACAGACAGGGATTGCTGGAGAAGGTCATTAGCAAATGCTCTGCGCATGCGCAAAGTGCGTGTTTGGTGCGTTCACTGAACCGGTTGTTACACCAATTGAATCACACTTCTGGGTAGGAGGCCTGTCACAAAGAGAGTCTGATAGGTGATGAATGGCATTCCTATTTCACTCCTGTCCTGTTAATCTGTCACAGCCTGGTAAGGCTGTGAAAATGTCTATATTTACAATACTATATTAGTATTGTATAGTATAGTATTTACAATACTATATTTACTTCAAATCTCAGGACTGTGTTTATTTCAGTTGAACAAGCCTAGAAACCTTCCAGGCTGGATATTGAATGAGTCTGATCACATGGTTGTAGGATGAAAGTTTTGGCAGAGACCCAGCTGCATTGTGTTAATGTCCTTGTGGTGTTGGGGCTGGCATGGTTTTGTTGTTATGCATTTAATCTACCATTAGCTGTCCAGAGCAGCAGAAGTTGCCAAATAAATTGTTTAAGTAATGGAAATAAATTAATTTACAGTATTTGGGACTTGGGCTATCCTAACGATTTCCATGGAGCTTCATGTGTGTTTGGTTCATAGCAAAATCTATAAATATAGTTTTTATTATGTTCATTTCAGCCAAAGTTTTAATCTGATCCCACCCAGATTGACCTGGATTCAAATCTATGAATCTGAATTTAAAGTAAAGCAATTTAAGATTATAACATATCTTTCACTAACCATCATATTTTAATAATGTTTAAGGTTTTTAAAAAAACTGTACACAGCCTTCTTTCCTGAATATTGAAAGGAGGCCACGTCCCTTACGGCAAATAATTTATATTGCAAAACACACACACACACACACACACACACACACTTTTACTTTCAAGTCTCCCAATCTGTTTGCATAATTGGGGCTTCTGCAGAGAGTGAAAGCTAAAAAAAATGTTTATATGTACTTCTAAGCAGTTCTTCTGAGTCTCCATATAACTGACATTCTGGAAGATTTCAATACAGCTGACATGAAAATCATTTCTCTTTACAAGCAGGGAATTAAGCTCCAAAGGAGGCTTGGCACTGCTAAATTAATCCCTAAAGTGCCAGAGAAGGAGCTGAAAATTTCAGCCTAAATATCAGCCAAAAGAAGGGTTATAAATTGTGTTTGATGTGTTGATTCTAGGAGGTGGAGGGAAAAGGCCATAAACGCATTTCAAGTGATTATATTGAGATATAAAACACCTCTTTATGCCAGCAACCACAACCCCAGAGCAGGGTAGCCCAAATCAACAAGCTTGTAGTTTCCTGGAAACAGAGACATTATTCTCTGTCATCAATCAAGTGGCTTCTTATTAACATATTTTCTATTCCAGCTGCATATGTAATCTCCACAGCCACAGGAGGGCTTCCCTTTGAGCTTTGTACTTTGATCTGAGAACTTGAGGTCATCAGGCTCCATAACACTCATCTGACTTTCAAAGGAAATGTCTTATAACCCTTTCATTAGCCATGAAGTTCCCTCCCCCGCCACCCCCGGCAATATAAAAAATGTGACAAGATCAGGACAAACAAAAATAAATGTCAGTCTTCTGATGAAGCTTCATTATGCAAAATAGCTAGACTCCATTCAGACCAAAGGCAGGTATCCTTGTTCTGCTCTGATAACTTTACAGTTATTAAACCGATAGCAAAAGAATAAAAAGTCATTTGCTTTTGCCATTCCCCTTTGTGGAAAACATTCATAAAAAGCAAATGATGTAATTCCTAATCATATCTTCTGAAGTAGCACAATTCTCCCTGCAAGACTGGACAAATGTTCCAGAGACACAGAGAGTTCCTCACTGAGGAGGATGGGTGGTTCAGAAATATGAAAAAAAAGTATTAGAAGGACTAAAGAGAGAGCTATATTTGCATTCAAGTGGAGTTCTATTTCAGACTTTCCGGCCAAATGCATAGAGAGGGCAACCCTACAATCCCTTCTCTATCCATTCCAAGCTGTTACCTGAAGCAACATTACAAAGTGTTGTAGAAAGTTAGTACCCACCCTTCTCCTAGAAGAATGAAATAATCTAGGAAATATTAAAAAGGTAGAATATTATACCTCCCTGGATGAGAAAAGGAGATACATGCTCTTGGAAAGCAGCTCCCACCTTCGTTAATAGCCCCAGAAAGACTGGGCCATCCTATCTACAAGACAAAAGGCTGGGCCAGCTTATCTACCACACAAAAGACCTTCACCCTCAGGACACAATAGGATTAGCCCTCTACCCATCTCACCACATGGCACCTGGGAAGATTACACCACGCAGCAAGATTCAACCAAGCCTGAGATTCAAGACAACCTACAAAGTTACCCCTGCATGGGAGTCTGACAACCAATCAGAATACATTTCTTTCACAGGAACAGGAAGCAAGTTCAAAGCCCAAGAGAGGGTATAAATCTCTCTCCCTCTCTCTCTCTCACCCATGTGCTTGATTGCCCAGGACCTCAAACCATGTGGTCCTGTCCACTATTAAACCATCTTTCCAAATAGCATCCATGTTTCCAGTGTCTTTCTTCCCACTTGGAACTGAACCCAGATGGACATTTCTTCCAACAGTGTTTATCATAGGGGTGTCAAACTCATGTCATCACAGCGATGTCACATGACGTATTGGGACTTTTTTCTGCTTTGCTAAACTGGGCATGGATATGGCCAGCATTTGGCCCATGGGCCTGGAGTTTGACAGTCCTGGTCTATCATCTGGATTTTCTTGGATTTATTTATATTCCATTCGTTATCCACAGAGCACAGGATGATGGGGTTGGTTCATGGTGACAAGTCAAGAGCAAGAGGGAAGAAATAATAAAATGGATGTGACAATATTGTGTCAAATGTAGTTGCATCAAATACTGTAGCAGAAAGCAGGTGGCATTTGTATGAAGTCATTGCATGTGTATCATCATTTTGATGTCATTGTGATTTGCTAAGGACACCGCTGCTTTGTTTCTCTCTCCAAAATTACTGTAGTTAGAAGCCCAGAGAAGCTAATTGGGCAGAAAGCCAGTGCCTGGACTGTTGATTATTAGCACTTGGGTTTTTCTGAGTTCTACTATCCTCAGCAATAGGGTACCCATGACTTTCCACAAAACTGGCTCAATATTATGATTTGGCCACCCCACTCCCACTCAGATTGGAAGGTCAGGACATGACAAAAGACAGGTTCCATTTTACACCCTGGGAAGAATTGATATTAAGAAAAATGAGAGAGTCTGAATTGCTCACTTGAAGGTTTCTTTGTCTGTTTTAATTAAACTGAGGGCCTTGTGTGACCTGTTGGGCAGGGACAGACCTCTAAAGTCAGAGCAGTGCTTAAGAGGTTTTCAGCTGCAACCTAGATAGCCCTTCAAACCAGAGCTCAAGGCATTTCTGGAGAACCAGTCTGTCAATCACCTGCAAACTTTCTGATTCCATGATTAAAATGTAGTTGATATTTGAGCTAGTTATTCTATTTCCACATGTATTATACTATCCATTCCTTCCAGTATGTTTGTTTACTCAATATTTTTGGAGTCTTCCCAACTCTAAAGAGAATCTGGGTGACTATGGGCATCATACATTATTTAAAATAGTGTAAAAACATGACTGCCTGAACCAAGAACATCAACAGTCAAAAAGATTTGACAGGCACCCCGCAACACCCTAATCCCAGTCATATTTATAACCTTTCTTTTCCAACATTCCTTCATGCTTATAGGTTTTCTCAGCCATTAGTTGGACTGTCCAAGGCCAGACTTTAGGCTGGTTTGGCTCACCATGAAGTATTCTATTGTGATCAGTCCACACTACATTTCAAGTTTGCTTGCATTTACAGCATTTCAAATTAGCTACCTCTCAGATCCTGTTGATATAGAGGCACCATCTGGCTCAATTTATGGGAGCACTGATGATGTTACCTAGTCGGGTAATGAAATGTTTGCAAGCAAACAACCAAGCTCAGGAAGCACCAAGGACTCCACAATTTATGGGATGCTTTCAGTTATCTCAGCCTGATGAATTGTATGAAAAGTTTTATATGTGTTAGGGTAAATGGCTTAGAACCGGGGTACTTGCGGGAGACCCTGCTGCCAGCAACGGCCTCCCAACCTCCCGTGCGCTCTCACAGATGGGGCCTCCTTGCAGTACCATCAGCCAGACAATGTCGGCTGGCGACCCCCAGGGGTAGGGCCTTCTCTGTGGGAGCACCCACCCTATGGAACCAACTGGCCCCTGAGCTTCGGATGGCTCCTGACCTCCGCTCATTCCGTCGTGGCTTGAAGACATGGTTATTCCAACTTGTCAACCTGGACTGAGGGGGCAGGATGGGAATTTTAATGATTTGTTTTATGATTTTAATTTTGATTGGGTTTCTAGTTAGTTTTTAACTGTTGTGATATTTGTATTGTATTGTTTTTATATGGTTGTACACTGCCCTGAGTCCTTCAGGGGATGGGGCGGCCTAGAAATACAAACAAACAAACAAACAAACAAACAAACAAACAAATAAATAAATCCCTTTGCTCTAGACCTTGCCTATGCTTGCTGATAGGATCCAGGATAGGGCTCTATTGCAGGGATGGCAAACTGGATTCCTTCAAGGACCAGATCAGCATTGTAGTTTTCTTCCATGGGCCGGCCAGGGTGGGGGGAGACAGGATGGGTGCCTCCTGCAGCACCCCATTTTGGCTGGCAGGGTGCTGCAGGAGGCCGTCCAGGCCAAAAACAGGGCATGGGGGGGGACCACACATGGCCCCCTCATGCCCCATTTTCACTAGCAGAGGCACCGTGGGCCAGTCCTTTACTATTTCCAGACCAGCCCTGTGGGCCAGATTTAAGCAACCCACAGGCAAGATCCAGCCTATGGGCCTTGAGTTTGACACCCCTGCTCTATTGGATTACTGCATTAGAATTAGTAGAAGTAAAACAGGATCAGATAGGGAAAGGTTTTTTTTTCAACCTAAATGACAAGATATACCCTTCCTGATCGAGAAGTGAGGTGGGTGAAATAAGAGTGAACTGTGAACTGTATAAAATTGGTAAGCCTGACATGCTAACATTGTTGCAAAGCCAGATTGTCAGCTCTTGACCAAATCAGGGATACATTCAGATTTTGTACATGCTCTGCTAACAGGTCTTGCCCAAACCTCTCCCTTTCTCATGCAAAAGAAAAGTGTGGATGTGCCTTTGGAAAGCAGCCAGAATTTGGACACTAAGATTAATGTTCTCCTGACTTTAATGTTATAATCTTATGTTTTATAACAGGAAGCCTGGGGAAAGAGTATAACCTAATGACCCATTTGTCTCATGATCAAGTAGAAAAAGTGTATAAGATCACCTTTTCTTCAGAGGGTACATTGTAGTAAGCTTTTTTTCGTATCTTTGACTCTATATAAGCTTGGTCATTGTATGTTTTTATGCAATTTGGACTCTCAATGCCTCAGAATTGTTATTAACTAAGAACAAACCAACTCTATGTTGTGGTCTAACAGAATTTTTTATTTTCCTTTACACAGAGGTTCTTGTAAGGTGTTTTTTAAATCATTAACAAATCAAATGTTAATGATTTTCCATCATTAACATTTTGCACATGAGTACTTTGAGTTGAAAAGTTTTATTCTTTTTATACCTTGTGAGATGGATCTTGTCATGAGCCTCAAGAATGTAGGGTGCAATAAATTTATTTATTTATTTATAAAATTTATACAGCTGCCCAATTCTCTCATGCTGACCCCAGGCAGCTTGTCAAGATAAATTACTACATGTTATCATAATTTTTCTCTTTTACTTGCCAGTACAGTGGAAGATTTCTAAGAGTCATCTCTTCTCATATGCCAAGATTAGAGTTGCTGGTGGCAACTAGTAACTACCAATTTACAACAGCAAAATAGGAAGGTTGGTTCAAGGTGATAAAAATTAAAGGGCTTTGGGGAGATGAAGCTTGAGAACTCAGTTTTCACCCTATTAGCTGAACCAGGCCATTGCAAACAGGTATAACAATAACTTACTGCAAGACAAATGTCAACAGTTAAGAGATTTAATGATCATGGATACAAATATCTTTATCTTGATCTAAAAAGGGAGTTTTTCATTTCAAAGCACGATGCCTTTTAGTTTAACGATTAAGCTAAATAAACTATCAAGATTAATTACCTTGCCTTTATAAGCACTTAGTGTACATCAAAATGGTTCTCCAATCTGATCTTCTAGCATTACAGTTGTTGACATATGACAGGAACAGCTGCAGAAATCACTTTTTACATTCTACACATTACTTGACAAAATATTTTGTGGCATAGGCAAAGAATCCTGGTTAAAGCAATCAATTGTAAATATTTAAAATAACTGTGCCAATTTGTGTAGTGAATTTCAGCCTGATCTTCAGTGGCATAAATGTGAACAATGGCAAATCAGTAGGCCCTGGAATTTCATGAGAAGTAGAAGAAGAAGAGAGGGAGGAGGAGGAGAAGGAAGAGGAAGAGGAAGAAGAAGAGGAAGAACATTTTTCCTTATGAGACCAAGTCAGCCTACATGAAGTGTCTCATTACTTTATTTTCTAGCAACAGGTCTAACTGTTTCTGAGAATATAAATCAAATTGACATTATACTGTTCTGTCACCAAACGAGAGTGATACCTGGGTATCTATTTCAATATTTCTAATATTGGGAGGGAGGGTTGGGCTAGAAGACCTCCAAGGTCCCTTTGAAATCTGTTATTCTGTAAAGCAGAGTATCAAACCAATGCCATGTAGGTCAGTACTATTTTTATTGCAAAGCTATAGTATCAGAAGTGTTGTATGTGTGCTTTCCCCTCCTTCTCATTACCTTTGGATTAGCCAGGGAGGGGCTTTGTCTGAGTCATTTCTCTCACATTACATTCTTGGCCTGGGCTCAGGCATCATTTATCTGACAGTTGCCTCAGTAGTGGCTCTACTCTTGTCTTTCAAGACCATTCCCTCTTCCCCTACAAAATGGGGGAGGGGAAGCTTCTTGTCTGTCAGAAGAGGTTTAACAGTAATGTGATCATTCAGCTATAAGCATAGGATTTTATATTTTCTCAAGGTTTCAATACTTAAAACTTATAATAATTCAAGTTTTATCATCTATATTTTGATGCTGTTTTGAGCTTTGGTACAACATTTTTTTAAAATGATCTGTTTTCATTTTATTGGAAGCCAGACAGATTCTTCTGTAAAGAACTGCTGAAGTGGGAGATGGGATAGGAAGAGAGGAGGAAATAGCTCTCTCAACATAATGTTATGTGTACCTGTAAGTGTAGACAAGGATGTAACTTTTATGACTATTCAAACTGTTTTTTTAACACATAACATGCAAAGTTAAACATCAAGAATGTCTGGCAACTAAAGTTTTTCAACTATTTTTTTAGAAAATAGTTGTACAGCATTTAGAGTTCTAACAGTATAAATGGGTTGCCTCAATAGTATTATAATTGTTGTTGCTGCTGTTTGTGTCTGCTGAATGGTTGGTTTTTGTTATTTCTTGCCTTGATTACTACTTTAAGAGCCTCGGTGGTGCAGTGGATAGAGTGAAGTACTGCAAACTACTTCTGCTGACATCCATCCCACCAGGCTCAAGGTTGATTCAGCCTTCCATCCTTCTGAGGTGGGTAAAATGAGGACAAAGATTGTTGGGGGCAATATGCTGACTCTGTAAACCGATTAGAAAGGGCTGTAAAGCACTATAACACAGTATATAGGTCTAAGTGCTGTTGCTATTTTATGTTTCTTGGGCCCAGAGATTCTGGAATAGAGAGGCATACAAATATTTGTAAAAGCAAGCAAGCTGGTTTCTCCTGGGGTAGAAAATATTCTGTTTTTTCCCTTTTTGAAGTGTGGTTGAAAGGCTGATTTAAAAAAAATTTCACTATAAAGGTTGCTCTCTCAAATCACTCTTCAACCGTCAGTGGCAGCATAACTAGCATTTAATAAAATGTTCAGTCAACAGCTGGCCTGAGCCTTAGTTCCAGAAATAAAATTGACAGAACCCTAGATTAAATGGATCTTGGTTAAATCAAAGAGCTGTTATAGTTTGCTCTTTTAGTATGTAGGCAAGAGAACAATTACTGCAAATGAAGGAATCAGAAGAAAGCTAAGTGAATTAAGGAGGAGCTTGGCTAAATTTAGGAATGCTAGCTAATTATTCTAAGGCTCAGCTGGTAGCTCTGACACTATAGTTGCTAAGAAAAAAAACCACACGCCTTTGGCTTTCTCACTAACACTTTCCCAGGCAAGTGTTACATCGATTGTTCTATTTCAAGAGTAAAAACCTGCTTTTCTTGAGTGTGTTCAGGAAGGCTTGCAAATGGCAAAACATGCAATAGCTTCTCACCACACAGCTGCTCCTATAGAAATGTATGTGAGGGAAAGGCTATGGAAAAAATCAGGGGTGAAGTTGCCCCTGATATTCTTTTCTATTTAGCACTTCTTTGTCTTCTTTCATAATTATATGCTTTCTTACCAACTTGAAGTTTAAGTTGGCATCTGTAATGCCCCCCGCCAGATGTTGATCCTTCCAACAACCCTTTGAGGTAGGAGAGAAATGATCTTCAAGGGGATCTGAAACTGAATCTGAAAAGTCTGATGAGGGGATTTCTAAGCCTGCCTTATTTTAAAAAGATGAATGCTGATCACGCCTTGGCAATGTGTATGAACTGTGAAACAGTCTTTTTGTCTAGATCAAGGGTTTTCAGACTTGGCAAGTTTAAGACTTGTGGACTTCAACTCCCAGAATTCATGAGCTAACATGACTGGAGGAGGAATTCTGGGAGTTGAAGTCCACAAATCTTAAAGCTGTCAAGTTGAAGACCCCTGGTCTAGATGCTGTCTTCCCATTATATAAATGTTAGTTCCCCGTAACTACATATGAATTACTTCCTAACATCCACTGTAAGAGCATGTCAGTGTTGAAAGGATTTGAAGTCCACTATTTTCATGTTTTATTCTCTCTGACTTTCAGCCCATATTTTAACATTCTAGCCGTTATACTGGAGATTAACACATTGGGTATGAGTTTCATTAGAGTCCAAATTTCAACATTAGGACTGAATTTCATTGTTTTTGGCTTCTAACTCTGAAACACTGAAGATGAAGAAAGACATTATAAGAAGGAATAGGATTGTTACCTCCCAAAAATAATCCTTAGTCTAGGGAAGGGAGAAATATGAGAAAGAGACTCAACATAAGTCTGCCTCAATTATGCTAGGTTTAAATTGATCTGGAGAACTGCTTGGATAGGCTTTCAAGATTTTGTTACTTGCCCTATTAGCTGCAAAGATCTCTCCAGAAATCCAAGTGGCTCTTCTTTCATGACTTTGCCAGTCTGTCAGGGCTTGACAAGTCAGTGATTTAGATGACTGCCTCTATGAGCTTTTACATTAAATCATCTTTGAATGTCAACCTTCTCCAGCCCAGAAATGTCTATATGCAATTCCCCCAATTACTAACCAGCACAATATTTTTCTATCCTAATACACAGTTGAAAACTAGTGTTTCTTCTTATGGTAAATTGGAAGACTTTGTTGCTGTGAACGAGAAGACATTAAAGAGAGGGAAGCCCAGAAAGGATGCATAAAAGAGAATGACATACAAGTAACAGTGATTCATATAATAATCATATAATAATAAAGTGCAATAATGCTATTGGTATAGAAATTGAAGAACATTCCAGAGAAAGACCACTCTGCTTCAGTAATGGCACCAGGAAAATTGCATGATATCATGCAGCTCAACTTGATTTAAGAATTAGAAGCTTTATAAAATTAGCAATTAATATTACCAACAGTTTCCTTGCTGATGAGTAACTTCCTACAAATCCATAATGAAAATTTCCTATGAAGGAAGCCCTGAATACGTTAATTAAGAGTTTTCCTGCATATATAATATTAGCTGTTTTGAGAATACCATGAAGTTTCATAGGCTCTCAGGAATTTGAAAAAAAGAATAAAATAGATCATTCTGGATAATCTAGGAATAAATTATGAATAGATCCTCCCAGTCCGTTTTTTTAAAAATGCACACAGAATACTCCCCATGGGTAATTGAACCTGATATATGAAACAGAACCAAGACCAAATCCATTACTAGTAATAGTTAACTCATTCAGACATCTAATGTTGGAACGGGATGACTTCTATGCAACATGAGGAGAATTATTGGCAACCCTTAACACTTACTACCACAATTTGGAAGTGTCTTCTCTTACAAATATTGTGTATCCCTGGTATTCTCACTAGTTTGGTCTAATCAGTCTAGAAAGCAAGAGTTCAAGTCCTGCCTTAGTCATGAAAGCCAGCTGGGTAACCTTGGGCCAGTCACTCTCTCTGTCAGCCAAACTCCTCTCACAGAGTTGCTGTTGTGGGGGAAAATAGGAGGAGGAAATTGTGTTGGATATATCCGCCATCTTGAGTGATTTGTAAAAATAATAAAAGCAGGGTATAAATAAATAAATAAGTAATATGTAGCACTATTTCTGTAGTCTATCAACGTATCTATGGAAATATGTACAGACACTTAGAAATACCTACAATATCAAATTCAATACTTTTATCTATTATAATATAAAATGTGGATGATTTACAATTGATTTATCTGATATCAGGATTATAATTTAACCCAACAGCAGTGAAATAATTGGTTTTATTGAAGGGAGTGGAGTTTCATTTACCATTTTTGAGGATTGCACTACTACAAAGTTTAAGAGTTCTTTCAGTTAACAAGAATGTCAAATTGCTTAAAGGAAGAACCTAAATTCATCTCATTTCATTTTTGAAAAAGGTGTGTGTCCTTTTACCTTGCTTCAGGTCTCAAAGCAAAACATTTCTTTATTTGGGACCGGATGCTGGTTTCTATGCCACATCAAATCTTCCCACAGGCAGCTATGGAGAAATGATGGGCTCAGAAAGAATAATGGGCCTTGAAATGTAGGGAGCTTGTAGTCAATTGGTGATGAAGGAGAGGCAATCTGCTGCCATTTGTTCAATGCAGAGTATTCAAGGGAAGCAGAGGATAAATTCTGATAACCTTAGCTTGATAAAATAAACATGGTGAATGGGGGTGGGGGTGGAAACCAGCAGGTGCAACTTATCATTCAAGTGTATTCATCTCAAATCCCTTATTTCCTACAGGTCAGGATGTCAAACTGGCAGCCAGCAGCTGATTGTGTCATGTGTGGGCCACGCCCACCCCAGCTCTGCAAAGGCAAAAAAAGTCACAATACATCACGATAAGTCACAATATGTCACATGACGCGATCGAGTTTGACACCTGTGTCCTACCACAACTAAAGGTGAAGGAATTGTGTTTGGCTTTATAGATGTCCCTGCCTCCATCTGGTGTGTAGAACCAGCTGATATCAAAACTCTACATCAGGCATTACAATTGTCAATATGGAGAAGAAGCAGAGCCTTTATCTTTCAAGAAATCAATAATATCTAGACTACCCCAAGGTTGCAGCAAGCTTTATACTAGATGCTCACAACTTCCCAAACTTTCTTTTACACTGTATGACACTGTCTTAGAGTAGAAATTGTCAACCTGAAAACCATCAAACATTTAGAACTATCAACCTCAGAAATACGGTCTAGAGATAATTGAAGTTCAAAACATGGAGTGGATGTCAAATTGTGTCTCCCTCTTTTCACTAAAAAAATGTCTAGGTTATGAAAAATAACACCACCATCAAAACGTGTACCAGAGTTCAATAAAATCAGGGACAGGAGAGCACATTCCAACAACAAAGTTCTGAAATCAGTCTCCTCCTAATACGTCCAAAAATTAAAAGATTTGCAAGCAACACGAGCAATAGTTTTGCTTCCAGCGGAAGTCAGTTTGTTATGATGTGATGCTGTGGGTGACAAATGAATTTATGCCAATAATTCCTTTCAACAGGATAACAATTTCTCTCGTGATTACCGAAAGCCTCTTTCTGCCCACCTTGTGCCTCCCCCACCACTTCCTCAACTGCCTTGTCTCAGCTCAACAAACAATTGCCAAGCAACTTCAAAGACCAAGCCAATGCTGTGCGGAAAGAATGGTTTATACATGTCTTTGCAATACACAAATAAACCCCCTAATGGAAAATATAGAGCAGACACGCATTTAAGTTCTGCAATATGGCGAAGAAACCTTTCATGTATCAATAATAAAGCACTGATATTCTTCCTTTATAAACATATTATCAGGGGGGAGGGAGGTTGTTATCTGCCTCCTCCCTTCTCCTAACATACAGCAAACGGAAGAAATAAGGCACCTAGTTTGCTCTTGCCCTGTTACTGGTCCCCTAAAATAAAACAGTCCACAGTCCCCCCCACAATCTTCTCTCCACAGAATCTCTCTCTTACACAGAGGCTACCGTAACCCCCAGCTCCCCAGTACCTTGTTTGCGATGTCTCACTACCCCCAGCCGACACTTGAGAGAAACAGCAAACATCTTCTCTGGGTTGCCGTCTTTTACCCTGTCTGGCTCACA
This sequence comes from Naja naja, assembly GCA_009733165.1. Lineage (NCBI taxonomy): Eukaryota > Metazoa > Chordata > Lepidosauria > Squamata > Elapidae > Naja > Naja naja. The sequence goes on along the minus strand of CM019149.1, from coordinate 62,030,111 downwards.
TGGCGCTGGATGCTTCTCCCTCAACACCTCTGCCTGGCTCTGCACGGAGCTGCAAGCTTTACATTAATTTATGATTACTGTGAAATAGAGTTGTGCTTCATTTCTTGGTAGAGAAGCTAGCGGGCCAGAGGAAAGGCTGCGAAGAGAGATGGGGATACTATCTCTTCTCAGGAAGCCTTCAGGGCTATGCATTGTTGCTTTAGTGTGCTACCCAGGACAAATGCATGTGAAATTTATAACTTTCTCTTGTTTGTTTTTCCCATCCTCCTCTCTTTGGGTCTCTCAATGCAGCACCCAGAAGCACACAGGACTATGCTCCCTTGCAATTTGGGGAGTTTCTTTATTAATATAGTAATTGACAGATGTAGGGTGGGTTTCTTTTCTTATATGCACCTTCACATTTAAAAGAAAACTTGTAAAAAGATAGTCTAAGGGAAAAATCTATTTTCACGTATTGTTTTTGCAGATTAAAGTGTGAGAATGGAGATCAGAGCAATTAAACCTGGATATTAATTTATTTCTGAAAAAAAGGTATTTGAAATATTCCGAGAACCTAAGCAATGCATCAGGGTCATAAAATTAGGAACACAGTATGTTTATTTTCAAATATGTTTGTTGTTATCATTGTCAAAACTTGGTGCTTCTTTTTCTCTGGGCTCTCTAATTTACATTTTGACTCAGTTTCATTGTTCTGTATGTGATTAGAACAGCAATCCACTGAGTCTCCCGGGGAAATTACCTTCACAGTTAAGATGCTGCTACTCTGTCCATTTATTTGCTTGATCTTGTTGTTTCAGCTTAAAGCATCAGAAGTACTATTAATTTTGGTATCCTGGGAATCATAATAGGGCATTCAGAAGTATGCACAATTAGAATAGCTTTATAGAACAGAATGATGATTGAGATTGTTTGCCCAAAACTGCAGGTTATTTATTTTATTTATTATTTTATTTATTTGATTTGTCAATCGCTTACAAGATAATAGGTATAAGTATAAACATGAGTAAGAATACAGGAAATAGGTACGAATAAACAGGAACAATAGGAGAGGGATGATAGGCACGATTGTGCACTTATGCACACCCCTTACAGATCTCTTAGGAATGGGGTGAGGTCAATAGTAGATAGTTATTTCTTGTAGCTACTAAAGATGGTCAATATAGATTATAATAAGAACACTGAAGGATGTGAGACTGCTAATCACTGGAAGTAGAGATAAGGGCATTAGTCTAAATCCAGTCCAAAATGTTCATATGATAATTCTATTTCTTAGTTGGGTGGATATCAGTTTGCAAGGTATTGTCTAGATTAGAGATTCTATTTTGCATAAAACAGTATGAGTATTCCTAGAATAGCATTAGCAATAGCACTTAGACTGATAGTGCTTTTACAGCTCTCTCTAAGTGGTTTAGCGAGCCAGCATATTGTCCCCAACTATCTGAGTCCTTATTTTACCAACCTTAGAAGGATGGAAGGCTGAGTCAACCTTGAGTCAGGATTGAACTCTGGCAGTCAGCAGACTCTGCATTCTAACCATTGTGCCACCATGGCTGTTAAGATAAAAATTGGCTTTGGTTGCATTCTTGCCATACTGGTCAAAATGTGTCAGAACTCACTGGTACTGTTAGTAGAAAGCACTACATGTGGCACAGATACAACTAAGACCTTACGGAACTCTATATCTTTTGATATTACTAAAACTAGTGAAATGTGTTACCAAAATGTACTACATGAAGACCCCAAGTATCAAAGACATGATGGGCAATGGAATATGTGTGGGTCCATCTGATGGTGGCTATAGCAAGAAGACTCACTTAGAATGCAAGTGAATCACAAAACTGAGAAAAAGGTCAAGAACATGAAGCAATGTTCAGATTATATAATATTTTAAGTGAATGTAGAAGAAAAAATGGTTAAGCAGGAATGACACAAAAATGGTGCAGGAGAAACAACTCGGTCATTTGGAAATTAAAGAATAAATGAGAACAGCAAAAAGATCTGATTATTCTAACTACATGATTTAAGTCTATGATGTAATCACATCAGAAAGGAATGAACCTAAGTCTAAAAATGTGTTTGAATCAATTCTTTAAGACAAAAGGATGAGAAACTTAATGGAGGATTACAGTGCTAATGAGAGGCTCTGAATGTGGGACAGACAGTTATTTAGCAATGCCATGGGGGAAAAAGTGGATCCTGTGAAAAATAGTTATGGAAGAGAAGGAAACAAGTAAAAGCAATGAGAGTAAAAGTAGAATAACTGCAGGAGGAGAAAGTACAATGCTGTATGAAACAGTATAAAACAGATTATCAAACAGAATGAATAGAATGTAGATATAAAGTAGAATGTAGATATAAATGTTCGCCGCCCTGAGTCCTTAGGGAATAGGGTGGCATACAAGTCGAATAAATAAATAAATAAATAAATAAATAAATAAATAAATAAATAAATAAAGATAAATGGAAAAATTGTTTAAAACTGTTTTTAAAAAAGTGAAAAGAATTAAAGTCTGTGAAGTATGAAAGAGGTTGCCCCCTAAAAAGATGAAATGAAAGTGGCTTGGGTGCGAAATAAAATAAGAGAATGCTGCAAAAAATGAAGATTATAGAAGGGTATTGTAAAATATTCATAGAGAAAAAAAAGACGTTGCAAAACTGTAATCAAAGAACAGTAAATGATATTTTAGAGATTTATATTTAGGTTTGATAGAGGTATTGTAACAAATGTCATACATTAATAACTAAAAAAACAATTATGAAAAGGAAATCACAAATGCTGTAAGAAAAATAGTTAGGTTAAATTTGTAGTTGGCGTAATGCCAGAAATGCGGGCATATAAGTGAGATTTGCTTAGAGAATGGTTGTGCCACTTGCTGAATAGGGGTGTAAAGTCTGTGTCTGTGCTTGATGACTGGGGGAAAAAAGCTGTAATCTTTTCTCCAGCTTATAGGAAGAAAAGAGTAGCAAGAGGAAGGTGAAACTTCTCTGAGGATGAGGCTGCAAAGCTACCTGGGAAGAAGTTAGGAAGAATTCGGATTGAGTAGTTATAACCAATAATAAAAGCTAAACTTTGAATAGTAAAAATGTGGCTTTCGGAAGTGTTCAGACCATATTTTAGCTCTTCAGCAGGTTACTGAAAAATGTATGACAGTGAGATATAAACTTTTTTGTACAGTAGTTGATTGAAAGAAAGAACAGGAATGGGGCTGAATGTTGGTATATTTCACGTGACTATGAAGTTGAGAATTTGTTGCTCAAGAGCACTAAAAGATAGAAGTAAAAACAGGTGTGAGAACAAAGTGGCGTGGAAAGGTTGGCAAAAAATTCAGTCAGTGCTAAGAAGATGTACATTATATCCCCCTAATTATTTAATTTAGTTATGAATAAATGTATATAAGCAGAGATCTCAAACCAAAACTATCACAACTGCCACATAAGGATTGGTTTATTAACCACAACACAGAAGCCTTCTCATTCATTGATACAAAAGTTTGGATCATAGTGAGTAAAAACATGAAGACTATCCCAGTATACTATGAAACATAAATGTATTTATTAATAACTTTTACTGCAGATTTAGCACTACTTGCAAATCCATAAAACAGTATTTTCACTTTGATCATCAAGGAGCGAATATTTTTCAAAATCAATATTGGAGTTTTATTTTGGTTTTTTTAAATATATAATTCTATTTTTTAAAAAAATAATTTTATAATTCGAATATTTTAATAATTATTTATATTTTTTATATATGACCCTGCTTAGAAAGCCCAATGTCAGAAGCAGCACTCACTACAAAATGTGAAAATAGGCCAGGGTTCCTGGAAGGCAACACCACGCAGTGTAAGAAACCTATATGGTGGCCAATCATCTGGCTGGATGACCAGATCCAATTGTTGCAGAAGACTCAAAGAATCAAAGTGAATTGGGAGGTCACTGCTGCCAGGTCATTTATCTTCCTAGACCTAGAGGACTCCATCTGGTTTAAGTTGCATGTTTACAGTATGTAGAACTCTGGCATGTGGGACACAGAAAATTACTTGAAACTCCTGATTTAAATCCTAGACCTTTTTCCTCCCACTTTTCTGAGCCAACTGATTCCTGGCCACTTTTTCCTCAACTAGAATGTCAACATCATTTTTATTTCTAGTCTTGTTTGATGTTAGTTCCTTCTTGGTTGATAGCTTCAGCCCTCATATAGCCAATGAACATACAGATCTGTTGCATGGACTTTGCTAAGATTTCCAATATAAAAGGGGGGTATATGTATTATAATATAATTGTTGTAAATAAATGCTAATAATAATTAATAATGAAACAGGTGCAATATGTGTTCAGTTCCCCAGTTACATCTAACACATGATGTAAGGTATCCCTGAGCTATCTGAGCATTAATATTAACAACCCCACTTTAAACCTATGATTTCTTAGCAAGTGAAAAATAATCCAAGGCCAAAAAAGGGACTGTTTCTTTCTTTTTAAATATAATGTTGAACAACCACTCTTTCCAAGAATTTAAGTCAAGCAACAGGGATCTCTGCTGCACATAGGTTCTGAAGGATGGGACATGGGCAAATGATGATATGATTATGATGGGACAGCCATGTACATTCAATCTCTTCTATTCTTGCATTAGATGTTGGTGTGAAAGAATGTAGGGGTGGCATTTCATAATGGCATCATTGTGTATGCATTTGTCATTTTGGTATCATCCCATTCTGCTGTGGGGCTGCTTCATCTACCTTCAGGTAATCCATGAGCACCTTTGCCAAGATCCTGTTCCATAACCCTACTCTGAATCAGTCATTAATGATGTATTCTGTCTCATGGATTGAGACAAATAACTACATGGCTCATTTTTCAGGATTTAGCTTGCAGCTAATCCCATCTCATTGAAAGAAGGAAGATACATTATGAGCTATATGGAACATACTTAACTCCTATTTTTAGATTTCAAAAGTGACTTTGATCTGTGGTTCTCCTTTGTAAAGAATAGAATTTCACTGGTTATATTTAGTTATTAAACAGAGATGTCATACAACTTCAAGTAGTGAGACAGCTCTGTGAACTCAATAAGCTATTGCAATTCCAGATAAGGGCAGGGAATGTAAGGGTGCCTCTAAAGATAATACTGTACTATTGACTTTTTAGTGATAGAATAGGAATAAATGATTTTCCATGAAATTAGCATGCAATCAACATCTGAAAAGAGTCATAAATGTTTTATGATTGCTATCAGAGTGAATTCAGTTTATAGTGGCACAATTAGTTTGGTAAGTGGAATGTTATCTGTTAATTGCTTTTAAGAATTTAATAGATTCCACGAATACTCAAAAGCATACATTTGTGATTTCTTACAATTATCTTAAACCATGTGATTTGCTTGTAGTTTACAAAACAAAGAAATACAGCTTCTTGTTTGCATATTCATGCTGAACTCTATTTTTTTCTCATAGTTAAAGAAAGGGAACCTGATTCTCATTTAAACCAAGACTGTACTGAGGGTAAATGAAATAAATGTGTTCATGATGAACTAGGACTGGTTTCAAATGTTTTTTTTAATGCAGTAGAGTGGCATTTTCTGAGCTTCCAGAAGACACTATATTATGGCTTTGGTGGTGCAGGCTGTTAATAGCCTAGCACTTAGTTCCAGCTGCCTGTAATTATTGCAGGCTCAAATCCCACCAGGCTCAAGGTTGACTCAGCCTTCCATCCTCTCGGGGTAGGTAAACTGAGGACCCAAGATTGTTGGGGGCAATAAGCTGACTTTGTAAAAATGCCGCTTAGTAATAAGCAGGCATATACAATGGAATGAAGGCTACTGCTGAGCGCATTGGGTTGTATCCCAAAATTGTAAGCCCTGAGTCTCTGGAGAAGGGCGGGATATAAATATGAATAAAATAAAAATAAATAAAATAAAATCCTTTAGCTATCAACCCATATCTTATTTCTTAACTGATTTTTTTTCTTTGTGCATGGATAATGGTGTTAGGAAGACTGAAAATATTGAACTCTGATTGTACATTCCTTTAATATAGATAGTCTTCAGCTTACAACCATAATTGAGCCTGGAATTATGATAGTAAGTCATGCCTATAATGAAATAGGTCACCATGTGCCCATGCCTGATTTTGCAACCTCTTTTGCAGAGATTGTTAAGTGAATCATCATAGTTCTTAAGTGAATACCCCAGTCATTAAGCAAATCTATTCTCTGCAATGGGCATTTTTTGCTGGAAACTGGAAGTAAATACTGGTTTCCAGCAAAAAGATGTCATAAATCACTGCAGATGACCATAAATGTGAATTGACTGCCGAGCATCCCAAATGCAATGATATAACTATGGAGGCGTGTGTGCCCAGCCAGCAGAACTTTTGGAACTGAGTCATAAGTAGATCTGTGCAGGTCTGTTGTAACTTTAAATACTTACTAAAGAAAATGTCTATCAAGTAGTAGCGGTCAAAATGTTCTGCACTTAAAGATTCTGTCAGAAATGGCCACTTTGTGTGTTCGAAGATGAGAATACCTCCCTGGCATTGTCCTGAATACAAACATTGGGAGGGGGGAACAGTTTGGAGGAAGAGGAGGAGTCTTCATTCCTCATTGTCAAGATCAGTTTCTTTTTAATTTTCTGGTTGTCGAGACTACAAGACACATTAGCAAATAAAGTTTAAGGTACTGGTTCCATCCCATCTGTCATCATCTGGATTTAAGTAAGGGGAAGGGGAGGGGAGGTATGAGGGAAAGTTAGAGAAGCAGATGTTCAAACACTGAGAACCATTTTGGAAACACAAAAGACAACTGTCCACCTGGTGAATGAGCTCGTTGCTGTCTTTAAATTCTTGCTGTGGGAACATCAGAATTAATGAACTCTAATGTAAAAGCACAAGTAAAGCACCTCCCAGGTGTTATTCAGCACGTGGGCTGGGGAAATCCATTTCAACAGCTAGCGACTTATTTAAAATGTGGTGGAAAGAACTATCACACAATCATAACCAATGAAGTTGCTACCTACATCTTCCCATCAACTGGATCCTGATAGCTCACTTCTGTACCCATCTTCTTCTCCGATGCTTCTCATGCTATAAGAGCAAACTTTCTCCCATACTACACCTCTTCAGAATATTATTTTCCAGGCTGAACATACTGCAGTTCTGCAGCCCCCTTAAAACAGAGGCAGAGAATGTGTATTAGGCAAAACATCAAATGCTCTCCATTCCTTCTTCCGGGGCGTCATTCTCCAAACGTAACAGCAGTGTCTGTGTGTGGTGGGTGCGTTCGCATGCATTCAGCCCATTTTGATTCCATAACAACTGATCAGGCAGTCAGAAGATGTATACTCCAATAATAATTTCATTAAGAATGGTGACAACTGCACATTTTTCTTCATAGAGAAAACTCATAAAATAAAACGTATTTTCTTTATCCGCCACCACTAAAGGAATGTTATACATAACTCTATTGAAAACACAACTAACTTGTCAAATAGAGTGCATGCCAATGCTTTCACGAAAAGGGCTTATCCATCAGAACACTAATGGCTTGCTCTTTGACACTTTTCTCTAGTGCCATTTCAAAATCATAACATGTATCCAGACTTCATACAGAAAATTGCAAACAAAAATGCATGCATCTGGGAAAGAGACATACAGAAAGACATGGATATTTATCAGCTGACATCATTTCAAACTGACATCATTGCTCTCATCAGATTGCGACAAGTTGCGAATAAAGGTGTTGCCGAACGACCAACCCCATCAGTCTTTCTGATTTGTAATGACATTGTAATTATACAATGCTTGCAATTTAGATTTAAATTCAAGCTTAAGATTTATTGCTTTTCCTTCCTTCCCTAGTAGCAATATTGCATCAGTCTATTGTTGCACCACTTTAAAAAAAACAGAGGAATGTTGCTTTATAATGCAATGTTGAAAATAATAAGCCTTAGAGCTGTTTTTCTTCTTTAAGCAATCCCTAAAAAAGGTTATTTCATGCACATTATACGGAGTTTGAGTCATCTATCTTTTCCATGAGGCTTCCATACATTGTTAACAACACAGAATCCCAACTTTTATGATTAGGAGAAATAGAATTTGATGTTAAAGCTACATTATTAGTCTATCTTGGGCCAGAAAACAAAAGCAAAAAATGAGATATATTTGCATATTTAATAGAACATTTTGTCTATAAAAATAATATGGTAATACAGGAATTACTTTGAAATTGACAAAAAAAAGTCACAGGCCTCTCCTGATTATCCCAATATATCCTGTTCAGAGTTAAACAGCTTTTGTACACACAACATGTAATAGCAACTGAATAAAAAGAAGGTTTAACTAGTATTTTTCAAAAAGATCTATTTCCATTTATCATGGCTAGCTGGAGGAAAGAAAATAATGATATTTTAAACAATGAAGGTACAATATAAGGTCAATGATGCTAAAATAGAAATTCAGTAGGATCATAATATTCAGCAATATGTATATTGAATATTTTCATTTGTGCCATATACTTCATTTGTATCAAATGAAATGTATCTTCATTTGATACATGAATGAGAATCAATAGATTATGACAAAAAGCCCTACAATAGGTAAACTTTTTAACCCTAATTCAGTTTGTAACTGCTACTGATAGTCACTCAATTTTCCCCCTTAAATCATTTCAAAATATATAGTGCACTACATTAATCTGGATGTCCAGTGCAACTGATGATTTCACAAAAGCCTATGCTTAAAGTGTGATAATAAAAAAAGATGCTACCAGACTCCTGGTTTTTTTTGGGCCATACAAACTATGTCTTTATTAATCTCATAGTTTTTAAAAAATCTTTTATCCAACCTTGTCAAAAACAGGCAATTTAGACATTTTGAAACTGAGTGTCTCAGATACTAGACCTCTCTCTGAGTCCAAATATGTAATTCCCTTTTTGTATGTTATATAGTTTGGATTAAGAACATTAAGAGATTTGAACATATCTGCAAAATAGAAGTGTTTGCTTCACTGATATAAATAGTGAAATAATATTTCTGCAGTTATACATTTTTATGGATAAGCACACAGCCAGGATACCAGGATTATATTATGAGTCAGATATATCAGTTAATGTTACTCTAATCAGTGTCAAACAGCCAAACATATTAAAACCCTAAAATAAACTCAGGATGACCTGCTGTACCTGCAATGGCTTGTTGGCCTGTGGATAATAGATCTATGATATCAGCTCCACTCTTGTCACTGCATCCATATTTACTGTAAGCTATTTAGAGTGGAAGAAGCAGATTTAGAATAATTTCATTCAGATCAATGGAACGGAACATCCCAAAGATAAACATTTAAAGCTGCTTTCAAGTGAGTTATAAAACAAAGTGTGGTTTGCTTGCTTTTAGCTTAATGGGGTATGTGATCCCAGCTAATTGTGATTTATTTAATAAACCATAGTTACACTGACTTGCTTCAAGGTAGGAATTCTGCCATTTTCTGTGCTTGATTGCCCTGCAAAGATCCCCTTTGTTTGTCTTCAATCACGTTTCATCTTTCATACACCTAAATACAAAACAAATCCACAGTACCAAAACAAGAATTGGAAGGCTTCTCTGACATCCCTGCCCAGATACCAGCGATGCACTTGGCCTTATGAAATGGCCAGCATTTTGAAGCAAGTGGCATACAGGTGCAGTTTGAAATAGATGTGTAGTTAGGCCAAGAAAATGACAAAATTCAATGCTGCCTTTTATCAACAGTACATGGTGTTCTCTGTTGGTTCAGTTTGCCAGTCTATGCTCCACATTCCATGGCACTTCCCAAGTAAACCCTGGGAGATGAATGAAGATCCATGCGTTTTTTGCTGCCTTATTCACCACTATTTTGTACTACTTGAAACAAATGCCTTTCTGGACTGTGGTCATGTTACCCTCATGCATTAGAACTTCCTGTTTGCATTTTTCATTTTCAAATTACATTAATTTATAACAGAGTTTACCATGTACAGGTTGTCCTCAACTTACAACAGTTCATTTATTGACCATTCGAAGTTACCACGGCACTGAAAAAAGTGACTTATGGCCATTTTTCACAGTTGCAGCATCTCCATGGTCACATGATTTACATTCAGATGCTTGACAACTGACTCACATTTATGATGGTTTCAGTGTCCCAGTTTGTTGTTTTGTGACCTTCTGACAAGCTAAATCGATGGGGAAATCAGAGTTACTTAACAACCATGTTGCTAATTTAGGAACTGCAGTGATTTACTTAACAAATGTGATGAGAAAAGTCATAAAACAAGGCAAAACTCAACACATTTCTCACTTTTCAACACAAATGATAGTCTTAACTGTGGCTGTAAGTTGAGGACTACCTGCATACATACACACCCCCAATACACACAATTCACCACATGAAGGTTCATTCTAACTGCTAATTAAAATACATGATTGAAAGTGAGAAATCCTGATAATAGGAAAAACAACAACAATAACCTTAAAGCTATCTCTGCATACAGCTAGATGAGAAATATCCAAAGCAATCTAACCACAGTTAAAAGGAGAAGAAAGTTTACACAATCAAAGAAGTTCAAATATGTGTGTAACCTTTTCCATAACAATTCTCCCTACTATGAGGGAAAGTCATTAAGATTGCCACTGCAGGAACTGAATTGTTTTGCATTTAGACACATAAATATAGAATAGACAAGAGTCTTTGACAACCAAATTAATGTTACCAAAATATTGTAAATCAGAGGTTAGCAAAGGTTAGCACTGCATCCACTGTTTTTATAGTCTGGGAACATCCAGACATATTCCCCCATTTTTGTTAGTTTGTTTTTTCAAGAAGGAATGAATGAAATGGAGGTAGAAAATCTCCATTTTGCCTTAACCCTCTATCTCCCAATGAAGGTTCCAAAACATGATTTTATTCCAGTGTTATCAGATTACACTATGCCCTTGTGACCTTTGGAAACTAAAAAAAAGGCCCACAGCAAAACATACTAAAATGAACATAAATAAAAAACACTATTCACTGCAGTTGGAAATGGCATGTTGGTCATCCCAGTTTTTGAATGCTTTCTTTGCTTTGAAGCACAGAACCAAAACCACAAAGACCCAATCATAGAGGTACCTAAGAAAATTACCGATGAATGAAAGGGAACACTTTCACACATACTGCATACAGTGGTGGTCATAGAGTAGGGCTTAGTGTGTTTATTTATTTATCTATTTATCTATCTATCCATCCATCCATCCATCCACCCATCTATCTATCCATCCATCTATCTATTTATTTATTTAATGAGATTTCTATGCCGCCCCATCTCCCTAAGGACTCGGGGTGGCGTACAATAAAAATAATACAAATATACAATTAAAACGAGATTAAATCCAATAAGAAACCCAATTACAGTCTAAAACACTAAAAACAGTCATTAAAACTCCCCCACACACACACCCCTCAGTCCAGGTCAGCGAGTTGGAACAACCACATTTTTAGGCCCCTGCGGAAAGAGCGGAGGTCGGGGGCAGTTGGTTCCATAGAGTATTAAATTATAAGTGGGGAAACCCAGATTTGATTAGTAACTGACTTTCAGTTATGGAAGCTCAGGTGGTGATTTTGGGTCAATTAACCCAATCTACCTTAAGGGCTGTTATTGTGGGGGGGAAATGGCAGTATTTTCTATTATTAAAATTAATTTCTTTAACAATACTATTATTATTACAGCAAAGAACTAAAGGGATTTATTTTATCTCAGCTTTGTTAAACTGGCTGGGATATTGAGAGGGGTGCATATTACATGTAAATGTAATAACTAAAAAAATAAGCAGAATAACAGAGATGGAAGGGACCTTGCAGATCTAGTCTGTCATATTGAACCCCTGGAGAAAAGGCAATAAAATCACATCAATCAATCAGTGTATGTGTATGTGTGTTAATCATAGCTACTGCAAATCCATTAAGAAGGTGGAAAAATCATTAATTTAATTAAGGGCTCTGTACAACCTCTTGCAACTGGCTTTATTAACAACAAGTTAACAGATAAACAGATAATCAGAGTAGGAAGGGATCTTGTAGGTCATCTAGTCCAACCCTCTGCCCAAGCAGGAGACCCTACATCATTTTTGACAAATGGCAGTCCAATCTCTTCTTGAAAGTCTCAAGTGATGATGCTCCCACAACTTCCGAGGGCAAGGTGTTCCATTGGTTGATTGTTCTCACTGTCAGAAAGTTTCTCCTTATTTCCAGGTTAAATCTCCCCTTGTTCAGTTTCCATCCATTGTTCCTTGTCTGGCCTACAAGTGCTTTGGAAAATAGCTTGACCCCTTCTCTCTGTGGTAGCCCCTCAAATATTGGAACACTGCTATCATGTCTCCCCTGGTCCTTCTCTTCACTAGACTAGCCAAGCCCAGTTCTTGTAACCGTTCTTCATATGTCTCCAGCCCCCTAATCATCCTGGTTGCTCTTCTCTGCACTTTTTCTAGAGTCTCAACATCTTTTTTATAGTTGCCCCCTCTTCCTCTTCTATTCAAATGTGCCTATGGCTTATGAGACCAAGTAGACCTTGTAGTTTTCCTATACTTGGCCTTTGTGGGTCATGCTAGGGTTGCATTCCACAAGGAATTGGTGGGACAAAGTCAGACAATGATATTGGATTCTATCGATTCCATCAAGAATTGTTTTTGATCGTGGTGCAATGAATCCATTACATTTATCCTTAAAAGTAAATAGAGATTTGATTAATTTCCAGTCATGTGTTTCATCATAATTCTGTTATGTTGCATTAACATATTAGTGGTCTAATAGTTAAGAAATCAGGCTGGAAACCTGGAAACAGTGAGTTTTAGTCCTGCCTTTGGCATGAAAGCCAGCTGAGTGACTTTGGGCCATTTTCTCTCACCCAAGTCATCTCATAGGGCTATTGTTGTGGGAAATATAGGAGAAGGAAGGCATGTTTGCTGCCTTGACTTATTTATTATTTATTATAATATTTATTATTTAACAGTTATTTATCTCACCGCTGGGTGAGATCATCCATCACCATAGACTGAGGTATCACCAATATGCTGATGATACTCAGCTGTATGTCTTGGCCCGTGGTGAGTTAAGTGTTGCTGTGTCCTCCCTCTCGCAGTGCCTGGAAGCTGTTAGGGGCTGGATGGGGAGCAATAGGTTGAAACTAAACCTTTGGTCTTGGATGGGGTGGCACTACCCCAAACAGACCCTATGCGTAATCTAGGGGTTTTCCTGGACTGATGACTCTTGTTTGAAGAGCAGGTAGCAATCATGGCCAGGAGGGCCTTTGCACAACTGCGGGTTGTGCACCAGTTACGCCCTTTCCTAGACCACCGGTCCCTACTCACAGTCACTCATGCCCTGGTCACTTCCCGTGATTATTACAACATGATCTACATGGAGTTGCCCTTGAAGAGCATCCGGAAGCTCCAGTTGGTGCAAAATGCGGTGGCCTGCATGGTTTTGTGCCTCTCCTGAAGGAGCTGCATTGGTTGCCAATTTGCTTCCAGGTGCAATTCAAGGTGCTGGTTGTCACTTTTAAAGCCCTTCATGGCTTGGGACTGGGTTATCTGAGGGAACGTTTCTTGCCGGTCACATCTACCTGACCCATTAGAGTGGGGAGGCAGGGAATGTTGCAGGTCCCATCCCTGAGGAAGGTACACCTGGTGGGACCCAGAAGAAAGGCCTTCTCAGTGGTGGCTCCCTCTCTCTGGAATATCATTCCCCCAGAGATTAGAATGGCCCCCACTCTAGCACTCTTTCGAAAGGCACTGAATACCTAGTTTTGCCAACAGGCCTGGGGAACCCAGAGAGGGAAGGAGCCCATCAAATGGCTAGTGTGATCTGCTGTCATCGGGGCAAGGGGTGGGAGTTGGGGGGTGATTTTTTATTTATTTTTATTATTATTTATTTCAGATTTTGTTCTAGTGTACTTTATTAATTTATTTGATTCTTTTTGTTAGTTATTATTGTTTTTTATTTTTATTTTTTGTTTTAAATATGGTTTTACATTGTGTAAGCCTCCTCGAGTCTCCATGGGCGAATAGGGGCAATATAAAATAAATAAATAAATAAATAAAAATTTTATAAAGAATAATAAAGACATGATAGAAATAAAGAAACCTATCCATCTATCAATCAATAAATCAATCAATCTACAACTAGCTAACTGTTTGGGGACTCTGCAGGCCCTTCCTGAAGTTTTTGGGTCTTTGCTTTTTGGTTGTGCCATCCCAATAAAGGAGAAATGGAGATAATAAATTGCATAAGAGGCCATCCTAGAATGATCAACTATAAAGCGAAAAACCCCAACATATTACACTTAGGAATCAACTAGTGAAAAGTGGGATATACAGGATGGCAGCATCTAGCATGCCTTGGCTGATTTAAAAAAAAAACTAAGCAGGGTTGAATATCTCCAATCCTTGAACAGGAGACCACAAGGGAAAACCAGTGCTATAGATTAAATTGAGAAGATGAAGAAACATCCCAGAAGAAAACAATGGCAAATCACTTTCATATAGGTGTCATAAAATCACCAGACATTCAGCTCAACTTGAAGGAGGTTTAATTTATTTTTCTTAAGAGCCGTGACTGGGGGGATTTGATCTCTACTATATTTTAAGATTCAACTTGCCACATGGCTGAATAATCGAGTCAGGAAGAGACAACCTTATCAACAACCAGGCATTTTAAATTTGGAGCATGCTAGGATCAGGGGACACCTGTCATCTGTCAACTACCAGCTGAAAGAAATGGCAGAAACTTTTAAATTCGTTTATGAAGTAGACATTTTCCTAGCACCATGGTTCCAATTCAATTGCCTGCTGTTAGAATACATAAAAAGAAAAGGGAAAGTCCAAAAACAGATTTTAGCATTATTTTAGTTGGTTCTTTTGGTCGATCACAGCAACAACAAACCAACGTCTACACAAGATGCTGCTTTGCACCAATGCACCCTAGACAGAAAGAGCCCATTTTGCACAGACAGTGCATGAAACATTTCATTGTTGTTGCTCTAAAATAGGGTAACAATACTGGCATTGAAAACACTGTTCAAACTAATGTCATTATAAAGTCATTTCAAGGAGATGTGTTATCAATATGAACAACGGGGGCAAGTGTTCTGCAAAAATAAGCACTGCACATCTAACAAAATAAAGGAAAAATAAACCATTTCACAGGGTTCAGGAAAGTAAAAGTTGGCCAGTTCCACACAATGTGGGATGAATTACACAACGCCATTTAGTGTCCTTCTGTTTTGCCAGTCCTTATTCATTTTATTGGCATTGTAATATTTTTGAAGAGCCAAGGACTGTGATATAATAAAACTGTCCCCTGAGCAGATTTAGGGTCTCAATGATTGGTGGAAAGCCATCTTCAATAAAAGACAATGTTTAAGAAACCCAATCTTCCTCCTCTGGAAAATGTAATCTAAGACATAGACAGTATGGAAATGGATGACATACTCTGACCTATGGTTCATGTTGACAATCCTGCCACAAAATAATTGGAACTGTTCAGGTATTGTGTGAGCCAGAGAGTGTTCGCATTCAGTCTAACAACCTGAATTTGCACATATGAGAAAATCTCATGTTCTGCCATGCAAATTAATACTACTGAAAACTTATCTTTTTCCACTTTATGATACATGGGAGAGCAGAAATTTTAGAAAACCCAGTAATTTGCCACATTGCTTGCAGATGCAGGCTTAAAATATCTCTAAAGCTTTTGTCTGTCTTTCTATATAGTGAATTAAAGCAAGCCAGTGTTTCTCTTCTTAAATGGCAAAGCATTTAAAACTCCAGCTTGGAAATGAATGTTCTGATTTGGATATAATTAATTTAAGTAACAGTCTTAAGTAATATTTAAGACTTGGCTCAGTGAGGTTTTTATTGCTCTTGTGGCATGTTTATGAGTTTCATGAAGAGTCTCTGGGGAAAAAACAGATGCATATAAGATAATTTACGAATGAGATAGCTTTAATAAAGCATTCAAAGTAATGTGTGCAATATCTCACTCTGGAGAGGAGGTGGTATCTAGCTGGTCATCCATTGACCTTACCACTGTTTAACTAAACTCGTAAGGGACACAGAAGACTACAGCCTTTAGCCTTGGATTATGGGTAAGCTTCACTGAACTCAATGAGACAATGCTATTATTGAACAAAAATACCATCTTCGGAATTTGAACCAATAGTTGCTAACTCAAACAAAAAAAAAATTCTTCAGCTCAGGCATTTACAATTTGTATTTCTCTTAACACTTTATAAAGACTCCAGCAAATGATATTTTAAGATTTTTCAACAGAGTAAGACCTTGTTAAAATTAAAATATTGTTCTGGAAAGTATTTGCTTTCAGTTAAGATAGTACAGTGCTATTATATCTGGAATTAACTAATCAATTCCTACCACTGGGTAGGATGCAGACACAGCAACAAGACAGAGATTATTTTCCCAACACAATCTGTCTTGGACAACAATAGACTATGAGAGATCAAAAGCTGAACCAGTTTGCTCCAATGATCTTTTGTTCTTCTGTTTGGCCCACCCGCCAGCCTGGGCTTTAGGCTGTCCTTTATTTCCTGCTTTTTCAACCTCAGCTGCCTTGCACAGCACAGCTGATTGCTGCACGAGCGCTGTGGTACCCACAGGACTTGCAGGAAAAGATGAGTTTCAAACACTGCGCATGCGTGCACTCACCGAACCGGTTATTACACCAGTTGGATCCCACCTCTGTTCCCAAGGTTATTCTTACAGCAAATTCACAGTGTAAGGTAGGTTGGATTAAAACAGTGATAGGTTCAAGGTCACCCCTTGATCAAGATAGGTTTCAGCCTACTCTTTCTCATTCACCAAGTCCATCACCAAACCTGTAATACATGGTGGAAGTGGAATGATTGGCGGGACTGGAGAGTGCAGTTCCTGGATGAAAAACAAGACTCAAGGAAAAATAAACTCCCCAATGTCATTTTATAAGTGGGAGGGGTGTCATATAAATTTAATAAATAAATGAATAAAAGTACAAGTGTGAGAAATCAGTCCCTGTAGAAGGTACATGCAGCTCCTTTGCAAGCCATTAGGAACTTGCTTCATCCAATGAAGGCTGTTAGGTCAAAGGACACAGAGTTGGGGATTTATGGATAATTGTTTTCAAAAAGATACGCATGATTTTAAAAGGCGAGCTCGAATAGGACAAACAAACGCATCCTTTCCCAAAGTTGGGATTTATACCTTGAAGCAAAGCTATCAACTTCCCTTGTGAACAGCCACAATACAAAAAGACATCCGTGATAGAAACAGAAGGAAGATCCAAGGCAAGGCATTAAATTTCACCTGCCATAATATTAAAACATTACAGGGAGGGAAGATGTGGAGCCAGAGAAACATAAAAATATATTCTACAGAGGGATGAGACTACACAAGATTGTTTGGAAGATTTCCCATTTCACTTGTTGGCTTTTTGGAGTGGTGTTTTTTCCCCTTCTAATTATTCTGTGTCTGACAGCATTAGGAACTACAAAATACTTTTAATTTATTTGTTTGTTTGTTTGTTTGTTTGTTTAAAAGGTTTGTAGGGCCACTCATCTTAGACACAACTCTGGGTGGCAATTGATCATGAGTGAGACTGTGAGACAAAATTACAGAAACAGTTTTTAGATATGTTGCTTTGTTTGTCAGGGGGAAGGGTTGCCAGATTTTCTTAACTGAAACACACTATTGGCCACTGGCCCCTCCAGCAGCTGAATCAGATGAGGAGGAGGAGGCATGGGAGAAAGGATCAGCATCAAAGTAACCTGAGAGCTCCGAGGGGAAAGAGGGAATGGAGCTGTCAGAGAGAGAGACAGAGTCAAAGCCTGGATCATCCATCAGCCCTCAAATGGAGAGTCAACAGCCCCCAGGTATGGAGGTCGTTGATGAGGAAAAGGAGGAACAGCTGGGTCCAGTGCCTGACACATGGATGCCAGAGGAGAGGAGAGCAGTGGAAATCTGTGGGCTGATCCTTGGAAAGGAAGAGCCACTGCTGCTAGCAAAGTCCCACCCTAGCTCTGGGGATAAAAGGCAGGGGCTGGAGATGAATAGATATGGCAGACTCCCAGCCGGACAGACTCCCAGCCAGACAGACTTGTTAGCCTGCTGTGAGAGAGAGACTTTTTGCCAGGGCTGCTTTTGCTCCTAATAAAGGAATTGGTGATTAAGTACAGAGGGTTTGTCTGTAGTCCCAGAGGGAGCTGGGTCAGAACATAATATGAGAAAGACAATAAATGCTCTTAGTAAATTAATATAGGACAATTTTATTTGTTTGCTTGTTTGTTTGTTTGTGTATTTATTAGGCATTATCCTTCGAATCAAATAAAACTATCGAAGTTCAGTTATACCAGTAGTAGTCTGGATTACATTGGCTGCACTCAAGGTGGATGTCTAAGGTGCTAGGTTTTTGGTGCTTTCTGTTTGTTCTTCAGAAGAGTGGCCATATAAATCAAACAAACAAATAAACACAGACATACACAAACTCTGCATTACATATTAACCTGCGTACTGATTCACAAAACAGCCAACCCAGCCTATGAAATAATTTTATACCTCAATGGATTTTTGGCCCAGAAAATTGAAGGTAAGTTTGTCGTATGAATACAGTCACTGAATGCTATGACTCTTTTAGGTCTCAACCCTACCTAGAAATGGATCCCAGCAGGGAATGCTACCTGTCTGATCTTGGCTAAGTTCTGAAGTCAAGTTGATTTACTTTACAGATATGGACAGGAGATTGCAACATGTACCAGAAGAAAGCAGTGGTAAACACTGCTTTACTGTTACTAAGAAAAAGGGAAAGGTTGTGTCCAGGGAATTATCAGGAATTCAATTCAGTCTCAGGACTTCTCAACCTTAATATTCTAGGGATTGAAATTAGGATTTTTTTTTGCACTCAAAGAACCATTGAGCTATGACTGATCCACTTCTCTGCATGTGAGAATACTCTAGACCATTTGCATTGGGAAGGGCATGTTAACCATTTCTTCAGTCCCTTCCACATACACTTTATGTCTTCAATCAGCAGTATCTTGTCTAAACCTGATGTTTATTTTCTGGTTACTATATCATCCAAACTTTAGCCATTCAATTGCTCCCACAGAAACTGTAGGAAGACAAAGTCCCAAGAGTGGTGACATTTATTCAGATGTCATACTTCATTTTTGCCTTAATGCAGTATTCATCCAAACAGTATTGTTCTCCAAAGTGACAATTTCAACAGATGCCTGTATTTTAGTCTTTCACTATGGTGTCTAAATTGAGATAACAATCTTATTGTAGTCCATCTCCCCAATTTGTAAGATGCCACAATTATTTGCAAAAAAACATTACTCTGTCTTACAAGATGGGGTTTTTTTGCTCCCCAAAGTAATATTTAAATGCTTGCAAATTATGCACCAGACAGTTGTGGAAGAGACACTATTATGCTAACAGTGGAAAATGATCTAACCTTTTTATGTCACCAGGCTTCCAAA
Organism: Naja naja; assembly: GCA_009733165.1. NCBI lineage: Eukaryota > Metazoa > Chordata > Lepidosauria > Squamata > Elapidae > Naja > Naja naja. The sequence goes on along the minus strand of CM019149.1, from coordinate 62,010,598 downwards.
TAGCAAAGTAGGATTTTTGTTTTTATTGATTTACATAGTATTTGATATATGCAGCTGTAATTCTGTTCCATTCATACAAAGCTCCACTTTTCCACCTGCCTGTATGTAGCATTTTCCCTTATAATTTTCATAATCTGGGATGCATATTAGGGGACTGCCATAGAGAAAATCACACTCTTTTCTATGGACATCCCAAAAATACAATTTTCAAAATTGCTGTGAGTACATGAGGCAAGCCACAAATGTGAACATGTCTACTTTGTCATATAATTCAAGGTTTTAATTGACTTTATTAATAAAAAAATTATGAGGATCAGCCTCCACCATGAGTCTTTACAAGATGATGCCACTTTTGTTAAAATGCACTATTATACCCTCCTTATATCATATTTACCAATGGGGCTTGCATTGTGTCCGTCTGTTGCTAAATCTCTCCCTCTACCCTGGCTTCCCCCTGTTGGCCTGCAGATGCCATTGACTTCTACCCATTCACAACTTGCATAAATTACTCATATCAGTCAGAATGATAAATTGGGCTGCAATTAGCTTGGTCTGCAGGCAGATTTACAAAGGACTCTCCAGACCATGTTTAGCCTAAAGATAAAGATGGCTGTGAACAAAGAATAGGACTCTGAAGCCCAAATCGGGTACCCAATGAGGTGCTGACCCTACAACTGGCTCTTTTGCTCCTCCCTTTTTTTCTAATCCAGGAGGATTATAATCAGATTTGTAGATTTTCTGCCCCGCATTTTATGCAGAACCCCTATCTAGCCAACAGCATTGTTTGTATAAGAAACAAGGGATCAATATTGGATTTGTAAGATTTCCAATTCAAGCTCTGTCCAAACACATCAATCATTTTTATCATACTGCTGCCTCAGTTGCCTCTCTGTCAAATGAAGCCAGCTGTACTGCTCAGGGTAAAAATGAAGATTGGGGAATAATGTGCATTTGTTGTGTGTGTGCATATATGATAAGATGTTAGGGTCATAAATACAACCAGAGTTAATTAGGGAGATAACGAGTGCATGGTGAAGATCTGGGAGGGGATCTACCCTGCTTTATAAAACATAAACTCCACATACAGGGCTATACAAAGCATGCTATTAAGCTTGGAGGTTGAAAACAGCAGTGACCAATATATCAAAAGCGGATGCAATTTCCGTGGGTATTGTGTCTCTGGCCACATTTCTGAATTAAAAAAATAGATGCAGATAGGTTGCTCTTCAGATGGATGGAAAGACAGGCTGTGACGTAATTAGGAAAGAGAAAGATAGCCTATTGTTCCTATCTCAGTGTTTCAGTAAAATTAAATTAAGGTGAAAGAGGAGGGGAGAGGTAGACAGACTTGTGGTGACTGCAAGTTGTCCTTAACATTGAAGGATATGGTTTTATGGTTGGGAAGGGATATAAAGTTGTCACACACATAGAAATGGGCAAGAATAAATTTATTTATTTTGCAGGTGAATTTTGGGTGCTTTTTATCCCAAAGGTGCTTTTTCAAGAGGCAAATGGACTTTCTGGTTTTTTTTTAAAGATGTTTCTTGGAGCTGAAGAAGCTTCTTGGATGAGAAGCAAAAGTTCTTCAAAGAAAAACCAGAAAGTCCAGTTGCCTCTTGAAAAAGCACCTTTGGGACAACCATGTTTGGATGACTGAGAACCTCCATAGAGATTATGTTAAGCTAATCTACACTTGGAATGGAGCAGAAGCTGGACAAGACATTAAACAAACCAGGGCCAGGATTCTTATTTATTTATTTATTTATTTATCCTGCCTGGTTTTATAAGGGGGTAAATTCAAGGCAGTGAACGTATATAGTACTCCTTCCTCCTTTTATTTTCTCCACAACAATAACCCTGTGAGGTGGGTTGGGCCAACAGAGAATGACTGGGCCAAAGTTACCCAACCAGCTGGGTGACTTGAATTGAGCCCAGCGAGCTGAAATCGCCAGGAAATGTGAGAGTTGTTGATGAGACTGGTTAGTACTTCACCTGCTTAGCTTGGTTTTCTGTGAGACTGCAAATTAAAAAACAAAACAAAACCAGGAAAATAGAAAAAGGCAATGGTGAACTATTTTCTTATTGCTGCCATAAAGATTATAGGGCTTTGGCCATAAGACCCATGAGTCCAACTTGACTCAAAAATGTACAAAACTTTTCTAATGTTTTCACCACAGTTTTCTGTGATATCTGCCTCAGAATGGTAGGAAATTGTGCTGCTGATTTGTGAATCTTAGATTTCTTCAGAAAAGCTAAGAGAAGCTTGGCTCATGGCTTTTAAGTATGAGGAAAGTTGTGTTGCTAATAGGCACACCAGTGCTATTCTGAGGTTGCAAGCATCTGTGCTAGGCAGCCTGAGCATTCTTGAGATTTGGGGTCTATAGCTTTTATGATTCATTGTCACTGGACTTTACTAGCTAAAGTTGCAAATATTGAAGACCAAAACACCTTGAGGGAGCCAGCTTGTCTCCCCTATTGTACAGATTTACTGAGGAATAAAATGAATTGAATTCACAAATAGGTATGTCTGGTTCTGGTAAACCCTGGGAATGATTTCTGAATTAAGCCAGAGAGGTGGAATGGATGCATGCATGCTGGAGCCACAGTCACTTCATGTTTTCAATAGAAGTTTATCTTTCTGGGTCTTCCTATCCCATTTTTGTGTGGGTGAGGTTTTCTAGAGTTTTTTTTCCCTGTTGTGTCTTATGTTTGCACACATGCATATAACTCCTATGTGCACATGCATATACTCATACATACACACCATTCTGCCCACAGTAGCTAATTCATGAGTATGATTATCCAATAACAGCCATGATGAAAACTTGTGTAAACCTGACTATAACTTATTTTGCAACTAAGTGAGGACTATAAAGTTATTACACTTTCTATGCACATGGTTCATTGAACACACTTCTAATAAGACTTGGGTCACCTTTGAAAGAAGAGGTGGGAAATGAAAGTCAAGGCAAACTGATCCAGCACAATCTCCACTGGATTTAAGCACCATATGAAACAATAGCCTTTCAAAGCATAAATCAAGAGCAACTATTCTGAGGAAGACTTTCTGTACCTAGCATTATCTTATCTACACTCAACCTCCAATACACAATAATCTTTTTTCATATCTTTTTCTTACCCTTGACACAGAGATGTAAACTGCACAAAACAATTTGGTGATCACAGTATTCCTGGATGTCCAACTCCTCCTGCACCTCATATTCTGCTTTATTCCTCTTCCTCTTCCTTCTTGAAGACTTTTTAGCTACCTGGAAAACCTTGAAAATTTTCTTCATTTGTCCACAACATCAAAGAAAAAGTGACAATGGTAAAGAAAAAAAATACAAAATCTACAAATCCACTGCATTCCTGTATTTAGCAATGTTGAGTTCTCCTTTTGAAAGAAAACTTGAATGGAGAAGGAGAAAGAGAAAGTAGCAGCTCCCCTCTCATTAAGCAAAACTATTTGCCTGGTTATAAAGTGAAAAAAATAATATTTTTCCAGCCCAGGTCAATCTGTGGAAGAAAGAATAGGAACAAAGCTTGCAGCTCCATGAAGTGCTCTCAAAAGTAGGAACAGATCCAGATCTTTGCTGGTAACTTGAGAGAACAAATAACTCAAAAGGCCAGCAACTCATTTTACAAGGTTTCCAATTTCTGTTTTCATTGCTATGTTCTGACAGTTTTCAAATGCTCTCCAAAGAATGAGCACAGAAAGAGCAATGACTCTTCAAAAAGCAATATTGATCTGAAGCATCAGAAATAGCCAGTGCTGATTCTTATCCAAATATACAACCGAATAGACCCCTTCTCTTTAGCATGGTTATTGGTTTGTCATGCCAACTTCAACATTTTTTTAGTACCCATATTGTACACTCCAGAAGTCCATTCACAGTGGATTAACTCAATGGCGGGATTCAAAAAATTTTTACTACCAGTTCTGTGGGCGTGGCTTGGTGGGCGTGGCAGGGGAAGGAAACTGCAAAATCTCAATTCCCACATCACTCCAGGGGAAGGATACTGTAAAATCTCCATTCCCTCTCCACTCCTGGGGGAAGGTTACTACAAAATCCCCATTCCCTCCCCACCCCACTAACCTGCTTTCCAGCTCCATTCTCCTGTGCAGGGCAACAAAAGAGGACCCAGCCAATCAGCTGGGACTCAGGAGACAGAGAATAGATGGAGTTGGGGCCAGTCAGAGGTGGTATTTGCCAGTTCTTAGAAGTACTCAAAATTTCTGCTACTGGTTCTCCAGAACTGGTCAGAACCTGCTGAATACCACATCTGGATTAACTCATTGAGGAAAGTGCAATTTAAACAAGCAATTGTGGAATTGCTAAGAAATGAATGTTAATATTGGAAAATAATGCCCAGAAAAACAATACGTAAATTGAAAATACCATATAAGTGAAATGTAGAGATATTAGACATGTAAAACCCTTATTGTTACAATGCATGGAGAAAATATGCACAGAAACTGAAGTCAGGATGCATCTTTCAGCTTTTTTATGCTGGAGAAAATGGCATTCTTGCCCCTGTGTGTGGCATTCCATCTTTTGTGGGATTAAAAGTGTCTTGTCCTTTAAGAGGAAAGTGGCTTTTAAAAACTCCTGGTCGAAGTGATCCAGAAAAATACAAAATCTATCATATCAGGATACAGGTAGTCCTTGACTTATAATCATAATAAAGCCTGCTGATTATGGTTATAAGTCGTCACAGTTGCAAAGTGGGTCAACCCAAATGACTGATCCAATTTTATGATTTTTTTTTTGCAGTGTTGCAAGTTAACCAAACTTGGTGGCAGTTTATTTATTTTATTTATTTGTATCCTGCCTTTATTATTTTTATAACTAACTCAAGACAGCGAACATATCCAACACACCTTTCGCCTCCTATTTTGCCCACAACAACTCTGTGAGTTAGATTGGGCTGAGAGAGAGAGAGACTGATCTAAAGTCAAGCAGCTGGCTTTCATGGCTAAGGTGGCACTTGAACTCAAGGTCTCCTGGTTTCTTAGCTTGGTGTCTTAACCACTAGACGAACCTGTCTCTCTCTTGGTTAATAAACAAACCAATAGTTCATTATGGTGCAAAAAACTGGAAATAAATGTTGATTTTTGGCAAAAACATGATAAAACTTGGTCACATGACACTGAGACACTGCAGACATCCATAAATGCAGATTGACTGATGAGTGCATCATAAGGTCACATGACCACAAGGTGGGCCTGGCCATCAAAATTTTGGAAATGGGTCGTAAGTACCACTGGGGAGGTCCATACTAACTTCAAACCGTTGATAATCATAAGTTGAGGACTATTTGGACATGACAAAACCATGCAACCTGTCCTTGGGCTAGATGAACAGAATTAAAACCTAGTGCTAACAAATAGAAAGCAAAAGTATTCTACATGCTATGGTTATTAGCCAAGAATGGATGTCAACAACTTTATCTTTCTTTAATGCTTTTAAAAAAGACATTCATTGCATTTTTAAAAAATACAGAGGGAATCATATAAAAATAAATTTTAACAAACTATGTGCATACAGTACATCCAAGCAACTACTTATGAAGTTACAATAGCAAAATAAGCAAAAATCAGACCCCCGTAAATTTTTACACACTGAGTTCATATAGAGTACTTAACCAGATCACATACCTATTTAATACCATTTAATTAAATTTTATTTAAAAAAGAAAATTATTCTTTTAATAGCATACCAAGTTACATATAAAAATTGTCTGTTCTTATAAAATACTACAAAATCTATACCAAAGTGCGTTCTCTATTCTGATAAATAGGAAAAAAAAATTTTAAATCATAAATTACATATTGTTTGAATAACCTGGGTTATCTGAAGGGCTAACAGCTGACAGTTTTGAAATATTCATATACCATCTTATAGAAGATCTCCCACAAATAAATAAAATACAATATGTATTTTTCTAAAAAAAAAAGAGCAAAACCTTATAATGTTGCCTTCCGGGTTAGTTTCAAGGTGTTAGTAACAACTTATAAAGTCCTAAATGGCTTGGGGCCAGGGTACTTGCGGGAACGCCTCCTGCCAGCATCACATTCTGATCGCCCAGTACGCTCCCATAGGCGGGGCCTCCTTGGGGTACTGTCGGTTAGGCATTGTCGACTGGCAGTGCCCAGGAGTAGGGCCTTTTCTGTGGGAGCACCAACTCTCCGTGACCTCCATTTGGCCCCTGATCTCCGCTCCTTCCACCGGGACCTGAAGACCTGGTTGTTTCAACAGGCCAGTCTGGACTGACTTTGGGGGTGTGGGTTGATTTTTACTTGTTTTAATTTTTAAATTCTTATAATGATTGATTAGGCTTGTATTGGTTTAATGTTTTTTTATTGGAATTGTATTGGGTTTTTATTGTTCGCTGCCCTGAGTCCTTAGGGAGAGAGGGTGGCATACAAGTCTAATAAAATAAATAAATAAATAAATAAATAAATAAATAAATAAATAAATAAATAAATAAATGGGTGCCAACATGTTGAGGCTTGAAGAACCACCCTTGAACTCTGAAGCCCCTTTTCAAACTGTGGGCAAGCTTGGAATTAAATGATCCACTTTATTTTAAATTTAAGCTTAACTAAAATTACATTTCCAAAACTCAAAAAAGTTAGTATATGATTACTCTCTGTGCATTTTATAGATTTTCCCCTATATCTTCTTAAAAATACGCTTTAGTTCCAACTTCTGGATGAGGTTGCTAAGATTTGTAGAGGAGGTTGATGTGATCTTGCAACATCACACTAAGCCCTTCTACTTTAAGAGGAAGGAAGCCTGGTTCTGAAAAGATAACAAATGTGGCACCAATTGAGCCTTCTAAAAGGAGAAATCTCACAGCTGGGAAAGGAAACTGAACTAGCTCTTTCTGTTTCCCACCCATCTTATATCGAATAGCGGAGATCATCATCTCCTTTTAATGACCCCAATATGTGGGGGTGGAGTCTGAGCAACTGAATGGAGCTGAGTGTTTACTGGCCAGATGCCCTTCCTGCCGCCAATGCGGAGTTTTGTTCAGCAGCTATATTCTCACTGTGCCCAGAGAGAGAAGTATCTGCCTCTACCTAGGATTAAACTCACAGCCTCTTGATTGTGAGGCAAGAGCTCCACCTCTAGGCCACCGCACCACTCATCAAATAGTGGAGATGTCTAGATAAAAGGCTTTAAAATCATCTGCCAGACTTGGCATGAGATTGGTATGAGATCAAGTGGTCTTTCTGATCTCTTCCTCCTGGGTCATATAAAGCTTATATGGAACTAAGTAAGCACAGATATTTTAATTTATACTTGGAAAAGGATCTGTACGTGCCCAAAATCTTTTTTTTTTCGATTGCCACCACTGTCCATACTGCGGTACTGATTTCTCTTTTGACCAATGGTTATAATCCTGTGTAAATTTCCCATCAGTAAGATTTATGAGTAGAGCCCCATTTTATCTTGCTGGTTAATTCCAACAGTAGCATGATGTTGTGACTGTGTAATTAGCAATGAAGCTCATAGTGCCAAACCGATGTAATAGACATTTTATCAGTTCCTGGCTTCATTAGTCACAGCTGACACAATCAATTTATGTTGCCACTGGTTGGCCCTAATCAGCAGCAGGACTTCTACCCTGCCAGAAGACCTAGCTGAGAGAACTACAGAGAAACAGGTACTTTCTTGCCTGTGAGCAGCAGGGGTGGGAAGTTACTGGTTCTGCCCGGCTCTATAGAGCCGGTAGCTCTGAAGAGCAGCAGACACTGAACCAGTTCTGTGTTTGCTGCTGTTTGGCCCACCCGCCCACCTGGGCTCTTACCTGACCTTTATTTCCTGCTTTTTCAACCTCAGCTGCCTTGTGCGGCACAGCTGAAGTTGAAAAAGCAGGGAGAAAGAGGCTTTTCGAACACTGCACACCTGTGTGCAGTGCTTTTCAGCTGCCCAGGAGGCACAGCCTAAGGTTATTTTACACACACGCGTGTAATCACCGAACTGGTAGTAACGCCGGTTGAATCCCACCCCTGGTGAACAGCATAAGCGGAAACCTGAAGGAGCCTTCCATTTTCAAATCATTTCAATCCAAATCAAAAGAAATTCCAGGAGTTGGTTTTTCTAAGAGGGCAAATGACCTTTAATTTGGGGTAGAGTTGGGATGACTGAATGGAGCTGAGTGTTTACCAGTTGGATGCCTTTCTTGATGCCACATGGAATTCACGGCAGATTTTTTTTCTTTGCACCCTAGGTGTCAACTCTGAAGTGAACCTGGCTGCAGCCATCTTGTGCTGCCTCATAGTTGCCATGAAGCCTGAGAGAGGGAAGGGAAGGGGGAAGTAGATAATAATAATAATAATTTATTAGACTTGTATGCCACCCTCTCTCCCTAAGGACTCAGGGCAGCTCACAGTGTAAAAATGCAATACAATAAATTACTTAAAAATAATTAATTAGCCCAGCTAATAGTCAAAATAAAAAGTTTTCCTGTGGAAACCATGGTCATTGTGACAGGTGGCTGAGGAAGGAGGAGAGGAGCCTTCCAGCTGTATTCATTGGACAATGTGACTGTTGACACCTAGGAGGGGGGAGTTTTATTGTTTTAATTAGGTGAAAACCACGGGAATCTTTAGAGTTGGTTTTCACCAGTTGTGCTGATGTGATGTATCCAAGAAACATCTTCTTAGAGGAATCTACCTGCACCAGAGTTCTGCTTTCAATGGGTGTGTAACTCGGAAAGCTGACACTAGGACAGAAACATCTGCCACTCACCTAGGTTTGAACTGTCAACCTTCCAACCTTCCAGATGAGAGTCTTCATCACTAGGCCGAATAAAGATTACAATATTTTTTTAATGAATTGAGAAGAGACATGTTGTACGCCACCTCGAGTTCCCCGATGGGGGAAGTGAGGTGGGATATAAATTTAATAAATAAATAAAAATAAAAAATGGTGGCAGGTCTATTGAGTTTACTTTTATCTGTTTCTGGCCCTTTAAGGGCTAATGCCCTCTTTTGGTATCTCGTCAGCCAATGTTGAGAAATGGGCTTCTGAAATCCAAAACATTAAAGAAGGCAGGGCTTTTTTTTATGTATGCAGAAAAAAATCACTTCCCTTTCAAATAATTCATCTGTGGCCATGGGCCTCTGCAGCCAACCCAGACTTCTGAGATTCCCCCCTTCTCCTCTTTTCCCCCCCATGCAACATCATCTAAGTTTATATTAATCCAGCATGCAAGAGCAGGTATCTCTGATGTTAAGAGTTTAGGCAATGGGAAGACCTTTTGGCCAAAGACAGCCTGCACTGTTGTGTATTTAGTCTGGGTTGAAATTGGTAATAAGCAGAACAATTCTTTTCTGTTTCACATTTCAATTCCCTTCAAATCATCTTTCAAAACAGAATTTCACCTGGGTGGGATGTAGTCATGAGATGAAATTTCAAGAAGTGAAACTCCAGACGGTCAATATTTGCAATATTGAACCACATGGAATCCAGAGGTGGTATTCAGCAGGTTCTGATCAGTTCTGGAGAACCGGTAGCAGAAATTTTGCATAGTTCGGAGAACCGGCAAACAGCACCTCTGACTGGCCACACCCCCATCTATTCTCTGCCTCCTGAGTCCCAGCTGATCGGCTGGGTCTTCTTTTGTTGCCCTGCACAGGAGAATGGAGCTGGAAAGCAGGATAGTGGGGTGGGGAGGGAATGGGATTTTGCAGTAACCTTCCCCCAGAAGTAGGGTGGGAATGGGATTTTGCAGTATCCTTCCCCTGCCACGCCCACCAAGCCACGCCCACAGTAGTAAATTTGTTTGAATCCCACCACTGATGGAATCATCTTCTGCTAAAATTTTCTTAGGAAGAAGAAAAGGGGTGACAACAACAAGATAACTCATGCTTTCTTTTCCCCCAAAACATGTGGTTCCAAAACAGATGGCTGTTGTTTTCAGAATGGATTATATGCAGGCCATTAAATCACAGCCACCAAAAATACTTCCGGTTGTTCTGGAGGCCTCTCTTTCTCTTTAGAACACAGTGAAATTGGGCCCTGCAGTTTTCCTCATTTAGCTGCTAAATTCATTCTCCCTTTTGCAGCTTTTAAATCTACTGATATAGCAAATATTAATGCTGCAGGGCTATCATAGAATGGGTAATGGAAGAGGTAGTAATAGCTGTGTTATTTCCCAAGTTCAATGAAGCTCATGCATGTGCTAAACACACAAAAGCACACCAGCTTTTTATGTCACTGCTTGATTTATGCATCATGATTTATAGCAATAGGAAATAAGATATTCCTATGGTGATTTCAGGAAGCAGCCCTTAGAAATACCGTCTATAAAATATACTGCCTTTTCAGTAGCATCGCATATAAAGCATATAGAGCTCTTTTGGATGAATTTGCCAGGTAGGGTCATAGTTCCCAAATTGGCCTGTCTCTCCATCACCTGAATTGGGAAACGGGTTTCCTAACCTTTCACATCAGCATTTCCTACCTCGGTGCCTTTGGCTATTGTTGGCTTGGAGAACCCATAATTTCTTTACACTAGTTGTACTGTCAAAGTGTGGTGGAAAATATAGTCCACAACAACTAGCTAGAATCAAATTTGAAAAAGGACTTCCATTTTCTGCACACCTACAAGCTTATTCCATTTAATATGGCAAAGTTTTACAACATCATTATCAGCTCAGAAATGTGAATGCCTTCTGGAGAATAGCTGTTCTCAGATTTAAAAATTTAAACATGAAGTTGACTGTGCAGAAGAGAAGAACGGATAATAGCTACATTGCTGGAAATTTCAGATATAGTTCATCAGTTATTTGTTTTCCTGCAAACTTCTACCATCCTATGTTATGTTATCCCTTTATTGTTTTTTTTCCTGGAAGTAAAAATGCATGGGCATTTCATGCTACTCTCCATTTAACGTTAATTTTGGGCTTCAATTATAAAGGAACGGCACTGACACAATATGAGTCAGTAGATTAGAGGGTAGCCTTTTGCCTGACAAAAGAAAGAGTTAATAAGTATTCTTCAAGTCATACACCACCCCATTACCCTAAGAGAAATTCTGTATTTATTAAAAGGTCTTGTTTTACTTCAAAGAGATTTGTGTGCGGGTAGGTCCATCATTTGAGCCTAACTCTTATTATCTTTGATGAAATCATATAAATGGTGTAGGAGTTTCTACATAATCCATAAATGTTGGATTCTGCAGTCTGTAGACTCAGGAAAACTTGAAAATTGTAGAGATAAGGGACAAGCAAACTGGTTATTGAGGACAAAACTTTTCATAATAATTCTGTAATAAAATGTAATAATTTTGAGGGCTAGAGGGTAAGACTAGAGTTTTCAGGACTTTAATTATCTTTGAAGGTTGAGTAATAGGGATAAACTACTAAAAGCAAATACATAAATAATGACATAGTTCAACAAAAAAAGAAAAAAGAAAAAAGCAGCAGTAAAACCACCACAAATTGTAAAACTGAGAACAGAAATGTTAAGAATATATTGCAAATAAAGGGCAAGTTGCAACCACTCATATAAAAAAAGATTTCCTACTTATCAATTTCCTATGAAGAGTCTCACATAAAGCAGTTCAAACTGTTCACAATACCAAGGAACCATGCCCAAAGCAACTTTAGCACAGGTAGCTCCAGATGACTCAATCAAAAAATGACATGAATTCCATTAAGTCTGCTCTCCTGGGCTTATAACTTCTTTCCTTCTGCATTAGCAAAAGGCACACAAAGAGAGTAATCTTTAAGACGGGCTCTTACTATGAATTACTTAGAGAGGAGCTTAAGTCCTTGAAAGACTAGCTCTTATTTGTCAGGGAACAAAAGGAAGAAATATGAAGTTATAAAAATCAATACTTGGCGTATTACAGATTCTCCATTTCCTTTCCCCCTGAAAGTACCTGCTATGTATGTAGGTTTGAAGTCATTGGTTTAGTTTGAACTGTTCTTGTAAAATGTTGGAAATGAATGGTTTAAAAAGTGCAGGAAAACCCTGCACTCTGATTGGCTGGCAACTGCGGCTGCTGGCTATAAGTAGCAGCCGCAGCCCAGCCAAATTGGGTCCATTCTGAGCTGTAGTCACTAATAAACTAAGAGCTTGAAGCACTCCGCATCTGTCTCTTCATGCAAACTTAACATGGCAAGGTGGGATCTCCTGAAGGAAGAAGAGAGAGAGATCTGCCAGACATTTCGAAAAGCAAAGAGAGGCGTCTTTCCTCACGCACTGCGGTCCAGCAGTTTTCAAGATGGCGAAGGCATTGGCGGAGCTGCAGACGGAAGGTAATGGACTGGCCTGACTTAGAAAACTGTTAAGAGCCCATTACGCCACAAGTATCGTGCCTCATTAAGAGACATGAGTTTTACCGTCATGATCAAGGGGAAAGCGAAAACATAAACGACTTCATGGCAAGTTTAAGAGACATTGGGGGTGCATGTGAATTTAACAATTTAGAAGAGGCCATGCGCGATCGATTTGTTCTGGGCCTTAAAGACAAGGTGCTTCAGAGCAAGTTATTACTGAAACCTAAGATCATGCTGAAGGAAGCAATAGAAGAGGCCTCTTCAGCAGAAGCTACCAAGTCCTCAGCAGCAGCCATGAAGAAAATCAACAAGGCCACAAGCCATCCTGATGTGGAAAAGTCCACAACAACTTATTGTGAGCAAATAGATTCTGAGTCAGACTGTAGTGAGGTGGAGGAAGGAATTTACAGATTCAGAATGGAGTGGAAAAAGAAAGACCTGGGAAGAAAGAGGCAAGATTTCTACTGCAGAGGTTGTGGGGAAGCCACCCCACACTGAATGCAAGTTTTTAGACACCATTTGCCTCCGTTGTGATAAAAAAGGACACCTAGCAAGAGTCTGCAAATCATCCAGAACTCCACCCAACAGAAGAAAGTTTGCTACAAGCAAAGACAAAGAATTCAGGCCCAACAATCTCAGTGAGAAAATGGGGCAGCACAGAAGCAAATGGGAAGAATGAAACTCATTAAACAGTAACTATTGGTCATTCATCACCTTTAAGAAGCAGAAAACTGCATGTCAAGGTACTTATTGAAGGAAGGCCTTGCCAAATGGAAGTGGACTCAGGCTCATACCTATCTATGGTGTCATGGGACACTATTCACAGACTTCTTCCCAACATCCAGAAGAAGTACTTCAAGAAGCAAGCACTGACTCTTAAAGACTACCAAGGGAACAAGATTCCAGTAGTTGGAACAAAAGAATTCAACGTGAAATTCAAGGGCCACACCAAATGCCTACCATTGACCATCATGGACAAGGACTGCCCAAGTCTGCTGGGCCTTGAGTGGTTCAACCTGTTGGGCATCGAGGTGACTGGCATCAATCACGTGAGCAACACTGAATGGGAGGAGGCCTTGAAGTCTGAGTTTCCAGAGGTCTTCAGCGACAGATTAGGCAAGTACTTGGGGACCCCCATCACATTTAACCTAGATCCCAAGGTACAACCAATCCGTTTAACACCCAGAAGGGTCCCATTTGCCTTAAAGGAAAAATTGATGCACAATTGATAAACTAATAGCCCAAGGGGTTTTAGAGCCCACTGATCACTCCAGGTGGGAGACACCCATAGTCACACCAGTCAAGGCTGATGGGTCTGTGAGAATCTGCAGAGACTACAAGGGGACATTGAACCATGCGCTACAACAGAGTGCATATCCAGTTCCAGTAGTGCATCATTTATTACACTCTTGGAGGGGGCACAGTTTTTGCCAAGTTGGACCTGGCACAGGCATATCAACAATTAACAGTTGATGATGCCACTGCTGAAACCCAAACCATTGTGACCCATAGAGGTGCCTTCAAATGCAAAAGATTGCAATTTGGAGTAAGCGTGGCACCAGGCATCTTCCAAAGCCTTATGGAAAGAATGTTACAAGGGTTGCCAGGGTGGTGCCCTATTTTGATGATGTTTTAATTTCTGCTGAAAATGACACTCAATTACACGAGAGACTCAGGGAAGTCTTAACTAGATTCAAAAAGCAGGGTTAAAAGTCAAAGAAGAAAAATGCACACTTAGAACAGATAAAGTGGAATTCTTGGGTTACATGATTGATAAACATGGCATCCACCCCACAGAGGCAAAGGTTCAGGCAATCAAAGAAGCCCCAGGCCAAAATGCAAAACAGATTTGCAAGCATTCTTGGGACTCATTAACTTCTATCATATGTTTCTACCTCAGAAGGCAACCATTGCAGAACCCCTTCATAGGTTGCTGGACAAAAATCTGCTTGGGTCTGGGGAGGAAGGAACAAGCTGCATTTAACAATATCAAGAGACTAATCACGTCTGATGCTGTGCTGATACAGTTCTCTGAAAACTTTCCTGTTGTTCTGACTTGTGATGCCTCCCCTTTTGGAGTGAGGGGGGTTTTGAGCCACATGCTTCCCAGCGGGAGGGAAGCCCCTATTGCATTTTACTCTCGACTTTGACTAAAGCAGAGAGAAATTACAGCCAACTGGACAAGGAAGCCTTGGCTATTGTTGCAGCTGTCAAGAAATTCCATGAGTATTTATATGGGAGAACATTTACTATTGTCACAGATCACAAACCTCTGTTAGGCATTGTGGCAGGGGACAAACCAACGCCCATGATCCTGTCACCAAGAATGCTGAGACGGACTGAATTTCTTGCTGCTTATTCATACAAACTGATCCACAGACCTGGTAAAGACATTGGGCATGCAGATGCTTTGAGTCACTGCCCACTTCCTTCACACATTGAGGACCCTGTTCCTGAGACTCACACCTTTTTTCTAGAAACTGTTGCCAAACTTCCAGTACTTGCTACTCAAATTGCCAGAGAGACTGCCAAAGACACTTTCTTGGCTCCTGTCATAGGCTGGATTAAGAAAGGTTGGCCACTTCAAGATCTACCTCAACTCACCCAACCTTTTAAATCCAGGCAAACTGAATTATCTGTATTAAGAGGATGTATTTTGTGGGGTAACAGGGTGGTTATTCCTGCAAAACTACAAAAAGAGGTTTTGGAAATGTTACATGAGGGTCATCCGGGAATTGTCAGAATGAAGGAGTTATGTATGGTGGCCAGGTATTGACAAAATGGTTGAAAACTGGGTTGCATCTTGTCCCAACTGTCAGGTAGTCAGGCCTGCCCCACTTCTCGCCCCCACACAGGAATGGGAATGTCCTAGAGGCCCATGGTCCAGGATTCACATTGATTTTGCTGGCCCTACCAGAGGGCACACTTTCCTTATTATAGTTGATGCATATTCCAAATGGCTGGAGGTTATCCCTATGGCATCCACCACAACTGAAGCTGTCATCAAACAGCTTAAAAAGCTTTTTGTAACTCACGGGTTACCTGATGTGCTTGCTTCTGACAATGACCCTCAATTTACATCCAACCTTTTTGAATCATATCTAGCACAACAGGCTATCAGACATGCCCTGACAGCCGCTGGGCATCCTTCGGCTAACGGCCGGGCTGAACGTATGGTACGATTTACCAAGGAAAAACTTCAGCAATTGGGTCCAGGGGATATCACTGAGAGAGTTGAAAAACTTCTCAGTGTTCAGCATATCACTCCCAACCCCTCAACTAATTTAACCCCAGCTGAATTGTTGATGGGTAGGAAACTCAGGTCTCCCCTTGACCGCCCCCATCCCACTTATGCACCCAACGCACCACTCGATTCCACTAGTAAAATTCGCAATTTCACTTTGGGTGATTCTGTTTATGCTAAGAACTTTATGGGTGAACCTTTATGGATTCTTGCTGAGATAACCCAAATCACAGGCCCTTGATCTTACAGGGTACAAACAGAGGATGGTGTCCTCTGGAGCAGGCACATTGATCAGTTAAGATCCAGATTGCCTCAGGAGCATCGCTTTTGGTCCTCTCTGGTTCCCATACCTACTGCCTCTTCTAGCGGGGAAGGGGAGGATTATGAGAGTAATCAGCAAGTAAGAATCAACCCCATGTGTAACGAGCTAACACGACAGGAACCATCCCAAAACCTGTCACAATACCAACAACCATTTTCACAAATGGAAGATTGCACATCACTACATGATTTAGGTGCTGACATTTGGCTGGAGATGGATTGGGAGGAGAGACCAGGTTGTAGTAACCAAACAGGTTCTACCATTACTACAAGTCCAAGTAAGGAAATGTCAGCAGACACATTTCCTCTCTCACAAGGTGAGAACCTTAAAACATCTGAACCACGTAGGTCTCAACGCACGTAAGAGCCCCACCTATTTAAAAGAATACTTTAGATAGGTTGGGGTTTGAGTATGGACTGAACCTAGTGGGGAGGGGTGTTATGTATGTAGGTTTGAAGTCATTGGTTTAGTTTGAACTGTTCTTGTAAAATGTTGGAAATGATTGGTTTAAAAAGTGCAGGAAAACCCTGCACTCTGATTGGCTGGCAACTGCGGCTGCTGGCTATAAGTAGCAGCCACAGCCCAGCCAAATTGGGTCCGTTCTGAGCTGTAGTCACTAATAACTAAGAGCTTGAAGCACTCCGCATCTGTCTCTTCATGCAAACTTAACAGTACCCTGCTTGGTTAACCGTTTCCATCCAATTATATCTGCAGCAGAAACTTAGCCTCATTCTCAAGCACTCTAGGAATGCTCTCTCTAGAGCAGTGTTTCTCAACATTGGCACCTTTAAGAATTGTGGACTTCAACTCCCAGAATTCCCCAGCCACCATGAAAGCCTTTTTCTTTGCATGTTTGCCAAACATGGAAAATTGTGTCTAATTCAGAAGTTTACATATGTTTATTTCAAAAGCAAGGCAACATATGGTGGCTGATATAGTTCCCATTTTCAAGGAAAAAAAACCCAGACCCAGGAAACTACAGGTCAATCAGTTTAACATCAATACATGGGAAGATCCTGGAAAAGATAATCAAAAAACGGATTTGCAAACAACTAGAAGCAATAATAAATAAAAAAATAAGGGACGTGCATAAATGCTCCATCTTGCCTCCCCTCCCTGTCCTATTGTCCCCATTTAATCATACCTATTTTTTGTATTCTTACTCATGTTTATACTTATACCTATTATTTTGTAAGCGATTGACACATCAAAGAAAGAAAGAAAGAAAGAAAGAAAGAAAGAAAGAAAGAAAGAAAGAAAGTTTGTTAAAAACAGATCATGCCAAAGCAATCTTATCTTATTCTTTGATAAAGTCACTAAATTAGGACAGCGAATGCTGTCTAGTTTACCTACTTGGTAAACTAAAAAAATAGGGAATAGACAAAATTGCCACCAGATGGATTTGTAACTGGCTGACAAATCATACCCAATGCATCGTTAATTTATTTATTTATTTATTTATTATTTGAACTTATATGCCGCCCCATCTCTGAAGACTCGGGGCGGCTTACAACTAAAAACAAGGAACAATAAATACATTAAAAAACGATTAGATTAAATTATAAGCCCAAATATTTATAAAATGAATTAAAAATTTAAAAAATAACCCTCCCCAAAGGGTCACAGCCCGGGTTGGTCAAATAACCAGGTCTTCAACTCGCGGCAGAAGGTGCGGAGGTCAGGGGCCAGGCGGAGCTCCAAAGGCAGTTGATTCCAGAGGTCAGGGGCAGCTACAGAAAAGGCTCGTCATCGGGGAACCGCCAGCCGGCATTGGCCTGCCGACGGAACCCCGAGGAGTCCCTGCCTATGAGCTAATGAGTTAATGGTACTAGATCCACATGGAAAGAAGTAGTAGGCTAATTTTAGAAAACAGAGTGACAATTTTTTTCTTTGATGCAAGTGGCTTTGAAAATAGCAAAAGTAAGTAAATAATTGGTGAATTTCACAAAGTAAGTATAAAGGAAACTATATGACTATAGCTATGAAGAACTAATTGGAACTAAAATATTGTAGAACGAGAAAAGCAAAACAGAGGGAAAAAAAGAAGTTTGTCTTTTACTTTTATCCTAGTTATTGACATACTTTTACTCTATTTCAATAGCAACCATAAGAAAAGCAACCAAAACAGGAGAAGGAAGAAGTTATAGCAACTTACAGATAAGGACATCATCCCATACTTATTGCAGAAAATGTTTGAGGAAGAAGATGGCTAGAGGATCACTTAGACTCAGTTGTCAATAGTTTGGATGCTTTTATAAAAAGGAAAGGGAAGAAGGATTTGCAGGGATAAAAATGATGTCAAAGAAGTTTAGTAGATTGAGGGATTTTATTAAATATACCATATTGAGAATATAGAGTAGCTATAAACCCAGGCTATGCCTAAAAACACCTTTATGGATCTCAGCAGAAGCAGCATATTATAGAAGACACACAATAGTGAAAGACAAAGGGCTAATATACCAGAAATTTTTGGAAATTACCAAGGCAAATATAAAATTAAATCAACAGAGCAACTAATGATGAAATATATAGTTGTCAATGCCATTTATAGTTATCGAAAAGATTTAAAATGGGATAAAAATACATTGTATGGAGCATAGTCAGACAGAATTTGAAGTATAATTTGTACCAATGATGAATATGTAATTGCTAAAATGTATAAAGATTTGTTGACATTTGAAATGGAAGAAGAATAGGTTAAAGAATATCCAATAAACTGGACTAAGAATCATTGAGAAAATAAATGTTGAAAATGTGAACAATATGAAAGGACATTTTATGTTGTACATATACAAAAACTAAAAAAATGGATTCTTATACATATTGAAACTGAGGATTTAAAAGATTAATATTCAGCTGAAGCCAGAACTTTCCTTCAGGTTCTTTATGAAGCAATGGTTAGATTACCACTTGCAATCCTCTACTTTCAACAACTGGAGAGAATCTCAGCATTTTTTTAAAAAAAATTTCAAGCATTGAATACACTGTCCTTGTTTTTATAGTTCCTTTTTTCATTGTGACAACGTGATAGTTTGCTCTGTAATAATCCACAGTAATCCATGTTTTTCCCTTTAGAAGAATTCTGACTATCTTTGTCCATGAGATGTTTGGAAGATAACTAACATGAAGCCCTCAATGGCAAAGAAAATGCTTATTAAAAAGATTCATGGCAATGCCTACAATGGCTATATGTGCACCAGTAAGACTTGAAATACCAGATTTGAGACAGATTGGCACAGAAAAGAAAATCTATCCATGTGGTCACTATAGTCAACTTCAACTTGATGGCACATAATCAACCACTCAGTCAACTATTAGATTACCAGTATCCTGGAGATTCACAAGCCTATTTTGTAGGGATTCTTATTTGGGCTAATTTGGGATGTTGTTTTTGCCTTCCTTTAGAGTTTCAAGTTTTGCAGCTGCTCTCCAATTAACATGCTGCTTAAATGCCAAGCCCACGTCTTGCAGCTGAGATGGTGTCTGATTGCTACACTACAATTCTGCATTGGTACAGATGTTCTGAAGGAAGAACATCCAAAACGGAATGTAGCCATTTAGAATAAGCCATCAGAAGCTCTGCTTTTTTAGATGCTGGAACGTCTCTTTGGATTCAATGCGGGAAACTGATGAGGCTGAAAAACAAAACAAAATCTTCAAAGTATTAAGATTATTCTGTCCACAGCATCCTTTCCCTTGAAAAAGACAAAAAAGGTAACAGCCGTATTAATAATAGAAGGAAAGAGGAAGTAACTAGGTTAAATTCCTTTCTCCTTTGACTGATCAGTACTTTTTGAGAAGTGTGCCAGATACAAGCCAAAGGAAAGTAAAATTCTTTGAATATTTAATTTACTGTTAATGTGTATTCTTTATGATTCACTATTTCTCTTTCCTCTAGGGTATGAAATAATAATGTAAAAGCTCATGCCTAAAATATTGGTATTGATGTGGTAATATTGTGAAATCTAAATTAATGGGTTCCCACTTGTGACTTAGGGACCACAGAGAGTTGAAGAAAGAATTATAAGTGGTATTTAGCACAGATACAAATTTAAACACTATTTTTCTACACTTGTGAAAATCTTGAGATCTAATCAGATTCAGAGATATATTTTAGCCATTAAACAGCAGGGAATGCACCAGATCTTTCCAATCTAAGGCCAACATTTTGCTGGTACTGCAGAAACACTAGCAGAACTTCTGAAGAATAAGGCAGAATTTAGCCAGATTCTATTCTCATAAAGGAGATACGATAGGGAATTCAAATGAAGGATCACTCCACCTTCCTACAATACCTTGATTGAAAGTTATGGCCAAATTTGGCAATTCCATTAGGCAGACTAGACATCACCTCCATAGGAAGGCTAAATTTACTTTTATTGAAATTGGCTTAAAATAACACAAACATGCAGATCTGATTGTTTTTATTTATTTTTTTAATTACATTTATATGACTCAGGGCGGCTTACAATTTTTGGGATACAACCCAGCGTGCTCAGCAATAGCCTTCATTCCATTGTATATGCCTGCTTATTACTAAGCGGCATTTTTACAAGGTCAGCTAATTGCCCCCAACAATCTTGGGTCCTCAATTTACCTACCCCGAGAGGATGGAAGGCTGAGTCAACCTTGAGCCTGGTGGGATTCGAGCCTACAGTAATTGTAGACAGCTGGATCTTAAGAGCAGGCATTTACAGCCTCTTTCTTATACTCTGGCGAATTAGGGAGGTTTCATCTAAGCCTTCCAAATGTTATCTGGACATTCTAGAATTTTTTTAAAAAAGTTCCATCTCTTGTCATCTTGAAATAGAGCTTTGTATCGCCATTAAAGTCATCTTCCTCAGTTCTCCATAGAGATATAATCTTAACAGTCCTTCCTTTTCCTCCTCTATTCCTTCCTAAAGGTTTTATCTCATCATCTTTCCAAATAGCATTATTCTCTATAATCTTACCAACCCACATCCAGTTTTCCATAGATATCATTGTAGTCAATAGTTATATCTTCTTTCTCTCCTATAACTGCTAGACATCCCACCAAAGGAAGCAGGAAGGATGATAAGGAAAGCTGTGCAGAGCAGCTTCTCACCAACTTCTCTAAGTGCCAGGCAGGTTCTACCATAGTCCTAGGTATCACTATATCTACTTGTGGAGCCAAACATTGCTAGTCTTTTTGAAAGGAGTTTCCTGACATAACCCTTCAGGCCAGGGGTGGGGTTCAACCGGTGTTACTACCAGTTCAGTGATTACGTTTTGCATGCACGTATAATAAACCTAAAGCTGTGCCACCCGGACAGCTGATAATTGGTGCATGCGGGTGTGCAGCGTTTGAAAAACGCCTTTTTTACTGCTTTTTCAACCTCAGCTGTGCTGCGCAAAGCAGCTGAGGTTGACAAAGCAGGAAATAAAGGTCAGGTAAGAGCCTGGGCTGGCAGGCAGGCCAAACAGCAGCAGACACAGAATCGGTTCTGTGTCTGCTGCTCTTCCGAGCTACCAGTTCTATAGAGCCGGCCAGAACCGGTAGCATCCCACCCCTGCTTCAGGCTATTTTTGGGGGCACTTAAACTTTATAAGAATGGAATGTCAGCTATACCACAGAGCAGATGCTCCAGAAGTAATGCAGCCAGTCATCCAAAAATTAATAAACCGGCTGCTCAGAATGCTGCCTGGCAGCCAGAGTCCTCAGGGGTGAACTCTAACTCAGCCAATAAAGTGTTTCATTCACTATCTAGGATTTGTTGCATCTGGCCTTGCAAAGCCAATTTTGTTTCAGTTGCTCCTTTTGGCCTGAAGGTATCAACTGCGCTCTGAGCTGGGGAAGAAAGGCCTTTATCAGGCTTCACACTTATTTTACATACCACATGATGATTAGGGTAACGGTATTGAGAATGTGAGATAGGAGGGTCATCAAGCAGATAGCAGCGCTGAAATGTATGTGACAAAGTTCAACCTCTACATGAAGCCGCTGGGTGAGATCATATGTGGTTTTGGGGTGAGGTATCATCAGTACGCTGATGATACCCAGCTTTTCATCTCCACCCCTAACCAACCCAATGATGCCCTCGGAGTGATGTCCAGGTGCCTGGAAGTGGTGTGAGTCTGGATGGGAAGGAACAGACTCTGGCTCAACCCGATTAAGACCGAGTGGCTGTATGTACTGGCATCTCGAGTTAGCCAGGACATTCCATCGTTAGCTATGGGGGGAGAGGTGTTGTCCCCTATAGATAGGGCTCGCAACTTGGCTGTCCTCCTGGATGCACGGCTTAGTTTAGAGGAGCAGGTGGGGGCCGTGGCCAGGGGGGCATTTGCCCAGGTTTGCCTGGTGTGCCAGTTGCGACCCTTCCTGGACCGAGATGCTCTACGTACGGTCACTCATGGACTCATCGTCTCCCGTCTGGACTACTGCAATGCTCTCTACATGGGGCTGCCCTTGAGGACCACCTGGAGACTTCAACTTGTCCAGAATGCAGCGGCGCGGATTGTGATGGGAGGATCCTGATACTCCCATGTTACACCCCTCCTGCGTGAGCCGCACTGGTTACTGGTTGCCCTCCAGGTGAGATTCAAGGTGCTGGTACTGACCTATAAAACCCTTCATGGCATTGGACCAGGGTATTTGCAGGAGACCCTGCTGCCAATAACGGCTTCCCGATACCCTGTGTAGGGTGCCATCAGCTAGGCAATGTTGGCTGGCGGCCCCCAGGGGTAGGGCCTTCTCTGTGGGGGCACCCACCCTTTGGGACCAGCTGCCCCTGGAGCTCCAGGTGGCCCCTGACCTCCGATCCTTCCGCCGTGGCCTAAAAACTTGGTTCTTCCAACTAGCCTACCCGGGCTGATGGGAAGGGGGGGGGTCTTTTTAGTGGTTTTTAAATTTGTTAAATTTTAAACTTCATTGATTTATGAGATTTTTGGGTTTAATTCATCTTTTAATATTTGTATTTTATGATTTTAGTATTGTAAGCCGCCCTGAGTCCTCAGGGAGATAGGGCGGCATATAAATCTCATAATAAAATAAAAATAAAATAAAATAAAATGGCCAACTTTGCACTTGTACAAAGAAACAGAGCACTTGCTCACAACAAAACCTTTAAAGAGCTTTTACACTGCACAAAGAGAACTATGCAAAACATTGCACAAATACCAGTTCATAGCTTGTGCTTGATCTTCTCCCATTGTGTTGGTTATCACTAAATCAGGGTCTATCATGAATTAGTTTAATGAGGCAAATAAAAACAAATGCATTTCTTAGAATGAGAGATTGAAAATTGAAGAGGAACTGTCGTTGATGAAATAAATTAAAGATCAGCCAAGATTTTGTGGTAAATTCTTAATCTAGTTTCTATACAGTACAAGTCTAAAGTGCTAAGTTCTCATATAAGCTGATAAATTGTGTGCATTGTCAATATTTTGTCTCTTCTTCAGACTGAGCATGAGGATATCGTACATTGCCAAATGTCACATTGTATATAAAATGTTTATGTTTATAAAATAAAAATAAATATTCATAATTATATTTTTTGTATATTTAAATAAACAGAAATCCCTGCAGTATCTCTTTGTAAATTCAGTCAGAAATATTTCTATTTCTAACAGACCAGCACCATCTTGTGGTCTGGGTAGAACATTACTTTTTTTAAATGATTTTCTTTTTTAATCAAGTGGTATTTATCTTCTCATACACCAAATGTTTGTACTTTGGCTGTTTAAAATTTTAAAAAGTTTTTTTTCCAATACACTTTTTTCAATATTTTTATAATAAAGCTTGATTTTGTTTGTCTCCTGTGAGATTAATTTTCCTAAGCATGAGGGAGGAGAGAGGAAAATGTTTAGTCACATGCTGCATTATCTGGAGGCTGCATTGTTTGAAAATCATCAAGGAAAGACAAACTTTGGGATCTGAGATAATCCATGGCTCCATGCAAGGACCCTGCACTAGAAATACAAGGATGGGTGGAAAAGCCACTAAAAAGTCATGATTGGCTGATATATTGACTTTGGTTTTTTTTTTTTTAATTACATTTATATGCTGCCTTCTCTGAAGACTCAGGGCCAATTTTGGGCAGTGTGCTCAGCAATAGCCTTCATTCCATTGTATATGCCTGCTTATTACTAAGCGGCATTTTACAAGGTCAGCTAATTGCCCCCAACAATCTTGGGTCCTCAATTTACCTACCCTGAGAGGATGGAAGGCTGAGTCAAAGATTGAGCCTGAGTTGTAGGCAGCTGGAATAGTGCAGGCAATTAACAGCCCCAACACTCAGTGGTTTTAAATTAATGCTCCTCATAAGACTATAAAAAACCATTCAATTCTACTGAGGGGCCAATGAGTCAAGCATGATCAAATAATGGTATGACAACTGAGATTATTACTTCCTCTCGCTAATGGATTATCACTCCTAAACTAGTGTAGAAAACTATGTTCAATATGTCAGGCTTTATCTTAATTGAGAAAGTACCAAGATCTTTGTGGCCAACTTGAGCCAATTCAGGTAAAATGGTTTTGGTGTGCATGTTGAAGCTTCCCAAAACTGTTAGTTTCAGAGTCCTCTGCAGTACCTCCAAAACGCCTCTGTCAGCTTTAGCAGAGAGATAGACATTACATCAATCTTCCCTAAACTAGTATTCCTCAGATATAATAAACCTTACCATCCAATGCATGGACCACACTTATCAAAATGTCCAGTCACAATAGATTTTGTAATTCAAACTTATATGTAGTTGGGGGACAGCAAGCTTTGGTACACTAACAAAATCCTTGCCTTATCTTGTCTTCTCATTATTAGGTATACATTCAAAACTAGAGCAGAACCATTGGAGTTGACTGCCTAATAAATTTACTTGAATGAATAAATTAAGGTCAGGTGAATTGAACAGACAGAGAGGTAAAATACTATAGTCAAAACTATTCAATTACTTGTTGAGATGGAGTGCTATAGAAATCAAATAAATAAATTTTAATATATAAAAAGTCTTTCTACTACTGGTATACCATGTCAAGTTTAAAATAGCACCTGACAATCTGGTAAATGTGACTAGAAGCCATTTGTCTTCCATCTCTCTCCAACCAGATTTCAGTTGCAGTTCAGCAATTTCTTGTTAGATTATACCAGGCCAGGACATTACTTTAAAAAAAAATGGATAGAATCATGCATAGGTCCATTCCCTGATCAGCAGTAATTGGAGATCTGGTTGACCAGAAGTTGTTCCTTATTGAAAAGTACTATTTATAGCCACAATAATATTAAATGAATATTTAATATCTTTATACACTCATGTGTGAAATAAGTAATAAGGTCTGTCAGAGAGGATGGAAGTCATAAACTAACTTCATCTCTGGGGTATTTCAAAGGAAAAAGTTCAGATAAGTGCTTCTGGTATTTCAAGCAAGTGATTATTCTCTGATTATAATAACATCCTACAAAACCGGGCTGAGGTCAGCAAATATATTCCTGCTACTTTGGTCAGTTTCATGGATTGTGTGACTTGGCAACAAGACAACACAAACTTCTTTCATTAATTGAACAACAATCACAGATATGACAGGGCTGTTCTGGGAACAGCTGCTTCACACTCCTCTGGGAAATGATATATAACTATTCAGAGAAAAGGGAAAGGATATAATAGGAATAGAAAAATGGCAACTTGAAAAGATTTGCACTTTTTAAAAAATTGATTATATCACCACAAACATTTGAAATAAAAGGGATTGTGGTGCAGCTGGCATCATAATACACAGTTGGGAAAAGGAGTCAGACTATTTTGAAGGTTAAATCAAAACTATCTGAAAGATTAATCAAATGGCTTTCTGTGGTACCTCATTCTCAGAGTAGCATACTTTGCTATAAGGAAGTAAGGAGGTTGCTTCATACCACTACTTATATACTGACCTATATGAATTCATTTTTAGGATGATTTATTATTAAACAAAGGCATGATATAAATAACACAATCATTATTATAGTAATGAAATAGCAGAATGCAGAGTCCTATTAAAATCATCCAATGTTTCTTGAGGAAAAAACAAACAGCTGTTTTAACAAAGAAATCTAATCTGGCAAACATATACTGTAGATTGATCCAGATATTTTACAGATATAATCAACTAAATTCCAATAATGGAACAGCGTTATCAAACTATGATGGAAACAACCATCATTTCTGATAGCAGATAAATCAAAGGAGATAGTTCACAGATTATGGTATCTCAACAGATTTATGTTTCCATTAGATAGACTCCTAACGTGCTTCAAATATCTAGGAAAAAGTAAAATATTGAATGGTATTTAATGCTCACATCAGAAGACAGAAGTGTTGGCAAAACCCCATCCCGTATAACAAAACACAAACCCAACACAAATGTAGCTCTCAAATGTTGACAGATCAAAAGATTTTCTAAAAGATTTTCTTTGAAATAATGGTAAGAAAAGGAGTGATGAAATCATATTTTGCAAAAAAAACTTGCTGGAAAACACTTCAACTAAAACTATACCCTAGAGTTTAATTTGCCAGTATTATAATCATTTCTGATTTGTGTAGAGTGCAAAAATGTGCTCAGAAAAGAGTTGCCAGAGTCTGCAAAAAACACAGAAGAAAATGTGAGCTTGTGTACAGCTCCAGGCCTAGCTGCTTTCTTGAAATCTGGACCAAATGATGCCTTCTGATCATCATTTTATTCATGCACATATCAAACAAAAAATACCTTGGCTCATGCTAGACATATTCTAAACAATAAAATACCCAACAGCAACAAAAACAAAGCTGAATTTTCATTCCCTAGTGCAAGATCTGGAAGACTACTTTGTGACAGGGTAAGTAGGACTCCATTACAATAAGCTTCTCACCACCACTTACTGCCTGGAAAAAAAACCCTACACCATCTAGGTTTTTTTAAAATCATCAACTCTCATCCAAACCAATTGTTCTCATGATTTACCAGAAGAAGAGGATATTGCCTCATTAAATATAAAGGGACAATTAGAATCTTCTACATCCTTCTCCAACTGAGTTTGAAAGATAGAAAACTTTTCCCCATAAAAAATAAGCCTGGGGGAGGACAAGGACCCATAAAAAGAAAATAGAATAGAATAGAATAACAGAGTTGGAAGGGACCTTGGAGGTCTTCTAGTCAAGCCCCCTGCTTAGGCAGGAAACCTTATACCACTTCAGTCAAATGGTTATACAGTCTCTTCTTAAA
Source organism: Naja naja (assembly GCA_009733165.1). Lineage (NCBI taxonomy): Eukaryota > Metazoa > Chordata > Lepidosauria > Squamata > Elapidae > Naja > Naja naja. The sequence goes on along the minus strand of CM019149.1, from coordinate 61,983,540 downwards.
AACTTGCCTACAAAAAGAGACCTAGTACATTCCTTCAATAACAAAAAGCAAACTGGCAATTTTATGGAAACCAGTAGTTGGAGCTCATCATCAACTGGGCAGTGGCCCCCAACCTTTTGGGCACCAGGGACCAGTTCCATGGAGAGAGTTTTTCTGTGGACCAGAAGGGGCGTGGTTTCACATGCTGCCTGCATCCCATGAGTGGAACTTCACTTGTTTACACGGCCCAGTTTCTAGCATGCTGCGTGGACCAGGGGTTGGGGACCCCTGATCTAGTGGATTATAAAAAATGAATAGGAACTGAAATGTGTAATGCTGACTCTCTCCCCCTCATGCTATTTTTAGAAAAGCAGCAATATTTGAGCTAATTTTCCTGTAGGTATCTGAATGTTGAATATACTTTATATGCTCAACATAGAAAAGGTTCTATATTTAGAGGCAGACACAAGCTACAGTTTTGCTTAACTATGATTTGCTGTATAAAGTGCACTCAGCTATAAATTTATAGCATTAAGCTATAAATAAGGTTTACAAAAGTTATTGATTGTGTGCATGGAGAACACTAAGCCAAAATCAAATAAACCATATTGCGTTTATAGGTAATATATACATTATTCTTTGAATGCACCTCATCACCTGTTCATGGGTATACATCAAATTTCTTAACACCAATATGAAAGTAGTTTGTCAAAAAAAATTTTTTTTGTACTTTCAAGTCAGTGCTAAATCCTGACAACTGCCTGGACTAGTGGACTAGTTCCTGTACTTTTCTTGGCAAGGTTTTTCAGAAGTGGTTTGCCATTGTCTCCTTCTTAGGGTTAAGAGAGAGTGACTGGGCTCAAGGCCATCTAGCTGGTTTTGTACCTAAGGTGGGACAACACCCCACCATTTCCCAATTTTAGATTGATGCCATTACATCAAACTGGCCTCTTCAAAACATCCGTTTTGTCCTTTATTTGAAAATAAATCTTTCAGCTTTGTTATTTCCTGGAAGTTTCTTATTCAAAGATCAATTCTGCTTAGCTTGCACGCTTGAAACAGATCATTCAGGTTAATACTGTCCTCTGAACTCCATGTTATGCCTAATGGAATGTGTTGATTTAGTCATATACAAGGCAGGCTTCTTTGTTACAGAACTGAACAAATATGGAAGTCCTGGCTAGATATCATATCACAATTCCCCAGCATACTACCATCTTCCACAAAAAATGCTATTAAATGTTGACCACAGCACAGGTTATTTTATAAACAGAACAAACAGAAATTTTAAAAGAGAATTCCATTTCTTTTCATAATCTTGCAGATTATGCACATGATATTCAAATGGTTAGCTGGACATTATTAATGGATGCTTGAAAGAAGATTTTTAAAAAATTTTTTTCCGAAAAACACTTTTAGAGCCACAATGCATTGACAAAAAGCAATTAAATGTCACCCTTCTCATTTGACATTTGGCAATTGGTTTCAGCATTTTTAATCCTGGATTTTTTCAATTCATAGACACAGTGCAAAATGATCAGGCTTCAAAATGCAAGTCTACTGGGCTAACTCCTAAGCCCCTGATAAAGTTGTGAAGATAGATGTACTGAAGAAAAAATATTTGTAACACTCACAGTACTATCCTATGCATGTTTATTCAAACATAAAGCGCACTGGATTGAAAAGCTATCCTTCAAAGCACAGCTCCATATTTACTTCCATTAGCTCTCAAATTTCCTATTAATGAAGTGATAATGCAAATAGGGAAGTTAGGGGACTAGAAAAGGGCCAGAAAGGAAGACCCAAGAGAAATATACAAAATCATGCATGATACAGAAAATACGAAAACAGTGAAGGAATCCCATACATTACATATTGCTGAGTTAAATCTCAGGATCATCCATTGAGTAACAGAAGATTTAATATTAATAATAGGAAGGTTTTTTTAAATATTCAGTTGTGATGAGTTTAGAATTCATTGTATAATAACCTCCAAACATTTGTTCAACGTAATAGCTACTGATTATTTTCTGAATAACAAACAATAGATTTATTGCACAGATATAGAACACACAAATGTTCTACAGGTGAAACTCAAAAACCTAGAATATCGTGCAAAAGTTCATTTATTTCCATAATGCAACTTAAAAGGTGAAACTAATATATGAGATAGACTCATTACATGTAAAGCAAGATAGTTCAAGCCATGATTTGCCATAATTGAGATGATTATGGCTTACAGCTCATGAAAACCCCAAATCCACAATCTCAGAAAATTAGAATATTGTGAAAAGGTGCAATATTCTATTCCAGAAAGTTGATTATTGTTATTTTATTAACTTAACTAATCTTATATACTCATTTGATAGATGAATGTTATACTTTGCCTTCAAAAACTCAAGGCAGCTATATAGAGTCACCTCATTTTATGTCCAAAACAGCAATCTTGTGAGGTTGGTTGGGCTGCCTGAGTGCCTGAAAGTCACCCAGTGAAATTCCAAGGCTCTCAACTATCCAACACTTCAACCACTACATCAGGCCTGTCAAACTGACAGCCCACAGGCCAAATGCATCACATGCAGGCCACACCCACCCTGGCTCATTGCTTTGCAAAGGCAAAAAAACATCGTGATACATCATGTGACATGATTGAGTTTGACACCTATGCACTACATCATACTACAAGGGAATAAGTAAATAAAAATGTTCTTGTAGGTAGAAAACAGGCAGGAAAACTGGCCAATTGGAAGATTTTGCAATAGAAGCCCAAGGGTTACTGATTCCCATTAATTTACCCCATTTTTTTCAAACTTAGCAACTTGTATAGACTTTATTTTTTAACTTATTTATCAAATTTATTTGCCATCTCATGGTTCAGGCTATTCCAATTCCCAGAACTCATCAGCTAACATGCATCAAGTAATTACTTAACTTTCCCCCTTAAATTTCTTCTTCAGCAAAATAGGGTGGCTAACTGCTTGCTTTCGACCACATTCTCTATTTAGTTTACAGACTTTACAGATTAACAAAGTTGGAAGGGACCTTATAGGTCAACTAGTCCAACCCCACCCCCTCCAATCAGGAGACCTTACACCATTTCTGACAAATGGCAGTCCAATCTCTTCTTGAAAGAGTTCTGTTCTGTTGAGTTCTGATGAGTGTTTAGAGTATTATAGTAGCATCTTCAGTAACACAGATATATAATTGTAAATATTCCAGGAATAGCTAATTTTACTCCCTTTATGTCTTGGCTCCTGTTGATAGACCTCTGTATTTGGCTATAAAAGCACAGTAGGTACCTTTTTGTAAAATCTCTGTTCTCTATTTTTGCCAGCTCCTTTAAGATAGGTTTTCTCTCAAGTTTCCATTCATCAAAATAAGGAGACATTTAAAGAAGTTGAGACTAGAGGAGTAGAGAAGGATGTTTTTAAGACCTTACAGATAGAATTGTAGAGAGCTTCAGCCCAGAAATTTAGGAATGAAGTCAGAAAGCTAAATATAGAAAACAAGCTGAGGCTAATAAGAGTGATAAATCCAGAAGAAGAGTTTCCACACATGCATCAATAGAAGACAACAAAGATTGTGGCAATACCTTTATTACACTTCTAATTTCAGATGGAGAAAAATATTAGGAAGAAAAAGCAGCTTGAGTTCAACAATTTTGCCTCTGTCTTAAATTTCAAGAAAAAATGTTTTGGGATTGACTCTGATGCCTGATATGGCCGCCTAACTTTTCCATTTGGTGACTCCACATTGATAGCATTGATGCCACTGGAGTTGGGAGAAGAATTTGAGACTGCTGGGATCAGAATCGGGGAGAGAATAGCACTTTTATTCCACATTTTTCTTTTTGCTCCAGTTAAAATGAGATAAGATGGGCTCTTAAAAGCCTTTGATCTCTTCCTGTTGATTTCCTCAGTAGAGCAGAGATCTCAGATACTCTAAGGTCACTTAGGAATTCACTTATTCTCTGAAAGAGATGAGGAAACTATTGGACAACTTTTGAGACACTTTAGACACCTTGGGAAAATATGAGGTATATTATACTATTTCCCCCAAAATAAGACCTATCCTGAAAATAAGCCCTAGCATGTGCAGCAGGTGCAAGCCCACATGTGTGCTGCTTCATTTGCATGAGCGGCAGGCATGTGCTCACTGCTCATGCAAGTGGAGCTAGTGTGCACTCACCCATCACTTGCATGGCCCAGTACCAGCCATGGCCCAGGGATTGGGGACCCCTGTTGTAAGGTATTAAGAGAATACTGAAAGTCTGTTCAAAACCCTCATTGAGCTTTTTTCAAAGATAACAAAGCCAAGGGAGGGTTGCTGTGATACCCTCTCATGCTTTCTATTATCCCAAGGATAAGCCACCATTGACCCTCTACCTTCTCAAAGCTAAAGTTAAATTCCTCACTTAAAAGCAGCAGCAATAATTGAAGGACTGGAAATTAACTCCTAAAAGAAAAGATGGAATGTAACAGTTACCTTGAAATATCTGAAGGGGGTTCACACAGAAGACAGGCACGATATCTCTGCCATCCTGGTTTGTAGGACATAAAATAATGCCTTTCAATTACAGGATAGAGTCTGGTTAAAAAAAATTAGAAGAAATTTCTTAATGATAAGAGCAGATTGACAAAGCAATCAATCACCCAGAGTGGAAGCTATCTCAGATGAATTAGTTTGAGATTTAAGAGCTGACCAGCTGCTGTAAGGCTGATGCAATGTAAGACTGATACAATGTAAGGCTGATAAGGCAATAAGAATGAATCAGCATTGGTAGTGCTGTTTAAGACTATGTATGTGTCCACAGAAGTTTTACCACTTTAAGAGGTGTTTATATAAGGCAAATATTAGAGGGCATGTTTCTCTCTCCTTGTGTCCTGTCCTCATTGCAGAGTTTTCCATGCAGAGTTAAGAAGATTGATTGCTTGTCAAGTATTTGCCTACCACCTATATTTCTGTATATGTCTTGTATATAAACCACTGTTAAATAGTCAAAGCCTCTGTGTGCTGTGTTTTGCTCCTGGGTTTTCTCATAATAGTAGTCACACTGCAAACACTCTGACATAGTGTTCTTTCTCTTTGAAGACATTTTGGTATTATGGGATAAATAAGCAACTGAAAATAAGAGCAGGGATGCTGCAGAGGTTGTAAATTTATTTATCAATCCTACCATGGGGTAACTCTGGGCGACTTACAATATTGGAAAATAAAACCATATAAATAGACTACTACAAAACTATAAAAATACAAAATAAATGCAAGAACTGGCCAGTAAGTTGTTTGTTCATTCTTTCTTTCTTTCTTTCTTTCTTTCTTTCTTTCTTTCTTTCTTTCTTTCTTTCTTTTATTTATTTTTCTTTATTTTTTCTTACTTATTTATATCTCCCGAAGGACTCAGGTGGCTCACAATGATAAAAACATACAATACAAACATTAAAAACAATTAAACAAACCTCCCAATATAACAATTTAAAACTGACAAACTACCACTAAAACCCCACCCCCTCCATCAGTCCAGGTCGGCAAGCTGGAAGAGCCATGTTTTCAGGCCATGATGGAAGGATTGAAGGTCAGGGGCCATCCGAATCCCCAGGGGCAACTGATTCCACAGGGTGGGTGCTCCCACAGAGAAGGCCCTACCCCTAGGGGTCGCCAGCCAACATTGTCTGGCCGACGGCACCCCAAGGAGGCCCTGTCTGTAGGAGTGCATGGGACATTGGGAAGTCGTTGCTGGCAGCAGAGGTTCCCGCAAATACCCCGGTCCTAAGCCATGTAGGGCTTTATAGGTGACTACCAGCACTTTGAATCTCACCCGGAGGGCAACTGGCAACCAATACAGCTCACACAGGAGGGGTGTAATATGGGAGAATTGGGATACTCCCATCACAACCTGCACGGCCGCATTCTGCACTAGTTGAAGCCTCCGAGTGGTCCTCAAGGGCAGCTCCATGTAGAGAGCATTGCAGTAGTCTAAACGGGAGGTAATGAGCGCATGAGTAACCGTACGTAAGGCATCTGGGCCCAGATAGGGGTGCAACTGGTGCACCAGGCAAACCTGGGCAAATGCCCTCCTGGCCACGGCTCCCACCTGATCCCCCAAACTGAGCCGTGCATCCAGGAGGACACCCAAGTTGCATACCCTATCTACGGGGGGCAACACCTCTCCCCCCATAACTAAAGATGGAACATCCTGGGTAACTCGAGAGGCCAGTACGTATAGCCACTCGGTCTTGGCCGGGTTGAGCTGAAGCCGGTTCCTCCCCATCCAGATCCGTACCGGTTTCAGGCACCTGGACATCACGTCAAGGGCATCAATGGGTTGGTTTGGGGTGGAGATAAAAAGCTGGGTATCATCAGCATACTGATGATACCTCACCCCAAAACCACGGATGATCTCACCCAGTGGTTTCATATAGATGTTGAACAGGAGGGGCGAAAGAACCGACCCCTGAGGTACCCCACAAAGGAGGAGCCTCAGGGTCGATCTCCTCCCGCCAACACCACCTGCGTACGACCTGAGAGGTAGGAGGAGAACCACCGTAGAACAGTGCCTCCCACCCCCAACCCCTCAAGGCATCGCAGTAGGATACAATGGTCAATGGTATCAAAAGCCGCTGAGAGGTCTAATAGGACCAGGATAGAGGAATAACCCCTATCCCGAGCCCTCCAGAGATCATCCACCAGTGCAACCAATACCGTCTCAGTGCTGTACCCAGGCCTGAAACCCAATTGATATGGATCCAGATAATCAGTTTCCTCCAGGAACACCGGGAGCTGTTGGGCCACCATGCTCTAAACAACCTTCACAACAAAGCGAAGGTTGGAGACAGGACGAAACTTGTTCAAAATAGCCAGGTCCAAGGCAGGCTTCTTGAGGAGGGGCCTCACCACCGCCTCCTTCAAGGCAGAAGGAAAGGATCCCTCACTCAAAGAAGCTTTGACCACTGCCTGGAGCCAGTCTCGTGTAACCTCCAGCGTAAACCAGGCAGGACGGACATGGGTCCAATAAACATGTGGCAGCACTCAGCTTCCCCATGATCCTGCCCACCTCATCTGAAGTCACAGGGTCAAACTGTTCCCAGATGGAATCCGTAAGACCCGTCGCTCCACTCCCATCAGACTCTAACTAGTTGGAGTCCAGACCGGCCTGAATCTGAGCGATCTTGTCCGACAGATGCTGACTAAACTCCTCGGCCTGCCCCCACAAAGGGTCCTCCCTCATCCCCTGGTTAAGAAGGGAATGGGTGACCCTGAACAGGGTGGCCGGGCAATTATCTGCGGACGCAATGAGAGCAGAGAAGTAAGCATACCTCGCTGCTCCCATCGCCGCAAGAAAAGACCTAGTATAGGTTCTTAACTGCAATCGGTCAGATTCGAACCTGCTGGACCTCCATCTGCTCTCTAGGCCCCTCCTCTGGCGCTTCATCTCCCGGAGCTCCGTGGAAAACCAGGGAGCCAACTGAGATCTACACTGGGTCAGAGGCAGCAAAGGAACAACTCGGTCAAGAGCCCTGGAGGCAGCCTTATGCCAGGCATCCACCAGGACCTCAACCAGGCTGTGGGTAAGGGAGGCAGGAATCAACCCAAGCGCCACCTGGAACCTCTTCAGATCCATTAGGCACCTGGGGCGGAACCACCCAGCGATGAGGGGTGGCATACTGGAAGGCCAGCCATAGGAGATAATGGTTGGTCCATGACAGGGGTTGAATAGTTGGTAATCCCCCACCCAGAGCATTAAGCCACTGTCCCAAGATAAAAACAAGGTCGAGTGTGTGCCTTCCACCATGAGTTGGACTCTGTATTATTTGAGTCAGGTCCATGGCCGTCATGGAAGCCATGAACTCCTGATCCATCCTCGACGCCCCACCCAGAGAGGGCAGGTTGAAATCTCCCAGCACAATAAGCCTGGGGAACTCAACCACCACCTCCGATAGGACATTGAGTAGATCAGGCAGGGCTGTTGTCACGCAGCTGGGTGAAAGGTACGTGAGCAACAGGCCCAACTGACCCCCAGGGCCCCACCTCAGGAGGAGAGACTCACACCCACCTATCTGAGGGACAGTGGTCTCCCTCGGACAAAGGGTCTCCCTGATCACAACAGCCACCACCCCATCCCTACCCTGGGCTCAAGGTTGGTGCAGCACATGGAAACCCGGTGGACATAATTCCGACAGAGGGACTCCTCCCTCCAGTCCCAACCAGGTCTCTGTAATGCAGGCCAGGTCCGCATCTTCCTCCTCGATCAATTTTTAGTATTGTCGTAACTTCAAACAGTCGCTAAAGGAGGAATTGCTAATCAAGGACTGCTTGTACCTTGAATTCCTGCATGGAGTTGAGAGATGGACTTAGCAGCCCAAGCAATCAAACTGAGCAATCAAATGCTATGCTAAAGGAAATGAAACGAAAGACAGATCAAAATCACAATTAGGCTTTTTTACACATAAAAGTAATTTTTAAAGAAGGCTATTCAAAGGTGGGGTGCTGAGGCATGGACCGAGATGCCCTGCGTACAGTCACTCATGCCCTTGTTACCTCGTGACTCGACTACTGCAACGCCCTCTATCTAGGACTGCCCTTGCACACCATCCGGAGGTTGCAGCTGGTGCAGAATGCTGCCGCGTGGGTTGTGATGGGAGTTACCCGGTTCTCCCATATTACCCCCCTCCTGCGCGGCTTGCATTGGTTGCCAGTTGCACTCTGGGTGAGGTTCAAGGTTTTGGCTTTAACATTCAAAGTCCTACACGACATGGGTCCACAATATTTAAGGGAGCGCCTCCTACCGATATCGAGAACCAATCGCCCTGTACGGGCACACAGGCAGGGGCTCCTCGGGGTCCCGTCGGCAAGCCTATGTCAGCTGGCAGTCCCCCGGCGGCGCGCCTACTCTGTGGCAGCCCCTGACTTATGGAATCAACTGCCTCTGGACCTCCGCCTGGCCCCTGACCTTCGCACCTTCCGCCGTGATTTGAAGACCTGGCTATTTGACCAAGTCGGGCTGTGATCACCTTGCCGGGGTGTGTGGGATAGTTTTAAATTTTAATTTGGGTTTTATTGGGCTTTAGTGATTTAATTTCTTTTTAATTATTTATTGTATTTATGTGTTTTAATCTGTGAGCCGCACCGAGTCTTCGGAGATGGGGCGGCATATAAGTCCAATAAAATAAAATAAATAAAAAATAAAATTATAGACAGCTTGAGAAAAAGCTGTTTGGTGGCCAGCTGAAATCTATTCATAATTAAATGGGAGCATATTAAATAGCAACAAAAACAGCACAAAAACAGAGAATAAAGAATGCTAATCAACTGCCCAGAAGGAATAGTAAAACTACAGAAATATCAGGCTTGGAAATAATCTACGTTTGTGGAGGAAGTCTAATTAGGCTAGAGAAGGACAGCTGGGAGGGAGGAGGCAGTGAAACCACACACCGGGCTCTCTTATCTGGTGCTTCTCCCTCCCTCTTCAGCCCCATTCTGAATAGGGTCCCTCCCTTAATGCATCTAGATTTCCATGCAATTCTTTTTTTAAATTGTCCCTGACTTTTTGCTCAGTGTTCGTGGACATTCCCCCCCTCTTTTAGGAGGAACTGACAATCAGAGTTGATTTCACTGGTAGAAAAGAAAAGCCCCAAACACATGTTGCTATCAGGTGCTTATTGAGAGACTGCACAGTGTCAGAATCTACATAAGGAAGGAACACCAAAGAAAACCAGTAGATCTACTTTAGTCTGTTTGGTCTAATACGAGACATGGGTCCGGGCTATCTACGGGAACGTCTACTGCTGGCATAGAATACCAACCACCCTGTATGAGCACACAGGCAGGGACTCCTCACCGTGCCGTCTGCGACTCAATGTCGCTTGACGGTGACGCGGGGGAGGGCCTACTCTGTGGCGGCTCCCACCCTATGGAATCAACTACCTCTGGGACTCCGCCTGGCCCCCGACCTTCGCACTTTCCGCCACGACCTGAAAACTTGGCTATTTGAGCAGGCTGCACCGTGCTGACTCCTCTTGGGGGAGAGGGTTTGTTTTATAATTTGTTTTAGTAATTTGGCTTGTTGGGTTTAATTTCTATTTTAGGTAATTATTTATTGTGTTGGTTTTAATTGTGAGCTGCACCGAGTCCGTTCGGGAGAGGGGCGGCATACAAGTCAAATAAATAAATAAATAAATAAATAAATAAATAAATAAATAAATAAATAAATAAATAAATAAATAAATAAATAATACTGCTTAAGGCACTAGCCTAGGAACCAGGAGACTGTGCGTTCTAATCCTGCCTTAGGCATAAAAGCTGACTGGGAGACTTGGAGTCAATCATTCCCTTTTAGCCCAACCTACCTCACAGAGTTGTTGTTTTGGGAAAATAGGAGGAGGAAGGAATATTAAGTGTGTTTGCTGGTTTGAGTTATTTATTAAAAAATAATAAACATGGGATAAAAAATAATTGAGGGAGACAATCTCAAGGGTCTGAGCCCATGTCTTACAAAGACGACCAACTTGGCTTCCTCTTGGTCTATAGAGTAGGGCATTCATGGAGGTAGGGGAGTCAAAAAGTCTAGATGGCAATAGCAAATGTATCATTAAAAGTCCACCCTTAAAATGTGAGGACTTCAACTTTCAGAATTCCCCAGAAAGGAACCATTTTCTACCTTGCACCCACTTTCCAAGGCCAGAGTGAAATTTTTCTATAGCTATGATCTGGATTTTTCTATAGCTACAATACGGTCTGGATTTGCACAACACATTGAAGTAACTAAGCAGAATAACAACCACCAAAGTTAACCTAACCAACTTTATTATGTTGGGCCACTGTAGCTGCTATGTAAATATTTAATAACTGCTCCTCTTCAAGCACATTACAAGCTGGGACATTGTAAGGATAGGAAGAAAAACCTACAGATTTGAAAACAGAGATATAAGAGGCCCTGATACTGTATCCTCACACTGAGGGGAGCCCTGAAGGGTTTTGTATGGTTTCATTCTTGTCTCCAATAGATTCTGGACTTTTTGCCAAGTTTCAGTCCAAGAAATAGATTTAAAAACAGTGTTTAAAAAAAACTATTTATTGTTGTCAAAGTGAATCTGACAGCTGGGTTCATGCAATTTGTTTGGTTGTGCTTTGATAAGTAAACTGATTTGCAATTCTCTATTTTGTATGAATCCTACTAACTGTTGTTGTTCCTGTCCGACTCTTCACAACCCCATGAACAATATCAAGCCTTGTCCTCCACCATCTCCCAGAGTTTACTAGCTGTAGTTTCTTAAAAAAAAGATAGTTTAAAAACAAACTAAGCATTAGCATGATGTATGACACTAAACTCTGTGTATGATCTGCAGGATTCTATTAACAACATCATAGGAGGGTGTGCATAGGTGGGAATCTGTTCTGTTCTAAGGGTAATAATAAGCTGTTCTTCTAAGCAGCTACTAGCATGGGCTGAAGGTTCAGCCAGTATGTTTTTCCTTAAATGCATTTATTTATAGCGGCTTAGAGCTGTTAGGATCAGACAATAGCCTTTTTCAGTTTCTGACTGCAGGATTTTGCTTTCTGGTGGAAAAAGGAGATTAAAAGATGAACATTCTGATTAAGTTAGTTTGAGGAAACCCTAGGAGATTAATAAACAGAAATGTATTCCCTAGATTCGTTTCTTTCCCCCCGCTTTTTACTGCTACAGACCTGGCAACACTGGGTTATCAGAACTTTGCCTGCTCCAAATGCTTCGCTGCACTGTGTTGTTCCAAACACGATTGGTTTCATCAGTACTGACTGTGTTTACAAGCACCTGTCAGCCATTCCTGTTGATTCCTGATGCCATCTGGCAGACCTACCTGCTGACTTTGGGGGTTGTCTGGAGCATTCCCTCTTGCAATTTTAGAAAGCAACAGAGCAGAACCTGCCTCTTCCAGCTGGTCTGAAACAAACTGGTACATAAAGTATATAATCTCCCAGCTGCAACCAGCCTGGCCCTCACACGTCTCTGCTGATTGGAATTTTTTTTTTTGCTCTATCTTGAAAATGAGATTTTTTTTTGCCACCCTTCTCCTAACCCAAGAGGAAAATAAAAAATAAAAATCCTCCAATTAGTTATTTCTGAAATTTGACCATTTATTTGAAATAGGACTTCCTCACACAAATAGCAGTCAATGCAGTTTAGCTGCTGCTGGATTATATTCCTTCAGATTAGAGGGGGAGCAGGTGTGACTGCTTTTCAAGGAGCAAAACCCTCCTGAACATTCAAGTTAATACTTCAAGGAGTAGGTATGATATGACACAGATGGCTGACACACATAAAAGGGGGCATAGCATGCTCACAGCTGCCATCTTGGTTTTTAAAAAATATTTTCTGGAAGTGGACCAATTTATAAACATCTTGACTTTTTTTGTAGAACAACTGTGTTAGTTTGTCTCTTGGGGAGACAGGAAGAAATATGAGAACAACTGTCCCAGAAGCCTCATATTACTGTGTAGCAGGTGAAGACATTCTTATTCCAGTAACATGAGGAAACTCATTTATTTTCACAACATGAAACTGAGAGTTTACTTAGTCTTCTTTAATGGATCCAGCCATTGAAGAATTAGGGGTGTAATAGTATTAGAATTTGTAACATCTTCATTTTGTAGTTATGAAAATGATTATGCCCTGCCCCTTTCGGTGGTTACATTCTTCCAGTACATGTCAGTGATATGGCTAACTTAGCTGGCATTTTTGTTGTTTATTATTTTTTTGTTTGCTCTACCTTTGGGGCATGATTACTCTGCTACAATTATGCATTCAGGTATAGCTTCATTTAGATATATGCAGATGAGTGGAAAAGAATTTAGACCTTTTGGGACTGTCTAATATATTTTTTTTGCTTAACTTTGCCATTGAATGTTCATGTGGATCTGAGTGATATATAAAAGGGAGTCTGAATGAACAAATAACAAAGTTTGTTGTTGATCTACTTCTTAACTAAATCCTCAATCATGCAACTTACTTATTTTGCTTAATTGCTAGATTGATATTGATACCTTTCTGTTTATGACTCAGGGTAACTTACTGTACATGGAGATTTCCCTCTACTTTATTGACTTTAGCAGCCTATTTTGCCCTGATACTGAAATAATAATGATGATCCAGATTCAATACTACCTTTAGTTGCAATAATTGGAAGCAAATGCTTTGTATAATTGTTGGTTGGATTGTTGTGTAGGAATTGTGACCCACTCCCCTATGGCAAACTACTTCAACTCAGTCTTGTTTGGGATTTTTTCAGTACAAACTGCTTGTTTCAAGCCTTGCAACACCATTGCTATGCAGTTTGGGTTTGGCTTTAACTTAGCTGTTCCAGAACATACAATGTGTTCTTCATTCTCTTGTAAACTTGCTTGGATATTTGGGATTATCCTCTTGTTGCCTGACCAGCCTGTATTTCTGTTTCAACAATTTCAATTACTGGGAAGATTCCATACTCTCCCCAATCTTCTCCATTTGAAAATTGTGCAGATCAGTGAGCCCTAGCAGGTTAGAAGGGTTTTTTTGTAACTTTTTTCCAGATTGTTAGGCATCAGTGATGAAGCTTTCCAACTTCTGAACAGCACTACTGATGTATCTCTAGAAATGTTTCTCTCTGTAGTAAGTGATGGGGACAAAGTTTGTGAGATTTATAAAGAGTAGAATTAGCCTGAAGTGATCATTAGCTGTTTAATGATGTAACCACACAACTGGCTAGTTATTTTTTTTCTCCTAAGAATTGATTGAAGAGAAGGGCAAATTACTTTTTTCATTCTGGAACAGACATGTCAGATAACTGCTTATGAATTAAATAAAATATTAGATATGAAATGTCAATACAGTGTGTTGTACTAGATTTTCTTTAAATATATCTAGAAAGTTATAATAATGGCAAAACATGGAAACATTTTGATGATATGAAAAACTTCCTTCTTTACAGAATTATACTGTCAGCAATATTTTAACTGTCTTTCAGTGCTACAGTTATGATTTAGACATTATATTATTCTGTATATCAGAGAAACAGCAGGAGGCTATTGTAATGTTATTTAATGTAATGCAAAACTGGCTTCCAGCTTACCTTTTTGTTTCTTTTTTCTCAAAACAGATGGACACATTTCCAAACATAACAATGGTCTATAATCCCCCAAAGCATTCCTGTGAATAAAGATGATGATCTGCATGTCATGTGCCATGTGGGTTTCTATGTAATTTTCATGAAAAGAATCTAAAACCAATTAAGGTCAGGTGAGATAGGGAATCTGAGGGTACCACGAATGGTGTCCATGTGTTCATTCCATGACACTTCATTCATCCTTAAAGTAACAGTCCCTGAAAACTACAAACTGAGGTAGTTATCTTTTGCCAATACTTTGTGTGATACCCTAATTTTGCAGAAAAAGATGGAAAGGAAGGAAACCAGGACTAGGGTTATAAAATTGGTAGAAATGCATTTTGCAGAGAACTTATTGGTCACAGAACAGAATCAATCTTACTGTGCTCAATGTTTTGAATAAACTCTAAGCAAATTATTGTAAAAGTTTTTTTAAGGAAACTGCTATTGAAGAATAATGTAGCATATTGACATGTGAGTGCTGAGTTCTTGTTCGATAACACAGATAAACATTTCACCATAATTGTCAATCCAATACATGATTCATCTAGCTTATACAAGTACAATAATGTGACTTACTACTATGAGACAAAATTACTCCTTTATCTTCTTGAATAACTATTGATTTGCCTATGGCCTCCTATTTTTTTTAGCTGCATTTCACCATCAGCTTCTGGTACACGTTTTATTTCATCTTTCAATTTCCTTCTTACAATGGAAATTCTACCAAGGAAGGCTTAACATATAATAAAAGCTTTGGGGGAAAACAGCTAATATTTCAGTTGGTAACATTTGACATTTATAATTCATGTTCTTTGTTAGTGTTGCCTAGTGTGTATTTCAAAGTCAGAAATGCATTTTCTTTCCTGCCCATTAACAAATTTATATTTCTTGTTAGTATATTGGGTTTATCTTTATTAATTTTAAATTTAGATGTAGTGTTATATAATCAGAGAAAATTCCTTTTGGAGGTAACTTGGGGAAGGAAAGATTATTAACACAATGTCATCAGCAGGCAGGGTAAACCAAATTAATGTCTGTTTCATATTAGTTCTCTATTCTTTAATTTAAATATTTCTATTTCAGTTTCTGATAAATTTATTTTCAAAGTGCCTTACAAAAAAATTACATATTCAAGGAGCTGTTTGCTGACATTCATTTTCTTGGACAGAGGCAGAGTTCTGCATCTTTCCTCTTGCTTCTGCAATCTTGGAGCAGCTGAAGCAAAATAACACTATTTTTTTTCCTTAGGGAAGGGAGAATAAGCCATTTCTTTCAAGTGTTTGCTTTCTGGAGTGGAGCAACTCTCAAAGCAAGTTTTTCCTTGGCATTCCCAATAAGCTCCCCCTGGACAGTGATAATTTTTTTAAAAAGTACTTCCTTTGAAACACTTCTAAATGTTTTTTTTTAATTCAGTAGACAATTCTGGTGTAGATAAAGACTTAGCTTGGTATAAGACAGCTTTCAATGGTCTTGTGAAATGAGCTTAAGTGTGGATGTATCAGAAAGGATGGTTATTTTACCCTTGTAATATGTGATCTTGTGACTGGTTAAATCATAAGACTGACTGAGTCACAAGATTGATTCTGGTCTCATGACTTCTGACTGGTTACTGTGAGACACAAAATTCAACTGGTGGGGGAGCCAGTTCTGTTGTCAATTGGTGGTTTGGATGGTCTGCTTCCTTATATTGGTTCGTATGCTGGTTCTAAGCCAATGTGTTGGTTGATAGATCCATTGGTAGAATACCAGGGTTTGATAAACTGAAGTGCATGATGGGTTTTGGTGTGGCCGATGACTTTGGCTTCATCCCAGTCAAACCAATGGTGTTAGTTGTCAGTGTGACTGGCAGTCAAGGACTTCAGGTCATGCCAGTTGAGAGCAGAACCAATCAACCACTCACCAGTTGAATTTCAGAAGTCACAAGACCAGAATCAGTCTTGTGATTCAACCAGTCTTGTGACTCAGCCAATCTTGTGATTCAACCCATCCAAGACCAACTGACCACCCAGGGCCTATATAAATGAATAAGACACTTCACCCAAAACTTTACTGAAGATGTTACCTAGTTTGATAATGAAACATCTGGGAGCCAAGCAGCAAGCTTGGAGGATAAACCTCTGCCTAAAGAATCACACTTTTTGACTCTTCATCTTCTACTTGTCTTCCCCCCCCTTAATAAAATTAATCAGTGTTTGTTTTGTTGGTAGGTATAGGAGGTCAAGTCTTATAAATTCAGGGTCCTTTAGTGTTAGCACCATATTGACATTGAAGATAATGAATGGCTCAATGTTTATTGCTAAAAGCAAGTATCACTCAATTTGACAGAATATAGTATTGGTTCTCTACAGATACACGATGTGCAGAAAAAGTGTTGAAATTTGAGGCAATTCACTGGAGAATATCAAAGGACATGCCTTTTCATTAGTTAGAATTATTGATTTATTTACCCAACCTAACTCACCTGAATATGAGAAGACATATTTTCTTCTTTACAAGTTTTCCTCACCCATTCCCTGTGAAAGTTTAAGCCATACTTCTTTTGCTCACTTATGTTTTCTTTTCAGCTGAGGGGTTACCATAAGGGGAGATTTTAGTTGCATATTCTGTAATCAAAGAGGACAGATGTCAACTCTCACAGACATCATAGATAAGAATCTCCATAATCAAGTGGGACCTTTGAAGAGGAAAGGAGATTTATTTATTTATTTATTAATGGGACTTGTATGCCTCCCCATCTCTGAAGACTTGGGGCGGCTCACAACTAAAAACAGCAACAACAATAGATAGTTAAGAAAAAATTAAACTAAACAAGCCCCAAGAGAATACAAATACAAAATACAAAGAATAAAACCACCCCACCCAAGAGGGTCACAACCTGGATTGGTCAAACAACCAGGTCTTTAAATCATGAAGGAAGGTGCGGAGGTCAGGGGCCAGGCGGAGCTCCAAGGGAAGTTGGTTCCAGAGGTCAGGGGCCGCGATAGAATAGGCTCGTTGTTAGGGGACCGCCGGCCGGCATTGGCGGCCACGGGACCCCAAGGAGTCCTTGCCTATGTGCTCACACAGGGCGGTTAGTATTCGATGTCGGCAGGAGTTGCTCCCTTAAATATTGAGGACCCATGTCATGTAGGACTTTGTATGTTAAAACTAAAACCTTGAATCTCACCTGGAGTGCAACCAGCAACCAATGCAGGCAGCGCAGGAGGGGTAACATGGGAGAATGGGAAACTCCCATCACCACCCGCCGCCGCATTCTGCACCAGCTGCAATCTCCGGATGGTATGCAAGGGCAGTCCTAAATAGAGAGCGTTGCAGTAGTCGAGTCTAGAGGTAACAAGGGCGTGAGTAACGTGCGCAGGGGTCCCGGTCCAGGAAAGGGCATAGTTGGCGAACTAGGAGGAGCTGGGCAAAGGCCCCCCTGGCGACGGCCCCCACCTGCTCCTCCAACCGGAGCTGTACATCCAGGAGGACCCCCAGATTCCGCGCCCTATCCACAGGGGGTAACACCACTCCCCTATGGCCAAAGATGGACATTCCTGACTTCCTGCCGATACACAGCCACTCAGTCTTGGCGGGTTGAGACGAAGCATGTTTCTGTTCATCCAGATCCGCACCGCATCCAAACACTGGGTCATCAGGGAGAGGGCATCACCGATCTGAGATATAAGAACAACAACAACAAAAATGCAGGATACAACATTATCCTAAGTGATTTCTCAGTGAGGCCATGCTGTTGGGATTCTGCATTGAAGCATCTGTAATGGATGCTTGTGAGCTACTGAATCAGATGCAAGGCTCTGCTTTGACATATATGATCCTAAACAGATCATTTTCCTTGCTATAAACCTTGTTGGATGTTAGAAGCATCAGTGGAAGTCCAGCTGCTTTTGCCACAATGTATGGGTTGTTACCTTGCAATTACTACCACAAAGACCTTATTTGTCTTGGCCCTTATCTCCCTGATTCTGCTTCTTCTGTGGGGAACCCTTCCTATCTATTGATTGTTTGATCATATCTATCCCTACCTCAATATTTTTTAGGTCTTGTCAAGGACACAGGTTTTCCTTCTGAAAATGCACTGGCCAATTTTTTTTGTACTCTTTCTCAACCTTTTCAGCATGTTTCTATCATTTTTTTTTCATGTAGTGCAATTTTGTTGATGGTTTTAATCATTTTTCTTCTGGTTAGCTTTAATGCTACATACCATTGGGATACACACACACACACACACACACATTTCATAAAAGTAGTAAGAAAAGGTTCCATCGAACTCTTCCTGTAGGCTAAACTAGCTTTTGTCCTACAATATCAAAATATTAAAATCCCATTTCAATTAATTCAGAAGATTCGTGTTATAAAATTGGCATTGGCTACTTCATATTTTAAATATTTGTTGTTTTTCTACTGTGTATTTAAAAATAAATAAATAAATGCCAAAAAAAAACCCCCGGAAACTAGTCTCAAGTTAGTATGCTTCAGGAATGTCCTTCTGTCTAATAGTGAAGATTCTTTCTAGACTGCATTTCAATACTTATGTCATATTCTTTGCTTAGATCTCTCCCCAAAGTTAGTTTTTAAACAATATTTATTACACAAATTATTTTACAATATAATTCATCAACATTATGAAAATAGTTTTATCAGGTCTTATGTTTTTACACAAAGATTATTTCAATGTATCTTAGAAACATTAAAATACATTAGTATCTCAATTCTTAACAGAGGTAGGGATCCAGAGTCCATACTGCAGTTCAGGTGCACAGAATCAGAAAGGAGATATGAAACAGCTTCAGCCACATTTCACCCACTCCATAGAGAAAAGGACATGTATCCTATAAAATTCCCACAGATGTTTTGGAGAGTTTCCCTTTCCTTCTACTTGCCAAGAATCAAATTCTTTTCATGGTAGACAGGATGTGTCCAGTAAGCTATAAACTTTCTATCAAAGAAAAAGAAAGATAAGATGCATTGGCTATCCAAAACATAACTCATACTCATGCTTTAAAAAGCCCAAAGCAGCATCGCTTATTTCACTACCGTTTTTCTTTAATTACTCAAATCAAAGAGTTAAATTGCCCACCCTCCTTCTGTGCCTTTAGACTTAAACATACTTAGAAATGAATTTACTCTGTGAAGCATCATTATGTTTAATTAACAAACAACATCAGTTTCCCCCAATGAGTAAAAGCCAACATTTCTTCTGCTTCTGCCAATTTATGGTACGTAATCTAAAGGAATATATGGAAGTCAAAAATAGTCAGTCGAAATCCTACAAATATTGGAGAATAACACATCTGTCAGAAGCATAACTATTTCACAAACATCAGAACCAGAAAAAGGGCTGTGAAAATATCTACAGACCTCTCACATCCTGAACATAAATTGTTTCAATGATGTTATGCCACAACAACTAGATACAAGGATACGTTCCCCCACTCCAGCCCATCATCACTCTGTTAAGCAACTAATTTCCACAACTTTGTCAAACCACCTAGTAGGGCTGTTTATTCTTCTTCTCACCTTTCCCATTACCTATTTCCTTTTCTTCTTATGACTATAACTTTGTTGCTGGTATCTTACAATTTATATTAATTGTTTTATTTAGTATCCAAGTATGTTTACATTGATTGCTTTTTAGTAGCCCATGACTATCACTAAGTGTTGTATATCTTATGATTTCTGATAAATGGGTCTTATGATGATTATGATTTATCACTTGTTGCTCGTATGTACACTGAGAGCTTATGCAATGAAGGCAAATTCCTTGTGTGTCCAATCACACTTTAATAAAGAATTATATTCTATTCTGATCTGTTCTGTTCTGTTCCATTTCATTTTCCATTCCATTCCATATTCTATTCTATTCCATTCCATTCTATTGTCTTCATTCTTCTTGTTCTTGTACTGTTAGCCATACATGTGATTTTTGTAACAAGGGACCATTGCCCTTTTCAAAGAAACAGCCTTGGTACACTTAAAAGAAATAATGGATAATTTCCTTAAATGTCCATAACTTTTAGTACTAGGCTGTGGTTAACTGAGCACTTTGGGAGCTGAAATAAAAGCTTTCGATCAAGATGAAATTGGACAAAATACTGGAGCAGAAAAACAGAACTCTTAACCCAACAGCTGTCAATCATATGCCAGGACTTGATCTCACATTTCTAAAAGCAATGGAATTTTGAACACAAATGCTGTGCCAAACATGTCTTCCACATTTTTATGGTTCTCATTTTTTCATCTAAAATAAATATATTTCAAAGACCATTTGGCAAAATTCTCATAGGGTGAATGCAGGATCGTTGCATATTTAATTTAATTTAATTTAATAATTGGACTTGTATGCTGCCCCCTCTCCGAGAGGACTCAGGGCGGCTCACAACTAAAACAACAACAATAAATACATTAAAAAACGAATTAAATAGTACAAGCCCAGA
Source organism: Naja naja (assembly GCA_009733165.1). Lineage (NCBI taxonomy): Eukaryota > Metazoa > Chordata > Lepidosauria > Squamata > Elapidae > Naja > Naja naja. Next base: position 61,963,004 of record CM019149.1, on the reverse strand, counting down.
TAAAAACGATTTAAAACCCCCTCCCTGAGATGTCAGTCCAGCCCGGCCTGTTCAAACAGCCAGGTTTTCAGATCATGGTGGAAAGAGCGGAGATCCAGAGACAAACGGAGTCCCATGGGGAGTTGGTTCCACAAGGCGGGAGCCGCTACAGAGTAGGCCCTTCCCCGGGGCACCGCCAGCCGACAGTGTCTTGTGGACAGTACCCTGAGAAGTCCCAGTCTGTGCGCTCGCACAGGACGATCGACATTTGATGTCGGCAGGAGACGCTCTTGCAAATACCCCGGACCCAAGCCATGAAGGACTTTGAATGTTAATACCAACACCTTGAATTTCACTCGGGCAACCAGCAACCAATGCAGCTCGCGCAGGAGGGGCGTAACATGGGAGTACCGGCAAACTCCCATCACAACCCGCGCGGCTGCATTCTGCACCAGCTGAAACCTCCGGATGGAATGCAAGGGCAGTCCTAGATAGAGAACGTTGCAATAGTTGAGTCGGGATGTGACAAGTGCATGAGTGACCGTGCGAAGGGCATCTCAGTCCAGGTAAGGGCGAAGCTGGCGAACCAGCCGAACCTGGGCAAAGGCCCCCCTGGTCACGGCCCCCACCTGCTCCTCCAAACCGAGCCGTGAATCCAGGTTTCGTGCCCTGTCCACAGGGGGCAACACCTCTCCCCCTATGACCAAAGATGGAATTTGTTGACTGGTCCGAGATGCCTGTATGCACAGCCACTCCGTCTTAGCGGATTGAGCTGTAGTTTGGTTCCTGCCCATCCAGATCTGTACGCATCCAGACAGCGGGTATCAGGAGAGGGCATCACTGATTTGGTTTGGGGTGGAGATATACAACTGGGTATCATCAGCACTGAGATACCTCACCCCAAAACCATGGATGATCTCACCCAGCAGCTTCATATAGATGTTGAACAGAAGGGGCGAGAGGACCAACCCCTGGGGGACCCCACAAGTGAGAGCCCTCAGAGTCAACCTCTGCCCCCTGCCAACACCGACTGCGAGCGCCCGAGAGGTAGGAGGAGAATCACTGCAAAACAGTGCCTCCTCCCAACCCCGAGGCACAGTAGGATACCATGGTCGACGGTATCGAAAGCCGCTGAGAGATCTAATAGGACCAGGACAGAGGAAAATCCCTGTCGAGCCTCCAGAGATCATCCACCAGTGCCAATGCGTCTCTGTGCTATACCCAGGCCGGAAGCCAGATCAGACCAGTGTCTCTGTGCTATACCCAGGCCGGAAGCCCGATTGATATGGATCTAGATAGTCCGCTACATACAGGTAGTTCTTGTTTTATGACAGTTCATTTAGTGATTGTTCAAAGTTACTAGAGCACTGAAATAATGACTTATGATGGTTTTTCAAAGTTATGACCTTTGCAGCATCCCCATCACCTTGTGATCAAAACTCAGATGTTTGATAACTGATTCCTATTTACGACTGTGCCCTAAGGTTATGTGATCCCCTTTTGAAACCTGACAGGCAAAGTCAATGGGGAAGTCAGATTCATTTCACAACCGGGTTACTAACTTATCAAGTGCAACGATTCACTTAACAACTGAGGCAAGAATGGTTGTTAAATGGGGCAAAACTCACTTAACAAATGCCTCCCTTAACCACAGAAACTTTGGGCTGAATTGGGGTCGTAAGTTGAGGATTATCTGTATTTGATAATGTTAAGTTTGCATGAAGAGACAGATGCGGAGTGCTTCAAGCTCTTAGTTATTAGTGACTACAGCTCAGACAATTTGGCTGGGCTGCGGCTGCTACTTATAGCCAGCAGCGGTTGCCAGCCAATCAGAGTGCAGGGTTTTCCGCACTTTTTAAACCAATCATTTCCAACATTTTACAAGAACAGTTCAAACTAAACCAATGACTTTAAACCTGCATACATAACACTCCTCCCCACTAGGTTCAGTCCATACTCAAACCCTAGCCTATCTAATGTATTCTTTTTAAATAGGTGGGGCTCTTACGTGTGCGTTGAGACTTTTCGTGGTTCAGATGTTTTAAGGTCTCACCTTGTGAGGGAGGAAATGTGTCTGCTGACATTTCCTTACTAGGACTTGTAGTAATGGTAGAACCTGTTTGGTTACTACAACCTGGTCTCTCCTCCCAATCCATCTCCAACCCAATGTCAGCACCTAAATCAGGTAATGATGTGCAATCTTCCATTTGTGAAAATGGTTGTTGGTATGATAGGTTTTGGGATGGTTCCTGTCGTGTTAGCTCGTTACACATGGGGTTGATTCTTGCTTGTTCATTACACTCATGATCCTCCCTTCCCCCTACAACAGGTATTAGGTATGGGAACTAGAGAGGAACAATTGCGATGTTCCTGAGGTAATCTGGATCTAAGCTGATCAATGTGCCTGCTCCAGAGGACACCATCCTCTGTTTGTACCCTGTAAGATCGAGGGCCTGTGATTTGGGTTATCTCAGCAGGAATCCATAAAGGTTCACCCATAAGGTTCTTAGCATAAACAGAATCACCCACACTGAACGTCGTCTTGCTAGTGGAATCTAGTGGTGCGTTGGGTGCGTAAGTGGGATGAAGGAGGTCAAGGGGAGACCTGAGTTTCCTACCCATCAACAACTCTGCTGGGGATAAGTTAGTTGATGGGTTAGGAGTGATAGCTGGACACTGAGAAGTTTTCAACTCTCTCAGTGATATCCCTGGACCCAATTGCTGAAGTTTTTCCTTGGTAAATCGTACCATCGTTCAGCCCGGCCATTAGCGAAGGATGCCCAGGGGCTGTCAGGGCATGTCTGATACCCTGCTGTGCTAGATATGATTCAAAAGGTTGGATGTAAATTGAGGACCATTGTCAGAACAAGAACATCAGGTAACCCATGAGTTACAAAAGCTTTTTAAGCTGTTTGATGACAGCATCAGTTGTGGTGGATGCCATAGGGATGACCTCTAGCCATTTGGAATATGCATCTACTATAATAAGGAAAGTGTGCCCTCTGGTAGGGCCAGCAAAATCAATGTGAATCCTGGACCATGGGCCCCTAGGACATTCCCATTCCTGTGTGGGGGCGAGAGGTGGGGCAGGCCTGACTACCTGACAGTTGGGACAAGATGCAACCCAGTTTTCAACCATTTTGTCAATACCTGGCCACCATACATAACTCCTGGCCAATCCCTTCATTCTGACAATTCCCGGATGACCCTCATGTAACATTTCCAAAACCTCTTTTGTAGTTTTGCAGGAATAACCACCCTGTTACCCCACAAAATACATCCTCTTAATACAGATAATTCAGTTTGCCTGGATTTAAAAGGTTGGGCAAGTTGAGGTAGATCTTGAAGTGGTTAATCCAGCCTATAACAGGAGCCAATAAAGTGTCTTTGGCAGTCTCTCTGGCAATTTCAGCAGCGTGTACTGGAAGCTTGGCAACAGTTTCTAGGAAAAGGTGTAAGTCTCAGGAGCAAAGTCCTCAGTGTGAGAAGGAAGTGGGCAGCGACTCAAAGCATCTGCATGCCCAATGTCTTTGCCAGGCCTGTGGATGAGTTTGTATGAATAAGCAGCAAGAAATTCAGTCCACCTCAGCATTCTTGGTGACAGGATAGTGGGCGTAGGTTTGTCTCCTGCCACAATGCCTAAAGAGGTTTGTGATCTGTGACAATGGTAAATGTTCTCCCATATAAATTTCATGGAATTTCTTGACAGCTGCAACAATTGCCAAGGCTTCCTTGTCCAGTTGGCTGTAGTTCCTCTCTGCTTTGGTCAAGGTGAGAGAGTAAAATGCAATAGGAGGGGATGCAAGTCAAGTTAGTACAACAGGCAAATTCTCAGAGAACTGTATCAGTACAGCATCAGACGTGATTAGTCTTTTAATATTGTTAAATGCAGATTGTTCTTTTCTGCCCCAGACCCACGCAGACTTTTTGTCTAATAATCTGTGCAGTGGTTCTGCAATGGTTGCCTTCTGAGGTAGGAACATGTGATAAAAGTTAATGAGTCCAAGGAAGGCTTGCAAATCTGTTTTACATTTTGGTCTAGGGGCTTCTTTGATTGCCTGTACCTTGGCATCTGTGGGTTGGATACCATGCTTGTAAATCATATAGCCCTGAGAACTCAACCTTGTCAGTTCTAAGAGTGCATTTTCTTCCTTGACTTTTAACCCCGCTTTTGAATCTGGTAAGGACTTCTCTGAGTCTCTCTTGTAACTGAGTGTCATTTTCAGCAGAGATTAACACATCATCAAAGTAAGGTACTACCCCTGGCAGTCCTTGGAGCATCCTTTCCATAAGGCTTTGGAAGATGCCTGGTGCCACAGCTTACTCCAAACTGTAACCTTTTGCATTTGAAAGCACCTCTATGAGTCACAATGGTTTGGGCCTCTGCAGTGGCATCATCAACTGTTAATTGTTGATATGCTTGGGCCAGATCCAATTTGGCAAAGACTGTACCCCTGCCAAGTGAATGTAGTAAATGATGCACCACTGGAACTGGATATGCGCTCTGTTGGCGCATGGTTCAATGTCCCTTATAGTCTCCACAGATTCTCACTGACCCATCAGTCTTGACTGGTGTGACTATGGTGTCTCCCACCTGGAGTGGTCAGTGGGCTCTAAAACTCCTTGAGCTATTAGTTTATCTAATTGTGCATCAATTTTTCCTTTAAGGCAAATGGGACCCTTCTGGGCTTTAAAGTGGTGGCACCTTGGGATCTAGATTGAAAGTGATAGGGGTCCCCATATACTTGCCCAATGACTGAAGACCTCTGGAAACTCAGACTTCAAGGCCTCCTCCCATTCAGTGTTGCTCACGTGATTGATGCCAGTCACCTCGATGCCTAGTGGATTGAACCACTCAAGTCCCAGCAAGCTTGGGCGATCCTTGTCCACGATGGTCAGCAATTTGGTGTGGCCTTTGAACTTCACGTTGAATTCTCTTGTTCCAACTACTGGAATCTTGTTCCCTTGGTAGTCTTTAAGAGTCAGTGCTTGCTTCTTGAAATGCTTCTTCTGAATGTTTGGGAGTAGTCTGTGAATAGTGTCCCATGACACCATAGATAAATATGAGCCTGAGTCCACTTCCATTTGGCAAGGCCTTCCTTCAATTAGTACCTTGACATGCACTTTTCTGTTATTGATAGAAGAAGAATGACCAATAGTTACTGTCTGATGAGTTTCATTCTTCCCCTTTGCTTCTGTGCTGCCCCATTTTCTCACTGAGGTTGTTGGGCTTGAATTCTTTGTCAGGAAACTTCCTTCTGTTGGGTGGAGTTCTGGATGATTTGCAGACTCTTGCTAGGTGTCCTCTTTTTTCACAACGGAGGCAGATGGTATCTAGGAACTTGCATTCAGTGCGGGGTGGCTTCCCCACAACCTCTGCAGTAGAAATCTTGCCTCTTTCTTCCCAGGTCTTTCTTTTTCCACTCCATTCTGAGTCTATAAATTCCTTCCTCCACCTCACTACAGTCTGACTCAGAATCTATTTGCTCACAATGAGTTGTTGTGGACTTTTCCACATCAGGATGGCTTGTGGCCTTGTTAATTTTCTTCATGGCTGCTGCTGAGGACTTGGTAGCTTCTGCTGAAGAGGCCTCTTCTATTGCTTCCTTCAGCATGATCTTAGGTCTTAGTAATAACTTGCTCTGAAGCACCTTGTCTTTAAGGCCCAGAACAAATCGATCGCGCATGGCCTCTTCTAAATTGTTAAATTCACATGCACCCCAATGTCTCTTAAACTTGCCACAAAGTTGTTTACGTTTTGCTTTCCCCTTGATCCTGACGGTAAAACTTGTGTCTCTTAATGAGGCATGATATCTTGTGGGGCGTAATGGGCTCTTAACAACTTTTCTAAGTCAGGCCATTCCATTACCTTCACATCTGCAGCTCCGCCAATGCCTTCGCCATCTTGAAAACTGCTGGACGCAGTGCGTGAGAAAGACCACCCTCTTCCGCTTCTCGGAAATGTTGGCAAGATCGTTTTCTTCCAGATACATTTGGAAATGATCTGCATACGTCTCCCAGTCTTCTGCCATCAGATCGACGGGGCTGGGGGTGTTCAGCACAGCCATCTCTCTCTTCTTCTGTTCCCGTCTTCTTCTTCAGGGAGATCCCACCTTCGTCACCAGTGTTAAGTTTGCATGAAGAGACAGACGTGGAGTGCTTCAAGCTCTTTGTTTATTAGTGACTACAGCTCAGAACGAACCCACTTTGGCTGGGCTGTGGCTGCTACTTATAGCCAGCAGCCGCAGTTGCCAGCCAATCAGAGTGCAGGGTTTTCCGCACTTTTTAAACCAATCATTTCTTACATTTTACAAGAACAGTTCAAACTAAACCAATGACTTTAAACCTGCATACATAACAGATAATATGGTTGAAAAGGTATCTTGGCACTCCAAGTGTAAGCCTGTTTCCAGAGTCTGCAACTTCCTCCCTCCGATTCTCCTAATTCAATTAAAACCAGTCCAGAGAAGATTTTTTTCCCCTCACAGAGCAGAAAACATGAAGCTTCTCAGATCAGGAAATGTGAACAAACAGGATGACATTTATACTAAGTGCTGAAGGAGGAAGCACCTTTAGTTGTGATATATAACCTTCTGACAATTTTGGCTCAGCAGCACTTGAGAATATATAAGGTGCAAGGCTAAACAAATTGACAGCTAACTCAGTCAACTGGAATTGGACATTAAAAGTTAAGGAGAAAGGTCTGACAGGCTGTGAGAAATAAAGTTAGGAAGTGACATCAAGAACAGAGTCCCAGGTTGTCCCAGATTGTCATGCTTTTCATGATGCCGTTGATAGCCTTCTCCAGGGGTCTCCAAATGTTTCAAGTCTGAGGGCCACGTTGGACATTTTGGAAACATTTGAGGACCTGGGGGTGGGGAATCAATTTTATAAATGAGCAGATGAAATGTAATTGAATGAATGTGTTTTGTTGTGCTTGATGTAATATGATTCACAATAGTTTAAAAATGTGACAACTACAAAGATAGTTGCTGTGTTTGCGTGGGCAAGTGATATAAGAAAAATGTTAAACATTAGCAAACTGTGAGCCAGTTTGGATGGGACTTTCTTTGCACAGGTGAGGTTGGGGGGGAATGATCCAAGAGAGCCTCGTGGATCACTCCCCACTCCCGACAAAGGAATCAACCCTCCAGCCAGCTCAAAGCGAATGCTTCCTCTTCCTTGTCCAGTAAACCTCCGGCTGGCTTGCAATCCTCCCAGTAGACAAACCGAGTGAATCCTATCTTCCTAGTATTAACCTTGTTAACTCTCAAGACTCTTTTTTCTGCTATGCATTCAAAATGGACTGTATACACACAGTGAAGAGAAGGACATTTGTTTTTGTAGCTGGTTTCATGAAGGCTGCAATTTCCATGGTGCAATTCTTTCAACTTAACCATGAAATTTAATTCAGACCTGCAGTAGAGGCTAGAATGCTGAAGAGAAGCAAGAAAGATATCAATCCTATTTCTAGCTATGCCATTCCATGTTCTGCTAAAATGTTCCATGAATATTTCCAGCTCACTTCTTTTTGAAAAATGTTTGGCATCATGTCCACATACACCCACAAATTAGCGTTGTGGCTTTCCCCCCTAAAATGATATAAGAATTCACTTATCACTCTAAATTATGATTAAAAGCAACCTGAGGAAGACTTAAAGGTTTTTTTTTTAAATGAAATCCATGATAATTTATTAAATGTTTATTCTTGTATTGATTCTTCTGGAATCACATATAAATAAAACCAGAATAAATAACCAGAAATGGATTGGGGAAAGTGAAGAAGATAACTCGCTGCCTAACAGATAATTCTTCAAGAATTCTCTGTATTTTTCCTTCCGTGGAAATAGCTGCAAAAGCTCATAATCCTTCTCCATCAAACCACACTGCACTCATCAGCAGGGGATCAAAAGAAAGTAAATACACGGCACAATAGGAAAGCTAAACTTCTTTTTTTAAGGAATCTTATTAGGACCCACTCACTCCAGAAACATTTAATAAGCTGCCAGTAAAACCACTCCCCAATTACAAAGCAAAACCCTGGATAGGAAGTGTGCTGATAAAAGTATTTATATATTTAGATTTATATGGCCTCTCTTCTCCCTACAGCTACTCTGGACAGCAAACAAAATTTAAATAAAACCCATAACATAAAACTTTAAAATCATACAATTTGCCACATTTAATTTAAAAAAGGAAATGGCAGCTAGTATAGAGTAAAGAATACAATACAGTGTCAATCCCTTGGGGTTTTGCTAAGATCCTGATTGGGGCAAAGGGCCAGGGCTTCAGTGCTTTTTTAAAAATTGATTTTCTATTAAATACATTTCTTAGTGTTTTATAAACATTGTGTTGTCTGGGTATTTAATTTGCTTAACAATACAAATTACATTCTTAATCTCCACTCCTTTTTTTCCCCAACCATTGGTAAAATAAATTCCATGTATGATAATATTCTGTATCCTCTTTCTGCTTAATCTTCAATGTCGATCTGTCCATTTCTGCACAATCTAGTATCTTCTTAACTATTTCTTCATCTCATGGTATATCTTCGTTTTTCCAGTAAAATGTTTTATAGATGGCATCTACCACTTGCTAGATTAACTAAAATGTCTAAAAATGTGTCTAGCAAATGCTGGAAATGTAATAAAAAATGGGCACATTTTATCATATATGGTGGACGTGTGTCAGAGCAACAAAAATTTGGACAAAGATACACAGGTAGTTAGAAAGGATGATAGGGAAACATATAGATTATAAACCTGAATTGTTTTATAAGGTATAATATCAGAAAAGCTTGATAAGAAAAGCATGTATTTGGCCAGAATTGTGTGTGCACAGTACTAGAAACAGGAAAATATACCATCTGAGGGGGCAGTGATCAGAAAGATTCTGGACTGTGCGGAGATGGACAGGCTGACCTTAGAGTTAAAGGATAGAAGTAAAACGGAGTATTATTTAGTCTGGAACCAGGGGTGGGATTGAAATTTTTTAACAACTGGTTCTCTGGGCATGGCTTGGTGGGTGTGGCTTGGTGGTCATGTGACTGGGTGGGCATGGCCAACTCAACATCACTCACAGCAAGGGGCGCTTCTCCTCACCTGGCCTCTCATGACAGTGGGTATGCTGCAACGGTCATGTGAAAAACGGTCATGTCACTTTTTTCAGTGCCATTGTAACTTTGAATGGTCACTAAATGAACTGTTTTAAATCAAGGATTACCTGTACAAAAGTATAAAAAGCTTCTTTGCTTGCAAAAAGCTGCCCTAAATACCAATCATTAGATTAAAAATACCTGCAAGCCAGAATTACTAATCAGGCAGGGTGCCAGAGCACCTTGTGGAATTAAAATAGTTAAAATGCAATGATAACTATCAGCAGCCAACTCTGGCTCATAAAGTGAAACACTTTAGCAGAGAGGTCATTTAAGCTCTCCAGAAAGAGCACACCCAGGAGAAGCAATCCTTAGATCCATTTACACCACTTAAAGATACCAGTTGGTCGCATTCATCTCACAAGATATCCTAAGGAAATCATCCAGATTTAAGGAAAGGTCACATGCCCCCCAGAAAGGCAGTAAAAAAAATCAGTGCCAAGCTTGCCTCCTGCTTCTTGGAAGTATACCCCAAAAGGACAGTGCCAGATACCACTAAAGCAGTGAAGGAAGACTCCCTCCCCAGATAGAAAAAGAAACCATGAGGCAGGAAAAAATTCAAACATAATACAAATAATTAAATCACAACAGTAGCTGTTGCTTGTTAAACGTATCACCAGAACAAATAGACACAGGAACTAGCCAGATTTCTCAAACCATTTCTTTTCAGGAACAGAGATTAATCTTTTTCCTTCCAAACAAAGCTGAATAGGGAAAATTATCCCATCAATAAACACAGGATTAAACATCATCAAGCACAGAATTAAACTTCACCAAAAATCAGTTTTAGATCAAAACTCAGAAACGGTATGTAAACTCACGTTTGAATGTCAATCTTTCTAGCTAGCCAAGAAGAAGTAATTCCAGGGGAGTATTTCCTCCCAACAGCAGTGTAAAAAGATTAAAACAACCCTTCCTGTTTAAGAAAGTATCAAGAAAAAAACACCTCCTTCGGAGACAGTAAGTCTAGGCTTTCTGCCAAGAATGTAATAAGGGTGGAAAAAAACAAAAGGAGATTTCTTCTAACTACTGGTTCTCCGAACTGCTTAGAAAATTAACAAGGGGTTCTATAGAATCGGTCATAACCGGTAGAATCCCACCCCTGTCTTGGATGCCTGGTACACCTGGTTAGACAATAGACACAAAAGTAACACAGTAATTAATATATGAATATGAATGTTGATGATGCTGTAACATTGTTAAAAATGTTAATATGTTATAAATTGATGGAAAATGTTTAATAAAAACTATTTTTTTAAAAAAGCATGTCTTAGCAGCAGCGAGGATTATTTTAGCATAATACTGGTTTTCAGTGCTTTTTTGAAGGCCGGCAAATTGGGACCAAGCTGATCTTAGCTGGTATGATAGTCCAGAGGACAGGCGCCATGATAGAAAAGGCACACTTCCTACATCCCGCAAGATGGTATTGTTTAATTGATAGGATCCTGCCAGACAGGGCAGGTAGAGATACTGGAGAGCTGGCCCTTCAATCAATCTCACTCTGCACTGTGAAAAGATTTACAGGTAACAATCAGCACCTAGAATCTCACCTGGAATTCATGATATCAAGGTCAGCATACTGAAGAAATTTAACCTTCACTCCCAGAAACCTAATAGACACCTGTTGATGTTAAATGTGTTTTCAACACAACTCTTACCTAATATTCTCTATTTATTTTGGACTTTTTTATTTTTTATTGCTTTTAAAATAATGACAAAAAACACAAATATAAAAATGCATACACAAAAGAATAAAACACATAGAAAATGTTTTTTTAAGTGAAAAATACAACAAAGGAAAAATAGTATAATATATAATTTTAGGAATAAATAGTTCTACGTATATATAGTTATCTAATGCAATTATTATTCACGTTTATATTTCTATCATGTCCTTTACCTACTGTATTTTATTCAATCATTCATTCATCATTCCATTTTGCATAAATGAGTCCCATATTTCATTGTATTTATCCATACAAAATCTTTGTCCACAGGCAACCTGCTTGTAACTAGTAAGTGAAATCAAATTTTCAATTCATTGAGTAAATGGGGCCATACATTTATCTTTCCAATTGTGCAGTATGAGTCTTTTGGTTATAATAACAGCACAGACAATCTATTTACATTGTCCATTGTCACATTCCAAGTACTAGATATGTAGTTCATAAGACTATTATTGCCATTTACTTTATAATTTATTTGACATATTTAAATGGCCATCCACCCACCAAAGCCCTCTGTACAGTAATTATAAATAAAGCAACAACTGGAGTCTGTGACATAAAAAAACAAAAGAACAATAACAATTGAAGCCCCTTAAAAATGAAATAAATACAGATAATTCTGTACTCACATAAGGTGGTTCTCCATGTAAGATTAATAAATCATTAAAACCTTCTCCTGCAGGCCACGGTTTTAATTAATTTTGGACTAGAGAAGAATTATAAATGACAGTTTAGAAGTGTGCCTAAATAACCATTGTAGATCCTTGTATGTTGAGCCACAGGCCCCCGGAGGTAGAAAGGAGACAGGCTTTACTTCTTTTGATACAACACGTGTTGTGGTCAACAAAGTGAGAAGTGATGTAGCTGCATTTAGCTCTAAAATATAGTATTCACTGAATATAAATAGTGAGGTTGAACTCAATAATAGAAGTTTTCTCTGGTAAGCAGTAATCTTATAAAACATGTTAGCATTTGGCATTTCTTTTCCTCTTTTATTTTTCCCTGGAGACCAATTTTCATCATTTAAATCAATGGATTGACACACACAAACACAAACACTGACCAAATCTCTCAGTTAGACTGAGGGATGTTCACATCCCTTCATAACATAGCAATCTTTTTACCTGTTCTAATTGCTGATGGAGATTAAACCCAGGGAACTTTGAGCTGACTTTGCACTTTGCAGACCGAAATTGGAACACTTATGAATAATTTATACCTAAGGTTGAAAAAAGTAGTAAGTAAAAGGTTCAGAGAACAGCAAGAAAAGCTTCAGCTAACTGATTGAATGTAATTCAGACATTTACATTCTCTGATTTAACAAACATAAATTTGAGGAAACATTCCAACCAACAGCTGAGCTGGGCTATTTTTGATGTGGCTTGCTGGTGGCTGATGGAGCTGGCAGCAGAGTCGGATAGTAGCAAGGAGGTTGGGGAGGAACCTGGGCCAGATTTGGAGGCTGAGGAAGGCTCAGATGAGGGCTCTGCATCAGAGGCTGAGATGGGGCCAGGGCAGGCTGGCAGTCATCAGCTGCCTTCAGACTCAGACAGCAGTGAGGCGGGGGAGTGTCTGGAACCAGTTCCCAGCCTGTGCATGTGCAAGGCTACCAGAAGACAAGAACAATTGAGAAAGCAGGGTCGACTCAGGAGTAAGGCCACACCTCAGAGATGATTGGCCCCTCCCATAGGTCAGAAAAGAGGAGCGAATGGGACGTGAGCTTTTGCAGGAAGCAATTAGTTCATCTGGTCGATTCAAGTTTTGAAAAGTTCTGTTTGACTCTGTGTCAAGTTTGGCAATTAGTTCTCTGGCAGCATTCCAAGTGTGATAAGGTAGGTGTTTATAAACATTCCCCTGAAAGACTATTTGTGAAGCCTTGTAGGCTGTGAATGAATGTAGTTCGCAGCCGTGGAAATAAAAAGGTTTTGCCGGAACTAAGATTGTGTTTTATGCTTTCTAAGGAAGCCTAAGTCAGAATAATTTTGTTGCCTATGGTACCCATCATGCTTAAAATAAGAGAGAGCCTCTTTTGAGATCAGTAGCATGGAAAAAGAAATAAAATAAATAAAGCCAATCCAAACACTAAGCACATATATTTAACTTCAGAAGATGCTGCAGGAGATACTAACTTGACCAGATGGTCTCTTTACTATTGATTATAGGACAAAGATTCTTGATTCCATCAGCCTCTGATTCCATCAAATCTGTCCCATCAAGACAGGAACAAAAAAAATCTACTTTTTCCAAGAAGGAACTTAGTTTCTCTCTCTTCCTTGACTAGCTGCCAAATCTAGTTCTATTTGATTTTTTACTATAAATTTACGTGGCACCTGATACAACCATTTACGGATGGTTATAACCACCATGTTCAATCGAGGAGCTGTATACTGCACAAGCCAAAAAGAGGGCTGTGAAAATATTTAGACCCCTCACATCTTGGACATAAACTGTTTCAACTCCTTCCCTCAAAACGACGCTATAGACAACTGCACACCAGAACAACTAGACACAAGAACAGTTTTTTTCCTGAAAGCCATCACTCTGCTAAACAAATAATTCCCTCAACCCTGTTCAACTATTACAAAGTCTGCACTACTATTACTGTTAAATCTGGTCATCACTCCTTATTACCCACCCCCTCCCACTTGTGACTGTATGACTGTAACTTTGATTTATATTGACTGTTTCCAAGTATGATTGATTGCTTATTGTACCCTATGACTATCATTGTGTCATACCTTATGATTCTCAACTCCTGACATATGTATCTTTTCTTTTATGTATACTGAGAGTATTTACACCAAGACAAATTCCTTGTGTGTCCAATCACACTTGGCCAATAAAGTATTCTATTCTATTTCCCTGAAAATAAGACCCAACTGGAAAATAAGCCCTAGCATGATTTTTCAGGATGCTCATAACATAAGCCCTACCCCCAAAATAAGCCCCAGTTAAGATCATCAGTCAGACAGGCATTTAGTATTGCATTTCCCCAAAATAAGACCTAACTGGAAAATAAACCCTAATGCATCATTAGGAACAAAAATTAATATAAGACCCAGTGTTATTTTCAGGGAAACACAGTACCTGGATGTGCCACCACTGTACATCAGTTACAATAGGTTTTAAGAACATAAATATTGCCCTACTACTGTTGACAAGAACTGTAAAATAATTATTGAGAGATAATTGGGGCTGAAGAACTGTTAGTCACCATGAGACTAATGTTCCATTAAAACCAAACCAATAGAACATCTAACTAATGTAAGAGAATAAGAAGATGCTGTCCTAAGGCTAAACTTCAGATCTCATTTTAATCTTGAAATCCAATGTCTGCTAAAATGCACTAAATATAAAAAAATAAAGAAAATGGAAAATTCTGGCAGATTGTTAGATTTCAACTGCCCATGAATCTATGTGACACATTTCTTTTGGAAGAGCCAACATCAGAAAATGACTGTAAATGACCTAATGCAGAGTTAATTCTGCAAAGGGAGTCTCAAAAGCGACACAAAAACTTGCAAGGATTCAGAAACACCATCTTTTGCTCAAACTGGAGGAATCAGCTATAACTCTGTCAAGTTCCAGGGACAGAAGAAATCTAATCAGAAGTAAAGACTTAATTCAAAGTAGGACTCTACCCACAAGGATTTTCTTTTAGAATGGCTTAATACTTGCCAGCTTGAATCTGAATTAATTCCCCAGACCCTCAGTTTTCAATAACTATTAATAATATTTAGCAGCAAATGCTTGGTCTACTACTTGGTCTCTAAGTCAACACAGCGTAGTTGTTTTGCTTCTTAGAAAGTAACTGGTGGCAGCAAATGTTACCAAGTTCCTATACCAAGGTAGGAGGTAGAGCTATGATTAATAAACTCAGAGGGCTTCCAGGAGAGGAGTTTGAATATTGAATCTGTCACCTTATAGGTTCAGCTCTGCTGCTACAGAAAAACTAGCAGTAACATGAAAATTTTACTATTACAAGTTTTACTGTAAATTGCCTATTTCACCACAGCAAAGTCGGTTGTAAAATGCTGAAAGGTTTTATGACTAGCAATATATTAAGTTCACTCAATTAATCAGTCATACTCAAATGTGTCATTTTCTCCCACTGTTTGTCAAGGATGAAAAAGCCTTTTTTCTAAACAATGCTACCACATCAGGAAAGTACTTTCTGAGAAACAGATGGCTATTTTATCTGATCTGGGGAAAAATGAATAATATTTCAAAGAAAATAGACAAAAGCATATTAACTTTACAATGCAGCAATCTAGAAATAAACTGCTATTAAATTTGGGTCTATTAGAATCTGTATTGTACTCTAATTAAGTTTATTTAGTTCCCTTTGGATCCAGACTGGGAGAGCAGGAAGGGAAGCAGCTGAAAACTTGTGGCATTGCTTTGTTTGTTTGATTGATTGATAACAGATATACTCTTTAAGATTCAATTTGCTTTATGAATTGTCCCGTGGTTTCTGTTCCATTCTGTCTACCTGCTCCCATGTGCTGTGGTGGGAGAGGGAACTGGAGGCAAGGGTATCCTCAGGAAAGATTAAAAAAATTTCAAGATGGTGGTTGTTGTGAGTTGTATTACATGTGAGTGAAATTTAATGAGTGGGTATAAGGAGCCACTGTGTGATGGAATATAAGCTATGGTGAAACCTGTAAATTATCAATAAAGGGCTGCCTATATAGTCCTCAACTTCCAACCATTTGAAATCGTAACGGCACTGAAAAAAGTGATTTAGGATCTGTCCCCGCATTTATGATAGTCACATGGTTAAAATTCAAATGCTTAGCAACTGGCATGCATTTATGAAGGTTGCAGCATCCCAAGGTCATGTGAGTGCCGTGTATGGTCTTCCCAGATGGCTCCTAACAAGCAAAGTCAATGAGGGAAGCTAGATTTGTTTAACCAATGCAATGATTGGTTTAAAAACCATGGCAACGAAGGCCACAAAATCAGGTGTGAGTCACTTAATGTCCAGCTTGCTTAGTGCCAGAAATTCTGGTTCTGGTTGGAGTTGTAAGTTGCAGACTACCTGTATTGGCTTTTGTCTTTCTTAATATTGTCTATATTTGTTGTAGTAATAAACACAACAGTGGTCATGACCACACAATGAAAGCCTCAGCCCTTTTTATATAGGGCATAATGCATCAAAAAAGGACCGAGCCTTGTGCTCAGTTGCTATCTTAATATTTTTTTCAGCCCTCTTTCTTGACTCCCCTGACTGTGAGTTGAGAATGAGGTCAGCAATTACACAATTGTACAAATCATAGGAGCATGTAAAACAACCACCATTTCCTTCACTGAAGCACAGAAAACATTGCAATTTGGATTGACATTCAATAGCCAGAAAGATTTCTATGTGCATACAGAAGCCTCTTCTGATTATTGGGAGGACAGAGGAGCCTGTGAAGGAGGCTTTTGATGTGAAGCAAAGTAAAACATCCCTTCAGATTTGGTATGGCTCTGGTAAGCCTTATAATCTGCAGCCAGTGTACAGTATCAGTAGCAGTAAACTGTTCTGAAATTCAGTGTTATTCATATCTTATTCCTTTTAGGTAAACTGCCCTATTTGTTTACTATATTGGTTTGCTGCCCATTCCTGGAGGCTCAGTATGGTTAGCAATTACACAGAATATAGCAATCCTCTCAGAAGTACCTAAGCCCCATATGGAACATAAACAGAATTATCAAGAATAGCAGCCCTCTCAACAAGGAAATGGAATTATACAGTAAAAGGAACAACCAGACTAACCTGGTTTTCTGAAACCCAGGAGGGAAGAAGCAAACCAGATCTCCATGGGGATAGAGTTTTTAAGTATGGGGTGGTGATCCAATAGTCCAGCTGCAAGCTGGTGTGGGACCTGGAGGGAGTTATCCTCTTTGGGATGATTTTTGCTTTTAGATGTGAGCTATAAATACTTTAACACTCCTTTTATATGATTGATTCATTGACTTAATCTGGAGGTTTAACAAGGAGGTTTGAATGAGTATGAGACACTGCAATAGCTTTGTGAAGAATCCAGTGTGAAGGTAGCCCAAGACAAGGGGAAACTGAACCAATTATATGATTTGAAGTAACATGGAAATCAGCAGAGAAATGGTTAAATCTGGCAAACAAGGAAGGGGACCAATCAAAATAGGCATGAACAAACAGAAGTCTCATGAACCATTCCTTAACAAGTTGGAACAAGGTATTGAGTGGGGTGCCACAGGAAGGTTCAGTCCTCCTGGGCCCTAACCTATTCATTAAAGGCTTGGAATGACATAATGAAAAGAATTCTACATGAATGTGAAGATGGAATTTCATGTGGAAAAACTAGATGGAATAGCCAATGCCCACTTTCCCCCCCTAATGTTTGATCATTTCAAATTCTGAGATTGTCTGGACAAGTCCCTGCACTTTTCTTAGCAAGGTATTTCTTAAGTGGTTTGCCATTGCTTCTTTCCTAGGGCTGAGAGAGAGTAACTGCCTTTGTGCCTAAGGCTGATCTAGAACTCTTGTTACTCTCCTGCTTTGCAGCCTACTGCCTTAACCACTACATTATATTGGGTCTCTAATACTCTACTAGATAGAAGGGATTTCAAAACAAACTTGATAGGAAGAGAAATTAGTTAAAAATAACAACAAAATTTAAACATTGTCCATTCAGTCGTGTCCAACTCTGTGACAGTATAGGCCAGATCTTTTCACATCTTCTGATCCTGCAGTGCTTCTTTGAATTTTTCTATGCTATGGCTTGTGTCAGCTTTGATGTGTCAAAATCTAATAAAACAGAGCAAACTGATTCACTTACAACTTAACAATCAAATGTATGACTATAGTGGATGAATATCTAATTTGGCAACATGTGCAAGAAAGATTGAGGAATAATAGTTGATTAAAGGGATTAAATACTAACTCTTACAAGAAGAAAAGATGTGAAAAGATGATCAGTAGTGGATCATAAAACTGGATTCAAAAATGATTCTGTTATAGAAAAGCAGATTATAATTGATTTTTTAAAAAGATCCTAACAAAAACAGCAATTCAATAAGAAGCAGTTGTCTAGAGTTGCAATGGCTAGCCCAACCGTGGGCAAACTACGGCCCAGGGGCCGGATCCGGCCCGTTCAGCTGTTCTATCCGGCCTGCGGAGCCGAAAGAGTGGAGGGTTCTCTTGCTCTCCCAGAAGGCTACGGAAGTAATCTAACTTTGAATTTATATTAGTTCACACAAACGCTCCATCCATGCTTTTGTTCCAGCCCTCCGGTCCAGTTTAAGAACCCATTGTGGCCCTCGAGTCAAAAAGTTTGCCCATCCCTGAGCTAGCCTGTTCAGCTTTGCTTTGGATTCCTGTTTAGAACAAGCAGCTAATTAAGTGGCCTAAATAATTCTTTCACACTGTGTGATTCTATATTTCCATAAAAGTTAAGGGAGGTAAAATTATCATAAGGCTATATATTACCTCTGGTGTTAGAAGTAATGACCAGATTCAAACATGGTGCTAACCCAGAATTGGTTTCATTATGATTTATTGGCTCAATCATACATCTGCAAAGTCAAAGATGCACAACTTGAGTGCAGTCTCCCCAAACAGTCTGGCTCCTAGAAACTGCCAAAGTAATAAACATTTTTAATTTTTTAATGTGACAGAAAGGGAAATGATTGAACACATGGGTAGGGAGTTAAATATGTTGCTTGTAATCTGAATTCAAATTGAGTGCTAATGAAATCAATTTAAATCATTGTCCCACTTATGATTTTTTGTGGGCAGCAGCTACCTACATGAAGATGGGTAGTAAATATGCTACCTTCAAAACTAATCCATTTTACAACTTAGCCTGAAGTGTGAAGCCAGGTTATAAGTCTCAAAACCTGATACCCAGGACAGTTTGAGCATGCTTAACTACAAATCACTAAAACTCTTCTGCTTCTTTGTAATCTTGGCCAAAAATGGTCCATCATAAAGCAACAAGTTTTGAAGCAGGGTACCCCAAATGGGATAACTTAAAAAAATGCATCCAAAATCCAGGGCCCAATATTCAGTGGAATTCCAGTGGAATTCAATTCCAGTGGAATTGAAATTTCAAGGATCATCAAACCAGTTGCATTCCCAAGTTTGTGGCTGCTGTATCGCCATGGTTAGATGCAATCATAAGATGCAGGAAGTGGGAAATCATGTCCACTGCTTTTTTTTTGCCTGCCTGCCTGCCTGCCTGTAGGCATTCTTTGTTTAAGTAACGAAATACCTCTGAAAGAAGACCCAGTGGGTTATGAATGGTCTAATTTTCTTTCACCTTTTACTTCCTGTAGGTATCTGGTTCAGCATTACGGGAAGAGAAGGTGGAATCCAATGGCCTGTTATCTGATCCAGCAGAACTCTTCAAATGTTAGCAATACTTCAACATTTCTGTTCTGGTACACTTAAAAAATATTCCAGTGTCTAATGTTTAAATATAGAATGGATAGTTTGTCCCAATTATTTTGTGCAACTTGGCAACATGGCAAGCCATCCAAAGCACCATGTATATGCCAATTCTTGTTTATTTTAGTCAAATGTCTGTTATAAAAGTCCATTAGTCCTGGCTGATAGGAGCAGACTAGAAGCCCTCAATGTTTTGGGCACTAGGGACCAGTTCCATGCAGAGATGTTCCCCTCGTGGACCAGAGGGGATGTGGTTTCGCATGCTGTCTGCATCTTGCAGATTAGGCCTTCAACCTATTTGTGTGACCCAGTTTCTGGCATGCTGTGGCCATGTGTCAATCCACGGACTGGGAGTTGGGGATCCTTGGAGCACACAATTAAATCACAATGGTAAAAATTCTTCCATTGAATCTGGATGCTGCTCCCTTCTTTTCATAGATACATATTAGTACTCATGTGGGCTAATTCACATTTTTTCCCATGATGTTGCAGGCGGTGTTCATATTATCACATTGTATTTGTACAAAGGATCTATTTTTAAAAGAAGCTTTTATAATCAATAGCAAATAGAAGTAAACTGCATTCAAAGTACCTCAGCTGGAAAATGACATACCAGAATTCAGTTGAGCTGCTACTGCTGCTTTAAAAAAAATCTTATTAATTTTTCCAAAGCCATAATTTGTATGCACAATATAATTATACCAGCTTTTCCATTAGAAGGCCACCTGCTTTTATTGTCAAACTTCAGAAAGTACCTGTAATATCACATTCCACACAGCAGGCTCTATTTCTGCTTGCTTTACTTCCTTGCTCATTGAAGGAGCATGAGTTTTCTTCTTGAAATATTTTACTCCTATACTTTGCTTAGGGCTTTTGCATCATCTGCTGAAGCCAAGCCAGATCAATTGTGAAGACTAGAGCCTCCAGGAATCTGTGCATGTGGGTGCAGTGACAGATGAAATATGGCTATGCTGAGAAATCTTTGTAAGAAAATATACTTTCCAAATTTTCTTCCACCAAGTCTTTCCTAGACATTTCAGTGAGTAGAAATGATGGATGCTGCTAAGTCAAAGTTTGTGCTTACTTTTTTAAGAACAAGAGACCTTATGATAAGGCTGGGTTCACATTGCATGAAATGAAAGGTTTAAAGATTTCCCATGACCAATCGTGACTGATTCAAGGGGTTGGTGCTCATCTCCCTCTCTCTCAGTCCCGGACGGAATAGTGGGGGCCTTGATTCCCAGGGTGGTTGGAATGGGTAGGAGTCGAGGAGGAGGGGGGCCATATCATGTTAGGGGAGCCCCGCTGCATTCAAGCTGTGGCCCACCCCTTGACCTCTTCTCAATTTCTGGGGGTTTTGGGATCCAGGGCCCCTGGGCTCCGGCTGGTGTATTTTAATGCCAGGTCCGTGGTGAATAAGGCGCTCCTCCTCCGGGAGGTTATTGAGGAGGCCACGGACCTGGCTTGTATCACCGAGACCTGGTTGGGGCCAGAGGGAGGTGTCCCTCTGGTTGATATCTGCCCCCCAGGTTTTCGGGTTATGCACCGGTCTCAACCCCAGGGAAGGGGTGGTGGGGTGGCTGTCGTTATCCGGGAGACCCTGCTTCCAAGGGAGGCCCTGCTCCTGAGATTGGCGGGTGTGAGTCCCTCCTCGTGAGGTTCGGACCTCATGGTCAGATGGGCATGCTGCTTACATACCTGTCCCCCAGCTGTGTCTCAGCTGCCCTGCCTGGGCTGCTCAATGCCGTCTCGGGGGTGGCGGTGGAGTTCCCGGAGCTTATAGTTCTGGGGGACTTCAACCTCCCCTCCTTGGGTGCGGCCTCGGGGTTGGCTCAGAAATTCATGGCTTCCATGGAGTCTATGGGTCTGACCCAGTTAATAGCTGGCCCGACTCACAAGGGGGGCAATATGCTCGACCTGGTTTTTGTCTTGGAGCGGTGGCGAAGTGGCCTGGGGGATGGTGTTATTGTAACCCATCCGGTTCCATGGTCAGACCACTATCTCCTACGGCTGGCCTTCCAACAAGCCGCCCTACACCGCTGGGATGAGGAGCCGTCTAGATGGTTCCGCCCCAGGCGCCTGATGGACCCTGAGAGGTTCCAGGCAGAACTGGGGTTTTTTCCTGCATCCCTTACCCACAGCCCTGTCGAGGTCCTTGTGGCTACCTGGCAACAGTCAGCTGCAGGGGCCCTGGACAGGGTTGTCCCCATGCGTCCCCTTACTCAGCGCAGATCCCGGTTGGCCCCCTGGTATACCGAGGGGCTCCGGGAGATGAAGCGTCATAGAAGGGGACTAGAGAGCAGATGGAGGGCGACCCACTCCTTATCCAACCGAGCCCAGTTGAGAGCCTATATTAGGACTTACCTGGTGGCTGTGGGGGTGGCGAGGAGACTTTACTTCTCCGCCCTCATAGCATCCGCAGATAACCGCCGCCCTGTTTGGGGTTGCCCTCCCTCCTACACTTGGGGAGGTGGTGGACCTGGGGCAGAGCTGAGGAATTTGGTCTTTATCTGCAGGATAAAATTGCTCGGATCTGGGAAGGGTTGCGCTCGGACTTGCAGGGGTCTGGAGAGGGGAGGCGAGTGGTTTGGCTAATGTCATCTGGACTGAGTTCGATCCTGTTTCTGAGGATGAAGTGGACAGGATCATGCGGCGGCTGACCTCCACCACATGTTTATTGGACCCGTGCCCTTCCTGGTTGGTTTATGCCTCCAGGGAGGTCACGCGGCTGGCTCTGGGCAGTGGTCAACGCTTCATTGAGGGAGGGGCTGTTCCCTGCCGCCTTGAAAGAGGCGGTGGTGAGGCCCCTTCTGAGGAAGCCTGCCTTGGACCCAGCCGTGTTGAACAACTTCGTCGGTCTCCAACCTTCACTTTTAGCTAAGGTTGTTGAGAGTGTGGTGGCCCAGCAATTGCCACTTTTCCTGGAGGAAGCGGACTACCTGGATCCGTACCAATCAGGCTTCCAACCCGGGTACAGCACGGAGACAGCATTGGTCGCGCTGATTGATGATCTCTCTAGGGCTCAGGACAGGGGTTTTTCCTCTGTCCTGGTCCTGTTAGATCTCTCAGCGGCTTTCAATACCATCGACCATGGTATCTTGTTGCGCGTCTTGGGGGTTGGGAGTGGGCGGCACTGTTTTACAATGGTTCTCCTCCTACCTCTTGGGACGCTCGCAAACAGTGTTGGCAGGGGGACAGAGATCGACTCCGAGGTCTCTCAGTTGTGGGGTACCTCAGGGGTCGGGTCTCTCGCCTCTCTTGTTCAACATTTATATGAAGCCGCCGGGGGAGATCATCCGTGGCTTTGGGGTGAGTTATCATCAGTATGCTGATGATACACAGTTATATATCTCCACCCCGGACCACATCAGTGATGCTCTCTCCGTGATGTCCCATTGTTTGGAAGCGGTGCGGATCTGGATGGACAGGAACATGCTCCGACTCAATCCAGCCAAGACAGAGTGGTTGTGCATACCGACATCCCAGTCCAGTTCTGAGGTTCCATCTTTGGTCATGGGGGGGGAGGTGTTACCCCACGTGGACAGGGCACGGGGGGTCCTCCTGACTCTGCGGCTCAAGTTGGAGGAGCAGGTGGGAGCCGTGGCCAGGGGGCCTTTGCCCAGGTCCGGCTGGTTCGCCAGCTGCCCATATCTGGACCGGGATGCCCTGCGACGATTACTCAGGCCCTCGTTGTCTCCCGACTGGACTACTGTAACGCTCTACTTAGGACTGCCCTTGCATACCACTCGGAGGCTTCAGCTGGTGCAGAATGCGGCGCAGGTAGTGTTGGGAGCCTCCCGATACTCCCATGTTACACCCCTCCCGCGCGCTTGCATTGGCTTCCGGTTGCCCTCCGGGTGAGATTCAAGGTTTTAGTGTTAACATTCAAAGTCCTACATGGCATGGGTCCAGGATACTTACGAGAACGACTCCTCCCAGTTTCAAGTACCAACCGCCGGGCGCATAGACAGGGCCTCCTCAGGGTGCCGTCCCGGCTCAATGTCGCGGGGACTCGGGAGAGCCTATTCTGTGGCCCCCACTTTATGGAATCTCCTTCCACTGGAGCTCTGGCTTGCTCTTGATCTCCGTACCTTCCACCACAAGCTAAAAACCTGGCTGTTTTTACAATCTGGGCTATGCTGACTCCTTGGGTTTTCTTGATTTTAATCTTTGGGGGTTTTAATGTTAATTCGGCTTAGTTTGTTTAACACGCTTTTTAGGTAATTTATTGTTGTATTTTCTTTTAATCTGTGAGCCGCCCTGAGTCCTTTGGGAGAGGGGGTGGCATATAAATCGAATAAATAAATAAATAAATAAATAAATAAATAAATAAATCTCCAATTCTCAGATGAGAGAGCCTGCGTTGTCTGAGAGACATTTCCATCATCATGTGGCCAGCATGGAAATACAGAACACAGTAAACTTCCTGCCCAATGTTACCTATTTATCAACTTGCATTTGTATGCTTTCAAGTTGCTAGGTTGCGAGGAACTGGGGCAAGTAATGAGAGCTCATTCCATTGCACAACATTTGTCTAATGATAGTTTATTGAATGAACTATTGATGATAGTATTTGTATAACTCGCTTACAAACCATTGGCTTAGTGGAGTGTTTTGTTTGTTTGTTTCCCTATTTTATTATTTTTACAAATAACTCAAGGTGGTGAACATATCCAACACATCTTCCTCCATTTGTGAATACATCCACAAATTACACAGCTGAGGCTATTCCCATACTTCCTTTCTTTGCTAGGGAAAACTCTGTGGTTCTTCATCTATATTGGCATGGAAGAAGAAAAAAAATCCCAAGTCCTTGGGATAATATCTTTTGGTTTTAAATGATTTGGGGGTGAGTCTCTTCCCATCTCATCCTCTGTTATAGCATTTCCTCAAAGTTCAATTATATTAGAGATGTCATATTGGCACATCTGGGGAAACCCGAATCTGAGAGTTCTGGTTTTCCCTCACCCAAAAGAAAGTCAAGAATCCATTCCCTACATCCATAAGTCCATCACATGGTCCAATCATAATTTCGTCCCAACTGGAGACGGTCCCCAGTCATTCCTCTCCAGGTGCAGGGTAATCGTCCTTGACTCCCAGAGAAAGGAATGCTGTTGTGGCTAATCTTCCATTGCTCCTTGAAATTCCCCCCTCCTGCTTTACCAGGCACTAAATTGGCAGCCTCGAAGCTCCAAAGCGGAAAAAATGGCTTCCAAGGCTGACACTATGATCAGACTGAGAGACCCTGCTGTACATCCCAATCCAGCAGGAATATGCAATTTCATCACTTTCCTTTAGGAGCAATGGCTACACGGCCTGCCAGGAAGATGCAAGGAAGTATGAAATGGTGATAGAGCTAGAATCCAGAATGGATGGAGCCATTACTTTTTCTCTCTCTTGTCTTTTTCTCCCGTTTCATGCACTCAGTGCACAAGTGCTTACTCTCTGCTCTCCACATTCAGCAGAGTGTCAGGAAAGAGACCAATTGTCTAAATGGCTTTGAGGGTTTTTTTGTTCAAGGAGATTCTATCTAAATTTAGAACTACTTGATAGCAAAGATCCAAGTAGCAGAAGCTCTTTGCTATCATCCAGCAATTTGGGGATCTTTGTGGCCCACATATCACAGCCTTAATGCAATTTGAGATGCTGCTTTTAACCATACAAGCCTAAATACTTTCAGGCCTGATATCTCAAGAGCTACTTCATTTTTCAGAATACTGACATCTTTCCTAAATGCTTTTCATTAATGATCGTTGTCATTGAAGTTGAGACCAACATCTCTGGAGTTTGGGTTTGCTATTTTCACCCTCAGAATGCTCTCTCAGCAACAGATGGGCCTCTATTTTGGTTAAGTGCAGCTGCTTTTATTTAATTCAGGTTGTGCCTATTTTTTTTTAAAGAGTCTCTCTTGTTATATTTCAAATTTTGCAAAAAAAAATGGAGGCACTACTCGTTAGATATACCGTGGATTATGGTGGGCTCCCAAACTTTATGGGCCATTCCCACAAATATGGGTTTTTTTTATTTCTTAATCTAGATACATAGAAAAGGTCAGAAGATGAAGGTTGACTCAGCCTTCCATCCTCTTGGGGTAGGTAAATTGAGGACCCAAAATTGTTGGGGGCAATAAGCTGACTTTGTAAAAATGCCGCTTAGTAATAAGCAGGCATATACAATGGAAGGAAGGCTATTGCTGAGCGCACTGGGTTGTATCCCAAAAATTGTAAGCCGCCCTGAGTCTTCGGAGAAGGGCGGCATATAAATGCGAATTAAAAAAAAAAACTTGTGTCAGGTTATAGCAGAGCTGTCAAACTCCTGGCCCACAGGCCGGATGCGTCACATGCTAACCACGCCCACACCTGGTTTAGTGAAGGGGGAAAAAATCCCAATACATCATATGATGCCGCTGTGATGACGTGAGTTTGACACCCCTGGGTTAAAGCATGAATCCAACAGTGGTTTTTTTCTGCTTTGTCTGGCCTATTCATCCTCTTACAGATGTGGGACTGGGACTAGCGCAAGAAGATTGAAAGAAGAGAAGGAAAAAATTTTATTTGGCATGTCTCAAAGGTGCTTTTTTTCTTCAAAAAAAAAGAGGGAAGAAGAAAAATAGGAAGAAAAAGAAGAAAAATAGGAGGAAATTTCTAACCATGCATTTTCTGAAAGACGAGAGAAAAAAGATGTAAATGTCAGAGTACCATAATAATATGTTATGAATAAAGAGGATATTTTTCCCTTGGACAATCCAGTTAGATGATGCTAAAATACATGGATTGGGAACCGCTCAGAGTTTGATATAAGATGGGTGGCTACATGAAGGTTTTAAATAACAAAATAACTATTCAGTGAAGTTAGCCAACTAGGTTGTTCCAACCATCCCACCACTATACAAATCCTTTACATTTTACCATATGCACAATTTACACTTTGGAACAGAACCTACTGCAAGATCGAATCAAGGTTGGTCAATGGGTCCAGAGATTTATTCTTCTGAGCTTTTGCACTCATGCTGGAGCCCAACTTCAGGGAACTTCCCTCTATTGAAATATGTAATTTGGGCTATTCTGTGAGTTGTATCAACCAATAGGAAAGGATCACATAAATACAACTCACAGAATAGCCCAAAACACATATGTAAAAAAGTTGTTGAGACTCTAGAGAAAGTGCAGAGAAGAGCAACAAAGATGATTAGGGGACTGGAGGCTAAAACATATAAAGAACAGTTGCTGGAATTGGGTATGTCTAGTTTGATGAAAAGAAGGACTAGGGGTGACCTGATAGCAGTGTTTCAATATCTCAGGGGCTGCCACAAAGAAGAGAAACTATTCAAGAAGAGAAGCAAAGAGAAATTTCCTGACAGACAGACACAGAGAGAGAGCGATTTGCCTTCATTCATGAGAACCAATTGCTCTTATGGAGAGATGCTCAATAAACAAATTACTTTGGACTGAATGAATATTCACCATTTTTTCCTCTTGTCAATCTTACTTTTTAAAAAATAATCTAAATAGTGAATTCCTTTAGAAAAAAAAATTCCAGATGGCCTCTCATGAGAAAATACTGGTGTTTTGTGCATTTACATTGCCCCTGAATTTCAAAGCTGACGTGCCTCACACTTCCCAGATCAAATTTGTAGTCATTCAGAAATCACACTTTTTTCCTGAAAGGTTTATAATCTGGCGAGGAAGACATTCAAGAGGCTTAGAGGAGCAAAAAGCTGCTGACAGCAGTGCATGCAAAGAGTCAGTTAGTTCATAAACAGCATCTTAAAAAGTCTGTAATCAACAAGATGCACATGGCACAGCAGTCAGATTAAACAAGAATGCTTTTTCTGAAGTGATTTGAAGTGTCACCATGTAGGCATGAAAATACAGCAGATAAATAAAAGCCATTTTAAAAGAGAGATGGGGGAGAAGCAGGGAGGGCAGAAGGACTCATATTGGGCTTTGATTCAAGTCACTTAGCATTAATGTACTATAATGAATGCTTCAAAAAAAAGCAACTTGCTCATTTCCAGAACCCTTTGCGTTCTTTCATCTGGTGCTTTGGAATAATTCTATTCTTTACTCTGCACACTTCGCTGCCTAGCAAGGAAATAGATGTACAAAGATTAGCAATTCTAGCCAAATATTCATACTTGCTCCCATGGGTCTTTGTCAGTCAATGATGTATTAATTAAAAAGGACAAAACAAGAACAGATGAATTATGCTTTCTTTAGCAAGGTTTTCTTGCTTAGTCTTTTACTGTCGAGTCAAGGTGCTGGCCTAGAAACCAGGTGACTTTGGGTTCTAGACCCACCTTAGGCATGAAAGCTGGCTGGGTGACCTTGGGCCAATCACACATTCTCAGCCCAATCCATTTCACAGGGTTGCTGTTGAAGGAAAAATAAGAGGCAGAAGGAATATTAGGTATATTCGTTGCCCTGAGTTATTTATAATTTTTTTAAAAAAAGATGAGATTATTTACTAGGACAGAGATAACCAGTGTCTCATCACTACTAAAGGGTCAGTGTGAAATATTGGATATAGCAATAGCACTTAGACTTATATACAATACAATACAGTCTTTATTGATTAGCCCTTGGGCCATATCAAAGGGCAAAGTTCCAGCAATAAATTGTTGTTAAAATTTGATAAAAGCAATTCAAAATGGAATTTAGTAAAATACAATTTAAAATGGAATTGGATAAAATACAATTTAAATGGAATCAGAATAAAATACAATTTAGATGAAATAATAATAAAATACAATCTAAAATGAAGTCGTAATAATGTAAAATAATTTAAGATATAGATAAAATATGACAGCATCATGCTTCAGAGTCGCCCCTACAATCCACCACTTAGACTTATATAAGTGCTTTACAGCCCTCTCTAAGCAGTTTACAGAGTCAGGATATTGTCCCCAACAATCTGGGTCCTCATTTTACTGACCTTGGAAGGATGGAAGGTTGAGTCAACTTGAGCCTGATGAGATTTGAACTGCCAAATTGCAGGCAGCCAGCTGTCAGCAGAAGTAGCCTGCAATACTGCACTCTAACCACTGCACTTCTGTGGCTTGTATGCAACTATGATACAACCTTTAGGGAAATTAAGTGTCCCCTATATTGATTTCATATAAAGAGGAAAATTATACTTGCTGATTCTATTTTGTTATTCATACCTTGGAGAAGATTTGGATCATGCAACTTTCTATATGGGCATTGGTTCTCTGCCCAGTTTACAGTCTTAATTGTGCCACTTGTGGATCAAATGGCAAGGTAAAATGTATGCTAGGGGTTGCTCCTTGGAACCTTGTTCTTTAACTTGAGGAAGTGGCAGGGGCTGGCAGTGGAAGTATGAAGGTTGTGGGCATAGTCAAGTGCTGCAACCTCATTCTACCCCTCAAGCTCAGTTGTGAAGATTGAACACGAAATGGAACTTTTCAGAAGGGATATTGGGGTGAGAGGAGCAAGGCACTTTCTAGGTTTCTAGGCAAGAGGCTGGAAGCCTAGAAACCACAGTTTATCGCAAGTCCACCAACACAAATTCTGAATTTTAACAGCAACCATCCACTGTCACACACAAATAGTTGCATCAAAACACTATATGGCAGGGTGAGAACCCACTGTAGTACTCAGCAAGTCAAACAGCTGGAGAGCAGGTTTCTGCATGGACAATCAAGCAGAATGGGTACCAACAATCATTCATCACAATATGTCTGTGCAACACAGTGGGAAGAGAATGGAAGAAACAAGGTACATGTTTCTTCCAACCACATGCCACACCTTGCCATACATCAAAAACATTTTGGAAGCTATAGAATGCAGCTTCTAAGATCTGCAAGTGGGCATCATACCCCACTCAGAAGCTACCATATGAGGTCAAATTATGCATTATAAAGATCGCTTGGAGGTGAGAGATACTTCCAATGTAATCTACCGAATCCCCTGCATGGATTACCCCTGTGACTATGTAGGACAAACAGGGATGAAGCTAACCACCAGATTGCAAGAACACAAGAGAGCAGTCAGATGAGGAGACCTGAACTGAATGGTAGCCTCACACTACAATGAACAAGGACACACATTCAACTCTGCAGCTATTAAGATTGTTGGATGAGCAAGCACAAAAACAGCCAGGGAAGTGATTGAAGCTTGGGAAAAGGCCCCTCATCAGTCAATAGGAGTGTTGATTTACCACCAGCCTATCAAGTACTTAGAAGGCGAGGGCTGGGTAGCACAAGCAAAAGGCAGCTAATGACTTAAAAGCTAACCATCAACACTGCCCCCCAAATCAAGGTCTGAAAAGTCAGTTACAACAGGCACTATAAATGCAGAACAGAACACATTCTTCCAGAGAGAAGCTCTCTGAAGATGTGCTACAGCATGAGTTCGAAAGCTCGGAAGACAAAACCTCTGGTCCCAGTGCCTGACCCAGATTGGATCCTGAGACATATATATATTTGCTTTCATTTGCTACATATATATCCTGCACCACCACCCCAAAAAATAATTACAAACTTTCACTGAACCAATCTTTTCCATTCACATGCCACAACAGAGGTGAAGTAGAAACCTGAAATAACCCAAATTAGCCAGTGTGAATGTAAGAATTTCATTTAAAAAGTCAAAGAGGGAACAAAATGTCTACTTTAATTTATGACTCTTCCACTCAATATCAGAGTCTTGAGAATTCCTGTGATCTCTCTCTCTCTCTCTCTCTCCATCCATCCCACTCTAAGAGACTTATAAACTGTTACTACAGTAGGATTAAAACAAAGCCATTCACATCTATTATAATTAAGTCAACAAGATTAGACACAGCTTGGAAACAGCATGATCTTAAATTGTCCCAAATGTCTTGCTAAAGATCAGTTGGGAAATAAACCATTAACTTTTGAGTCCTTGGCACTCTCTGAGTTTCCTTTCCTACAGACATTTCATTACCCAACTAGGTATCATTTTGACTGAATTCAAGACACCACAGTTCAGCCTACGGATACTTTCTTCTATTGAAACCATTCACTTTTTATTTATTTATTTATTTATTAATGGGACTTATATGCGCCCCATCTCCAAAGACTGGGCTTACAATAAAACAAGCACAATAAATACTTAAAAAAGAATTAAACTAATGGTCCCAATTAAATACAAAACTTAAAATCCATCAAAATCTAAAACCACCCCACCCATGGGTCACAGCCCGGATTGGTCAAATAACCAGGTCTTCAGGTCATGGCGGAAGGTGTGAAGGGCGGGGGCCAGGTGGAGCCCCAGGGGAAGTTGATTCCAGAGTTCGGGACCGAGTAGCACGTCGTCGGGGACCGCCAGCCGGCATTGCCCGGCTGATGGGACACAAAGAAGTCCCTGTCTGTGACTTCGTACAGGGCAGTTAGTATTCAATGTCGGCAGCAGTCGCTCCCTTAAGTAATAAGGACCCATGTCATGTAGGACTTTGTATGTTAAAGTTAAAACCTTGAATCTCACCCAGAGAGCAACCGGCAACCAATGCAGGCAGCGCAGGAGGGGCTAACATGGGAGAACGGAAACTCCCATCACTGCCGCGCCGCATTTTGCACCAGCTGCAGTCTCGGATGGTATGCAAGGGCAGTCCTAGATAGAGAGCGTTGCAGTAGTCGAGTGCAGTAACAAGGGCATGAGTGACTGTCATGCAGGGCATCCCGGTCCAGGAATGGGCGAAGCTGGCGAACCAGCGGACCTGGGCAAAGGCCCTCCTGGCAACGGCTCCCACCTGCTCCTCCAACCGGAGCCGAGCATCCAGGAGGACCCCCAGGTTCCTCGCCCTATCCACAGGGGCAACACCACTCCCCTATGGTCAACGATGGACATTCTAAGCTGGACCGGGATGCCGGTATGTACAACCACTCAGTCTTGGCCGGGTTGAGTCGAAGCATGTTGCCGTCCATCCAGATTCCTACCGCATCCAGACAGCGAGTCATCACGGAGAGGGCATCACTGATCTGGTTTGGGGTGGAGATATACATTTGTGTATCATTGGCATATTGATGATACCTCACCCCAAAACCACGGATGATCTCACCCAGCGGTTTCATGTACATGTTAAATAAGGGGAGAGAGGACCGACCCCTGAGGGACCCCACAAGTGGCCCTTGGGGCCGACCTCTGCCCCCTGCCAACACGATTGACCGCCTTGGTGGGAAGCCACCGAAGAACAGTGCCCCCACCCCCAACCCCACGAGGCGCAAAAGGATACCATGGTCGATGGTATGAAAGCCGCTAAGAGGTCTAATAGGACCAGGACAGAGGAAAAACCCTGTCCCGTGCCCTCCAGAGATCATCCAACAGTGCGACCAATGCCGTCTCCGTGCTGAAACCAGGCGGAAGCCTGATTGGTGCGGATCCAGGTAGTCCGTTTCCTCCAGGAAGCGGAAATTGCCGAGCCACCACACTCTCAACAACCGCCAAAAGCGAAGGTTGGAGACTGGACGAAGTTGTCTAACTGGTCGGGTCCAGGGCAGGCTTCTTCAGGAGGGGCCTCACCACGCCTCCTTCAAGGCGGAGGAAAGACACCCTCTCTCAA
Organism: Naja naja; assembly: GCA_009733165.1. Lineage (NCBI taxonomy): Eukaryota > Metazoa > Chordata > Lepidosauria > Squamata > Elapidae > Naja > Naja naja. The sequence goes on along the minus strand of CM019149.1, from coordinate 61,931,188 downwards.
AGAAGCGTTGACAACTGCCGGATCCAGCCGCAGGTGACCTCCCTGGCGGCATAAGCCAACCAGGAGGGCGGGTCCAACAAACATGTGGTGGAACTCAGGCCACATAATCCCGTCCACTTCATCCTCGGAAACAGGATCGAACTCATCCCAGAACGTAATGGCCAGACTCCTGTATCCGCTCCTCCAACCACTGCAAATCAGAGGACAACCGCTCGAATCCGAGCAATCTTATCCGACAGATATTGACCAAATTCCTCAGCTCTTCCCTGCGGGTCCGCCCCCTCCTCTGGACGAAGGAGGGGCGTGTGACCCGAACAGGCGGGCGGTTATCTGCGGATGCTATGAGAGAGAATAAGACATTCTCGCCGCTCTCATGGCTCCCAGGTAAGTCCTAATATGGGCTCTTAACTGGGCTCGATCGGCCTGGGCGGGTGGCCCTCCAGCTGCTCTCTAAACCCCTCCGACAGCGTTTCATCTCCGGCTCCTCTGAGTACCAGGGAGCCATTCGGGATCCGCGGCGCGTGAGTGGTCGCATGGGGACAACCCTGTCGAGGGCCTCTGATGCAGCCGCTGCCAGTTAGATCCTCGGCAGAGCTGTGAGTCAGGGAAGAGGGAAGAGGCCCCAGCTCCGTCTGGAAACGTTCCGGGTCCATAAGGCGCCTGGGGCGGAACCATCTAAGTGGCTCCTTATCCCAGCAGTGGGGGGCGGCTTGTTGGAAGACCAGCCGTGGGAGATAGTGATCAGACCATGGGCGGGCAAAGTTGTAAAGTGGCCTGCCCTCTGTCACTATGCCACCACTCAGAGACAAAAACAAAGTCGAGAGTATTAATGGCTTTGTTTTAATCCTACTGTAGTAACAGTTTATAAGTCTCTTAAGAGTGGGATGGATGGAGAGTATTTTTAGATGTATATCCCTGAAATTCAATTTGGAAGTGAAAATATAAACTTTGACATTCTCTGAATTGTTTGTTCTGAAATTGTACAACTCTATGATTGGTTTCAGGCTAGAAAGGCCCCTTGACAGGGTCATCTGGGGCAGAGGGAGTTGAAATGGGAGAAGACAGCACTATGTATTTTAATTTTATGGTTTTTATTTATTTATCAGATTTAGAAACTGCCTATCTCCTCACAGGGTAGTAGGCTTTAGCTCAGAGGTCTCCAAACTTGGCAACTTTAAGACTTGTGGACTTCAACTCCCAGAATGCTGGCTGAAGAACTCTGGGAGTTAAAGTCTTAAAGTTGCCAAGTTTGAGGAGCCCTGTGTTTAGCTCCTTAAAGAAAGGCAAGATACCAGTTTTTATACTATCTTTATTACTGTCACTGACCAACACTGTATAAAATCTTTAGTAAGAGGTTACAAGGCTCAAATTAAAAGACATAAACATTTTCTGGAAGATTAATAGAAGTAAATAAAATGGTTTAGCACCAGGGGTGGGATACGGCCGGTGTAACTACCGGTTTGGTGATTTTACATTTTGCTGTATAGATGCTACTGAAATATAATACAAAAAGTGAACTTTAGCCTCAGACTATTCAACTGTATGAACTGTTGTGGCCAAGATACTCTGCAAAAGGAAAAAGAAATACCCAGCAGGGAAAAGAGTGACAAACTATGCCAAGTCTAATCTGGCTGGTTTTAAAAATGGGTCAGACCTTTGGTGGTGTCACTGTAGATTAGAAGCTTATTAATGTAAAATGCAAATGTTCCTCTAGGGCTCAATCACAATGAATTAAATCATCAGTCTTAAATACAAGCATAGGAAATCCAAACCTTGGCAAACCCATTCATCTGCCACTTCAAGATGACTCTGAAGCCAGATAAATCTGTTTCATTTGCCTCTGCAGAACATTTGATATTGGACTTCATAGGGATCTCTAAGCTTCTTACTGAACCAGTGAAGCTCAGGCTTATTTGCCTGGGATTTCATATTTCAGTCATTACCTGCTAATTAAAGCTAAGGACCACTTCTGAATGTATTGCAGGAAATATAGAAGCCTTCCTCCCCAACCCTTTTCTTTCTTTCTTTGCTAATGAACAGTAATATTGCATGTATTTATTTATTTGACTTATCTGATTTATATTCCAGCTTTCCTTCAGGACTCAAGACTACATGCATAGTACTTCATTTTTTTCCCTACAGCAAGAACCCCGTGGAATGGGGAAAGGGTTATATTTTTTTATCCTGCCTTTATTACTTTATCAGTAACTCAAAGCGGCAGCTCAAAGTCCCCCAGGAAGCTTCCATAACTAAGAGTAGACTTGAAGTTGAGTCTTCCAGGTGCCAGTCCAGCACCTTAAGCACTATTATATGTTGGCTTTTAAGGCCATAATCTCTCTGCTGTGAATCCAGATTAGTAGATTTCAAGTTCTTTTACAATCATTGCATTAAAAAAAGGTGATGAAAGATCAGCTATTTGTTTTAGGGGTTTTTAATCCCAACTTTGTTTTTTTTATACATAACTCAAGGCATTGTACATACACAGTACTCCTTCCTCCTCCTATTTTCCCCACAACAACAACAATCCTTGTTGGGCTGAAAAAGAATGACTGGCTCAGGATCACCCAGCTGGCTTTGAAGCCTGAGGCAGGACTAGCGGTTTCAAGCAGTTGCCTTAACCACTAGACCAAACTGACTGTCATACAATATCCTAGAAGTCAACAAATACTGCCATTCTAATTACATTTAATGAGGTGGTTCTCAATTACCAAAATGGGACTTCTGATTGAATATGTATAATCAGCTTCCAGTTCAACCAACTGAGTAAATTAATCATGTTTTCATTCTACCACATTCTGTTGTCTTCAATGGAAACAAAGCTTTCTTCAGTCCTTTACGCTGTGATCAGTCACAATTAATTTTCTACATCATGATCTATTTTTGAAATCATATCCTGAAGACAAAAACTGTTGCAGATCACACTTGCACGTCAGCAAGGATGGAAATGAAACAAGCAATGGGTGGGGCCAAGCCCAAAGCCCTCCTCTTGATAGGAACTCTTTTGATAGGAACTTTCATGAGCTTTTTCAGCAAATAACAAGCCACAGAGAAGGACTGGATTGCTTATTTTCAAACAGCTTTTAAAATTAAAATGAGGATCACATGATATTATGCAGAAGGCACACGGAATATCCTGGTTTTATATTTTCTTTCTCCCTGCATACACATTTCCCCACACAACACATTTAAAAGCCAGCAGATGGAGAAGTCTGGACTATAGATAGGATCTAGACAGAAGCAGTAATCATACATTTACTGGCTAATTCAGCATCTGAGCAGGATTAATTATCCTCCAAAACTATTTGTTTGTTATTTTAAAATGTTACTTGCAGCATATGGCTTTATTTTACAAAACATATTCCATGACTGGCATAGTGGCCTCTTTTGCTTTCCATGCTATTTTATAATCTGTTAATCGTTGTCTATTGGGAAAAACAAAATATGTTGCTTTATCACTATGTTCAGAACAAATCAACATTCTTAATATATTTGTTGATTCAGTTGCTAAATCATTTGCTTCCCTTATGCTTCCTCTCTAAAGGTGTGAACATTATCTGAGGCCCCAGTACTATAATTAAAAAAAGACAACCAAATGCTTTGGTAATGAATGATATAATAACAAAAAAATATTACAATCAATTAAAGTTGCTAGCTAATAATATGTGATGCAATCTTGTATTCACTCTTCTTATTAGAAATATGGATAAGAAACTAAATCTTTAATTAATTAAAAAACCTAAATCAATAGTTACTTACATAGTCATAACTTACACTGTTTCTTAGAGGCAAACCCTTATATTATAAAAAGATAATTATAACTATTAGGAGGAAAGGGGAGGGGAGGGGAAGGGAGGAAGGGAAGAAGGAAAGAAGGAAGGAAGGAAGGAAGGAAGGAAGGAAGGAAGGAAGGAAGGAAGGAAGGAAGGAAGGAAGGGAGCTGCACTGACTCCCATTATATGTTCAGGTGCAATTCAAGGTGCTGGTTATCACTATCAAACCCTTCATGGCATGGGACTAGGTTATTTGCAGCATCATTTGTCCTCAAGCATTTCTACCTGTCACCTCTGACCTAGCAGAAGTGGATGCTGTGGGTTCTCTCGATTGTCATCTTGTAGGATCAAAAATGCCCTTTGGAGCACCATTCAACCATCAGTCCTTAGATTGGCCCTGACTCCTAGCAGCCTTTTTAAAAGCCGTAAAGACCTGCATGTTTTTCTGGAGACGAGAGTCAGGGGATTAAGTGAAGCCCATGAGGTATTCTTGGTTTATTAGATTAGTTTTTTAACCTCCATTAGTCATTTTAACTCTTATGATGTTTTGGGGTTGTTATTTTGAATGGCATTTTTCTTTGCTATTAGCCACCCAGAATCACTATGGGTGAGATGGGCAGTGACATAAATCTAAATAATGAAATGAATAGCTTCAAAGTATTGTGTGAGAACTATACATTGCATTTATTTTCTGAGAAGACCATCATACCTATGAAATTCAACATTAAAAAGGCATAACAGTTTCATTCTTTTTGTCATTCTTTCTATCTGAGTATTTGACAGCCTTTTCTCACTGCTTCCTCCTTTGCTCAGAAATTGCATAGCCTGGGCTATGATGACATGTAGAACATGATTGTGTATTTATTTGGATCTGACTTGTAACACTGCCAGAAATGAATTACAGTCATGAAGACACAATAACAAAACTCCCTGCTTTTTTTGTGCAGTGGGAGGTTTTGTGAGGTGATGGATTTACTGGTGTCATGTTAGATGTATGAGCTTTAATACAAAGGAGAAATTTGCTTTAATGCAAGGATACAAGAACAATAGGGTGTATTTTGTCATATTTTAGACAATAGTAACAATCAAACATAAAATGATTTTGAAAAATTAAGTGGCTTCCACAGAGAAAATGGATTCTCAAAAAGAGGATAAAATAGAATAAAAACCTATATGAAATGACCTTATGCTGATTCAATATGCACAGTTGGAAACTGTTAAATGTTTACTAAATTTTTAGGAGAAATTAAATGCATCTAATCATAATGGGAAAAGACTGAGATCTGGTGATTTAGTACGTAGTGGTTGTTCTGTCTTCTGAACAGATGCTCAGTATTAAAAAGAAACCTCAGGTCATCTGTTTTTCCTTCTTTATCTTTAAAACCAATTGGACCAGACAATCCATGAAGCATAGGATGTCTTCAAAGAGATAACAATTCTTCATTTCAAAGAGAAGCTGTCCTCTGTAAATTATGACTTATTTCAGATTAGTTGGCCAAGTAGTCATCAATGGTAGCTTCAATATTTCATTTCGTTCAGAGTCTCAGAGAAAATACCAGACCTTCCTTGAAAGGCTTTCCAAGAAGCTACAGATCATGATACATGGGCCACTCATGTAGAAGTTTCTGGGAGATGCAAGATTGGTTGAAGTGATGAAAAAGATCTAAGCAGTCATGGGAGGAATCTAATTAGCCTAAATTCAGATGAAAAGCTTCTGTTCTTTCTAACCATCTAGTATTATTTAGTATTTAGTATTATCTAGTATTATTCAAGGTGTTGGTGCTTACCTACAAAGCTCTCCATGGTTTAGGGCCGGGGTACTTGCAGGAATATCTCCTGCCAGCATTGAATACCAATCGCCCAGTGCAAGCCCACAGACAGGGCCTCCTTGGGGTACCGTCGGCTAGACAATGTCGGCTGGTGATCCCTAGGGGGAGGGCCTTCTCTGTGGGGGTGCCCACTTTGTGGAACCAGCTTTCCCTGGAGCTGTGACTGGCCCCCGACCTTCGCTCCTTTCGCCGCAGCCTAAAGACTTGGTTATTCGAACAGGCCGGCCTGGACTGAGGGGGGGTTGTTTTAATATTTTAAATGTTTGTTAGTGGGTTTTAATGATTATTTGGTCGAATTTGGTTTAATTCTTTTTTAACTTTTGTAATTTGTATGGTTGTTTTTTATGTGAGCTACCCTGAGTCCCTCGGGAGAGAGGGCGGCATATGAGACATAATAATAATAATAATAATAATAATAATAATAATAATAATAATAATACCTTATCATATAATAACCATCTCATTAACTTACCAACCAATTAACAAAAAGTTATAGAAAGTTATCAGCTTTTCCATTCCACAGGGATTTGAAGACCTCACCTACCACAGTTCAACCACAACAAAACATTAACAAATAAAACAAAGCAAGAGTATAAATAATATTCAATTGAAAAGGGATCCCATAAAAATGTCATGAAATTTTATTTTTACAGTCATAGGCCTATTAGAAAAATAAAAATAAATTGGATATAAATAGACCAAACTGAAAGCAGTGCTAAAACCAAAAACGGGGAAAAATACTGAAAGTGTCTGTCTTATTAAGAAAAATGAACTAATATGTTTAAATAGATGTAATTGACCTGCAGCACTATGTGGGTTTTTCTCTGAGCTATTTTTCAGTGCAGAAAAAGAACAGCATCTAGTTAATCCTTCTCACAGCCTTAAGTCTATTTGTTTCTGGTATGGAAAGATAACTGTTCATGATTATACTCTTGTTCCAGTACTGTGCCAATAAAAGTAAAGGTAAAAGAGTCCCTGCAGATTTTACTCCACTAGTCATTGCTGAATTTAGTGGGCAGTGCTCATCCCCATTTCAAGGCCATTGAGCCAGCACAGTCCAAAGACATTTCCATGGTCATGTGGCCAGCATGACATCACAGACTGCTGGTACTTTCCCACTGAAGTGGTACCTATTTATCTACTTGCATTTGCATGCTTTTGAACTACTAGGTTGGCAGGAGCCAGGGTGAAGACGGGAGCTCACCTGGTCACATGGCATGTGGGCCTTCAACGCAGGCTGCTGGTTTTCTAGCCGACAGTCCTGTGCCAATACTGTCCTCCAAATTCTTGAAAGAGGCTTAGCTTCTGCTCTTCTATCTTATCTTCTGGACTTTTTGGATATTTCATTATTAATGCTGGATGGGACTTACAGTATGAGAGTTCTGTTCCAAAATTTCCTGAGGGAACACACTTAAGGAAGGCTACTTCTGAGTGACAAAGCAACAACCACAGTTCCCAAGTTTTATTTGTGATGGGAAAAGAATATGCACGGCATAATGGAACACAGTGCTAGAAGAAAGCAGTAATGGCGTTTCACTTCTCTTGGCTCTGGCATACAAGAGTCAAAGCAATTACTTCCACTCCTTCAGAAACCTTTGTGCCCCTCTATTTATGTGTCAGATGCTATTATTTTAATTGTACCTTATTTTGCCCTTGGAAGCACAGAGCACTTCTTTGAGAGATAAACAATTCACTATCTGTTCCTTCATTTCCCCTGATTTAAGTTCTTATCATTCAGGGAAGGGGAATATTAGAAAGTCCCCCCACCCAAATAACATACTTTATCATGCCCTACGTTAACAAGCCAAATTAAGAAAATTAAATAAAGGTTTTTGTCTAAAAGGCAAAAAAATAATGAAAAGAGAATTTTAATTACTGCAAAGTTAAGGGTTTTTTTAATTGTTCCAATGAACACACATTTTAAAGCCAATATTTAGCAAACGAATAATTACACAACATTTTAACCGAGGGTTTTAATACAAAGACTGTGAAGTGGAATGCAACGTCATGTAAATGGAAGTCCATTCATACAGGGAGTCATTTTTGCCTTGTCCTAAGACTGGGTGGGCTGCTGGGGGTTCACAGGAGTTCGGGAGAGCCCCTAGCTAAGATTCTGTGCAGTTTGGAGAACCCCCAAATCCCACTCCTGCCTGGCCCCATCCACCCTGCCCCTCCCCTCTCAGGAGGCCCATTTTGGATGCAAGTAAATACAGGGGGTACACGGAGAGGGCAAAAAATGGGCCTCTTTGAAGTTCGGGAAGGCTGGAAATGGGCCTGTTTCCAGCTTCCAGAGAGCATCCAGGGCCAGGGGAGGCTGCTTTCTCCCACTCGGAGGCTCAAGGAAAGCCTCCAGAGCCTGGGGAGGTGAAAAATGCCCACCCCCCACCATGGTGGAGGAGGTCAACTGGTCAACGCCCACCATGGCCACACCCACCCCGCAACCGGGCAGAGAATGCTTTGCTAAAATTTTTGAAGCCCACCCCTGTCTAAGACCAACTAGGGTATATTTTGAGAACGCAGAGTGATGTTGAATGAGGAAAAGGAAGTGGGCCATATTTCTGGGCATTCAGGGGTTTAACTAGATAGCTCAGTCTGGTTCATGAAACCAACTGTTAAATGGGCACACACGTTACATTACAGGCAAACTGCAAAATCATGTTTTGCCTATTTGTCCAGCCAGAGTCACAAACAATGCTCTGATTGTCTGTTGGGGTGAGGGTGTGAAGATTGAAGGGAAGAAAGGGAAGAGGATTTAAATAATGGGGAAAAATCCTCCCTATCGGGTTAGTTCTATGTCTTGACTTTCCTGATTAAAGCAACCAGGATCAACATTTCTGACCCTTTATTGTCAAGAAGTATCATCTGGCTCAAAGGGAATTATTTATGTGGAAGATTTATTCTGTCAGCCTTATGTTCTGAACTACTACAAATTTCAAAGCTCTTCCCCCATTAGACTGGTTTTGACTGCACTGACTTTGCAGAAATCCCTTAAAACATGGTTTTGCCAGCAGATTTGGTGAACCCATGAAAATGAGGAGCCTGCAAAATAGATCTTGAACACATTCTCTTGTGTTTGTTTATATATTAAAATCATTTTTAATGGTTTTTAAGGCTCCATTTTAATTGTTTTGTTTCAACTGTATGATGCTCAGAACCACATCCATAAAGTAGATGGCTATATACATTTAAACAATTCAACTCAAAATTGCCAAGTTGATTCCATGGGGTCCTTTTCAATTTTGCAAGACTAAGTTATCTGGAGCAGAGGTTTGGTGTAGCTTTTTCTGCTTATCATTGGATGCACTGGGTTCTTTTCCCTCAAGCAGTCTATTGGGCTAGCTGATGGTTCAAGTTACTTCCCACTGCTATTCTTCACAGCTCTTGAATTGCAGTATGATTCACAGTATTTCATTTGGGAGCTATTATAGATAGTGAATTAACCCATTTTTGCTCACTCTAAATTTTTCCATCTTTAGTATATGTGCTAACAAATTCCAGAAGCCCAGGTAAGAAAAAAAAAACTTTCAAATTTCAAAAATGGCAGTAGTAATAAGACATGTATTATAATCACAGACCAGCGTATAAACATAAAATATATCATAATTTGTAGATATGACAGTAGCAAAGAATCCAAGAGGCAATCAAAAACAATCAACAGGAGAATGTTTTTTTTAATGAAAGTTTTAAAGAAACTCAGGCATTTTAGAGAATATTTGTCATTATGTTTCCTAGCCATTAAGCAACATTTGGCTGTATTGTGGATAACATGAGCAATCTGCTCCACTGGGACAGAAGAAATATACCAATCATTATCTCTACCTGGTAATTATTTTACAATGCATCTAATTAATATAGCAAATGTCAATAAAAATGAAAATGCTATGTTGGCTAGGGAATTATGGGAGTTGAAGTCCATACATTTTCAAATTGCAAAAGTTGAGAAACATTGCTCTAAAATATAGAAGTCAGATATCCTGATCAAATGTGGATCTCTACATCCAGATGCATGAAAATTGATTTCCAACACTTTTTTTTAAAAAAATAGCTATTTGTCAGGTAGTGCTCCATTCAAAATCCAAGAAAGAAATACTTAGACTCCATGAATTAGAGAAAAGATATCTTTTACTGGAATTCAAGTGGTAGCAACAAAAGAATTCTGAATCTGAGAGAATGAGCGTGAAAATCACATAAACAAAGTGATGGCAACGTTCCTACCCACAATAATTCAAGTAGGCTACCCAATTAAAAGTTGTGGATAACATCATGTGGGCATCTCCAGGTGGTGATGAGGCCTCTGTCCGTTGACCTTGGCATATTTTGATAAAGAGCTGTGGCTGCGCATAGCATAAGACAGAAACCAAAGCAAGAAATCCCCCACAACTGATATAATTCTTCTGAACAAATCCTCCAGCTCACTTCCCATAACCATGTCCCCCCTCCTCCCCCCATTACTTATGACAGCCAAAAGATGCAAAGCAAAAGAAGAAAATCTTGAAGGCTGACACTATTTCTATTTGCAGTTAATAAACCAACTGTTCAGAGCAAGTTTGTTCTAGTGGTTCGGATGCCAGATTAGAAACCAAGAGTTCATGAATTCTAGTCTTGCCTTAGACTGGGTAACTTTAGGCCAGTCATTTTCCTTCAACCCTAGGAAGGAGGCAAATGGCAAACCACTTCTGAAAAGACTTGCCAAGAAAAGTGCAGGGCATATCCAGGCAGTCTCCAAGAATCAAACATGATTGAAAGGAAGAAAAAAAAAGAAACTCAGCCATTAACTTAATTCAGATTTATTTAGTAGATGAAAGCAAAATAACACTCTTGATCCAATCCAAATCTCACCATAAAATTAGATTGAACTATTTTTCTGTGATTTGGAGATCCTTATGAAAAAAAAACCCTCAATTGGAACTTCATATGTATTGTATGTATATGCATACTCAAAACTAATATCATTCTCTTTTGATGTAAGAAACATTATGTAAGATTATTATGCACTCAGTTATGGGTAAAATGCAGATATAGAATAAGACAGTAATTGATTCAAAAACATGTTGTAATACGTTATAACATCATAACGTAAAATAAGTAGCTATAACTAAAAGGCCCATGAAATATAATATGATTAATGTCTATCATAACTGTATTCATTTTAAAGCAACTTCATAGGGCCAGAAACTAAACCAGTGGTCTATTCCGATCCTCCATTGCTTTGAAGAAAGAGAGGTGCCTAGAAAGGTTGACTTGGCTGAATGTCTCTTCCAGAGGTTGCATTCAGTTGATGGAATCAGTACATAGTAGTTCATGAAAATTCAGAGGTCAAGCTAAGAGATTTCCCAAGCCAACTGACTCTACAGCATAAAACAAAACAAAACAGAACATAAAACATAGAATGGACAGAGATTTCTGGTGATAAGAAAAGTCTTAGGTTAACCAAATAAGACTTAGGATGACTGTTTCAAATGGGTTAAATCCTTATAGCTTTTCTGAATCTCTCTTCTGTTTTAATTAATTTCATTTGAGTAATTTCAAGAACACTCTATAGAGTGATATAGAGATATAGATTTACAGACTCCAATTCTAATGTACAAATATCTTTACTTGCATGGCCTTGAAGCCATCTCAGATCATTACACTTATTGGTTAGTCAAAATCTGGTCAAAACTAAAATTTCCTCTTTTAGCTGTGCTTTGAGGCAGCAATCCTTTCTGAACCATTTTGTTATGTATGCAGGTTTGAAGTCATTGGTTTAGTTTGAACTGTTCTTGTAAAATGTTAGAAATGATTGGTTTAAAAAGTGAGGGAAAACCCTGCACTCTGATTGGCTGGCAACTGCAGCTGCTGGCTATAAGTAGCAGCCGCAGCCCAGCCAAAGCGGGTCCGTTCTGAGCTGTAGTCACTAATAAACAAAAGAGCTTGAAGCACTCTGCGTCTGTCTCTTCATGCAAACTTAACACATTTCCTCCTCATTGCCTCTGTATCGAGCTGATTGATGACAAATCCTGAAGGGATAAAAGAGTAAATTGTGGAGAGTTATATAACATAAGCAAAAGTGGATGGGTTCCTGCTTCTGAATAAATTATAACCTGAAACAATCAATGGAGAAAATAGAAAATAGAACCCACAGAAATAAAAGTGGGCGAACTCCAACATGTTCCCTTAAAGCTTTTTGGTAGCTAGAAACAAAGCCCAAGAAATTAGAGTAATGGTTATGCAGGAAAAAAATGAATTTTTGAGAACAAGTTAGATGGCAGGGAGCAAGAGGAAGAATATTTGAAGTTCTGGATGCCTGATATACAACAAAAGAGAAAGAAAAAAGAAAATCTGTTTTGAGAGGAAGCAATAATAACTTACAGATTTTTGTTATCTTATTTATTTATTTATGAATGAGACTTGTATGCCGCCCCATCTCCGAAGACTCGGGGCGGTAGTTAACTTTATTGTCATTGCATCTCTGTCAGAAAGTAGAACTTTCTGGAGTTACTATGCAGTTTACAAATTAGTAGAGTTTGATGGGGTGATCAAACCTACCAATGACAGGGTGGCATTGAGCACCTCACTGTGATACTGTAGGACACGCCCCTAAGTATAAAAGGGCTGTCAACTGTCATTTTCATGAGAGAAAGAAAATGAGGAGATTCTAAGGAGATTCTGTGGAGACTCATTTTGTCTGAGGGAGATTGGAGATACTGAGAAGATCCAAGACTCTGAGGAGATATTAGGATCTGACAGACTGAGGTCTGTGTATGAGAAGATATAGCAAAGAGATCTGAGAGAAGATCTATAACCTAAAGAGAAAGGGACTTTTTAAAGAGGTTAGCTATATCTAAGAAGAGGTTATGAGAGGAAGAACTGTGAATCTCTCATAGTGACTTCTAGTTCCTTGAAGGACTATTTAAGAGAAACGAAAGAAGAAAAGACTCCGTATATATTTAAGAATAATATATTTATTGATTGTTCTGTTATAAATAAATCTGTTTTGATCTGACACATCTTGGCATTGCAATTTATTGAATGACTCTGTGAAATAGATCTAGGTTTAAAGATCCAGGACAAATTAATATTATTTAACAATCTCGTACAATGAAATTAAATGCCATCTTCAGTGTACATTATAACTAAAAAAATAAAACACAAACACACATCCTTCACATTCTATAGATTGAATTGAAAACCCCCGATATCGCATTAATGTTGCACTATACAGTAGAATTCAATATAGTTACTGCTCTGGGATAGAAGCTGTTTTTCAGCCTATTTGTCCTTGTTTTTATTATTCTGTGCCATCTGCCAGATGGTTATAGTTCAAAAAAAGTCTGCCAAGGATGAGATGGATCTTTAAGAATGTTTTGAACTTTCTTAAGGCAGAGGGAGCTGAAAAGCTCTTCCAAAGAGGGGAGAGAGCAACCAATGATCCTCTGGGAAATGATATTAACACTCTGGAGTGTTGTCCTATCTGACACTGTGCAATTGGCAAACCATACACAGATGTAGTAAATTAAAATACTCTCTATGGTGCAGCGGTAGAAGGTCACCAGCAGTTTTTCATTCAGTTGTTGTTTCCTGAGAGGTCTCAGGTAGTATAATCTCTGCTGGGCATATCCAATAAAGTTTTACTTTTGGGAATTCAAAGCTCTTGAGACCATTTCCTTATTTTGGATCCACTAGTCGGACAGTTGACATCAGTAGTCATTGCAGAGTTCAACACAATCTAAAGAGATGAAATAAAGGTAAAGCGTGGCATCTTTTTTGCAGAGATTCTTACAGCTGAAAGATGTATGGAACCTAAAGAGCCACTTCTCAGCCTTTTCAGCTCACTCTTGAGAAATTAAAAGTGAGCGAACAGAAGCAACTGGGCCAGCTAAAAACAAAATCGTCTCTTCATCCTGCCTGCCAGTTTGTCCCAAAATGAACATTACTTTTCCATAGATCATGAACGATGGTGCTGAGCGTATCCAATTGACCTGTGGCCCAAAATTTCTCTGTTCACAGTGCAATGTTCTCCATCAAACACTTCAGCACAATCAAAAACTGGAATTTGTCCCAAAAAATCAAAGCAAGATGGTGAATAATTTAATGGAAGAAAAACATTCTTCAAACAGGTTAAGAAAAAATGGCTTTTGAATATTTAAAGGCTTACAGCTTTACTCAGTTTTAATATTTTGTTTTAAATCAATAAGATTTGTCTCTCCATAAGAACGATGCCATGTAACATTGTGGCCATGAAATGAAATAGGAAAAAAGGATGTAGCACTGAAGCTTTTGCTACTGATTTTAAAAAGATTCAACATCTTAATATTCCTTTCAGTATTTACCATTTAATTGTACCATGAACCTACCAGGGGGCTGTGGTGTTTACTTGATCTCTAATGTAAAGTCCACACTAATGTGGGCTTATTTATTTGTCTCAAATGTCAAAAATCAGCCTAGAAAGTCATCGGAGTATGAAAAGTATTTTTGCTCCAATAGGCTTCAAAATAGTGGTTTTGAATACATCAGAGAAAAAGAAGTACAGGGAGTCTTCAACGTATGATCACAATTGAGCCAAAATTTATGTTGTTAAGTGAAAAATTGTTTTGCCCCACTTTATGACTTTTGCCACATTTGTTAAGTGAATCACTGCAGTTTTTGAATTAGTAACATGGTTGTTAAGTGAATCTGGCTTCCTTATTGACTTTGCTTGTCCGAAGGTAGATCACATGATTGTATGACACAGCAAGAGTCATAAATGTGAGTCAGTTATCAAGCATCCGAATGTAAATCACATGACCATGGGGATGCTTCAATGGTCATAAATGTGAAAAATGGTCATTAGTCACTTTTTTCAATGCTGTTGTAACTTCAATTGGTCATTAAATGAACTGTTGTAAGTCAAGGACTGCCTGTAATATTTTTCTTAATAAATGGACTAGATCTCTATATTTAAAATTCAATCAAACAATATTAATATCTGAGGGAGATGGGTGGTTAAGAAATATGAAATATAAATACATAAATATACTACTACTATGTCCTCATCATCTGTATCTTACTTCTATGCAATTTGTCTGTTAAATCTGACCAGCTAAATAAGGCCAGGTGGGAGAAAAAAAACCTGCTGATTTCTATGTTTAGCTCAAGATTCCCATCATCTTCAGTTAGTACAGTCAGTGGTCAGAGATTTGAGGTGAATAGACTAAAACAACTGGAGGGCACCAGACTGCCCATCCCTGAAGTAGGCCAGATGAACAGCCAAAACCCAGTAGTATTATGAAACAAACAACCCCCCCTTCCTTTTGCTTTACATTGACTTGCAATCCCTGGATCTGTTAAAAGTCAAGCAGAACAATTTTCTAGTCAGACAATAAAAGTAGAAAAATAAATCAGTTGGAAACTAAGGTAAATTTCAATTTTTATTTCTAAACAAAATCCATATTTAAAGGCAACTAGACAACATATGACCCATTGGGTCATCCTTTGAGTATTTGGTAGTGTATTGTGATAGAAGAATAACTATAACAAAGGCAGAAAGCAGCCCCAGTCTTCCTGCCATAGGAAAACAACCTCAAGCAGAAGGTTGAAGAGGCTGGTCTTTAGGAATGGAGATGTTTTAATCCATTCAGAAAGACTGGGTCAATCTATTCACAAGCAATGAGACTCCAAATAAGCAACACTATAAGCAAGGAGCCAAAGTTGACTAGATTAGCTCAGACAAATAAGAATTTGCATTTCTCCTTTTGCCTATAGAGCCAGCCATGACCCCTACATGACCCCATAGGAATCTGGCAATAGCCATTAAAATATTGAAGGACACATTCTTGCACAAGAACAGGCATCTCAATCATAAAGCCCCAAAGAATGCATAAAAGCCCACCTACTCTCAACCCCCATTTTGTCAGCCACTCCAGAAACATGTCACTAGTTTCTGGCTACAAAATAAAACAGATACTTCCTTTCCTGCAGCCTGTCTCCATTTTATTTCCAGTGTCTTTCTCCTGGCTTGGGACCAGACCGGATTTTTCTTCCAACACTACTGGATAAGGATCATATGAAGGCAATGTCATAAGAACATTGCAGACAAGAAGTTGACATAGTTAGGTACAGGAAAGGAAAACCTGCAAGTTGTCATGTCATTTGATTAGTATGACTTTAATGCGGTTTTTTTTTCAACTTTGGCAACTTTTAAGATGTAGGGACTTCAATCGTCAGAATTTCCTAGACACCTGGGAAATTCACCCCTGCCAGCTGGGGAATTCTGGGAGCTAAAGTCCACATATTTTAAAGTTGCCAAGATTGCCACTGTTTTTTAAGAAGAGATTGGACAATCATTTGTCTGAGATGCTATAGGGTTTCCTGCTTGAGCAGAGGATTGGATTAGAACAGGGGTGTCAAACTCAAGTCATCATGGTGGCGTCATGTGATGTATTGTGACTTTTTTCCCTTTCACCAAACCGGGCATGGGAATGGCCAGTGCATGACACATCCAGGCCACAGGCTGCGAGTTTGACACCCCTGGACTAGAAGATTTCCAAGGTCCCTTCCAATTTTGTTATTCTGTTATTCTGTTTTCAAGTGGTATAGCCATTATGATTTATGAACTTTGTAGCATAGTGGGGTTTTTTAGAGAAGTCAGCCAAAGATGATTTTTTTCTACAAGCTATGTTATTTTTTTATTTACTTACTAGCTTTATTATAGCTGCCCACTCCAAAGACTCTGGGTGGGTTGAAAATATGCAATTAAAATTATAAAAACATAGCAATAAAACATAAGATCTGGGCTAAAAAGCAGCTTGCACAATTATAAAATGACAGTGGCTCCACATGCACTCTAGCCCCAGGCCTGGGAACAGAATTGGATTTTCAGGGCCTTCTGGAACTCTAAGAGAATGGGTGAGATATGCATCAGTGGGTGGATGCTATTCCTGCTTGAATAGTCTTATAATAGGAGCAATCTGAGCCAATAAGAGATGCACTTTCCTGTCTAAAATGTTCATGGTGGATTTGCCTTGCTGATTAAGATTTTGCTTTCTTTTCCAATATCCTTTGAAAATGTTCAGGGCAGGCAAGGCCACGACATTGTTCTGCCATTGATTAGGCCCTTTATCAATGCAGGGAATAAAGCAAAAACATTTCTTGTTGACCAGAAGTAATTAGTGAGCTAGGACAAAAGCTAGGAAAGATAGGGACAATAATTGCATTGCTTCAGCTATTCTGCCCAGTGAGTTTGGAGTCCACCCACATAATATGTCAGGGCATATCAGTGCTATTCCTGGGGCACTGGTTTCGGCCCAATACAAGCAATGACTAGGTGGCTGAGTCAGTTGTTCCTACTTCTCCTACTGTTGGGCATGAAGGCAAATGTCCATTGGTCCTTCATTCATTGAAGGATACACAAAATTCTTCAAGCCAATGCCAGGTGAGATGCAACAAAGCCATTTTCTAAGAGAGTTCAATGCCTATAAATCTGTTCCTTGTAATTTCTCACTCACAACCTTATCCTAAGAGGTGTGGTGTAGCAATAAGTCATTGTCACCCTCTGGTGCTTACAGATGCCAAGAAGAAACATCGGTGTAGTTAAAATAGCAGACTTGAAGTCAACAGAATGCTTAAGAAATGTAAATTGACCTGGGCAGGAAAATGTAGTCATACATCTACAAGGCAATTTTGATCCATAATTATAGCACAACAAAAATACAGCAGACTGCATATTTTCTCTCTTCCCCCTCCCCTGGCCCTTTCTGGAGGATCCTGATTGGCCATTCAGTAAGAAATGATTTCATCATTAAATGAATGGAAATAAATGAATGGAAATAAATGAATGGAATATAATAAAACAACATTATATGAATATACTGCACATCAGTTGATTCCTGATAGAAAAATGAAATGCCAATAATGAAAAGTAGCAAGCTTTCTTCAAGTCTAAAATTCATGGTTATACTTTTATAAGTTCCACTAATAAAAGGAACAGTGTAGTTCTATTAGGTAACAATGGCTAATGGCTGAATACTGCTTGATGAGCCCAAAAATGAAGTTAAGATCTGTGACTAGATCTTATCTTGCGGGGCCGAAGTCTGCCACTCTCTCGCTCTCATTGTGTCCTGAGATAATCGCCCGGCCACCTTGTTTCGGGTAACCCGTTCCCTCCTCAATCAGAGGATGGGGGAAACCTTTGCAAGGGACGGGCTGAGGAATTTAGTCAACATCCACTGGACAAGATCGCTCGGATCCGGGCCGGTCTGGACTCCAACTGGGCAGGGTCTGACGGGGGGGCGACAGGTCTTGGATACCATCTCTGAAGAGTTTAATCCTGTGACTCTGGATGAAGTGGATGGGATCATGAGGAAGCTGAGTGTTACCACATGTTTATTGAACCTGTGTCCCTCCTGGCTGGTTTATGCCGCCCGGGAGGTCACATGAGGCTGGCTCCAGGTAGTGGTTAATGCCTCGAGTGAGGGATGCTTCCCCTCCACCTTGAGAGAGGCGGTGCTGAGGCCCCTTCTCAAGAAACCTGCCTTGGACCCGGCTATTTTGAACAACTTTTGTCCCATCTCCAACCTCAACAGCTCCCATTGTTCCTAGAGGAAGCTGACTACCTGGATCCGTATCAATCGGGTTTCAGGCCCAGGTACAGCACAGAGATGGCATTGGTTGCGCTGGTGGATGATCTCTGGCGGGCTCAGGATAGAGGTTTGTCCTGGTCCTATTAGACCTCTCAGCAGCTTTTGATACCATCGACCATGGTATCTTACTGCGGTGCCTCGGGGGGCTGGGTATGGGAGGCATGGTTCTGCAGTGGTTCTCCTCCTACCTCTCGGGACGTTCACAGTCAGTGTTGGCAGAATGATCGAGGTCGACCCCAAGGCCCCTCACTTGTGGGGTGCCTCAGGGGTTGGTCCTCTCCCCCCCTCCTGTTCAACAAAACCCCAGGTTTTTGGGTGTTACACCGGTCTCAGAGCCCAGGGGAGGGGTGGCGGGGTGGTGGTTATTATCCAGGAGACCCTGATTCAAGGGAGGTCACTGTTCCTGAGATAGGTGGGTGTGAATCCCTTCTCCTGAGGTGGGGGCCTTGAGGTTGGATGGCCTTGCTGCTTGTATACCTCTCCCCCGGCTATGCAGCAGCGGCCCTGCCTGGGCTTCTCGACGTCCTCTCAGGGGTGGCAGTGGAATTCCTAGGGCTTATGGTCCTGGGTGACTTCAACTTGCCAACCCTGGGGGGGGGCATCGAGCCTGGCCTCCATGGCGGCCATGGGCCTGACCCAGTTAGTTCAGAGGCCCGACTCATGAGGGGGTAACACGCTTGACCTAGTTTTTTGTCTGGAACAGTGGCGTAATGATCTAGGGGAGGGTAATGTTTTAGTTCAAGGCCCGACTCATGAGGGGTAACACGCTTGACCTAGTTTTGTCTGGAACAGTGGCGTAATGATCTAGGGGAGGGTAATGTTATTGCCCTACCTGTACCATGGTCAGATCATTATCTCCTATGGCTGGTCTTCCAACAAACCACCCCACACCTCTGGAATGAGGAGCCACCTAGATGGTTCCGGCCCAGGCGTCTGATGGACCGGAGAGGAACTGGGGAGGTTTTTCCCTTCCCTTAGCCACAACTCTGTCGAGGACCTGGCGGCAGCCTGGCAGCGGGCTGCTATGGGAGCCCTCGACAGAGTTGTCCCCATCGCCCCCTCATTGGCGTGGATCGGTGCGGCTCCTGGTATACTGGGAGCTCCGGAGATGGCACCGCCAGAGGGCTTAGAGAGCAGATGGAGGTCCACCCGATCTGACTCGGACGAGCCCAGCTAAGAGCCCACATTAGGACTTACCTGGTAGCTATGGGAGCGGCGAAGGTCTTATCTCTCCGCTCTCATAGCGTCCGCAGATAACTGCCCAGCCACCCTGTTTAGGGTCACCCGTTCTCTCTCCGGGAGGCGGTGGACCCTGCAGGTAGGGCTGAGTTTGGTCAATATCTGTCGGATAAGATGCCTTGGATTGGGCGGGTTGGACTCTGGTTTGCAGTGGTCTGTGAAGGGGTGCAAGTAGTCTGGCTAATGTGACCTGGGCTGAGTTTGATCCTGTTTCTGAGGATGAAGTGGACAGGATTATCGACGACTGAGTTCCACCACATGTTTATTGGACCGTGCCCTTCCTGGTTGGTTTACGCCTCCAGGGAGGTCACCTCTGCTGGCTCGGGCAGTGGTCAGCACTTCATTAAGGGGAGGTGTCTTCCCACCACCTTGAAAGAGGCGGTGGTGAGACCCTCCTGAAGAAGCCTGCCCTGGACCCAGCCGTGTTAGACAACTTTCGTCGGTCTCCAACCTTGGCTTTTGGTGAAGGTTGTTGAGAATGGTGGCTCAGCAGTTCCGCTTTTCCTGGATGAAGCGGACTACCTAGATCCTTACCAATCGGGCTTCCGACCTGGGTACAGCACGGAGGCGGCATTGGTCGTGCTGATGGATGATCTCTGGAGGGCTCGGGGACAGGGGTTTTCCTCTGTCCTGGTCCTGTTAGACAGCGGCTTTGATACCATTGACCATGGTATCCTGTTGCGGCACCGAGGGGATTGGGAGTGGGGGCACTGTTTTGCAGTGGTTCTCTCCTCCTATCTCTCTGAGCTGCATGTCGGTGTGTGGAGGGGCAGAGGTGGACTCGAGGGCTCTCACTTGTGGGGTCAGGGGTGGTTCTCTCGCCCTCTTGTTCAACATCTATATGAAGCCGTTGAGATCATCCGTGGCTTTGGGGTGAGGTATCATCAGTATGCTGATGATACCCAGCTCATCTCCACCCCAAACCATCAGTGATGCCCTCTCTGTGATGTCCCATTGTCTGGATCGGTATGGACCTGGATGGATGGAAACATGCTTGACTCAACCCGGCCAAGACTGAGTGGCTGTTCATACCGGCATCTCGGTCCAGTCAGGAGATTCCATCATTGGTCATGGGGGAGGTGTTGCCCCTGAAAGGGCTTGGAACCTGGGGGTCCTCCTGGACTCATGGCTCAAGTTAGAGGAGCAGGTGGGAGCTGTGGCCAGGGAGCCTTTGCCCAGGTCGGCTGGTTCGCCAGCTCGCCCGTTCTGGACCGAGATGCCCTGCACACATCACTCATGCTCTTGTGACCTCCCGACCGACTACTGCAATGCTCTCTATTTAGGGCTGCCCTTGCATGTCATCCGGAGACTGCAGCTGGTGCAGAATGCAGCGGTGGTGATGGGGTTCCCGATACTCCCACGTTACACCCCTCTCTTGTGACATTGGTTGCCGGTTGCCCTCTGGGTGAGATTCAAGGTTTTAGTATTAACATTCAAAGTCCTACGGCATGGGTCTGGGATATTTGAGGCGTCTCCTGCCGATCAGTACCAACGCCCTGTTCGAGCACACAGACAGGGGCTTCTCCGGGTGCCGTCGGCAAGTCAATGCCAGCTGGCAGCCCGAGATGAGCCTACTCTGTGGCAGTTCCGCCCTATGGAATCAACTACCCTGGGGCTCCGCCTGGCCCCTGACCTTGCACCTTCATGCCACCTGAAAACCTGGCTATTCGACAGGCTGGGCTGGGCTGATCTCCTGGGGGGGGTTAAATTTTAAACGGTATACTGGGGTTTTAACTTAAGTTAGACTTGTGATTATTTAATATTGTTTTAAATTAATTTATTGTTGTGTTTTGGTTTTACTTGTGAGCCACCCGAGTCTTGAGATGGGGTGACATACAAGTCTAAATAAATAATAAATAAATAAATAAATAAATAAACAAACAAACATCTATATGAAGCCACTGGGTGAGATCATCCGTGGTGTTGGGGTGAGGTATCATCAGTATGCTGATGATACTCAGCTTTTTATCTCCACCCCAAACCAACCCAGTGATGCCCTCAACGTGATGTCCCAGTGCCTGGAAGCGATATGGGTCTGGATGGGTAGGAACAAGCTTCAGCTCAACTCGGCCAAGACCAAGTGGCTGTACGTACCGGCATCTTGGATTGCCCAGAATATTCCATCTTTGGTTGTGGGGGGAGAGGTGTTACCCCTCGTGGAAAGAGCATGCAATTTAGGTGTCCTCCTGGACGCACAGCTCAATTTGGAAGATCATGTAGGAGCTGTGGCCAGGGGGGCATTTGCACAGGTTGGCCTTGGCCAGTTGTGTCTATCTGGACCAAGATGCCTTGCGTACGGTTACTCATGCGCTCATTACCTCCCGTGCAGACTACTGCAATACTCTCTACATAGGGCTGCCCTTGAGGACCACTTGGAGGCTTCAACTGGTACAGAATGCAGCCACGCGGGTTGTGATGGGAGCATCCCGATACTCCCATATTACACCCCTCCTGCGTGAGCTGCATTGGCTGCCAGTTGCCCTCCGGGTGAGATTCAAGGTTTTGGTAAAGCCCTTCATGGCTTAGGTCCAGGGTATTTGTGGGAGCACCTCCTGCCAGCAATAGCTTCCCATAGCCCTGTGCACTCCCACAGGCAGGGTCTCCTTAGGGTGCCGTTGGTCAGACAATGTTGGCTGGAGGCTCCCAGGGGGAGGGCCTTTTCTGTGGGTGCACCTGCCCTTTGGAACCAACTTCCCGTGGAGCTGCGGCTGGCTCCTGACCTTCGTTCCTTCCATTGCAACCTAAAGACTTGGCTTTTTTGATCAGCCAACCTGTCTGCGCATGTGCAGGGCTATGGCGGCTCGGAGGAGATGAGCGTTGGTTGTTAGCTATTGGAGAGTGTTTGAGTCCAGTTATTGGGGGTTTGCCAGCCCTTTGAAGACGACCCTGGCAGCAGTCCGACCCAGGCGTCTTTCCTGGGTCGGGTTTTGATGGGGAGCCGGCAGCGAGTCGGCAGAGTTTTTACTTGCCGGCTGGTCCTGCTTGGCGCGCAGGTCGGCCTTGGCGGCCTTGGCGGCGTCGGCGTCTTGGCGCTGCTCTCCCTGCGCCGCTGATGCCGCTCGTGTTGGAGCCTGCATTTGGAGTCCATCCAGCCCGTTTTGCTTATGCTTGGGGCTGTTTGTGACTTCTGGTTGGCGGCCGGACCGGGGTTCTTCCCGGAGGCTGTCGTTCGTCGCGATGGCTGGGGTGTGGCTCTGCGGCCTGGCAGCCTCCTCAATTCCAGAGCTTTTTGGTGCCTGGAGTTGGGTTTGAGCCTGGGTCCAGGAGGCGGAGGCTGGACCCTGGGGCCTGGAGCGGGACCGGTGCCTGTACCTGGAGCCAGTGGAGCCTGAAGCCAGCGAAGTCTGGAGCTGTCTGTGTCGGGAGCCTGTGCCTGGAAGCCTGGAGCCTGGCTGGTTTCTGTGCCTGTGCCTGAGCCTGGAGTCTGGGATCAGCATCTGCACCTGGGGCCATGGTAATATGGCCTACAAGCTGTGGCTAGAAGTTTGCCTCTGACCCGCTTGTTTTACTGGGTCAGAATATCAACAACGGCTGTTCTACGGCTTCTACTGCTTGCCGGGAGGCTTGCCATCTGACTCAGGACTGGAGGACGCAAGTAGAGGTGATTGGCTGGTGAGGGCATCGGGCCCTTAGTGGCCATCTACCATGCCTGGACCATCTTTCCTCCCCCCAATCTGTCTTCAGTTGCCCGGGGCCACATGGTGTGGTGGGAGCATGCCATGTTGTTTAGCACCACTGAGGTGAGAGACCAGTGGTGTTTTGCCCCTGGACTAGAGCTATCCTGATGACTGTTCCCTCGGTGAGAGAGAGGATTTTGAGCTGTCTCAGAGTTCACAGAACTTACTTCCCGGTGGGTAGTGAGAATGCCACCGGGCGGAAGTCTTCTGTTGTTTTTGGCTCTAGAACTGACTGACCATCGGCGAACTGAACTTTTACCATCTTTTATCATCTATTCTGGACTTGACTGCTCCCTAGCAATAACCACTATGGGATATATCTACTCTTCTCTTGAGCTGCGGGTGCTCAGGGGTGTTCCCCTGTCCCTGAGATGTCCCGCTGCTTTGTCAAAGCCCTCCTCGATGACGGGTTTATTATTCCGAGAGGGGGCATAGCATGACCAAGGGTTTTAAATTTTGTTTATCTCGGAAGGGGAGGTTTTAAAATTTCTAATTGGTCGTCTTAAGGGGTTAGGGAGGGGGTAGAGGGGTCTTTCTTCAGCCCGGGCACGGTAGGGGAGGGCGGGGCGGGGTGGGGGCTTGGGTGTGAGGTGGGGACCGCGATCCCCAGGGTGGTTGGAATTGGCAGAGGACGTCGAGGCACAGGGCCATATCATGTGTTGGGAGCACGCACCCGCCATCTTTGTGCGGTGGCCCGCTCCGACCCTGTGGCCTCCTCCCTAGGGAGCATCGGAATTGGGATCCCTGGCCTTAGGTTGGTGTATTTTAATGCCAGGTCCGTGGCTAATAAATCTTCCCTCCTCCGTGAGATCATTGAGGAGGAGGCTGCGGACCTGGCTTGTATCACCGAGACCTGGTTGGGCCGGAGGGAGGTGTCCCTCTGGTTGATTTATGCCCTCCAGGTTTTCGGGTTTTGCACCGACCACGGGCTCAGGGTAGGGGTGGTGGGGTGGCCGTGGTTATTAGGGAGACCCTGTTTCCAAGGGAGGTCACTGTTGCAGAGATAGGCGGGAGTGAGACCCTCCTTGTGAGGTGGGGGCCTAGTGGTCAGGTGGGCCTGCTGCTTACATACCTTTCCCCAGCTGTGTGGCAGCGGCCCTACCTGGGCTTCTCGACCTCCTCTCTGGGGTGGCGGTGGAGCTCCCGGATCTTATGGTTCTGGGGACTTTAATCTGCCTTCCCTGGGGGAGTCGGGTTTGGCCCAGGAGTTCATGGCTTCTATGGAGGCTATGGGCCTGACCCAGTTGATTCAAGGCCCGACTCATGAGGGGGAATACTCTTGACCTAGTTTTTGTCTCTGAGCGGTGGCGGAGTGACAGAGGGCAGGCTACTTTGACAGCCTTGCCCGTTCCATGGTCTGATCACTATCTCCTACGGCTGGTCTTCCAACAGGCCGCCCCACTGCTGGGAGGAGGAGCCACTTAGGTGGTTCCGCCCCAGGCGCCTGATGGACCCTGAAAGGTTCCAGGCAGAACTGGGGTTTTTCCCTCTTCCCTTGCTCACGACTCTGCCGAGGATCTGGCAGTGGCCTGGCAACGGGCTGCGTCGGAGGCCCTCGACAGGGTTGTCCCCATGCGTCCCCTTACACGTCGTGGATCCCGGTTTGCTCCCTGGTATACTGAGGAGCTCCGGGAGATGAAACGTCGTCGTAGGGGTTTAGAGAGCAGGTGGAGGTCTACCCGTTCTCAATCGATCGTGCCCAGCTAAGAGCCTACATTAGGACTTACCTGGTAGCTATGGGAGAGGCGAGAAGGTCTTATCTCTCCACTCTCATAGCGTCCGCAGATAACCGCCCAGCCGCCCTGTTTGGGTTACCCGTTCCCTCCTTCGGCTTGAGGGGGGGGCGGACCCACTGCGGGGCAGGGCTGAGGAGTTTGGTCAATATCTGGCGGATAAGATCGCTCGCATTCGGGCGGGTTGTCCTCTGATTTGCAGTGGTCGGAGGAACGAGTTGTGGGTAGTCTGGCCATTGTTATCTGGGATGAGTTTGATCCTGTCTCCGAGGATGAAGTGGACAGGATTATGCGGCGACTGAGTTCCACCACATGTTTGTTGGACCCGTGTCCCTCCTGGCTGACTTATGCCGCCAGGGAGGCCACCTGCGGTTGGCTCCGGGCAGTTGTCAACGCTTCATTGAGGGAGGGTGTCTTTCCCTCCGCCTTGAAGGAGGCGGTGGTGAGGCCCCTCCTGAAGAAGCCTGCCTTGGACCCGACCGTGTTAGACAACTTTCGTCCGGTCTCCAACCTTCGCTTTTTGGCGAAGGTTGTTGAGAGTGTGGTGGCTCAGCAGGTTCCGCTTTTCCTGGATGAAGCGGACTACCTGGATCCGTACCAATCGGGCTTCCGACCCGGTTACAGCACGGAGACGGCATTGGTCGCTGATGGATGATCTTTGGAGGGCCCGGGACAGGGGTTTTCCTCTGTCCTGGTCCTATTGGACCTCTCGGCTTTCGATACCATCGACCATGGTATCCTTTTGCGTCGCCTCCGGGGGTTGGGAGTGGGGGCACTGTTCTTCAGTGGTTCTCCTCCTACCTCTCAGGAGCGATCGCAATCGGTGTTAGTGGGAGGGGTTCGGTCGCCCGAGGCTCTCTCTTGTGGGGTCCCGCAGGGGTCGGTCCTTTCCCTCTCTTATTTAATATCTACATGAAACGCTGGGTGAGATCATCCGTGGCTTTGGGGTGAAATTCCATCAGTACGCTGATGACACTCAGCTGTACTTTTCCACCCCTGGCCAGATCAGCGATGCCCTCTCCCTGATGTCCCGGTGCTTGGATGCGGTACGGACCTGGATGAGTAGGAACATGCTCCGACTCAACCCGGCCAAGACTGAGTGGCTTTGCGTGTCGGCGTCTCGGCCCAGCCAGGATTGTTTA
This sequence comes from Naja naja, assembly GCA_009733165.1. NCBI lineage: Eukaryota > Metazoa > Chordata > Lepidosauria > Squamata > Elapidae > Naja > Naja naja. Next base: position 61,905,199 of record CM019149.1, on the reverse strand, counting down.
TCCTTGGCCATAGGGGGAGGTGTTACCCCTGTGGATAGGGCACGGAATCTGGGGGTCCTCCTGGATGTACGGCTCGGTTGGAGGAGCAGGTGGGGGCCGTCGCCAGGGGGCCTTTGCCCAGCTCCGTCTTGTTCGACAACTTCGCCCTTTTCTGGATCGAGACGCCCTACGCACGGTTACTCATGCCCTTGTCACCTCGAGACTCGACTACTGCAACGCTCTCTATCTAGGACTGCCCTTGCATACCATCCGGAGATTGCAGTTGGTGCAGAATGCGGCGCGCGGGTGGTGATGGGAGTTACCCGGTTCTCCCATGTTACCCCCTCCTGCGTGGCCTGCATTGGTTGCCGATTGCGCTCGGGTGAGATTCAAGGTTTTAGTTTTAACATTCAAAGTCCTACACGGCATGGGTCCCCAATATCTGAGGGAGCGTCTTCTTCCAATAGCTAGCTCCGGCCGCCCTGTGCGGGCTCATAGGCAAGGACTCCTCGGGGTTCCATCGGCGGTCAATGCCGGTTGGTACTTCCCGACGACGAGCCTTCTCTGTTGCGGCCCCCGACCTCTGGAATCAACTGCCTCTGGAGCTCCGTCTGGCCCCTGATCTCCATTACCTTACTTGAATTAAAACTTGGTTGTTTGACCAACCGGGCTGTGACCCTCCTTTGGGGGAGGGATGGGTTTTAATATATTTTATTGTATTGTTATGTCTTATATTTGGGCTTGTTAGTTTAATGTCTTTTTAAATATTTATTGTTCTGTTTTTAGCTGTGAGCCGAGTCTTCGGAGATGGGGCGGCATACAAGTTCAAATATAAATAAATAAATAAATAAATAATTGGCTTTTAGATTTGTTGGTGGTTTTAATGTTAATGTAAGTGGGGTTTCTGGTTTAATTGTTTTTTAACTTTTGCATTTCTGTTTTTATCTCTGTGAGCTGCCCTGAGTCCTTCGGGAGATAGGGCAGCATAGACATCCCATAAAATAAATAAATAAATAAATAAATAAATAAATAATAAATAAATAAATAAATAAATGCTAATTCATTATAACCTGTCAGTCTGCTTCTGATCCTCATAAGCTTTTGCATTTGTTTATATACTGTATAAAACCATTCTGTCCTTTTTTATGTGAATCCAGATTTTTTTAAAACCCTACCAACAATACTACTTAAGTATCTACATATGTTCAAATATGTTGTTTAAGTAACTGTTGTTTAGACTTTTTCTAACCTTCTAACCTGCCTCATAAGCAACAGTTTTTCAATCAACATACCTCAAATGGGCTAAATTGAAGAATGCCAAAATCCAGGAACCATGGTTTCCATGGGATTGAAATTTGGCAAAATTGTGGCTGCTTCACTGCTACCATGCTGTTGCAGTCATAGAAGCGCAGTGGCTCACATGGTTAGGATGCTGGATTGACAAGCTGCTGTGTGATGGGGTGAGCGCCCGTCTTTTGCTCCAGCTTCTGCCCACCTAGCAGTTTAAAGTGAGTAATTGCAAGAAGATAAATAGGTATCACTTCAGTGGGCAATTAACAGGGACATGAAAGGAGATCCCAAAAGAGCATCCCTAGGGCAACGGTGATGTCACCATCTTCTGAGAAGAAAGGAACAGTCAGCTGTAGTCACATGATTGCTATTTCCAATACTTCCTGCCAGAGGCCCAGAGACTCATGGATTATTTAGCAAGTATTAAAGCTGTTTTTATTATAAGGTTACAAAAACAGAATCTTGTAAATTTGAAGGCACTTCCCACCCTACCAACCCCCTCCCCAATCTTTACAGAGAATTACGGAGGGTCTATTCTGAGATACTTCCTCAAATTACATTCCTGCTTTGGATTTATTAGACCATTGTCAAGACTGCAATTCCTTCTGAAACCTTATTTTCACAGACTTTATTTCTGATTCAAAGATTAACTTTCTTTTGTACGGGGCAGCTGAGTATACACTCCAGTATAATATTTCTCTGCAACTATCCATCATTTTTTTTATTTTCTAAGAAGGGTTATGGGGCCTTTGTAGGGTATAAAAGCACTGTTGTAAATAAAAGAAAATGCTACTTGCTGGCTCTTTATTTTCCAAGGGTCAGCTTCCAGTTATTTCTAATTAGTATGGATTTTACTGTTTATTTTAATTAAAAGCCTCTTAAAAAGAAATAAGAGAAAGTAGAAGTGTCCATAGTCCCATGAGGATACACACATACATACACAAAACACACACACAGAGTGAGAAAGAGAGAGAGAATATTGATGAAAACTGAGCATTTTCATAATAGAAATATTCTCAAAATAGATATTAGGAATCAACGTTACCAAGTTTAGAAATGTAAGTAGTCCTTGACAATTAAGCCTACAATTAAGTCCTACAATTAAGTCCTACAATTAAGCCTAAAATTTCTGTTGTAAAATGAGGCACTTGTTAAGTGAACTTGGCATTTTACAACTTTTCTTGGTATGGTTGTTAAGTGAATCGCTATAATTGTTAAGTTAGTAATACGATTGTCAAATGAATCTGGTTTCCCCATTGACTTTGCTTGTTAGAAGTTTACAAAAGGTGATCACATGACCCCAGGACACTGCAACCATCATAAATACATGCCAGTTGCCAAGCATCCAAATTTTGATCACGTGACCATGGGGATGCTTGCAATCGTCATAAATGTGAAAACAGTCATAAGTCACTTCTATCTGCCACTGTAACTTTGAACAGTCACTAAATCAACTGCTGTAAATCAAGGATTACCTATATATTACTATTAGAAATATTAGATTACCAGAACATCATTAAATGAACTATATTTTCAAACCTGTTTGCAATATGGGCATCAATATATCAAATCTATTTAAAATCCACTAACTCCGCTGAGAAGGCATATAAAATTACTCTGAATGTTCACAATGTGCTACGTAAATATTATTGCAACTCTGCAGGAAGGCATGAAAGTGAACATGCAGGGATGAGCTCTCCGTTCTGTTCAGAAACAATCTGTTCGAAATCTTTGCCAATAAGCTAAAATATCCTCTTACTGTAAGTAGTACTCAAACAGCTGTTCTATGCAGTATGTTTAAATTGGACTGATAGCCAAGAGTCATTTAGCTGTACTACAGTGCTCAAGAAAAAAACTGTTTTCCTGCTTCTAATGGCTTAAGCTACTTATCCTCCTCCAATTTGGTGACCACAACAACAATTATCAGTAGCCAGGTAGCAGTCATATTTCAACATATCTAAAGGCTGGGGAAGTATGTATTAAGTATTTAACATTTTTCAATACATTTTCTCTGCTAGGATCCAATATTCTAGAACGGAGTGCTGTTTGAAACTATAGTGCTGCTACTTAAATTCTGTATTTTAAACAATCTGTCTGGTCTGTAATTGTTTGACAAGATTTACCATAAAACCTTAACAAACAGATTATAGCAATTCAGTTTCCTCCTCAGGGTATTCAAATAGATTGATTTTTCCCTCTCTAAAGTCAGAGGTACAACTCCAAACTCAGGGGTAGAAAAAAGAAAGAAAAATAAATGGAAATTGAGCAGGAAGTATGTCAGGAGGAACCCTAAAAACAGTCAACCCTAAAATGGTCCAGTCCTCATGCATCTAAATATGATGGAAATTTAGGCCATCTCTGCAATGACTTATGTTAATTCCTTTCCCATACCTCAGAGTGCACTGAGAAACATTTTATATGCAACATCTTTGCCCTAACTTCAGTCTTCGCAACCTGCCACCAAAGCTGGAAGTTTAACATAAGGTTTACCAAAAACATCTAGAAATATTTTGAGGTTTTTTTTCCTTCTGTGGGGCTAAATCAAAGCTGGTAAAATGGAGACGTTGTAATAAAACAAACCCTAATCTTAACTGGTGAAAGCTCAGCTTCACAGCTTCACTTTGATGTTTTACCAAAATTAAGGTAATAGAGCTAGTGGATATTTTCTTATGAAACATGTGACATCTATATTTGTATTAGATATTATCTTATCTTTCTTCCATAAACTAAAGACTCTTGCTGTATACTTACATGAATACATGTGGTCTACTAGCATCATTTTTTGCCTCCTAATGTCTCCATTGAAGTGAGGAGTCAAAATAGTGGACCTCTTTCACTTTTGAGGGGCCTGGGATTAGGGTGAATTGTCAAAACGGGTTCCAAGCTTAGTGGATGTTTATGTACTGAATTCAACACCTCAGTATATGCCTCTGCTGAGCTGATGGAAGATCCCATTCAGCAAGATCGTTGCATCATACATCTTCAGCTTGTTGGGAACCGCTATGTAGCCCAAAAATCCAGATGTTCTAAAAGCAATAGGTAGAATTTAATATCCAAGATGTCCAAGAATGAAGTTTTTCTTGCTGGCAGCATTTTTACATGCATGTCACAAGACGGGAAATAATCTTAAATGTTAGTAATCTCATATCTGCCCAGATTTATTTTAATTTTTTTCTTTTCTCTCTCTTACATGCATTGTGACAACAACTTCAGGTTTTCAGTACCAGCATGGATATAAAAACAAACATTTAGATCTGGTGCTATTACAGCAGCAGCAGGAAACTTTCATGTTATTAAACTTGCCCCATTGATCTCTTTATGTTTTACACTCTGCACTCATTCTAATGAAAGAATGCTAAAGCTATGTTTGGCATTTCCCTTTTCTTTCGTGGGGAGAACATACAGGTTATAAAAACTGATGCTGTGATCTAGTGGAAGCTTTTAATTTGGAGTAGATATAACTGAAAATCTGGAAGCCAGTAGATATAGCGAATATGTGTATGAAGCAGAAAAGGAAGAACAAGAACCAGAGTGTGAATAACTTCCAGAATAAACTTCAGTCCTGACCAAGAGACAAAAGAATCTGAAAAAAAAACCTAGGTTGTCCTTCAACTTACAGCCATTGTTCAACAAATGGCTGTAAGTTGAGGACTACCTGCAATGAAATCAGCATCTTCAAAGATACTAGAGATCACACAAATTGCTCCTCCTGTGTTGTCCCTTCTCTTGTAGGCTGACAGAGGGAAACTGAAGAGAGAAGGTAAGTGTCCTTTGTGGAAGACAAGCCAGTGGGATCATGAGAAAAGCCCAATTTGAAGAGTGGGCCATGCTGGGAAAGGGAAATATGCAGTAAATCATGGGGTTCCATAAAAAGAGAGATTTCTTGTAAATAAACTGAAGGAAAAACATGTGTTAATGATTTCTGCTGCTGTACAGATTGAGAGAGTCATCCATTACATTCGCTTCCCCCCCCCTTTTGGTGAGTTACTTCTCTTGTTCGGTTTAATTCATGCTGTGCCCACTTCAATTGCAATTTCTCAAAAGTTTTCTTCAGTAAAAGCAAGGCTGCTGATTTGGTATCTTATTCACAGGGTGCTTCAGTGTTTCATTCAAATTCTGGAGGTGGTCTTTGCCATGACTCACATTGCAAGATGATGAGGCTGCCCACGTTTTTGGCTCTGAGAAAAGTGAATGGGAGGAGTTCCCTCTTGTCATCTTCCCCAGGGATGGGATCTGACCGGTATAACTACCGGTTCTGTTGTTCTGCATTGCGCACACATGCGCGAGTCACGCGAGCCACGTGAGTCATGCAAGTGCAATTTATGACCTGCTGAGTTGCCCAGACAGCTGAGCAGCGCTGCGCGCGGGTGTGCAGCAGTTGGAAAAGCCATTTTTTCCTGCTTTTTCAACTGCAGCTGTGTTGTGCAAAGCAGCTGCAGTTTAAAAAGCAGGAAATAAAGGTCAGGTAAGAGCCCAGGCGGGCGGATGGGCCAAAACAGCAGCAGAAATAGAACCGGTTCTATGTATGTTCTCTGTTTGCTGCTTTTCAGAGCAACCGGTTCTACAGAAGTGGACAGTGTTAAGTTTGCATGAAGAGACAGACGCGGAGTGCTTCAAGCTCTTTGTTTATTAGTGACTACAGCTCAGAACGAACCCACTTTGGCTGGGCTGCGGCTGCTACTTATAGCCAGCAGCCACAGTTGCCAGCCAATCAGAGTGCAGGGTTTTCCTGCACTTTTTAAACCAATCATTTCTTACATTTTACAAGAACAGTTCAAACTAAACCAATGACTTTAAACCTGCATACATAACAGACAGAACTCGTAGAATCCCACCCCTGATCTTCCCTGACAATTGAATGGAAGTGTGGGAGGCCAGGAGAACTGCAGATGGCTAGACAAACGATTGCCCAATAAAAGTGGTTGGATAATTACTTCCAGTTCGGCTTGCAGATTTTCAGTTTAGTTTTCACCCAGAATACTCCGAGCCAATCTCTATACTGAGATCAGAGTCAGAACACATACTAATCATTTCAGCTGCCAAAATACATAGCTCAATGTTTATTGATCAAACATCAACAAACATCAAAAACAGCTAACTCCCAAATTGGGACAAAAAGAAGGCCAAAGCAAGTAAAGAGAAAAATAACAGGCAAAATAAAAGAGGATTTAGTATCAAACTCTGTATTATCTATATATTTGTCAGCACTAAGGAAATCAGTAGATCCAGGCAGTTCAAATGGGTATAAAGATGTATTGTGAACTTAAACTCTCTATAAGAATCTGAACTACTAACAGTCAAGGGAAATTAGCAGAAGTTAAGAATGGAAAGAAATTAAAGATGGGCTGGACTTAGATCTCTTGTGGGAGTGAAGGGACCCATGACTGATAACTTGTTTGACCTCGAGCTCCTACAATATTTAGCTATATTAAAAGGATAGAACTTTTCAGAGCTGATGGAATAATAATGTGGGAATGTCTATGGAGACCCAGATCATAGTTGTCCCAAAGGTGCTTTTTCAAGAGGCAACTGGACTTTCCTGTTTTTCTTTGAAGATGTTTTGCTTCTCATCCAAAAATCCAAGCAGCTGATGAAGCTTCTTGGATGAGAAGTGAAACGACTTCAAAGAAAAACCAGAAAGTCCAGAGTTGCCTCTTCAAAAAGCACCTTTGGAATAATGTGGGAAATCAATATGGGCTAAAGGAGGTGGCCATTGGTACTTCCAACTTTATATATACATAGAAATAGCAGATTAGAGTAGGAAAGTAGGACACCAGGTGATTGCTCCTTTATGTTGCACCATCAAGGAAACAATTTGGTGGATGAAGTATCCCCCAAAAAGACAGGATAATCACAAATACTTTTGTGAGCCATAGTACTATATAACTAAACAAACATGCAAACTCCAGAATGTTACTAAAACTTTTTTCTTTTTTAAAAAGAAATTTCAAACTCTTGTCTTGCACTCACAGTGCACATCATGATATTCACCAAGGATGTTTTTTAAAAATGTACACAAATTAAAAAGAAAACCTGCTAATTTTGTTTACAGGTCTTAGGTTTACTCTGGTTTCACATTGCCATTTCAAGAACTCCTGGTGCTTTGCTTTTAGCAAGTCTTTGGGTCCCGAATTACTTATTTCTGATTTCTATTGGGATGGTGTTTATTTCTCAGTTTGTTGTTCAATCAAAAATTTTATTTGCCATGTCATTCTGGTTCAGTAATTTGGGCACATTCTCCAGTAACTGATCGATAGAGCTGCAGTTGTTGCTTGCTGTGCAATCATTTGACATTTGGAGGCAGTCAGCACCATATCCATCTGGGATAAAGTTGGCAAAAATGCTAGAGGAATAGGGAACGGATTGCATAGTTCTCTGGGATCATATTCATCATATTCCTAACACTCAAGAACTCCTAGAAAAGCTGCTTCCCCACTTTATTAAAAAAAAAACCAACCCAGCCTTTAAATTATAAACAATATTCTTTAACATATTAATTGAAAAGATATAGATAGAGGTGCACAAAATAATTCTACGGAGGAATTATTGAGTCTGTCATCTGCACCTCTATAACTGTCTGGTTTGGTTCTGCAACCCAACAAGACAGAAACAGACTTCAGAGAGTAATTAGGACTGCAGAAAAAACAATTACTACCAACCTGCCTTCAATTGAGGACCTGTATACTACATGAGTCAAAAAGAGGGCTGTGAAAATATTTACAAACCCCTCACATCCCAAACATAAACTGTTTCAACTCCTTCCCTCAAAACGACGCTATAGACAACTGCACACCAGAACAACTAGACACAGTTTTCCCCGAACACCATCACTCTGCTAAACAAATAATTCCCTCAACACTGTCCAACTATTTACAAAGTCTGCACTACTATTACTAGTAATCTTCCCACCACTCCTTATCACCCATCCCCTCCCACTTGTGACTGTATGACTGTAGCTTTGTCGCTTGTATCCTTACAATTTATATTGACTATTTCCTAGTATGATTTGATTGCTTATTATACCCTATGACTATTATTAAGTGTTGTACCTTATGATTCTTGACTCTTGATGAATGTATCTTTTCTTTTATGTATACTGAGAGCTTTTGCACCACGACAAATTCCTTGTGTGTCCAATCACACTTGGCCTATAAAGAATTCTATCTATCTACCAGAACTAAATGTCTACTTTTTTTAAAAAAAGTTCTTTTCTTAACTCCTTTTCAGCATCACTTACTCCACAAGAGAAGGACTCCAGTCCTTTCAGGTCAGAGAGGAAGATTCTTTAATTCTTAATTCTTAATTCTTTACTTCTTGGAAGTGATGGAACTGAAGCCAGGAGCTACTGTTTTTCAGTGACTCCTTCCCTGGAACAGCCTCCAGTACAGATAAGGCCAGGTCTCTTGCTGATAGCATTCAGGAAGATGCTGAAAACCTGGTTGCTCTGCAGAACATTCTAGTATCTTAGTAGTAACTGTAGAAGTAGTAGGAGGAGTAGTGCAACTTTATAGTACAACTCTATAGACAATAGATCATCTCAACAAACAATGGATGTTAGACACAATGAAATAGAATAAAATAAGGTAAAATGAAGTGCAATGTGATAAAGTGAGGTAAGATAAAATAGTAAGAGAAAATAGTATAAGAGAAAGTATTTATTTATTTATAAATTTTATTGGCCACCCATCTTACCACAGAAGCATAAAATGTATACTAAAATGCAAAACAGTATATGTGTAGATGAATCCATCATCTTTACATACTATCCAAATGTGTTTTATAAAACACATGGGTTTTTAAACGGATTGTTTAAAAGCAATGTGTCCTATAAAACATGTTTTCAGTTGAACAGTCCTGGCTATAAACTTAGCAGCTGTAATGACAACATATGTCTTTGTGCTCTGAAGAAAATCAGATTTTTTTTGTTATAATCCCAATTTATTTATTTATTTATTTTAATTACCTTTATATGCTGGCCTTCTCCGAAGACTCAGGTGGCTTACAATTTTTGGAACACAACCCAATGCTTAGCAATAGCCTTCATTCCATTGTATATGCCTGCTTATTACTAGGGCTTTTTGGCCCCCCAAGCGGCATTTTTACAAAGTCAGCTTATTGCCCCCAGCAAACTTGGGTCCTCACTTTACCTACCCCGAGAGGATGGAAGGCTGAGTCAACCTTGAGCCTGGTGGGATTCGAGTCTGCATTAATTGCAGGCAGCTGGAACTAAGTGTTAGGCGTTTAACAGCCTGCACCACCAAGGCTCTTATTTGTGGTAGAATGTAGTCCAGAGCTGCAGGAAAGAGAAGCTCTCTCCCCTTGGGCAAAAAGGGGGAGCCCATCAGACATACCAAGCTTCGACAGAGAAGCTTGGAATATCTGGTGAGCAGGAAGAGGGACAAAGGTAGACATCACCACCCCTAGCAATTCTCAAAATACATCTAATAGTTATACAGGCAATTGCTTTAGTCTGGCAAGATTCTGCTTCTATGGTAGGTGAACAACAAAGAACTAGTCAGAAGTAACCCCATATGTCATTCATGGATACCTAACGTCAAAAACATCATCAAAAAAGCAGAACAAAGAATGTTCTTTCTGCGTCAACTCAGAAAGTTCAAACTGCCCAAGGAGCTGCTGATACAGTTCTACAGAGGAATTATTGAGTCTATCATCTGCACCTCTATAACTAACTGGTTTAGTTCTGCAACCCAACAGGACAGACACAGGCTTCAGAAAATAATTAGGACTGCAGAAAAAACAATTACTACCAACCATCTTTCCATTGAGGACCTGTATACTGCATGAGTGAAAAAGAGGGCTGGGAAAATATTTACAGACCCCTCACATCCCAAACATAAACTGTTTCAACTCCTTCCCTCAAAACGACGCTATAGACAACTGCACACCAGAACAACTAGACACGGACAGTTTTTTCCTGAACACCATCACTCTACTAAACAAATAATTCTCTCAATACTGTCCAACTATTTACAAAGTCTACACTACTATTACTAGTAATCTTCTCACCACTCCTTATCACCCATCCCCTCCCACTTGTGACTGTATGACTGTAGCTTTGTCGCTTGTATCCTTACAATTTATATTGACTATTTCCTAGTATGATTTGATTGCTTATTATACCCTATGACTATCATTAAGTGTTGTACCTTATGATTCTTGACTCTTGACGAATGTATCTTTTCTTTTATGTACATTGAGAGCATATGCACCAAGACAAATTCCTTGTGTGTCCAATCACACTTGGCCAATAAAGAATTCTATTCTATTCTATTCTATTCTATTCTATTCTATTCTATTCTATTCTATTCTTGGTACTTTGGTCCTGACAGTGTAGTTGTATTGAGCAGTGTGTGTAAATGCCAAGTCCTTGTTGGGGCATATATCCTTGAGTTACAACCACACTGGAGCTTCCATTGCTAAGTGAGATAGTTTTTAATTGATTTGTGCTCAATTTAAAAATATTTTTACACCATGGTTATTAAGCAAATCGGCATGACTGAATCACATGTTATTAAGTGAATCAGCTTTCTCCATTGAACTTTACTTGTCCAAAGCCAGCTGGAAAGGTCACAAATGGTGATCACCTCAGGATGCTGCAACTTGTAAATGTTGTAAACATGTTGCTAAGTGCCCAGATTTTGATCATGTAACCACAGGAACTCTGTAACAGCAAGGTCTGATTGTAAACCACTTTTTTCAGCACCGTCATAACTTTGAACAGGCATTAAATAATTGGTTGCAAGCTGTCAGGTTGCAACTACCTGTAGTTGGCAGTTGAATAGGACATGCATTGATGTCTCCTGTTTCTGCTGCTCCACAAAGACATGTTCTTTCAAAGTATGGCACTTAGTAGAATCATCTTCAACCACAGAATCCAGAATGCTCAAATCTTGCTCTATACCTATCCTGTGGTACTGAGTCTGATCCATTGTCAGGTATTTTTCCATTTGAGAAGATATTTTATTCTCAGCTAGCCATTTCAATGTCTTGATATTTGTAAGTGGCTCAGTGTTAGTTTGGGCATTAATATCACAGGCATTCGAATGTACATTAACACCAAAGAAATTTGGATGTTTGGTACAGACTTGGCCTGTCTATCTGAAAGCAGATTATTTTGTTGTGAAGCCAAGCTAGGAAATGATTTTGATAAGTTGATTCATCTGTGTGTTGGGCTCAACTATGTCCATCTGTTCTTAAAGGCACATTTTTTTGATAGGCTGTCTGGTTCCATTGAGGAAATCTTCCACCAGTAGTTAAAGATGTTAATTATTATTAGGCTCAAAATGGAATGGGTACCTGTTTCAGCTCTGACTGCTGCTGCTGGTATACTCCTACCAATCCCCAGAAATAAATATTTAAAAATGTGCTTGCTTTTGTTTGTAAGGAAAGGTTGATAAGTCCCACAATTCTGTACCATATGTTAATTTTTGTCTTGTGGACATTTAAAATGTAGATTTGAGCAGTTGTAACTGGTTAATTTATTTAGCATTTTAGAGCTTACTTGGCTTTTGCTGAATTTCCTTTGAAGAATAGCCAAAGGCGCTATATCTATAAAAACCATCCCTAAAGAAGCTTTTTGTTTTATAGGATTCCCATCCAAGTGCCAGTTTTATTTTGCATGTTTTTCCAAAATCCAACACTTTGGATTTAGTCTTGTTTAATGTTCAAAAGTCGTAATAGACACCAATTTTTCCCGTCCATGTTCTCAACTTGGGAATATACCATCAAAACCATATCATCTGTGTACAAAAGGATGTTGATGTATCTGTTAGAAACTTTGTTCTATCACTAGAAAGGAGGAATCCAACCCTATCATTAATATACAAGGTTAAACAACATGGAAGCAAGATGCATCTTTGTCTAAAACCTCTTTATAAGTGTGTATGCTCTGAATGAGAGAGACAATGGCTCTGATGTGGATTTTCAGGCATGTATTTGACTAGAGGGCCTTGTCAAGTGTAGAAGTCTGGATAGTTAGCCAGTTGATCCTGTGTTAATCTCAGTGGTGGGATTCAATTTTTTTTACTACCGGTTCTATGGGTGTGGCTTGGTGGGTGTGGCAGGGGAAGGATACTGTAAAATCTCCAGTCAGAGGTGGTATTTGCCGGTTCTCTGAACTACTCAAAATTTCCGCTACTGGCTCTCCAGAACTGGTCAGAACCTGCTGAATACCACCTGTTTCTGTGTTCCTGAAGCACATATATCACCTGCATGGAGTACCACAGAGAATTATCTATATTAATGTGTTGATTAATCCTGGCCATATTTATTGTCAACTCATAAAACATTTTGTATACATGTTTTACAGTTGACAACAGAAAGAAGGGGGGGAGTAATCACCAGACAACAATGCCGTAATCAGCAGGCCACTTTGGGTTCTTAAAGACTTTATACTTGGCTCGGAGGCAGTTCTGGTGGCCTGGCATAAAGAAAGACGTAGACAGTCATGTGAAAAGTTGCACCATCTGCACCGCAATGAAAAAACGACCAGGAAATGCCCCCTCCCGGACTGCTACAAATGGTAGCAGAGCCAATGAGGCCATGGGAAGAGATTGCAGTGGACTTCATAGTGGAGTTGCCAAAAAGTGGGGGAAACATGGTGATCTGGACTGTAATAGACTTATTTTCCAAACAAGCGCATTTCATATCTTGCAGCGGACTACCCTCAGCCCACCAGTTAGCCAAGCTGTTCCTGAAGCACATATACCACCTGCATGGAGTACCACGGAGAATTATCTCAGACAGAGGGGTCCAATTCACAGCCAAATTTTGGAGGGAGTTCCTGCGGTCTATTGGGTCATCCCAGGGTCTTAGTTTAGCCTTTCATCCAAGCACCAATTGGGGTGGCAGAAAGATTGAATGCCATGGTAGAGCAGTATCTGAGGTGCTACTACGTGAATTATTAGCAGTACAATTGGGCGGACCTCTTGCCTTTCATGGAAGTCATGTACAATAATGCTGTTCACAGTAGCACAGGACTAACTCCCTTCAAGGTAGTGAGTAGCATGGACTTCATCCCAATGCCTGAGTATCCAAGGGACCCCTCCTCAGTCAGCCTGACTGATTGGATGTCAGTGCTGAAAGCAACTTGGGAGAATGTCAAAAAAGCACTGGCAAAAGCGGCACAGACCTATAAGGGACAAGCAGACAAACACTGAGCCCCACAATGACCATTCCGTTGGGGGAGAAGGTCTATCTCTCCACCAAATATCTGAGGTTAAGATTCCCTAGCAAGAAATTGGGGCCAAAGTTCATGGGACCATTCCCCATAGTAAAGATCATCAACCCAGTCATGGTGCAATTGAAGTTGCCCTGATTGTTAGGGAAAATACACCCGGTATTCCATAGTAGCCTATTAAAACCCATGGTCGCATCAACACTGAGGCCCCTACCTCATGAGCCCCCAGATCCCATGGTCATAGGAGGCCAAACCCATTATGAGGTGCAGCGAATCCTCAATTTGAGGTAGCACAGGAGACAACTCCAATATTTAATTAAGTGGAAGGGCTACCCCTTATCGGAGGCATCATGGGTAAAGAGTAGGAACGTCCAAGCCGATCGCCTTGTAGCAAGGTTCCATGCAGAAAATCCAACCCCCTCAAGGGGGTTTCATAAGCATAAGCTTCCATATCTGCAATCAAATTGATTTAGTGTGTGTTCTACAGGTCACCTTCAAGAAGTGAGGGGAGCCGAATGTCAACTCATAAAACATTTTGTATACATGTTTTATAGTTGACAACAGAAAGAAGGTGGGGGGAGTTTCAAAGAGCAGGCAACAGGGTAAATCGAAAGTACATTCCATTCATATTTTCTTCTAAGACTGATTAGATACCTGAAGCTTCTGCTGTGAAAAAAAATAATTGGAGAGCATGATTGATGACTCTTGGCTATGGACGTTTTTTCGTTGGAGAGGGGTGGGGGGAAAAGCAGGATCAAGGGTGACAGTGAATTACGTATCTCAGAGTTGGCTACGCCCAGATTAGTGCCAGATGTAGAATGTTACCTTCAAATAAATCCTCTTTAGTTTTGCGAGTGTGGCTCAAGGCTCATGATTTCATTGGAGTAACTGCCGGAACTCTGACATTTATCTTTTACTTTTATTCAGTTATTTCATTTCTTATTTTTCTTTTGGGGTTTTGCTTAACACATTTTAAGACTTCATGTGAATGCTTCAAATTCTTTTTATACATGTAATGTAAGTCTTGAGGGTTGCTGTATTGTAATGGGATACAAATTGGAGAGAGAGGAGAGAGCTCTGAATATTTTAAAGTCTTTGTCTACAAAGTATTTTCTTCTCCACTGGTGGCATACACTTATCCTGATTATTACACTATTTCTCTTCTTAAACTTCATCAATACTGGTGGATGGTGTGCTCATAACATTTCACATTTACTTACAGATCTCATTAGAGTTCTTGTTCAAGTGAGTATTTTCTCATATGCCAGCTGCTTTCAAGCAATTCAGAAAGCAATTCTTTCATGCAAGACTTTTTAAAAAGGCATTCATTCAGTCTAACATAAAAATTTCTTCATAGACTGTGGGATAATCTGGAAGAAATGAAAGTATTTCAGAACCTCTGAAAATGTATAATCAAACATCCAGAGTAGCCAAATCATATATTTCATATGAATAGCTTAAAATAGCAATGGCAGGTGTACAGAAATTTGGAGGATGTATATTTTCATAACCTCTGAGATTTTGATTTGATTTTGATTTATTTGGATTTATATGCCGCCCCATCTCCCGAAGGACTCAGGGCGGCTCACATAAAAGTATAACATACATATATTTTAAAAATTGTTAAACCCGATCCAAATAAACAATAAAATCCCAAGCTAAAATACCCAATTAAAAACCCCAATCCCCCTCAATCCAGGCCGGCCTGCAAAAACAGCCAGGTCTTTAGATCGTGGCAGAAGGAACGCACATCAGGGGCCAACCGCAACCCCAGGGGCAGCTGGTTCCACAGGGTGGGCGCTCCCACAGAGAAGGCACTACCCTGAGGGGCTGCCAACTGACATTGTCTGGCCGACGGCACCCCAAGGAGGCCCTGCCGGTGGGAGCGCACTGGGCAATTGGAACTCGATGGTGGCAGGAGATGCCCCTGCAAATACCCTGGACCCAAGCCATGTAGGGCTTTATAGGTCAACACCAGCACCTTGAATCTTATACAGAGGGCAACCAGCAACCAATGCAGATCGCACAGGAGGGGTGTAATATGGGAGTATCGGGACACTCTCATCACAACCCACGCAGCCGCATTCTGGATCAGTTGAAGCCTCCGTATAGTCCGCAAGCGCAGCCCTATATAGAGAGCATTGCAGTAGTCAAGACGGGAAGCGACAAGCGCATGGGTAACCGTGTGTAGGGCATCTCGGTCCAGATAGGGGTGCAACTGGCGCACCAGGCAATGGACAATAGATCAGGCAATTCTGATGAGCCCCCTACACACCATGCCTCAGAAGAAGATCTAATGAAGACTCTTGTACAACCCATGAATATTTTTTATTTTATATTTATTCAGGTTATGTCTTCTCTTTCATCCAGGAGTACAGGAGAGAGTACATAGTGCTCCCTCCTCCCACTTTTCAGCATGTATCCTATGAGTTGGTTTTAGTTGCGCTGAGTTCAACTAAGAAAGCAAAACTGATTCAAAGTTATGCAGTAAACTTCTACAGTTCAAGGTGGACTTAAATGTGACTCTCCCCCATGAGGCACCTTATCCAAATATCTCATTGGCTGACATGGGTGTAAGAATGGCAGCAATGCCAGGTCTTGTATAAGAAAGGATCTTGACTTCTATTGGTCTTGTTTTGCTTTTGAATTTTGATTTTGGACTGCATTTTTCACACCTATTATCTAACCTATCCTAAGGGCAGCACACTTAGACAATTAACCTAGAAGTTTAAAGTGAATAATGCAAAGGACACATTATTAATATTCTTTTCCAGTATCCTAATATTATATCATTGCAAAGTGAATGAAATTGAAATTCTTCTTCAAAAATATTTTGACTTTTGGACAAATGATACAGGAGCACTTTATTCTTGCCCTTGTCCAGATATACAAATTCTGCTTCATTCTATTTATCCCTCCTGAATCATCATCCTCTTAAATGTTCTCTATCCCATGTTCCTCCTGTTCCTTTCAGTGATTTCTGTCATTCTGCTTGCCTTCTGCCCCATGAATCCTCTGAAGTTACTCAGTGGAATCCTACCTCCTCTCAGCTGATTATGGGAGGCTTTTTTTTACTACCAGTTCGGCTGAACCAGTAGGAATTTTTGCTACCGGTTTAGCTGAATCAGGCTGAACCAGTAGCATACTACCACTGCTCCACGTGCTTGTGCTAAATCCCATTAGTGCAACTTCAGTAGTACAGTGTCATATTTTGCTCTCTGTACCTTCAACTTCAAAATGTTTCCTGAAGATATGTTCTGTAAGACAGCAGCAATAATTTCTTGGATATTTTTTCAACTATTTCCAGCATGCTTTTCTTCAAAGTTCAAAGACTGGTGTTTTTTTTAAATTCCACTTGTAATCTAATGGTAAAGAGAACCATTAAAGAGAACTCCAAAGAGGACTTTTTTTTTTGGGGTAATGTTTTAATTGAAAACCATCAGCACCGCATATTTAATTTAATTTAATTTAATAATTGGACTTGTATGCCACCCCCTCTCCGAGAGGACTCGGGCGGCTCACAACTAAAACAACAACAATAAATACATTAAAAGACAAATTAAACAGTACAAGTCCACGTAAAATCAATTTAAAACCCCCTCCCCGAGATGTCAGTCCAGCCCAGCCTGTTCAAACCGCCAAGTTTTCAGATTGTGGTGGAAAGAGCAGAGATCCGGAGCCAAACGGAGCCCCACGGGAATTGGTTCCACAAGGCGGGAGCCGCTACAGAGTAGGCCCTTCCCTGGGGCACCGCCAGCCGACACTGTCTTGTGGACAGTACCCTGAGAAGTCCCAGTCTGTGCGCTCGCACAGGACGATCGACATTTGATGTCGGCAGGAGACGCTCCTGCAAATACCCCGGACCCAAGCCATGAAGGACTTTGAATGTTAATACCAACAGATGAGATATGTTTCAACCTTAAGATGCTGAAGCTTCATTCTGGTGAACCTCTTTTGCTTCAAATAAAGCTCTGATCTTGGTTTGTATCCTACCAAAATAAAAGGGGTTTTGGGATCAGCCCTTCTTCATTGCGACTCATCTACCTGTAAGATTTACACTAGCTTTAAACACTGACTGACCAGGATTGAAAGTAAATATGATTGACAATACTACAAGAAGGGTGCTTGGTTTTGTCTCCATGATTTTTGCTATAAATTCCTTATCACAGAAATGAGATTCTGGGTAGACAAGACAGGAACCTCCTGAGAATCTTAACAGCTACTCTTGCAAATGTTGTGAGTGATTTCTATGGTCAGAGAACCCCCTCAGAATACCCACCATCACTTGTTTGCCCCAAGCAGCAAATTTAGAAATTGTTTGAAGAAACTCCAAGATTTATTGCAGAGAGGATGCAGATTTTTTAAGATTGTCCCAAACTCAGTCCTGTGTGCATCAATGGGCTCTGCCATTTTTAGAAAGATTGTCATCTCCTCTCCCTCTTGTTTTGATTTTTAAAGCTGTATTTCATTTAATACATTTAAAACCATTATTGCCCTGTATTTCATTTAAAACCATTATTGCCCTGAATACTTTTCAATAAAATCTTCCTGGAAATGTGTGATTCTCATTGATTTATTATTATGGCTCCTTTTTCATTTATTTCTTTGAATATAGATTGAAATAATACATAGGTGTGGGTGTGTGAGTGTTGATGTAGTACATCAAAATAGATATTTAACGAAGAACATTGTGACCCATCAGGCTTGAAAACTGAACCAATCACTTAGTAGTGAATGACATAGAAAAAGTCCTTTGAAGAAGACAGCTTAATAATCATTTGTATATTCTTATTGTTATGTATGTAGGTTTGAATGTTATTGGTTTATTTGAACTGTTCTTGTAAAATGTCAAATGGTATTGGTTTAAATAGTGCGGGAAGAAACCCTGCACTCCCATTGGCTGGCAACTACGGCTGCAGGCTATAAGAGGCAGCTGTAGCCCAGCCAACTCGTGTCCATTCGAGCTGTAGTCACTGAATAAACTCTTTACTGAAGCTCTTCGCGTCTGACTCTTCATGCAAACTTAACACTTATAGTATTTCTTGAAATTCTGCAGATTCTTGGCACGTTCTTAATAGACAGACCTTTTATATATTTCCTGTGGGGGAGGGAATCTTATTTTCAATTTCTCCAAAGCACAATCATCAGCAGAGAACAATTGCTAGAAAATATCAAGCAAATACAAGCATATTGTCTATACTTTAATGAATCACAGTTTTCTATGGGGAGCTGTAATATAGCGGGATATCTAAACTACTCTTCAGTAGCAAGGAGGATACCATTAATGTGAGAAGGCAGGTGGACATGAAGGGATGTAAAGACTCTGTTAGGTGAAATGGACCAAGTTGTAAGTTAAAAAAATACCATGAAAACTTGAAAAGCAAAGTTGGAAGAACCAGGAGGAAAAAAAGAACAGCAAAATGGTATTATCTATGTTGCACCTGGGCTCTAATATGTCAGAAGCCATTTGCTCAGCTGTGCCAAGTTATAGCAAGCCCAGATTTTCACCTGATGAAGACATGGCTAATGTTAATTTAGGGCGGGAATGGCCCAGATGCTGTTAACAAGTTTTAGTTTGCTCAGCATTTCTTTTAGGCAAGACATTCCCAGCAGCTAAACATTTTAAATGAGATAACTGCTATGTTGATTGGAAATAGCTAGATCTCTCTAAATAAATTTAGGTAAGACATGGATGGATTTTGAACTCTCTATTCTGAACAACAGGAATAGGTTGTTGGAAGCTCCGGTGATACTTTTCACAGTATTTAGGCAGCTTAATTTAATACACAGTGTGTGAAGTGTGCTTAACTCTAGTCAGAGGAGTTCTAATAAAAACAGTAGATCTTGCCACACATCTTGCTACAGATTTTATAGTGGAATAGAACATGCGTGGATGGTAAGCATTATAAGTGAGGCACTCCTCCATATAATTTTTATTATATTTATAACCTTAGTTCTTTCAAATAATTCAAATACATTTTCTGTTATTTCCACAAGCATCTAAAGGAAGCTTGCCTAAATGACAAGGGCTTTTGATCATAATCCATCTCCTAACCCATATTGATTGTTCAATGCATGTTGGCAAGGTAGATTGTGCAACATTTTCCTTCAAAATGGACTGATAAACAGACGAGTGGATAGCCTGATTATGTATTTTATTATATTCCAATATTTTTTTGGTAAAAATAAATTCACATTCAAATAAGAAAATGAAACACCACCTCTCATATACTTTAGGGTTATGATCTGAGCTGCAAAATCCCAACAATCATTAGGGAGCAGCAAAGTAGAGATATTTAAATCACTTTGTTGCCACCCAGCAGGCATTCAGATTTATTACCCTGAGGTGTTTTTGTTTGTTTGTTTTTTTGCAGCTAGAGAAAAAAAATTGCAGGGTTTTTAATGTAACACTGAATACTACTACTTTTACTCCAGTTTGCCTGTCTCCAATTGTGCCCCACTCCTTTTTTTTTTTTATTGTGGGGCCATTTTAATGTGATGAAGAAAACTCTGCAATGGGCAGCATGTTTTGAGATAAAGTTTCAGATGAATTCTTTCATGGTTTTCACTTGGGACAAATTTACGCTTTTCATTCTAACCGATGAAATACGAAAGCTGATGTTCACTCATCTCGGTTTTATTTTAAAAATCCATGGAGAGATGATACTTTTTATAAAGTATAAGTGGAGTTTATTTACAGAAATAAGAAATACACTTCAAAGAGACCTCTCCTTCTTGGAATTGTTGTGGTTCGCCGGCAGCCGGTGCAGACGGCAGCAGAGTTGGACAGTGAGGAGGAAAGGGGACCAGTCAGGCAGTCTGGAAAGGACTTGGACGAGGGTCCTGTGTCCGATGCAGGGATGGGGCCAGGACCATCTGGAAGTGGGGTGATGCCTTCAGAGCCTTTGGAGTCCGGCAGCAGCAAAGCAGAGGACCCAGGGAGCCTGTTCCCAGTGTGCGTGTGCGCAGAGTTGCTAGAAGAAGACAGCAGCTGAAGCTAAAGGGGCAACTCGGGAATAAGGCTGGGGGGTGATTGCCCCTCCCATTAGGGATAAAAGTCAGACCTCAATGACGAAAGCTTTGCTGGAAGCAAAGTAGTTTGATAGATTCCGAGTCCTTCTTGAAGCTCTGGTTGTTTTTTTCTGGTATTTCGGTTGGTTTCTGTTATAGTTGGATACTTCTGTTTTTGGCAACATTCCACAGCATTGAAAGGCATGTGCTTATCTTGGGGAACTGTTTATAATTAGTTCTGGCTGGGAATGAAAGTAATTCCCAGCATTGCAATAACATAGGTTTTGCTTTTAAAACAAGTTTGTGTTTAAGTACGTTTGATGAAGCCTGGGTCAGAACAGTAACATCATATAATCATGTGACATAGCAGGATCATATAGGCAATACATGAAAGATCAAGGAAACTTCTGTTAAGGACATGCCCATATTGCCTTATACCAGGCGTCTTCAAACTTGACAGCTTGTGGACTTCAACTCCCAGAATTCCTCCTCCAGTCATGTTAGCTCAGGAATTCTGGCAGTTGAAGTCCACAAGTCTTAAACTTGCCAAGTTTGAAGACCCTTGTTTTATACAAAGAACATATTCTAAACATTACGGGTGATATATGATGCCAGTGGAATGAAAAGGACACGTCCACATTTAAGTTCTTCAAAACCAGGGGAAAAAGAATACCATTATAGACTGTTTATGTTATTTCTGTCCAAGGTGGTGTACAGCAAGTTGGTGCTAACAAGAGTGGCACCCTCAATTATTGTTTTCATTTCTTTCCAAATAAAAATTGCCCTGGACTCGTGAGGTAGTCATGTCTTGTAAGATCCCAATGTTCACATGAGATTATATGAAATTTGTTTGTCCTTAATTTTAAAGTCTCTTTAAGCATTTCCTAAAAGGATGGCTACTTCCCTGTTGCCATTTCAGCCCTTTTGGGTATTTAAAAAATATGTATAACAGGACATTATGTCCAAAGGTTTTTCTCCTATGGATTTCTTCTTTTGAATGCAGCAAATCCACTGAACCAGAAAGATGTGTTGCCAATGTGAGACATAACCATAAAAACCAATTCTCAGCAAAGAACCTACTCCATAAATAATGTATTAGAGAATCCTAACTTATGGGTTCTCTATGCTACTTTACAACTGGTTCTGTTTACTGCTAAAGGACAATGTTTAAATAAGTCTGAGAAGTTAGTCCTAGTGGGATTCACAGATCAATCGACAGCCTTCATCAGATGAAGGCAGCAAGAACTGTATTTAAAGGCTTTAAGCAGTGTTCAGTTTAAATGTCCTGAACATCCAACAGATAAATTTTAATTGATTCACTGGAGCAAAGGGACAGGCAGTTTTCATTTAACACCTCTAATGCATCTTTTAAGCAAAGTGGTTGTTAGGCGTGTGATCAAACCACTTAGAGACAGCAGTTCCAGTAGTACTGGTTGTGTTGGGCAAGGACACTTCTCCTGCCCTGCTGCACCCACCTCCACTTCAATTCCTCTTACTGGCCTCTGCTTCCCACAACCATATCTGCCATTTTGGCCACCCTAGACTCTGCTGCCTACCCTTGCTGCTTCCCATCACTCTCAGTTGATCTTCACCATCTTCTTCCTCCTGCTATGATGAGGCCAAGGAACTGCTGAACCTTTGCAAGAAGGCCACATGGGACATCAGGGAGGTGGGAGGTTATAGAAATGCATGCTGCCGATCCCAAATGCAGTGGGCTACCAAGCACCCAAATGTTAATTATGTGACTGTGGAGATGTAATTTTAAGGAACAGTCAGCACCATCATAACTTTGAATGATCACTGAACAAATGGTTCTGTATAATCAGCATTTAAAAAAATATTTTCATGCCAAGAAAGGCTCTAGGGATATAAGCTCAAACAGTAGATAGTTATATACTTATCTACAGTTAATGTGATTACTACTGATCTATATTAGTCTTCTCTGCTGTGGTGACAAAGGCACTATGGGAACGAAATTCAGGTCATCTTGAGATAATCGTTTAATTAATCTCATCTACATAAATGCTAAGCACAGTATACACATGGGAATCAGAATATTCTGTATGTATATGGTACAATTGCACACACAAATATGTATGTATGTATGCATATAATTGCAAACATCATTCTTGTACTAATGTTAAGAAATTGTCATTAAAAGTCTGCATTTTGTTTGAGATACTCAACGTACTTAATGAATCAATTGTTTTGTGATATGTCAACCAGAGATCTGGACACCTGCCAGTATTTTAGGAGCCTAACATAGATTAAAATGTGTCTCTAGATTCACAGAAATAAAAACAACAACCTGGAAATGTCTGCTAATTCTATCAATTTTCTTCTTGCAAACTGGAGTAGAAGTAGAAGATAAGAAACTAAAGAAGCTTACTGAGATTCAGAATTAACAATAGTCTGCTTTAATGCTCTCCAGGTATTCTGGATTATAATTTAATTTTCTCAACTCTAAAGCCCCTTGTTGCATTGTGCTTTGAGAACTGGATTTTGTGTATAAGTTACGAACATCTGAGTTATGGACAACTCATACTTGCAAATGGGCTGCCTATTACTAAAAATGCCAGATGGCATTTTTCTTCCTCAAGTTAATGAAATACTGAAGCCACATAATGTTTTCATGTACTACTGAAATCACACATTTTTAATACACAGTTTGTTTTCAGCAATCTTCGACGTGTTGTAAAAACATTGCACTTTGCAACATTGCTTCACCACTTCGTTGGCTCAAGAAACAATACCATCCGCCATTTTTAGCAATAGACAGTCTGTTCATAAGTACAAGTCCCAACTTAACATGTAAGTTCAAGTTAAAGACAGACTTAGGAATAGAATGCCTTTGTTGCAGAAAGTGCATTGCTAAACAAATGGACCCTGTAACCAAACAGGACGAATACTAGAACAGCAGTTTACACAATAATGTTTGAGTGGTGGTATTATCAACATTTTCGGCAGACCATCTTCTCCTGATTTGTTTGCTAGCATTAGAAAGTCCAAATAGTGGATTGTATCTTGAGATGAATGAAGGCAAATATACAAGTCCCAGGATAATGTTGCAGGATCCAATCTGGGTCAGTCACAGGACCAGAGATTTAGTTTGAGCTGGAGTCCATTCTCAGGGAACTTCTCTCTCACCACATTCTGATGGGCTCCAGGATGAGTCCGAAAGCTCAGAAAACTAAACCTCAGGTTCGGGTTACTTATTTTGAGAACCATTTGGCAAGCATTCCACCAGAATTATCTCTTCTCCATTTGAGTATATTGCTAATATCATTATGGCTATACATGTACATAATATGTAAGGTAGATTTTTCATGAACATAGGAGAAATTTTCATTGCCAAATGAGTATGAGCAGTCTATATTATTCTTAACCATTGCACAGTAGTTGCATTTCAAAGAGGAGAGATACTTTCTCATGGTGTAAGTAGATTATTATTTGTTTAGATATCAAAGTTTGATATATTATTGACCTTATAAATCATATTATATAAGGTTATTACAATAAGCCATATATTGGAAGATAATTAAATTGCTCATGGACTCCATCATTCTATTTAGCACCTAAAACCTTCTTTTCTTCTGTGACCCAGATAATTCCACTGCGATAGTAATACCTTGTGTGAAGTCTCACACTGCTCCTTAAAATGCTACTGTTCAAAGAGGCAAGCATGTATTTATAAAGATGGCCACAGAGCCATCATAAATCCATGGCTCAACCCTTATTTTTCCATTTCTCAATGAGGCCTTTTTCCTTAACACTTTACATATTATCAAGCACGACCCATATTCTCTTCTAACTTTCCATTCATTACTTTGTTTGGAACTGTGCCTACCTGCCCCCACAGAAGAGGTGGACTCAGTGGTAGAGATTATTTTGGGAGGCCAGAGGGGACAGTAGCAGTTAATCTTCTGGTAAACATGTTCTCTGATTGAATATACCCAGCAGGAAAGCCACTTTAGGTAAGTGCCCATAGCATGCTCTCAAAACTGCAAATGTGCCGTTTCCCAAAGGTTGGAACCTGGGGTGCATGTCTTCCTAATATCTCAGGATTGAAAAGTCCTCTTGAAAGTAGGTAATCTCAAAACCAATTTCTGAGGATGGGTGCTGGGCTATTACAGGCCAATTAACAGAGATTCCAAAGAGTCCCAGACTCTTATTGACAAAGAGGCCACATGGCATATAAATGCTGGAGTACAAGAGCCTTTCTCTTTTGATGTTCAGTCAAATAGTACCTATACATTTTTGTCAGTTTCTAAGCATGAATTCATGGAACCTTGTGCCACATGCTGGTATTGACAATTCCATCATCAATTACAATACATCAAGAAGGAAGCCATTTAGTCCTGGGGAAATTATTGCTATTTGAAAAAGGCAACATAGAAGGGGGAAATAGAAATAGGGATTTTTTTCCCCCATTAAAAGAGAAAGAGGAAAACAAAGAAGTCATGAAAAGAGCATCGTGTTAAGTTGCGCCAGATAAAAAAAGAACCCAGGCTAATATATTTCATAATAATAATGAAAATCTATGTGTCTCTAATTTTGTGAAATAGGTAACTGATTGAAAGCCAGAGGGGAAAGTCTGCATTGAAATGGATTATATTCATCTACTCCCTGTAGAAAAAGCATTTTTCTTATGATGTCTTCTTTTTCTTTATTGACAGATGATTTTCAAAGATGACTGTAATTAATACAACAGTATTTTCTTCTCTTAGAAAAGTAAAACTTTTGGTGTTTAAGACAGAGTAAATGTAGTTGTACTACTAATACTAATTTATCTGAGCTTGGAGAATTTAAAGCCCAGGTTTAACATTTTACAGAACACCATAAATTTGCTTCTCTCATTACTTTTTCAGGATCCCAAAGGGGTATGTACTGTTGCTTCTGATTCAGTTTCTTGCAGGTGCAGGAAAAATGTATTACAGCTTAAAGTAAGATTTATCAATAAATAATATCCACTCTGAAAAAATCCCATTTTGAATTCTTTCTTCCACTTTCCCCTACAAAATAGGAAGTTGCATCCAGCAAATATACATCTTAGGTGTGTTGTGTGGCTATGTAGATCAAATATCAAGAATTTGATATACTACAATTTTGTCCTGGTTATGTGGGTTGGTGGGTTGGTATCTAATGCCTTTGGAGTACAGTAGGCTATGGTGGTTAAACTGTTAACTTGGCTATCAAGAAGATCTAGGCTTAAATCCACCCTACATGAGGCTGTTAGGTGACTTGGGCACATCATTATCTAACCCAACCACAGTACTGTTACTAGGGGAAGAGTGGAGAGAACAATGGTAATACAGTATGTGTTGCCTTCAGCTCTCCCAATAGGTGAGATACAATTGAGTGGGAGTTGAAGAAACACAACTTGCTAAAAGAATGCAAATGACCAGCTGTCTGCAAGGAGTATAAATCCTTCCATTCTCCCCCATCCAGTCAGAACTGAAGAAGCTTCTTGGATGAGAAACATCTTCAAAGAAAAACTGGAAAGTCCAGTTGCCTCTTGAAAAAAGCACCCGTGGGAAGAAAAATGATACAATGAAAGGGTTCCTCAAAACAGAAAATTTTAACAACAATTCTTCTTTATACTATGAAACTAATGTCATAGGGTTGGTGCATACGTTTGGTAACTGCTGTGGCATTTATTTTTCTACTCCCCAGGGTAGTCATTAGATCAACAGCATCCAACCACCTAACTTTTATTGTGTTTATGCTGATATTATCTCTAAATGTCAGAGTAGCCTCACCTAGAAATTAATTGAGAAATTAAACAACACGCCAAAAGGTCCATGGAAGTGTGTATTGAAGCATAAAAGCAAATCCAAAATTTTCAAGCTATTCTTTACATTCACAAAGAGCTTCTCTGTTAACAAACATGAGGTCCCTTCCTTTTCATCATATTTTAGATAGTCATCTCCATGATTTAAATGAATGCATGAAACATTGGCCACTTTCTACATTGAATGCTAGCAAAGAAATATATACTGTGGTTCCCTTCAGCCAACTTAAAAGTCCATGAGCAGATCTTTCAAGTGGTGAATTCTTTTTATTAAATGGTGCAGCTGTAAATAATCACAATATTTGAAATGCCATTTTACTTACATCAGCAAGGAATACATTCTACACATTTCACAATACCCCCTAAAGAGAAGGTAGAATGCTTCAGAAGCATCTGCAACGTGCCACAATGCCCATGGTTAACATGATCATGCAGGAGAAAGAAGAAGACCACAAAGTGGAAGAGAAGAGAATACAGTATCTCTATTATAAAGAATAATTCAGCTTCTTCTATTGGCAAATTACTCTATACCCATCATTTTATGAATTACACCTTAATTTGTAAAAAAAATGTAGTAATATGCTTAATGATGAGCAAAGCAGAGGAAAGAGAGAAGATATGCACAGCTAAAAATTAATGTCTGAAATACTGACATGATTGGAGAAGTTTATTCTGTGCTTAGCCCTCTATTTCTTCTTTATTTGTATTTGAACTTACAATGTAATGTTCTAAGCATGACCCATATACAGTAATTTCCCTCCATTGCTACACACATGAAAGAAGTTATCAAATTATACTGTACATGTACAAAACAACAGCACTGAGCTGAACCAAAACCTGAATGTATTTTGCTCAACAAACAATATTTTTTATACTTTGTGGTAAATCAAAACATGATTTATTTGCTTCTAGCTTAGGACAGATCCCAAGCGAAACCTTGCTTAAACACATCACAGCTCAGTATAGGATGAAACAGATTAGAAAGTCAATCTAGCCATGCTGGCACTGTTCCAGCCACTCCTTGCCATAAAAAAATAGAACCAAACATCCAGAATGTATTTAGACTAGTATTTATAGTTCCAATTAAACAATCATTGAACACTTACTTACTGTTTCAGCAGCAGGTATTTCAACATTATAATGCTCAAAAGAAATGATGAAAGCAGTTAATACCTAATAAGGGAAAAGAATATTTTCTTTGGGATCAGTTTACCTTCTAATTTAGTTATGATTAGAAATTCCAGAATGACTTTTAAATAAGCCTTTTCTCTGTTTGAATAAGAACCAGGTATTTGTTTAGATACATTTTGAGATAGGTTTTATAAGCACAAGGCAATATAAATGATTATTTTCCCACATATTATTTTAATGTAGAATTTTATGTTGTTTTGTTTAAAAAAAACCAATTATTAACAACTTGAATAATAATACAAAGAAAAAGCTTGATGATTCAAAGACACAAATTGTTACCCAAATGCATAGATAGCATGTTATTTTCATCTGTTGCCAAACTACCTTTTAATGGTAACTTGAAATTAATAATAGAAGAAGAGCAATATATTTTTGGACAAATCACAAACCACTGAAAATGGGTTTGTTTACTTAAAAAACTGTAGGCTAATATGTCCACCTTAATTGAAAGCCTAATTATACGAACCAAAAACATGTTCTGTGGATTTCACTGGGTTTCTCCCCCTTCCTTTTTTATGCGCATAGAACTGAGGATCAATCTATGTTTTAACAAACTGCCTTGTAACAAAAAAGAGTGAGTAGAAAAAGAGGGCACAACTTGTTTAAATAATAAAACATAAATAGGAAAAAAACCCAAATAATTCTGCCATTTATTCACAAATATTTTTACATAAATATACCAGAATTAGCTTTCTAACTCCCTGTATATCTTTTTCACAACTACCATTCTCATCAGTGGTGGGATTCAAAAAAATTTACTACCAATTCTGTGGGCGTGGTTTGGTGGGCGTAGCGTGGTGAACGTGACAGAGGAAGGATACTGCAAAATCCCCATTCCCTCCCCACCCCACTAAGCTGCTTTCCAGTTCCGTTTTACTGTGCAGGGCAACAAAAGAAGATCAAGCCAATCAGCTGGGACTCGGGAGGCAGAGAATAGATGGGAGCGGAGCCAGTCAGAGGTGGTATTTGCCAGTTCTCTGAACTACTCAAAATTTCCGCTACCAGTTCTCCAGAACTGGTCAGAACCTGCTGAATACAACCTCTGATTCTCATAATAGCAAAGTAATATGCTCTCGAAAGCTGATTAAAATGGCCACAGAGGGGCTGTTTGGTTTCATACATTCCTGGACCCTTTGTTAAATGCCAGTTAGTGGAAGTACAGATTACAACAGTTTGCTTAATGATCATTCAAAGTTACAATGGCACTGAAAAAGTAACTTAAGACAATTTTTCACAGTTATGACCATTGCAACATTCCCCATGGTCACATGATTTACACTGGGATGCTTGATAAGTGACTCACATTTATGATAGTTGCAGTATCCCAGGGTCATGTGATCACTTTTTGCAACTTTCTGACAAGCAGAGTCAATGGGGAAGCCAAATTCAGTTCACAACCATGTTAGTAATTTAACAACTGCAGTGACTCATTTAACAAATGTGAAAGAAAAGTCAACCGGAGATCAGTTATAATCCGCTTGCAAATTTCTTAATTTCCTATTTAGTTTATAAATAGAAACTATTTTTTTCTGCTATTGAAAATGGATTTAATGGACAATGTTTACAATAATTGGCAGCATTTATCCAACAAACTAATACACAATGCATCTAATAAAAACTTTAATGGGGCACTTCTAGGGAGTTTCAGGAGACTAGGCTAGATGGAAAAACAAAACCACACCCACTTCAGATGAAGGCAAAAGCATATCCTTTTTATACTGATGCCAGGAAAACTATTTGGATGTCAAGCTTGGCTTATGGGAAGTTATGCGGGTAGTCCTTGATTTACGACAACATTGCAACTAGAACTTCCATAGCTAAGTGATGCAGTCATTAGGTGAATCATCATGAGAACAGGTTCGATTTTATAACCATTTGTTGTGGCCTGTCGACCGCCAGCCCATTCAGCAGCTGAATCAGAGGAGGAGGAGAAGTGGGTGTTAGGGTCAGCAGCAGGACAACCTGAGAGCTCTGAGGGGAAAGAGGGAATGGAGCTGTCAGAGGGAGGGAGGGAGGGAGGAGAGAGAGAGGGGAGGCAGAGCCTGGGCCATCTGTCAGCCCTCAGATGGAGAGTCAACAGCCCTAGGTCTGGAGGTGGTTGATGAAGAAGAGGAGGAACAGCTGAGTCTAGTGCCTAATACTTGGATGCGCAGAAGGCAGAAGAGAAGAGAGCAGTGGAAATGTGTGGGCCGCTCCTTGGGAAGGAAGATCCACCGCTACTAGCCCCACCCTAGCTCTGGGGATAAAAGGCAGGCGGTGATGAATAGATGTGGCAGACAACTATTCATCTTCCAGACAGACAGACTTGTTAGACTGCGAGAGAAACTTTTTGCTGGGGCTGCCGGCATTCCTAATAAAGGAAATCACATGACCATGGAGACATTAAGACAATTGTAAGTGCAAGGACCTCTTGCAAGTCACTTTTTTCAGTGCTGTCATAATTTTGAATGGTCACTAAACTAATGATCGTAAAGTGAAGATTACCTGCATTTTTCCCTGTGGAAACAAAACAAACCTACAAATGAGCTTACGGTGCTACCCTTTTTAAAAAAACTCCCCGAATGTCTTCAACTAGCAAATTAAAACCCCATCTCATTAGGTGTGTGACCTGACTATATATTTTTTTCTATTCTAGTCCTGGTTTCCCACAAAAAAACATTTATTATGGCTTTCAGCCACCTACTCAGCCTACACAAATCTTGAGCTGCACTGATCCTCCCATTGCCTGGGTTACATGTCACTTCCCATTCCTGTACAGATGACTGGAACCTGCCTAGCATCCTTCTTCTGGTATACAGGCTTTTCTGAACATGCATTTTCAGGCAGGGAGAACTCTTGCCATGCAGGGAATCATTTTTTTCATAGAGTCACCTGTTTCCTATCAACATTTAAAAACAACAAAACGATTATGACAAAACTTTCAAGAGACCAAAAAAAAAACCCCACCTGTTAAGATAAATGTTAAAGTAGTTTCAGTTTCTATTTCCCATTAGCTTTTCTTTAGAACATAAAATTTGGTGGGATTAAAATCCTGTTATGTGCTCTTGTCTACTTTCCTTCGCAACTACCTATTTTTTGGAATATCAGGTGCTTGCCACAATTTATATGCCCCTCTCCTGTGGCTAAGTTACCAATTTTCTCTGGCAGTTTGTACTTTCTGAAAACCTTTCACTCATATACTCTATCAATCCCACCACCCCAGTCCATAAAATGTTACATTTGTGATATGTAATTTTGCCCGTTCTCCCATGGATATCCTTGGAAAGTGATATCATATCTGTCATGACATTGTTGAAAGTTAAAACCCACCCCTCTTCTAGGAAAATGAAATATTTTAGGATATACTAAAAAGGCAGAATATTTCCCCTAAAAAGAAAAGTAGAAACTCAGAGATGCAGAAACTCAGCCCCTCCCATTTTGCTAATAGACCATTACTCTGGCAGAGGCCACTCTATTTTAATAACAAAGATCTACTCCAGGTAGAGCTATAACAGGAATTGCCCAAAGCCCTTTCATTACATCATTATCCAGCAAGGCACAACCAAGCCTGGGACTCAGGACAGCCTACAAAGTTGCCCCTGCATGTGAGTCTGACAACCAATCAGAATACAAGCTCAAATTCAAAGCCCAATAGAGGGTATAAAATCAAGGGACTCTCAGCATCTCTGCCCTTCTTTTCCTTCACCCAACATCTTGAAGCATGTGATCATCCTTTTCACTCTGGAGCTCCAGGCCATGTGGTCCTGTCCACCATTAAACCATCTTTCCAAACAGCCTCCATGTTTCCAGTGTCTTTTTCCCCACTTGGAACTGAACCCAGAAGGATAATTCTTCCAACAACATCATCACACAACTGATGTAAATTCTTTTTTTTTTAAACAAATTTTATTCAATTTTTAACAATTTTTAAAACAACTTTTCAGTAGACAGCATGTTCCCGGTCATCACTTTTACATGCAAATATGACAGTAGATCTATATTCATTTTAAACATTTGACTTCACTTCTATTCCATTTTAGCGGACAAAGGGTGAAAGAAATTAATCCTAATCTCAAATCTTAATCTCAATCTGTATAGCCCCCCAGTTCATTTCAAGTTAATTGCAAATATATATACATATATATTTTAAAAACTTCATGTATAAATCTTACAAATAACAATATATTTGCCCATCATATTAAAAATAAAGTTCATCCATATCTATCCTTTAATTGTCTTCACATTGTTAATACTCTTTCATCATTTACAGAATTCTTTTATCCGTCAGATTTGCCCTTTCATCACATATTCTCTCCATAATTCTAAATCCGTACCAATGTTAACACTAAAAAAAAAAAAAAAAACCTAGACTTGCCCCCCTTTTACTACTTTGAAAGTGACACCTCAGTGGTTAATATAGTAGCATAATCATAATCATTCTCTTTAAAACGAAAGATAGAGAAAAAAGAAAAAGAGGAGAAAAGCTCCCTTACAATATATCTCTAATCGGTCGGGTTCTGCAACACATATCCCCCCTAAGATTGATTTATAGTTCCAAAATAATAATAAAATAGCTAATCTTGGTTATTGACAAATCTCATTTTTAGGCATTTTCTAAGATCATTTCAATTAATTCAATTCATCTAATCATCATTTAGCTTTCTTTTGTGAATAAGAAATGAAAAATGTGACCTTTTACCAGTAAAAATTGTCAGTAACCCCTATTGTTTTACACTTTTATAATTACAATATATTCTTATTACCATTTCTTCATGCAGACCCCCCTTTTAAATACGTAACCATTGTCTCTATGCAAACAAGTTCCTTTCTTTATTATGTAATTCCCGTGTCTCTCTATCTTTTGTTCTTGTTTCTTGTTCCTTCTCCTCTCTTTTATCCCGCTATCCCCCCTCTCTATCCAGTTTAAATCCCTCTCTCTCTCTTTACCTTTCTGCTCTCTATCCTTCTGGACCTTTCTATCATGCCTAGTTTCATAAATGTTCCCTTTTTAATTATCTTCTTAAGTTTCATTTTTTTGACCATCCTCCCTTTCCCTTTTATTTGTATTAATCTTTGTGTTAATTGTCTTCTTAAAATGGCTTTCGCTTGTGCTGGCTCCCTTCTCCTCCCTATTATCCTGCTCTCCCCTTCTCTATCCAGTTTGAATCCCTCTCTCTCTCTTTACCTTTCTGTTCCCTTTCCTTCTGAACCTTTCTAACATGCTTAATTTCGTAATGTTCCCCTTTTAGATACTTTCTTAGGTTCCGTTTTTTAGCCACCCTTCCTTTCCCTTTTATTTGCATTAATCTTTGTATTAATTGTCTTTTTAAGATGGCTTTCTCTTGTGCTGGCTCCACCCTTTCCAAGGCTCCTTCTTTATTCAGCATTTGAATGCCCATATTTTCTGCACATGCCAAGTTAGTTCAGTCACTTCCTGTAACAGTTCTTTCATACTTTTAAACTCCATTTTTAATTCTTTGGATGACCACCAAAATTTTAATTTTCCTTATTTCTTCTTCTTCTTTAAATTTTCTATGATCCTAACCCAGGTCCAGAGTCTATATCAGTATCACCAATTAGTCCGGCAATCCGTCTTTGTGTATTCAGGCTTTCACTTTCTATAAGTCTTGTGTCTCTTAAAATGTAACAACTCCAATCCACAAAGGAACAAGATAGTTCTTACTTCTTTAGCTTCCAATTTTTCTCCACAAAGTGGCACTTTCTGCACAGAGTCTTAACCCTTTCCTTTTATTTTAATATTCAAAGTTTTCCAAGCCCCAAACTTAAGTTCTACGCTGACTTCTTCCTTTCCCGGTTCGAAGCCTTATAGCTGTCAAAAATATTTTACTTATTTTTCTTCACTTGGAACTGCGCGCTTCTGTTTCTCTTTTTAAAAACTCATCTTTATCTTAATCCCGGGTGCCTTGATCTTACCATCCAATACTCCCGGTTCCTCTGCTGTCGACTTCTCTCTTTCCTCCTGCAAATCTTAATCCCGTTGAGACCTTCGAGGTGGCCATTTTGACCACCACTTCTTTGATCTTCGGAAAAGACCAGACAAAGGGGAGATCGGCTCCCCTCACTCTGGCTGGCAGATTTCCCTTTCTCCGCCGCCCTCTGAGGCAGCTTCAGCCCCGAACCTTGCAGGATCGGGGCTCTCGCTGAGCCAGGCTGTGTGGACGATCACAAACCGCCGCCTGTTCTCGAGAAGGCCCCAACTGATGTAAATTCTGTCATTTATCTGCATGACAATGACATGAGGCACACAATACCTTTTCAATGGGTTTTGAAGTCAAAATAAAAAATGTTCAGTTAACTTTTGCATCCACAAGCATTATTCAACACTACGCAACTAACAAACTATGTTATACACTAATACACCTGGTATCTTGCAATATGGTACCTGGCACTCTCAGTAAATCCCAGTTTGTGCAAAATTGTTTAGGCAGAGTGCCCACATTTATTTGCAGTATCAATCATGAGTCCTTCAAGCAAGAGTGATGGTGACCTCTAGTGTTTTAAGATTAAATTGTCAGCCCAGACCTCCATTTTCAAAATTGTTTGCATGTGAATGCTTAAAATAATGCCTACAGGCAAGACTTCTAATAATAATTAAAACCTTTAAGAAAATTATTTCATGAAAGTGGGACAAGATTATATATACTCTTCAGCCAGTTGTGAATAGGTAATTTTACTACTATCTTTAGGAAGCAAAGCATAAAAAGAAAAACTGTCTTCATAATTTCTTTCCTTAGAGGATGTTTCTTTTTTTCAATACAAAACAATAAAAAAATGCTAAATATAAAATTAAATCTGCCTGCTGTAGCAGGATGTTCTAATTTCCAAAAGGTTAATTATGAGCTATGCTCATTCTCTTCTGTTTACTTAGTCCAAATTACCCATTTAGTCAATGATAAAAGAAGGAATAATTTATCGTGTTGAATTGGTGTGGAAAACAATGACATCTCTTAAGCAACATAGAAGTAAAAACATTGCTAATGATACCACTGAGCCACAACATAACTTGTAAACCTCAAAAGATCAAGATAAAACTTTAAATTGACTCAGCCAATGCTTTTAAAAGGTCTAGCTATAAAAAAGAAAAGGGGTTTTTTGGAAGAAATTTTCCTCTGTCCACTCCTCAACCTCAGGAGAAAGATGCTAATACAACGGTCTCAGAAGAAGAATTTGGTTACTGGAAAAGTCGAGTAATAGGTGATCCTTTCAGATAGCTGGCATTTACAATACTTTCCGGTATGTTTGTTCTTAAATGAATATTTACCAGCAGCAAAAAGGAAAAGAAGTCTGTTCTTTCCTGCAACTCAAGATTTGTTAGCTTTTTGCAAGGCATTGAAGTGCTGGCTCATTTTCCCAGGCATTTGGGTCAGGGGGTTGGATAAGCTCTGTTGCTCTTGGTGGTGAAGCAAGTCAGTGACTTCTTTGGGGATTAATTGGTGGGGTTGTTGGTTTAAATCTCTTTTTTAAATGTTGTATTGTATTATTATAAAAACCCAAGTGGTATTATTTTAAAATACGAATGATACATTTGATTGAATTGTTTGGATACAGTGGTAACCATACAATGTTGACTGGAGGTTATTAACATTCCAATGATTTAGATAGCTTACACCTTTAAAAATAAAGAAAACAGGTGGATGTCAACATTAACTATGATTTCTAAAATATTAATGTTGATAAGCAGAAAGTTGCTTAGATTTTACATCTAGAGTTAAATGTGGCATCGAGGAACAACTGCAAAATACATTAAAACGTGTATTAGATGCTAAAGTTTAGTGTTTAATATTAAAGTCTCCACTGTATTGCTATTTACTGTTGTTTTTGCATATTAAAAAGGGAAAACAGAAAGAAGAAAAAAATTAAAAATGATTTGGTTTTCAACTTCCCCCTTTCTTGTGCCACTATCATGCTGTGATATTTACTAGCATTCTCCATTATTTATAAGCCAGATCTCTCCCTCCTTCCCTCAGATTGTTTTCCTGATCTGACAGAATCCAGGGGAAAGAACGATGCATAAAACAAGGATTGAGCAGCTGCCTAAGCTTTTCAGAAGTTCCTGAAGGAGACAGAATATAAATTAGATTCAACCTGGAAGTAAGGAAGAATTTCCTGACAGTGAGAATGATTAATCAGTGGAACAACTTGCCTTGGAGTTGTGGGTACTCCATTACAGGAAGTTTGCAAGAAAAAAAAAAAGGACAACCAGTTGTCCAGGATGTTATAAGGACTCCTGACTTGGGCAGGGAGTTGGACTAGAAGTCCCCCAAGTTCCAATCCACCCCTATGAATCCATGAAATATGTCAGTCCTGAAGAGGCTACGCCGATGTGACAAACCTCACAGCCGCCACTCGCACGCACGCTACAAAAAGTTTTGCAGGGTCCTGGGATATGCTGAAGGCTTGGAGTGGAGCCGTTTTTGTGAAAGGCAGGAAAATAGGGAGGGAGAAGGAGAGGGAGCTTGAGATGACAGGCAGGAAAACCCTCCATTCCGAACACTGAAGTTTTGGAATTGAGGCTTTTTGGCAAACAGGGAAGAAAATGGGGAGGGGGAATTTTCCTGCCTGCCATCCTTCCCCTCAGTCTGTGATAAGCTTGTGGAATAGCTCCTTTTGGCTGCTACAGAAGCGGCCCAGTGGAGTGGCAAGGGTGCCCGTGGGGCACTCCTCTCGGGCACTAAAGAAACGGCCCAGTGGACAGGCAAGGGTGCATGGGACGCTTTCAGCTGCTAAAGAAGGGGCCCAATGGAGAGGCAAGGCACGTGGGGCGTTCCTTTAGATAGAAGCAGCCCAGTGGCTGGGCAAAGCACATGGGGGGTAGAATTAAGACACCCCTTGAAAAGATGGCCTAGCCATTTTTGGGGGGGTGTCGAAAAAAAATAAGGCCCTGTCTTATTTTCTAAGAAACATGGTACTTCTTACAAAATAGCTTGAAGCTCTCTACATACAATTTCAGTACTACAGTAAACAACAGCAACATAAAGCAATTAATGGAAGCCATTTACATTAAGCTAAATATAACCTGGGGGGGGGCAATTTTATCCCAGCCATTCACCTAGAGAATGTTGCAAAAGAAGAAGGGCCTTGGTAATAGCAGGGTACCAGGGAGGCCCAGCTCAGACAGCATCAGGATGTTCTCTTGCTCTCAGTTCTGCCAAGAAGGCTGAGGAATATATTTACTTACAACGTATTTTTGCCTTCTTTTCTCTAAAGAATTATGACACAGGAAATCTATACAAAGAGTCTCTGAGTTAGTCACAAAAGGTCTGCCTTTGCAGAAAAATCCAATAATTAATTTCCTGACTACTAAATCATCTTTTCATAAACTTCGTCCAGTTACTCAGTATTACTTTCCATTGAATTTCCTTCTTGGGTAGGGAGTCCTTCACAATCCCCTGGCCTCCTGTTAATTATTCCTCTTCCGTTAGTTCAATCTCTTTCCAGTCAATAAGGTTTATGAGGGGGGAAATTAAGTTTAGAAGTGGGAACTTATGATTATGAACTACAACTCCCAGAACCCTGGCCAACTCAGCCAATAGCAAGTACTTCTGGGAGTTATATCTCAACAATATCTGGAAGGCAGTAGCTATCCCACCCCTGCTGTGCAGTAAGTGAACTTCTTATGGCTTCTTCAACCTACACACACAATGGTGCTTGATTAAGATTTTTACAAGAGCCTTGATAAACATGAGTTCATCTGAACTGCTTCCATGCAACTGAAGCCTAATGCAGGTTGGATACAGAATAGCAGGGATCATGATGGGATGAGTAGAAATGTTCAAGTGTAAGCTGCTCACTCGGAGACATTGAATGCAATCAAAATATCATTCTGTCCTTCACATCAACAGGGTTCTGAATTTCCACCTTCTTGTCTACAGAAGCTTCTTTATTTATTGGCCATTTTCCACTCTGGTTCTCCATGTGAGTTTGCACATGGAAAAAAGGTGATTCTGCCATTGTTTGTGAAATTCTGTTGGCACTGATTGTTAAAATGAAGTCAGTGGGAAGTTCTGTCATTTTCTCTCATTATGGTAACCACTCTACAAATACAATCATTTCATACATAGAAATAAATGTTCCCTGCATTTTTGTGGAGGGTGGGGGATGGGATGTAGAGGGTTGCAGGTCCAACCCTGACATTCCCAGGTAAGTCTGGAAAACCCTCCTGTATGAAATGTCACTGCTTGGTCAGAGCAGACAAAGCTGAACGAAGTTGAACTGTTTATTTGAACTAAACAGAGAAGCGATTTGACTTCCTATAAGAATATTTCCTGCGCTTCCAAAAGCAGCACTTATGTTTTCTGAAATAACTAATCAAGTTCATCTTTTTTTTAACAAGCAGTCATTCTTTTTTTTAATCCTGTTGATACTGTTGTCTGAAACTGAAAGCTGATGTGTATTTTCAATGAACTTCCAAGCATCACCCTCAAGTAGTTATGAACCAATGTAATAACTACTCACATGTGTCTCTACTTCATCAGCTGGGACTCTGGATCCTAGCCAACTAGAACTCCCTCTGGGTAAGCAAACAATGAGCAATAAAACAGTACCCAGTCCTGCCCTCATCTCCATCTTATCCTTGCCACATTTGTTTTCATGGCTGCTCTCCCTTCCAACTAAAACCTGTCACAGTGAAACACAGCTGCACAAACTTTATTTAGAAGGCTCCATGTAAGAACATTGTGGCACTACCAAAGCTTGGCAGCTAAGGGGAAGGTGAGATAGATGATTCCACCCACTGGGGAAATAGTACTAATTCTAGGCTTCCCAGAATTCTCAGGCTTCAGAGGGTGGTTTTACATTCCATCTCGCAGCAGTGGAGCAGAAAGTAAACTGGCTTAACTACTCAGTGTGTCAAATCAGTGAAGGACCATAAGGGTGCCACATCTATCTAGGACTGGAATCAAAGCCTGTGCCAGCAGTAAGCCATAAGGTAAGGTTCCCCTCACACATACATGCTAGTCATTTCCGGCTCTAGGGAACCGCACTCATCTCCATTACAAAGCCAAAAAGCCATCGCTGTCCGAAGACGTCTCCGTGGTCATGTGGCCGGCATGACTAAATGCTGAAGGCACACGGAATGCCTTCCCACCAAAGTGGTCCCTATTTGTCTACTTGCATTTTTACATGGTTTTGAACTGCTAGGTTGGCAGAAGCTGGGACAAGTAATGGGAGCTCATTCTGTTACACGGTGCTAGGGATTCGAACTGCCAAACTGCCAACCTTTCTGATCGACAAGCTCAGCGTTTTAGCCACTGAGCCACCGTGTCCCTTTAAGTAAGCCCATATATCCCCCTATATGGCCCTATGCTAATTCAACATATACTTGAAAGTCTGCTGAGAAATAAAGGTTAAATCTTGATGTTTTAAAGGAATATTACCAGCATGCGTAAAATTAGCATGTTGTAAAGAAAAGTATAAAATGAAAAACCCGTTTGCTTGGCATATCTTTTTTCCCATAGCAAGGCATTTTTGACATCAGAAAAAGTTATTGCAATGTTTTGCCATTTTTAGCAGCCTCAGGAATACATCATCAGTCAAGTGCTATTCAACTGAGTTCAAATTTTAGTGACTCTATGAACAAACATTTGTAATTTTGACCTTACCTGTCATCCACTTTTCCTGTCTTTTGAGAAGCTTTCATGATATCCTTAGCACTAATACTGGGCAGTACCCACCACAGTAATATCCCCAGGGAGACTTTTGCTGATAACTTGACTTGTTCAAGGAAGGGGTTTTTTTTAATGTGAATTTATAGGGAGGATTAGGCTAGACTGCTCTTCTGTGAATTTATTTGTCACTTCCAGCAATCACTCTTAATAAAGGTCTTGATGAAGCTGCTGGTAGAAACTCTTTCAGGAGATCACTACAGACTTTTACATTTTTCACCATTGCCCACTGTGGAATTTTCAGAAGATATATACCCTCAATTCATTGAAAGCCTGCAGTTTCAACTTTCATTGAGGCTAAACAAGAGACTAAATTTTATTATACAACTTTACTTCCAAGAATGCATAATGTAATCCTCTGGTATAGTAAAAGGTCACAGGTCTTATTACTTTAGATAGATGGATTTTGGCAAGGGCAAGGGCAATTTTCCAAGGTTATCTATCTATCTATCATCTATCTATCTATCTATCTATCTATCTATCTATCTATCTATCTAGGGAAGGGAGATAGTCATTTTCACCCACAAAATGGATTATGGTTAAGGTCTTTTTCAGGCTTGCTTCTAGCGACTGGGATGAAAAATATGTGATTAAATTACTGAAATCATTCCCTGAACATGCAGTCTATCATTAATGCATACACTTTTCTAACAGGCTCATAAACTTTTTGTCCCATCTAGCTAATTTCAGATTTTAAAAAATCCCAGATAAGGGTTGAATGACACAGCCTTGCTCAGACATCAGTTAAAGTGCCATTTGCATCAACAATGACAGAGAATGGTTCTACTGTGGGCTACATGGAAGGCTTGTCCAATGCACTGGTGGTCTTTTATGAGGACCACCAGTAAGCAAATCATCAGTAAGCAAATCATCTGGTGATGCTCATACTGTATATGCAAACAACTTATTATTATTATTATTATTATTATTATTTATTAGACTTGTATGCTGCCCTCTCTCCCTAAGGACTCAGGGCAGCTCACAATATAAAACGCAATACAACAATTTACTTAAAAAATAAGTACAAACCCAATATCTGTCTAACTAGGCATAGCATTCAAAGCAACTTTGTGAATTTTCCAAAGGATATGTGTTGACTTTCCAAGGATTCTTCAAGATTTAATTGTACTGACATTGGGCATCATTGTAAAGACAGTTAACCTAACAAAAAAAAGATACTGAAAAGAGAACATCATCAGCATCAGTATATGAGATTACATTAGTCATCAGAATATTAGTCTTTCTCTTTTTAAATTCGTTTAATGGTCAAGAGGCAATTGACCCAACATGTATAGCATTTCTGACATTCATTTTATTCCTTTTAAAAATATAAATTCCTGTTCTGCAATAAGAAACTAGTTACTCCCAAGCAACAGTCTTGAGCAGCAAAATTCCAATTTATTCTTGTACTTATAATACTATCATAGCTGAAATGAGTTTTGGCAATGATATATGCTCAGATTATTTCCTTTTCAATTAGAATTGGCAAATCATTTTTACTTTGCTTGGTTTTTCATTCTGCCATAAATGAGCAAATATAGAAGCAACTGTAAAATATGGGAATGTAGAAAAAAAGAAATATGATTGTGCATTTATTTTATTTATTTGCCACCCATTTTCTTTCAAATGGTTCTGAGCAGTTTACAACATAATAAACATTTAAGAACATTAAAATTAATTTACAGCGTAACTATGCTTGGTTGGCAACTTTGAGAGCTGAAATCTCAGCATGTAGAGGGCAGCAGACTGGAGAAATCTCAGATAACATCGATGAAAGTGGGGATGGAGAAAACTTGCTTTC
Organism: Naja naja; assembly: GCA_009733165.1. Taxonomy (NCBI): domain Eukaryota; kingdom Metazoa; phylum Chordata; class Lepidosauria; order Squamata; family Elapidae; genus Naja; species Naja naja. The sequence continues at coordinate 61,864,274 of CM019149.1, read as the reverse complement.
CACCTGTTCCCATTCCCTTCATTTTGCAACTTCAGCAGTTCTGGCTGGCCACATTCTACTTCTTTCTAGCAATATTCTTGGCAAACATTCTCTCCAACTAATCATTACCCTTGAAAAACTTCCTGGGAGGAACTGCTTGAAGAACTTCCTGGGTATAATGCCAGATTATTTGCCTCTTTACATTAATTTTGCTCTGCTTGGGTGGGGTATAAGGGAGTGGATAATGTTTATAGAGGATCTCAACCAAATCTCCATCTCCTGAAGAGAAATGCCATTAGACCAAGTCTAAATGCAAGGTAGTTGGAAAAGAAACAAGACTCATTTGTCTTGGTTTCAAATGTCATCAGCAGGAAGCGGATTTGTTCTTATACGCTGAAATGTGTCTAAAACAAGCTAATTTAAACAACCTAATCAGCTTAATCAGAGTTTGAACGCTTCCAACTAATTTATAGTTTATGAACTGGCAAGACCAATATTTGCATCTGTAGGTTCTTTGTAGAGGAAATTTACAAATTTCAAATACTAGGCTATCTGTTTGGGCTGCAAGGACTCCAAACAGATGTGTAAGAGTGCCAATGCAACTAAATACTTTACAAAAATAATTCTGCATTTCTAACTGGCTTCATAGCAGATTCAGCCTTTAGGCCTAAAGTAATTTTATTTATTTACTTATTTTATCCCACATTATTTTTAAAAATACTGAAAGCAGCAAAGAAGCAGAATACCCCTTCCTTCTCCTATTTTCCCCACAACAACAATTTTATGGAGTGGGTTGAGTTCAAAGAGAGTGACTGTCCAAAGTCACCCAGCCAGCTGTCGTGCCTAAGACTGGACCAGAATTCACAGTTTCCTGGTTTCTAGCCACTAGACCATGTTGTAGAATCAGTTCCAAGCATGTTACTTAATATAATTTTTGGGTTGCAGTGTATCTATAGAACATTATCCTGGTTGTTTCAGCCTGTATTAGTGTGGGGAAATAGGGAAGGAAGAAGGAAAGGCACTTGGAAACTGGATGTAATGGCGGCTGGACCATAAAATTGTCAGGTCTTAAAATAGAATTAAAATTTGTTCCCCGTTCTAGGAAACAGAAAAGAAAGAATCTGAAAAATATCACGGAGTTGGGCACCTACTGCACTAGGAGGGCTCCCTCAATATTCTTGGTTTTCACCTGGCTATAAAAGGATCTAAAGTTCAAGATGAAAGGTGGAGAACCACATATTCATTTTTCATTATCAACCAATGTATTTATTGTTTTGATCTCTGGCTGTAACAAGTAAGATAAAACATGTACAAAAGTGGCCAAACATTAAAATATGTTTAAAAAGTACAAAAATCAGTAGGAATATTAAAACAGAGTTATTTCAACAAATAAAATAATAGAAAACATTAGGAACTTTTGATAAAATGAGTAGCAACCTATGCAAAGATTGTCAATTTCCACAGTAGTTTCCCCTAGGCTAAGTTAAAAAAATATTCAAATTTATGTGAATCAGGTCAAAATGATTTTTTTTTCAGCAAGGGAGGCTCCAAAATCTTTCCAAATTCCAAAGGGGAAATGAGTAATATCATGACATTTTTATTAAAGTCCATTTAAGGATCAGAAATATTTTTGTGCGTAATTTTTGAGGAGGGTTTATTTTTATTTTTATTCAGAAAAGAGTAAATAAGGGTGAAGGAAAAGGATATCTCAGCTGAATCCTAGAAAAAAAAGAGAATGGCTTTTTGGTTTGTGTTGGAGTATAGGAGCTGTTATGTAGTTGGTCTGTATTAAAACACAACGTGTATAAATTCCTTCCCCTCCTTATTTCCATCCCTATTTTCAACCTGAAAATAAATATTTATATCAGAATATGGAGCTACCTAATGTTGTGTCTCCTTCTCTATCACATTATCTTTCTTGTTTCTTCATGCATAACTATTCATGATGGTTTGACCCATGTACTTCTTTGATTATGTACAGTAGCTTGTTTCCTTCTATTGCATGAATTGTGTTTATGCCTAGACCAAGGATCTTCAAACTTGGCAAGTTTAAGACTTATGGACTTCAACCCCCAGAATTCCTGAGCTAACATGACTGGAGGAGGAACATGACTGGAGGAGTTGAAGTCCATAAGTCTTAAAGCTGTCAAGTTTGAAGACCCCTGGCCTAGATAATTGTATCTAATAATGCAGGTGGATATCCCAAAAGTGTTTTTTCAAGAAGCAACTGGACTTTCTTGTTTTTCTTTGAAGACATTTCATTTCTCATCCAAGAAGCTTCTTCAACTCCTTGGATTCTTGGATGAGAAGCAAAACATCTTCAAAGAAAAACAAGAAAGTCCAGTTGCCACTTGAAAAAAAAACCTTTGGGACAACTATGACCTGGATGGCTGAGAAGCTCCATAGACAAATGCAGGTGGATGGTCTTGCTAACTGAGGGTACACCACAGCTCAACTGGACTTCTTGTTGCATGCCACACAACCAAAGACAATTATGCCCCTCGTGCTTTGCAGTTGATATTGATTCTGGAGATTTTTTAAAATATTTCCAAAAGATGCAAGAGAAACGTGGGTCTTGATCTCTATGGAAACCCTGAAAGCAAGCCCAATTGTGAAGTCCACCACTGACTAGGGACCCTAAAATTTTGCACTCTCTGTTGACAGTAATTTCAATGTTACTGAAAAGATTTACTGTGCTTCATTTTTATTGCTGAGCATCACTGTTTATAGAGGGTGATTCCAGACAACTTTATCACAATAAATCATAACAGTAGGTTATTTAATACAGTCTAGAACATCAGATTGCCTCCTTAATAACAGGCACAGATTCTCTTATTTTGTTACACTTGGAGAAGAAAGTCACTGAACTATCTGAAGAAACACTGCAAAGAGGGAACGCAATTAATTGAACTATAAAGACAGAAGCTGCTACTGACTCATCAAATAAAAGCAGGAAGTGTTGTGTGTTGTTTTTCAAGGAGGCCTGTCATCTTTAACTTTTGCTGTGATTCATCTATCAACCCTATAGATCTAGTATACAAGTTTATTTGAAGCTGCCAATTAAAAGACAGACTTTCATATTTCTGGAAATAGCTGAAGTTTGGAAGATGAGGTGCCTGTAATTTGAGAGAGGGAATATTAGGAGGAGAAACTAATCATGCCTATCATTTAACTAAAACCTCTGGTAATGGATTAATTTCCTCAAATTTCCCCATAGCAACCCTTTTGCTATCTATGAATTCCCCTATTAAAGAGATATAGTAGGTTCTGTGTCTTGGGATAAATGTCCATATAGTTTATTTTTTCTCCTGCAAAAGTCCAGCACAACTTCAATCCTTCCATGAGTGAAGGAAATGGATATTTTGGCTGATTCCTGAATGAAAGAAAGGATCTACTAGTTTCTTGGATTCTGGAAAACTTCACAGAGAATCCTTTGGTCCTGAAGGAAGGAAGGATTACTATCTCCCATGATTTTCAGCACTGTTGACATCACTCTAATAACAATGCAAAATTAAGACAATAGTAGTTTGAAAATTACTGAACTAAAGTAGATAGACATGGCTGCTTTGTAGGAAAATGGCAACATGAAGTAAGGTGAATGCCTTCCCACACACACATACTCTGCAAAGAAATAAAAATAGGGAAAACATAAATTCCACTTGATTGAATCAGTTTTCCATTTGAAATGGTTTTCTGACTCTATAACTGTCTGGTTTGGCTCTACTACCAAACAAGACAGACGCAGACTTCAATGTATAATTAGAACTGCAGAAAAAACAATTACCACCAACCTGCCTTCCATTGAGGACCTGTATACAGCATGAGTCAAAAAGAGGGCTGTGAAAATATTTAGACCCTTCACATCCTGGACATAAACTGTTTCAACTCCTACCCTCAAAATGACTCTATAACAGAGGTGGTATTTAGCAGGTTCTGTGATGACCCAGGGCATGGCATAAAGGCAACAAAGTCAGATAATCAATAGGACTCCATTTATTAGCTCCAACTTTGCCCCCAGTGTCCTGGTTACCTTCTGGCTGGAGAAAAACTCTCCCAGGAACAGCCTTTGGCTGCAGAGAATCAAGTCCAAAATGTGGTCAACAAAAACTGTAACTATAAGTCCAATCAAGGCAAAATGAGGTAATTGGTTCAACAGGGCAGGAGCAAGAATTACAGGCGTGAAGGCACGGCAATACCTCAACATGGTTGGGCCTTGGTGGCTCAGGCTGTTAAATGCCTGCACTTAAGATCCAGCTGTCTACAATTACTGTAGGCTCAAATCCCACCAGGCTCAAGGTTGACTCAGCCTTCCATCCTCTCGGGGTAGGTAAATTGAGGACCCAAGAATGTTGGGGGCAATAAGCTGACTTTGTATAAATGCCGCTTAGTAATAAGCAGGCATATACAATGGAATGAAGGCTATTGCTGAGCACACTGGGTTGTATCCCAAAATTGTAAGCCCTGAGTCTTCGGAGAAGGGCGGCATATAAATGTAATTAAAAAAAAAAGATGCCAGGAACACAGATAAGCAAAGTCAAACTCATGTTTGCTCCCAGCAGCTGCCGCACTCAGCATGCATTTCTTTTAAACTCTCATTCCCAGGTGTGGCTAATGAAGGGAATCAGGACCCTTTCCTTCCACTAAGCCAAGCAACCCACGTTGCTCTCTTTTCCATTCTTCTCTGCATGCCCTATGATGAAGAGGGGGTGGGCCTGGATCTTCGTCTGAACTCCCTCTCCTTTGTTCTATCTCTCCCCTGCTGTGCCCAACTGGATTTTGCCCTTCCCCAGTTTCCTCCACAGCCAATGGAGTCACACTCCCACTCCCTGTCAGCTGTTCATCTTCCTCCTCAGATTCTGATTCCAATAGGGGCATGACAGGTTCTGAACTGTTCTGGAGAACCGGTAGCAGAAATTTTGAGTAGTTCAGAGGACCAACAAATACCACCTCTGACTGGAAATTTCACAGTATCCTGCCCCTGTCATGCCCACCAAGCCACGCCCACAGAACCAGTAGTAAAAAAAATTGAATCCCACCACTGTACTATAGGGCACTGCACACCAGAGCAACTACACATAAGGACATTTTTTTCCCGAATGCCAGCACTCTGCTAAACAACTAACTCCCACAACACTGTCAAATTATTTAGTAAGACTGTATTACTATTATTGTTATCATCCTTCCTATTACCTATCTCTTCCCACTTATGGCTATAACTGTGTTGCTTGTATCTTTACTATTTATATTGTTTTGTTTTCCTAGTATGATTTTACTGCTTATAGTAACCTATGACTATCACTAAGTGTTGTATCTTATGATTCTTGATGAATGTATTTTATTTTTTCTTATGTACACTGAGAGCTTTTGCACCAAAGACACATTCCTTGTGTGTCCAATCACACTTGGCCAATAAAGAATTCTATTCTATTCTATTCTATTCTATTCTATTCTATTCTGAATGATAAACTTTAAATTAGTTTAAGTCTGCATTAAAGAGAAAAAGTTTGAAAAAGGGGAAGTTTTTTTTTTCAAGAAAAATGGGAGATAAAACTCTTTATTATACTGCAATAAACTGAATACATATTTAAATTATAAAAATAATTCCCAAATTTGCATCTGTGCATATTAACATATATAATTATATGCACTTCAGTATCTTCTGTTTCAATATCATAATCTTATTATAAAAGATCAATGTACATAAATCAGAAAGTCTTACCATTTTTTATGAAATCAGAAACATTATAAATTGTCATTATTTCAAAGAAAGTATGTTAGAATCAATTTCATCCTACTTTCCTTCATGTTTAAAAATTACTCCCAGTTTAACATATCAGGCAAGTACTTCCTGTCATTCAGATCATGGTTTGATGATAGTGGGTAAATTCCAATGCTACACTTTTAAATGCACACACAAAACATAAGATTTAGAAGTACTCAATATCCATCAGCTTTTTCTGAGGATGTGCAGCTCTATGTTATTTCTGGAATCCTTCTGACATCCACATTTTTTAGACTTAGTCAAGGTAAAATATTTCTTCAGCATTTGTGAGTCTTCTTGGTCTGGGATAGCACAACAGTGCCCCCTAGAGTATCTGATCAATTGACTCCATGTTGAGAGACTTCAATGAAATTCAGTTTTACACATATTGTGCATAACTGCCCATTCCACTATTATCTTTCAGGCTAAGGAGTGCTTTATGCATAGAACACAAAAAGAATGAGAACTAGTTGGCAAAGAAATTTAAGGTAGGAAATAAGACAAAGGACAAAAGCAATTTAATTAAATTCAGCTCAGATGATCTCTGCCTAGCCTCTCTGCAATGAAAAAGTACGGAAATCCAAGAGCTTACTCAAGGTAGTAATAAGGAATTAGTTTAACTAGGCTGACTGTACTAATTTTATTTGGAACATCATCAATGTTACTATCCCTTTTCCCCATATTCTCCTTTTCCAAATAAACATTTTATATTATAGCTTCTTTGGTTGGATAGAAATATTGCAAAATCTTCCCCATGTGTAAGGGTGTATAATTATGCAGCTTCCTTTCAGGATTGGCATGATATTTGTTAAATTTGGGATTTCTGCTCTTTCAAAACACCTTCCCATTTCATCTCCCTAAAGCTGAGTACAGATATTCACAGCCACCCACAAAGATGCCAAAATAATAAAATGTGCATTGTAACATCATGACAACACAAGCTTCATCCTTTCATGTTTACACAACAATGTCACACACAAATATGTAATAGGTGGAGTTTGCATCACAATACAGTCGGTCATTTGATTTTGGTCACTGATCAGGAAACACATCACAGTGTTGTCACTTGCTCCCCCTCATCTTGTCCTGGTCCAACTTCGGCTACTTAAAGTTTTGTGGACTTCAACTCCCAGAATTCCCCAGCCAGCCATGCTGGGAGTTGAAGTTCACAAGTCTTAAAGTTGCCAATATTGGACACCCCTCTCCTAGGCAATCAGAAGAAGTCCTGGATAGAAGACCTAAGAACTCTGCAGCCAGAAAGACCAGGAGACTCAAAAAAATTCAGCCTGACTACAGGCAACTTACTATCTTTTAATGAGGAAACTTTTGAGGATTGCAATGGGGTGCAAACTTTGGGGGCAGGTGAGCAGATTTGAAATGTTAAGAACCATGCCATGGACACGTTTGCAGAAGGACTTCCAAGATTTTCACAAAACCAACACGAGGGACAGAACACCAAATTATTAGCATGCAATTGCTGTCTTTCTAGTCCTTTCTCTGGCAGGGCATATGTTACTGCATCTGTTCACTTCTGTCCTTTTATGAACACAAGTGCCCCAGCCCAAAGCATTAGATTACAGCTGCTTATCATTCTTGTTTTCCAAGAAAGCTTTGGTGGATCATAATTGGAAATAAAGAGTCCAGTGCAATATGTGGCCTGTCAGCCTTCCGTTTTAAAAACAAGTATTTTAAATGTTAGAAAGACTGGTAGGCAGGTGGGTTAGTGACTATTGGAGAATCTAAGTGTGACCAGCTGGCACCCCACAGTGTCACACAAGAAACCTGGGCTAACAATCTGCAGACCTGCCAAAGACAATATAGGAGCCCTAATGCAAACATGGCAGTCCAGAGATCTACTCTAAAGGATACAGGATCCAACATTTGCACTTTTAGACTTTCCTTCTTTCCTTCCAACTTCATTCAACAGTTTTCTCCATACACACATCTGCTTTCTGATTACTCCCCACATTTAACATTTGTTTACTGCTAACTCTAAATACACAGCTATGGTGTTTAATACTACATGTTTGTTTACAGGTGCCCAAGACATTTGGCTCTAATCCTCATTATCTATGATAGAAAGTCCTTTGTATAAAAGTGCTAAAGTTGATGGGCAGGGAGCCACTCATATTCATGCCAGAGAAAGCTGTTTTGTTTTTGTTTTTTTAAACAAGGGACAGTAGCAGAAACTTTCAAGGAAGGAGAAAAAAAGCAGCCCAAAGTCTTTTCACTCAACAAAGGAAGAAGAAAGCACCCCAAGATTCTTACAATATTGTGTCAAGTTCATGTGGGCCCAGAGTTATATATTTAAAATTGATGGCTACATAAATTGGGAGGGTGGGTGGATGAGTGGATAGATGGATGGGCAGAACTATTTCATATGTATCGCTTCTTAATTCCCTGCAATAAAACTGTTTATTTAATTTTCAGTCTGCCTAAAAAGGCAGAGCGGAGAGAGAATTTTACAGCCATGCCTGGTACAAAGTCCTCCCATTAAATAAGATGTTAATGATTTGGCTTGCCCTGGCCCACTTGTTGTATGTCTCCCCAGGTGTTTGTGGCAGCACATTTTACTACACTTAGAATACATTTTAAACACCAAAGACATTAATTTGTTTTCTGCAATAGTGAATAGAGGAGACTTGTCAACTGTAGAGGGAATACAGAATGGCCTGAAGGACAGAAGGAAGAGGCGCTACCAAGGCAACCGTCAGATAAGCCCTGGACAAGAAACTAACTTTAAAAAAAATGTATCTTGTTGCTTTTTAATTTAAACCAAAAAGGAAAAAAAACAAGCAAAAACAACCAAGGATAATAGTAATGGAGATTCAGAAATAAAAAGTGCTTTAACAAAAAAGCGAAAGAAATATGACAAAAAATATGTTATTATAACAATTCAATTATATTTCTATATATGCTTTCCAATGCAAATATTATTCAACAATGTATATACTATATTTTTAATACATTTAAACAACTATCATTTTTAACCTTCTATATTCTGTATAGTTAAACACCATATTTCATTATACTTGTCCATACAAAGTCTACATTGGTAGATACCTGCTCATAAGGACAAACAGGTCTTCAACCTTCTGAATAAATTGAGCCATGCATTTATTTATCTTTCCAATGCTGCAGTGTCAGTCTTTTAGCCATAGTATGGGCACAGAGAATCCATTTACATTGTCTGGTTGTCAAATGTGCCAGGTATTTAGTTCCAAACAATATTATCCTCTGAAAATGTTAGCTTTTGTCACACTCATATTCATACCAGAGAAAGCTGTTTTGTTTTTATTTTTTAAAACAAGGGACAGTAGCAGAAACTTTCAAGGAAGCGGAGAAAAGCAGCCCAAAGTCTTTTCATTCAACAAAGGAAGAAGAAAGCATCCCAAGATTTTTATAATATTGTGTCAGGTTCATGTGGGCCCAGAGTTATATATTTAAAATTGATGGCTACATAAATTGGGAAGGTAGGGGGGTGAGTGGATAGATGGATGGGCAGAACTATTTCATATACATTGCTTCTTAATTTATCTAAGACAATGCTTTTATCTAAATCAACGCTAACAAGAAATCTGAAAAAATGTCTCAGACCAGCCCCTCCCTAATTTACTCAAAGACAAAGTGATGGGGGGAAACGCATTCAGACATGTTACTGTTACTGCAATTTTGTAATAAAAGTAGCCCGACCCATAAAGCATTGGATGCATACTCTGATCTACCTGGCTGAGCTGAAATCAGCAGTTGTTTTAGAGCAGGGGTGTCAAACTCAAAGCCCGTGGGCTGGATCCGGCCCATGGGGTGCTTAAATCTGGCTCGCGGGGCCACCCTGGAAACAGCAAAAGACCGGCCCACCATGCCTCTGCCAGCAAAAATGGAGCTCAGGAGGGCCATGGGCAGAGGGTTGCAGGAAGCCGTCACAGCCGAAAACAGAGCTCGGGAGTTTGTTTTCACTGGCATAGCGCTCAGGCCACCACAGCCCCCCCCAACATGAGTGATGTTGAGCTGGCCACACCCACCCTGGCCATGCCACACAACCCTGATGCAGCCCTCAGTGAAATCGAGTTTGATGCCCGTTTTAGAGGGTAGGTGATTTCAACATGTGGACAGACAAATCTCTGTGTTCCGTTCAGAAAGACAGAAAGCCTGATTGCAAAGTCGAATTGAATTAAAAACTCTCATGTGTTTCTCAACACATGCTTTATTTTGTTTCCTAAATAGCCACATTGCTGCAGGGTTTACCAGCTTGCCAATGTCTAGTTTTTCCTTCCCCCCCAATCAAAAACTGCAGCTGAACGTCACTCCTCAAACACTTGGCTATCAAAACTGTGAAAGAAATGCAGATCATTCAATTGCTCAGTCAGTTCTCAACTCTCTACCCAAGCACTCCACAGGGTGGAAGTTTGGATGCTTTGCCGAAGGAAAAATAGGAAATTTTATGTATCCAATGTCCATCCTTCAGCCACTCAAAGGAATTCGCAATTGCAGTTATAGTTTTTGTAGTGGAATTTTCAAAGGAGGTCCATGGAGGGAATTTTTATTTTCTTGTGTGCTTCCTACATGCTTGTGCTTAGGTCATTAATAGTCCCTAGAAAAGGGATATTTGTTTGCCTGTTTAGCTACAATAGCCTTAACTGCCAAATCATGATTTATGTATCCATCATGGCTACCTACCAAAGGCACTCTGAGCAGCAAATGGATAAAAACAGAATAAAAAGCGTAATGCATTATATAACAAGACCAAGCCAAGGCTACCAAAATCTCTCAATAGCAATACACGAGATACACCTCCACCAACATCAGTCCATCTGTAGCATTCTGGCCCCAGGGTGTGAGGACAAGTTGATGGTCCACAGATGACCATCAAAAAAGACAAAGAAAGGGGTGAGCGTACATCTTTGACTTACAACAGTTCATTTAGTGACCTTTAAAAAGTTATGACACTGAAAAAAGTGACTATGACAGTTTTTCACAATTACCTTTGCAGCATCCCCATCCCCATGTGATCAAAATTCAGATGCTTGGCAACCGGTCCACACTTATGACCATTGCTGTGTCTCAAGGTCATGTGATCGCCTTTTGCAACCTTCTGACAAGCAAAGTCAATGGGGAAGCCAGATTCACTGAACAACTAGGTTACTAACTTATCAACTGCAATGATTCACTTAACAACTGTGGCAAGAAATCTCATAAAATGGGGCCAAACTCACTTAACAAATTCTCACTTAGCAACATAAATTTTGGGCTCAATTGTGGCCGTAAACTGAGGACTACTTGTATTTGCTAATGCTGTCATTTGGGCAAATACAAATTTAGAAATTAGTATGAAAATTTAAATATAAATGCATGCCACTAATTCAGAAATACCTGACACCAAATATTCAGTGTGTTTGCTTAGTTTGTAATTTCAAGGCTCCCCAGTGCTTCCTTCTTTGGATTCTTTCTCTTTCAGCTTCTTTGGATTCTTTCTCTTTCAGCTTTTGAATTAAAGATGCCTTCATATTCAGGACTCTCCTCAGACAGCTGTTCAACCAGAAAGTGTTCTTTGAAAGAAAGGGCACATGGCTATGCTGGGGGAAGGCCAAAGGTCTTAGAGCCAAAGCAGACAAGCCAAGTAAGATCAGCTGTCAAATCACTGTGCCCAAAAAATAGAGAGAGAGGGAGAGATCCAATTACGGATATTAACATCTTGTTTCATTTTATTTCCAGGCAGGCAGGCCAGAGAAATATGCTTACAAGACTGATGGGAACCTGGAAACTTATAAGCTGAATTCTGGCATGGAACTGAACCTCTAAAGGGGCCAATAACCAGAGGTGGTATTCAGCAGGTTCTGACCAGTTCTAGAGAACCGGTAGCAGAAATTTTGAGTAGTTCAGAGAATCGACAAATGCCACCTCTGACTGGAGATTTTACAGTATCCTTCCCCTGCCATGTCAACCAAGCCATGCCCACAGAACCGGTAGTAAAAAAAATTGAATCCCGCCACTGCCAATAACCCTTTCCAGTAGCTTCAGTATAAGATAATGAAGCAGGCCTATTTAATAAGCCTTTAATTCTGTAAATGGCCAAAACTATCAAGTGTCAACTCTTAAGGTGGCCTGACTAAGGCCATCTTGCAGGCTTCAGTGTTGCCACAATGGTGATAGAATAGAATACCTTTATTGTCATTGCATTCCATGAATACAATGAAATTTGAAAGCTACTCCAGCACAGTGCCCCAAACACCACATCACAATCACACTACAGAGTAATAATAATAATAATAATAATAATAATAATAATAATAATAAATCACAAATGCACTGTTTGATTCAAGACAATTACTGCCTTGGAAAAGAAACTGTTTCTCAATCTATTAGTCCTCATTTTAAGACATCTATAATGCCTCCCTGATGGTAACAGATCAAAATATGAATGTCCAGGATGAGAATGGTCTGTGGAGATTTTTAGTGTTCTAGAGAGGAGTCTAGTCTTTGCAATCTATTCCAAAGAAGAAAGAGAGCAACCAATGATTTTTTTGTGCTGTGTTTATAACTCTCTGGAGTGTCTTCTTATCCACTGCAGAACATCCAGCATACCACACCATTACACAGTATGCCAAAATGCTCTCGATGGTAGACTGGTAAAAAGTAACCAGCAACTTCTCACCCAAACCACTCTTTTTCAGCAACCTCAGAAAGTGCAGGCGCTGTGATGAGGGATAGGAAGGGGGCCAATAGAAATAACTGGGGTTTTGTAGCCAAAACAAAATAATTTTCCCTGAGAACCAAGGACATACCCACAGGTGGCTGACGAGAGGTGTGGTTTCCAAGCAACCAAACAGCACATTGATTGGACAATGGGATTGATTGTTTGGGAAAGGGGGCAAAACTTTTAATTAGGTGAAAACCGCAGGAACTTTTAGAGTTGGTTTTTACCAGTCTATGCCAATATGATATATCCAATAAACCTACTTGCCTTGGAGTTCTGTTTGCTATGGGTGTATTACTTGGAACCCTGGCATTAAGATGGCCAAAGATCACCATAACTCTCATAAGATTATTTCTGGTACATTATGAAATGTTAATTAATATGAGTTTTAATTCTAGTTTAAGGTTTGGGGTGGGTTTTTTTAAATGTGATCAAATTATGTTATCTTGCTGGTCTCTGTTTGGAACCATTGGAGTTAACAAATCCAGGAAGCCTCTGATCCGCAACAACAGCATCTGGTCTGAAGTGCCTATGGTTTCCTCCTCTGAGGACTAGCTGTAATGGCCTAGGAAGCAGGGATCCAGAGCCTAACTCCAAGGATTCTGGTTTGACATCTGAACTGTCAGCACATTTCTTTCCATTACAGCACATTTTAAACCAGCACTTCTTACAAGTGGAGTAATTATTAACATAAAGAAGCAGAAAACAGAGCTTTTTGAAAAAGGACTGTGAGCACAAGGATATATCTGCGCCCCCCGCCCCCCCCAAAAGGAATTATTGCTGCTGTCGTTTTTTTTTCTCCCTTCCAGAAAGAATGTACTATAATTACTGTGGCCTTTTTTTTACCATGCTGGGTGAAAAACAGACCTGTAAATCTTGTTTTGCAAACTAATCAGAGTACCCCTTTTTCTGCATGGCAAAAAAAAGGTTATTTGGCACTTCCTTTTATTCATTTGGATTTTTTTTTCTTATGTTAAGAATGCCTTTCCCCCATGCTCTGCCTCAAATGTGTGCTGCTGCAACTCTTAACGCACAATTTTTCTTCTGCTTCCCATCACGATTAGAATAAAATTGTTCCCTGGAGAAGAATATGTCATTTCTAAGGTAGTTTTGAAACTCCTATTGCTCTCCCAATAATTAATTTCATTTCTAGCAGAAGCTAGTCTATATTTTTGACACCTCATGAATTTGTATTGAACACAATATTCATCCTTCTGATTGTGATATTTGATAAGACATAAAAAGAATATAGAAGCAAATCAAAATAAACAAACACATATGGCATTTAATAGACTTTTTGAAAAAAAAACAATTGGCCATCTGATACTGAAAAATCTGTTGTGAAAGACGGAAATCAAAACAGAGCTGGGATGAAATAATCATTTTAGTCCCTTTTCAGCCAGCCAGCACTTAGATGCTGGCCTTTTTAGAATGAACAAATGGAACTGAAGCTAGAGAATTATTAGAATTCAGGATTCAGGAGGCACCTAATAAAGAACTTCTATTTGTTTTTAGCAATGATCAAAGCTTTTTGGAGAAGAAAAGGCATGGAAAGGAAATTAAGAGCAAGAAAGGCCCAAAAACACGATACAACTCCATTCCAATTATATCATTGAGGCCTGTAAACTTACAGTAGCCCTTACTCCAGAAAAACAAACCATACTTTGTGATTACTGTTTTTGAAAGAAAAGTTGCCAAAAGTATCTTGAATATGTTGGAGGGCTCCTAATGTCATATCATCCTTATTGAGATAGGTCACATCAAACATATCGCTATGTTTTCCCCCTGCGTGGAGCTGGGTAGGCGTGGCCTGCATGTGACACATCCAAACTGGTGCAGGCCACCAGTTTGACACCCCTGTGATACACAGTTTGTTGGATCTTTTTTCCCCTTCAAGGCCTGGTTGCTTAAGGGACTGTCTGTCTCCCTTAGCTTCTACCCAACTGACTCTATCTTGCAGGGCTGATGTGCTTCAGGTTTCTTTGATTAAACAATGTCAGTATCATCTCTCAGGACCTTAGAAGTTCACCTTCTCTGTAGTCACACCAGCATTCTGGAACAAGGTTTCTCCCAGATCCAGATGGCCCCACTCTGTTGTTTTAAACCACACCTAGGACTTTGTCACTGGAGAGTGAAACTGCTCCTTATATTGCACTTGCAATCTATTGTCTTTATTTGTTATATTTTTATCAATTTTATTGCAATTTCTTTACTTCTTGTGAGCCACCCAGAGTTGTTGAAAGATAGGCAACATAAACTATCATCAAGCAACAAGATCTGCCTATCCAAGGTCTTTGAGAAGGACTCGATAGGTCAAAAAACTGTCACGTCCAAGCTAAATATCTAGCTGACTGGACAAAAAATTAATGCATTACCTTGGTGGTACTGATAATTTTGATTTCAGTAGTAAGTGACATCATTCCAAAGCAGAACCAATTGGAAAAGTATATAGTGAATACACCCTTTGGAAAAGTGAATATACGCTTTCTTTAGGAATTCCCACCAGGGGTGGGATTCTACTAGTTCGCACCTATTTTCTAGAACCGGTTGTTAACATTCTAAGCAGTTTGGAGAACCAGTTGTTAGAAGAAATTACTGGCCTAATCCTGTAAGGAAGGCAGGAAGGAAACATTCTGGTGTTGCTTACAGAAACTGCCTCATTACGTTCCTGGCAGGACTAGACTTCCTGTCTCAGAAATGTCTCTGGAGTTTTTTTTCCCTCCTTTGCTGGTACTTTGCTTGTGTGGAGTGACCATTCAAAGTTACAATGGCACTGAAAAAAGTGTGGACTTATGACCATTTTTCACACTTACAACTGTTGCAGCATCCCCACAGTCATGAGAGGCCAGGTGAGGAGATGTGTGTCTCGATGTGAGTGATATTGAGCTGGCTACGCCCAGCCAATAACATGACCACCAAGCCACGCCCACCAACTAAGCCACACCCATGGAACCAGTTGTTAAAAAATTTGAATCCCACCCCTGATTCCCACCCCTCATTTCCTTTGGCATTTTTTACCAAGAACCAACTGGTAGGATGTAGACTGATAGGCAGTAAGCTTTGCCTTTAAATACAACTTATCTTTTAATGTGGATTTTTATATATGTTGTTTTTATATGTGTTGCTTTGTTTGATCGTTGTACAACATCCAGAGCTGCTTTTTATGAGATGGACAGTTATACAAATTTGATTAGAAGAGAATATAATTTTATTGACCAAGTGTGATTGGGCCCACAAGGAATTTGTCTTGGTACATATGCTCTCAATGTACATAAAATAAAATTTGTCAAGAGTCAAGTATCATAAGGTATAACAATAATAGTCATAAGATACAATAAACAATCAAATCATACTAGGAAACAATCAATAAAAATCATTAGGATGCAGTCATACAGTCATAAGTGGGAAGAGATGGGTGAAAGGAAATATGGGAGGATTAATAATAATAGTAATGCAGACTTAGTAAATACTTCGACAGTGTTGAGGAAATTATTTGTTTAGCAGAGTGATGGCATTCAGGAAAAATTGTCCTTGTGTCTAGTTGTTCTGATGTGCAGTGCTCTATAGTGTCATTTTGAGGGGAGGAGTTGCAATAGTTTATGTCCGGGATGTGAGGGGTCTGTAAATATTTTCATATCCCTCTTTTTGACTCGTGCAGTATACAGGTCCTCATCTGTAGGCAGGTTGGTAGTAATTTTTTTTCTACAGTCCTAATTACTCTCTGAAGTCTGTGTCTGTCTTGTTGGGTTGCAGAACCAAACCAGACAGTTATAGAGGTGCAGATGACAGACTCAATAATTACTCTGTAGAAGTGTATCAGCAGTTTCTTGGGCAGTTTGAGCTTTCTGAGTTGGTGTAGAAAGAACATTCTTTATTGTGCTTTTTTGATGATGTTTTTGATGTTAAGTGTCCATTTTAGGTCTTGAGATATGATAGAACCTAGAAATTTGAAGGTCCCTACTGTTGATACTGTGTTGTCTAGTATTGTAAGAGGTGGTAATATGGGAGGGTTTCTCCTAAAGTCTACCACCCCATTTCTACAGTTTTGAGTGTGTTCAGTTCCAGATTGTTCCGGTTACACCACGAGGCAAGTTGTACAACCTCCTGTCTGCATGCGGATTCATCGTTGTCTCGAGTGAAACCGATCACTGTTGTGTCATCTGCAAACTTCAGTATTTTAACAGATGGATCGTTTGAGATGCAGTCATCGGTATATAGGGAGAAGTGGAGAAAGCACACAACCTTGGGGGGAGGATCTGTGCTGATTGTGCTAATTCCACTAACAGTACTAATTGAACTGTGCTAATTAGATAGATAGATAGATAGATAGATAGATAGATAAGATAGATAAGATAGATAAGATAGATAGATAGGATTCTTTTTTTCTCCATTTTTATTTGTCCCCACACATGTTAGGGGAAAGGAATAATTGTGCAGGAACTTGAGAAGTCTTGGAAAGGGGCATTGGACCTACCTGAATGCTTCTTCTCGGGGAGCCAAAGGGAGAATCCAGGATGGGTAGTCTCTAGTCTCCTAGCTCTGCAGACCAAGTTGAAAAACTGAGGACACACCCCCTGGTAACGGTCCCCAATTCTGAACGTCAAAGCAAATTCAGCTGCTTCTTGTCCTCAAACTGATAGCTTATTTGATACTGTGAAAAAAAGGACATTTCCTCCCTACTCCGACCTGACAGAATACAGGGTGGAACTGGATTCTCCCTTCGGCTCCCCGAGAAGAATCATTCAGGTAGAACCAATGCCCCTTCTCCACTGAGCCGAAGGGAGAATCCAGGATGGGACATACCAAAGCTGGCTGATGGCTGTCCTATGGGTGGGATATGGATTGGTCGTGGGTCCCCACTTCTACATGAACACCCTGCAGGACTCGTCTTCCAAAGGATGCCTCTGCTGAGGCAAAGGAGTCAATTTTGTAATGTCTTATGAATGGGGTCACAGATGACCAAGTCACAGCTCTACAAATGTCCAGAACTGATGCCTGCGTTGCTCAGGCTGCGGTGGTCGCTGCACTTCTGGTTGAGTATGCAGTGATTCTCCTGGGTACAGGAAGTGTCTGTAACTCATAGGCCTTCGCAATGCAGGCTCTGAGCCAGCGACCCACAGTGGAAGGTGTCACCCTGCGCCCCAAAGTTGACGGCTGAAGGGAAACGAACAGGGCTTCAGTCCTCCAAACAGAAGAGGTTTTTTTAATGTAAATACGGAGGGCCCTCCTAACGTCCAAGGTGTGCTATTTTTTCTCCAGTGCATGGGTAGGCTCTGGACAGAAGTTAAGCAAAATCAACTCCTGAGAATGATGGAATAAGGAGTTCACCTTGGGCAGAAAGGTAGGATCCAACCGCAGAACCACCCTGTCTGCATGAAATATACATAGATCCTTACTGATGGATAAGGCCGCCAACTCCGAGATACGCCTGGCCGAGGTAATGGCCACTAAGAATGCCACCTTGCACATGAGTAGGCGAAGTCTGATTTTATGCAAGGGTTCAAATGGGGAAGAAGTCAGCGCCTGTAGGACCTTAGGCAAATCCCAGGTGGGGTAGCGGGTGTTGGGCCAGAGTAGTAGAGTCCTTGACCAAAATCACCGAGGCCAAGGCAGCCACCTGTCTCTTCAAGGTATTGGGGGCAAGACCTCTGTCCCACCCATCCTGCAGGAACTCTAACACACTTGCAACAGAAACAACAGTGGGTTCCAATTGATGACTAGTGCACCAACTGCAAAAAATCTTCCACGTTGCATTATATATCCTGGTCGTGGAAGGTCTTCTGGCCGCCTGAATGGTCTGAATGACCCTTCTGGAAAACTTCTCCCATTTCAGGATCCCCCAGTCAAGTGCCAGATGGTCAACTGAAACCAGGCCGGATCTGGGTGCTCTATCGGGCCCTAGCTGAGGGAGATCTTGTGCAAGGGAATTCTCCAGGGTCTGGTGACTGACAGGCCCACCAGGTCGGTGAACCAAGGGCGCCTGGGCCAGTAAGGGTCTACCAACAGAACTTCCGCCCTCTCTATCAGTACCTTCCTGACTGCCCCCGGAATCAGGGGAGGGGGGGAAAGCATACAATAGTCCCTGGGCCAACCTGCACCAGAGAGTGTTGACCCCTTCTGCTCCTGGTGCAGGGAACCTCGGGAGCTGTGTGTTCTCTGGCGATGCAAAGAGATCCAGAATCGGACGGCCGAAGCAGTCCATCATGTCCTGGAACAGACTGGGATGCAGTCGCCATTCCAACTGGTCGACCATGGCTCTGCTCAACCAGTCCGCCTGCACTCCCGAGATACGTTCTGCTCATAGGGACAACAGGTGTCTCTCCGCCCACCTGCACAATTGAGTCGCCTCCTGCATTAGAGATCTGGAGCTGGAGTGGGCCTTGGTAGCCACATTGTATGTGAGGAGAAGAACATGTCTCCCCACCACCTCCTGCCTTAGATCCTTGAGTGCTAAGTGGGCAGCCCTGAGCTCTAGCCAATTTATGTTGTGGGCGAGCTCCTCTCGTGACCACCTCCCCTGGTGACTAGGACTCCCAAGTGGGCCCCCCCAACCATACAGACTGGTGTCGGTGGTGATGGTAATCCTCTGGGGCTCCCTGTACAGGCATCCCTGATCCATGGCTTGGGACTGCCACCAATGGAGAGAATGAAGAACAGGCAAGGGGATGCCAACCCTCCTTGGTGAGTCGCCCCTGCCTGCCCTCTGGAAAGGGAGCAGGAACAACTGCAGGGTTCAGGAATGGAAGCGGGCCCACAGGATGATCCCGATGCACAATATCATTTTGCCGAGAAGTTGAGACAGCAAGATGATAGGCACCTCTCTGGAAGACAGGATCAGTGATGTGACTTCCCTGATACTGTCCTGTGAGAGAAAAACCTGGCCAGCCAAGGTGTCTATGATAGCCCCCAAATGCAAGAGCTGAGTCGATGGAACTAGGTGGTATTTGTCCAGGTTTATTGAGAACCTGTGCTCTTGAAGAATTGATCGTCAAAATCAGATCCTTCTCCGGCTGGGGTCAGGAAGAGGATGCTATCAGGATGTCATCCAAATAGTATTGGATCCTTATGTGTAAGGATCTGAGGTATGCTGCTATAGCTGCCAGGAGCTTGGTAAAAGTGCGTGGGGCTGATGACAGGACGAACGGGAGAGCCCTGTATTGAAAATGGTGGCCGCCATAGCAAAACCTCAGGAACTGACGGTGGTTGGGGTGTATGGGCACATAGAGGTAGGCCTCCGTCAAGTCTACCGAAGCCAAAAAATCTCCTTCCCGCAGTCCCTCTAGAATGGGATGGAGGGAGCTCATCTTGAACCTTTGGTAGATTAGATGTCTGTTGAGCCCTTTCAGGTTGAGGATTGCTCGCCACCCCCACCCCACCCCTTGAGGCCTTTGGAATCACAAACAACATTGAGTAAAACCCCTGTCTCTCCTGGTCTGTCGGAACTGGCTGGATGGCCCAAATGTCCAGCAGATGTAGATTGCCGATTCCATGAGATCCCTCTTTGAGGGGTCCCTGGAGATGGGGCAGCACACAAAGGCTCTTGGGGGGGAGGAAAGAAACTCCAGAGAAAGACCCGACCGTAAGGTTGACAGGATCCAAGCGTCCGTCGTAGTCTGTTCCCACCTCTGCCAGAACAGTCCCAGATGGCCCCCTATGGAAAAAGAGGCTCGGGTGTCACTTGTTGTGCCTAAAGGGTCTGTTGGAATCCCTAAAGGACCCCTACCCCTGAAGGACGCCTCTGTTAGTGTCCAAATAAGATAGCTGGAGCAGCTGGTTGACCTCTGCCTGCAATTCCAGTCTTATTGTTTGGGAGATCCAGGCTCTCATGAAGGATGGCATTTCTTGCGTTTGGGTCTCCTCAGGCCATAAGCCAGCTGCTGTAGGTGTAAAGGTGGCTGCAGGCACAGGTCTGGCTCCACTGGAGACTTAGCTTGCAGGTGCCACAATCAGGATCCCCTGAGGTGGCTCAGAAAAATTGTGAGAGGTCTCTGCCCTGATTTGAAGGTTTCCCTGCAAATCCTGAGTACTTGAGCCACCAGGAGACCAGGCAGTCAAATACTGCCTATCTGCCAGTTGGTCTAGTTGCCTGTCCTCTTGTGGAGGCAGAGGAGATGTGGCCCTGTTTTCAGCCATCCTGGAGTCTCTCACTGCCTTGTCAAACTGTTTATCTATGGCTTTTTGTCTACACCTGGCCTGCCTATCCCCAGGCCTAGAGGGTCTTTTAGGGGCTAGAGCCCTAGCTCTAATCCTAGCCACTGCCTCCAGTCCAGCAGATCTGGGCTTAGGTGATCATTTTACAGCCTTTTCTCTACCCTGCTGAGGAACTGACAATTCTTGATCAGCTCCCCTGGCACCCATTTTGAGCCCGCCAAAAATAACTATCACTTGACAGGGAGAGAGAAAGGAAAAAAGTAGTAAAAAAAATTATTTAGCCTAACACTGTCTGCTACAGCCACAGTAGCTGTCCACCACTTCAGGAGGCTACTGCGACCCAAAGTGGTGAGCTCAGCCCAGCTCCACAATTCAAAGGCCGAGTCAGAGAAAAAAGGAGGGAAAAACGGCTGACTCTATGAATTGCAGCAAGCTCTGACAGGCCAAAGGCTTGTGAGCCTGGCACTGGCTGCACCGCAATTATCTGGCAGACTCAAGCATCTCGCAGCTGCCACGGTGCTCTGGGGACTGGATAGGGGTCAGGATTTAATCCCGATGGCCAGAACCCCTCCCAAGTGACAATCCTGGAGATGAACTGCAAGATTGTCCCAAAACGTAAGAAATGGCCGCCGCCGCTGAAAAGGGTACAGAAGCGCTTAGCAGCAGTTGCGGCTAGTCCTAGGCAAGGGAAAATGGATCGGGAGAAGGCGAGTTGAAAATGACGCTGACTCCCACCCCCAGCCCAGGCCACATGGGCTCTCAGGGTCACCTCCACCCAAATTTTAATAAAAAACAGAAAAAAAACCCAGTCCACTAGCAAAAAAAGGTTAAAAAGTTGAAAGAGCCTTAGTGGCTCAGGCTGTTAATTGCCTGCACTTAAGTTCCAGCTGCCTACAACTGCTGTAGGCTCGAACCCCACCAGGCTCAAGGTTGACTCAGCCTTCCATCCTCTCGGGGTAGGTAAATTGAGGACCCAAGATTGTTGGGGGCAATTAGCTGACCTTGTAAAAATGCCGCTTAGTAATAAGCAGGCATATACAATGGAATGAAGGCTATTGCTGAGCACACTGGGTTGCATCCCAAAAATTGTAAGCCGCCCTGAGTCTCCGGAGAAGGGTGGCATATAAATGTAATTAAATAATAATAATAATCCGCAAAAAAATGCGAACCAGAAAAAAAGGCGGGAAAAAACAAAAGTGCTAAACCGGCAAGCCGGCTAGCTGTCAAACCTGATCTAAGCCTCTGAACCAAAAGCTTAATCCAGGGGGTGAATATTCTTCTATAATCCTAACTATTCAGAGCCCTGAAAGGGTGGTCTGAACACGCTGAGACCAAGTGAAGAACTGGGGACTGTTACCAGTGGATGTGTCCTCAGTTTTTCAACTCAGTCTGCAGAGCTAGGAGAGTAGAGACTACCCATCCTGGAGTCTCCCTTCAGCTCAGTGGAGAACTGTCCTGTTACCTCTTTTATCTTTGCTCCTGGCAGCCAGCACATTTTATAAGCCAATTGTCTGATCACAAGACATTTGTTTCTCTTCCTCATGGTAGAGATTCATCTCATCATCTTAACTTTTTGCTTTCTTGCAGGACACATTTGCAACCTTTCTACCCTTTAGGGATCCATGTCCCATCTTCATTCTTTGGCCGTTCTATTTCTTTTCCTAAAAGCTGAATCACAGTGTTTTATCTGCAAGGGCCTAAAATCTGTGTTCCATTGGTACAAATGTATTTTATATCTCTTGTTTATTGTAACTTTTGCTTCTGGAACTTTTAAATATTATCTAAATATTTTAAATAAATTACATTACTGCCATCTATCTATCACACCTGCTCCTCTGTGTGACTGTTTCCCTTATGGAGAATGGTTTCCACTTTCAGTTCTGTGTTGAACCTCCTTTCTTTGAACTGATGGATCCTGATCCTTTCTCATTAGTTTCAATGTGGCCATTCACTGTTCTGGTCCTTTGACAGTTATTCTTCGAGGACTGCTATAACTTTGCAATTGCTGCAAATATATGCCAGGTTGTTTTCAGGAAAGATGACAAACCCGTCAGAAACACTTCAGATCATCAACTTCAGTCTTTGTGCACTTGTTCATCTTCATATTTATTTCTTAAGGCACCACTAGGAGAAAAGGTTTGCTACTTCTCTTCAGGTTTTCAGGTTCACCGGTCCTGTACAAACTCTTAATCCTGAGAGAACATATATCCTTAACTTTCATGACAAACTCTTGTTTACCATCCCTGTTTGTTCACTCATTCTGTACAACGATGGCAATGTTTAATATTAACTTTCACCTAACGTAAATATATTCAGTAAGTATGCATTGGTTTTTAAACTGAAATTGAAAACTACAAACCAATCAGAGATTTGCAGTGGAGATTGCACAGAATTGCAGAATGCTAAATCAGGCTCCAACACGCAAAAAGCAATCTACGAAAAGTGAAGGTAAACTAAGTGGAGATTCAGGTGGTTGGGCAAAACTATTTTTGGAAAATAAGGTCTCCTACCAAGAGCCCCATTTTCTTCTAAGGTCTATTATACAGAATTGTCTCATTATACTTCATAATCAACAATTTCTCTAGGAATAAAAATGTCTTGCAATGCCCTAGAGCTCATATCACCAGCAGATACATGGAAAGATAATCTAAACCATGATTTTTGAACACAGAATTCCAGAACAGGAAGCTTTGTAGAATCAACTATAACGTATAGAAATCTTGTATTCCAGTTAGAGCACAGCGCAGAAACTCTGAATCTCGCAAGCATGAGGCACCCATCAGTGCTAAGTGTAAAATCTTCCCTTGGAAACAAAGCAACCCAAAAGCACCTTCCATCAAAAAGAGAAAGCTTTCCAACCCATCAATGCAGGTTCCAATGAATGGTGCTGATAGCAATTGAGCGATTGCTCTTCTCAAAACCCATAAAATTGCAGTCTTCTATCAAAAGCTATTTCCTACCATTCACAACATACCCACCCTTTAACAATAAGCCTAGAAAAAGACTGAGGCATCTGTCATGCCCAGATGGCTCTAACTGAAAATTATACATGCATGTGGAATTCAGGGTGGGGAGGGGAATACAAGCAGATAATCAGAGAGGGTTTTCCCCTCTTTAGATGAATGAGAAATATTCAAAGTGCTGATGAGGACAATTAGTTTCAGACATACTTCAGCAGAGGAGCAGAAAGGAAGAAATATGGGTGATGACAAAATACTCTGTTGGCCTGCTTCTGGCTGGTTGTCTCCCCAGGAATAAGACCAAAAATAAGATGGAAAGGGAATTTTGAAGACACCAAATTCTGTTCCCTTTCTGCTTCGTGAAAAGTTCTGCAAGGCAAAAGGATTGGTGAGATAGACTGGAACCAAGGGGGACTGTGGCATGTACCATTTTTCCCCTGGTTGGTGGGGCTTCTGGAAAAACTAATCAGAGATTCACAAATAATATTTCAATAATGTTTCAAACAATAGCCCTCCACTGCATGTTGGCTCTAAAAAGATTGCATGAAAAGAATTTTAAATAAATATTAAATAAAAAGGGCCTTGGTGGTGCAGGCTGTTAATAGCCTAGCACTTAGTTCCAGCTGCCTGTAATTATTGCAATCCCACCAGGCTCAAGGTTGACTCAGCCTTCCATCCTTTCGGGGTAGGTAAATTGAGGACCCAAGATTGTTGGGGGTAATAAGCTGACTTTGTAAAAATGCCGCTTAGTAATAAGCAGGCATATACAATGGAAGGAAGGCTATTGCTGAGCGCATTGGTTTGTATCCCAAAAATTGTAAGCCGCCCTGAGTCTCAGGAGAAGGGTGGGATATAAATATGAATTAAAAAAAATATAAAGAGTGGTGAAAAAGATTAGCATTTCCACATTAACTTGATTCTCTAGCGTTCTGTCCCAAGCTGAGGACATCCTGAAGTATTAGACTGTGAGTTCTATCGCTATCTTTAGATATTTCCTTTCTGCTTCTGTGCTAGTAATCAAACTTTCAAAATGCAGAGCAACCTAAAGACTACAATTATAATTATATAATTCTCATGAATGAAGTAAGGAAACAGACCTGCCAATGATATTGGTTAGGGAAGTTGATGTCCACATATTTTAAAGTTGTTAAATTTGTTGGAGTTGATGTAGCATTGCATTCTTGAAGTGAGCAAGGTTTGAAATGGATGATATTCAAAGAGCCTTCTAACCCTTATATTCTATTTTTCTAACAATAGCATCAAATTCTTTCAAGTTTCCACTTTTTTGCTTTTCACTAGTAGGGAGTATTTAGAAAACCTAAACCAGTATGATGGCAAGACATATGCCAAACATCCTAATAACTGGAGCAGCATTTTTAAGCTGTACTTCTTTTAACAAATGGGTTTGGGTTTTTTTTTTATTTTGAGAGAGAAAAAGATTAAGACTTGGTAACAAAACATCTCCCTAATGAGGAATAATCTGTGAGAAATTGCAGAAAGAGAGGTTGATAGGTTTTAGTGGCAAAGTGGGGGTGATGATAGTAAAGAATGATTATTTCATTTCCTGAATGTGATGCAGTTGACTGTTGGGAGCTGAAGACATAAAGTATGATAGATTAACTTGCTGGTTTCATTTGCATAAGAGAAAACAGTAATTAGAGCTAATCAGGTAGTTCAGAAAGTTTACAAAATATCATTTGACTACCAAGGATTAAAAACTGGAAAGCAATGTGATATAATGAGCAGTAAAATTAAAGATTTCTCTCTCCCAAGATTCCCTAACCCTCCCATGATCTTTGTGATTGAAATGAATGGTGCTGTGCTGTTCTCAAGTTCACTTGGATAGACGCAATCACTGGTGGTATCATCATCAGGGTCACCAGGATTCTGCTCACTGAATTCAATCCTCCTCGATCATTCCTTCCCCTTTAAAAAAAACTGCTCTAATTTGGACTTCTCAAATTGTGCATTTATCAATGCACTTCTCAGCTCCAGAAAAGCGTTTTAGAAAGGGCATACTGAATAAATTGTATAACATGTATCATAGGAAATGCAAATGGGAATTATAAAAAATATTTGGGGGGGGGGAATGCAGGAGCTAAGTGACAACAAGTGTATGAGTATCTTTATGTCTGAAAATAGATTTATTTATTTATTTATTTATTTATTTATTTATTTATTTATTGGACTTGTATGCCACCCCATCTCCAAGACTCAAGCACAACTAAAACAACAACAATAAATACTTAAAAAGAAATTAAACTAATTTCACAAGCCCAAAAATACAAAAACTAAAATTTACAGTGGTTAAAATAATTAAGAAACCCATCCCCCACCCCAAGGAGGGGTCACAGCCCGGATTGGTCGAACAACCAGGTCTTAAAATCATGGCGGAAGGTGTGGGGTCAGGGGCCAGGTGGAGCCCAGGGCAGTTGGTTCCAGAGGTCAGGGGCGCAGAATAGGCTCATCACCGGGGACGCCAGCCGACATTGGCTTGCCGACGGGACCCCAAGGAGTCCTTGCCTATGTGATCGCACAGGGCGGTTGGCACTCGATATCGGCAGAACGCTCCCTTAAATATTGAGGACCCATGTCGTGAAGGACTTTGTATGTTAAAACCAGAACCTTGAATCTCACCCGAGTGCAACCGCAACCAATGCAGGGCAGCGCAGGAGGGGGTAACATGGGAGAATCGGAAATTCCCATCACCACCGCGCCACCGCATTTTGCACCAGTTGCAATCTCCGGATGGTATGCAAGGGCAGTCCTAAATAGAGAGCGTTGCAGTAGTCGAGTCTAGAGGTAACAAGGGCATGAGTGACTGTGCGCAGGGCATCTCGGTCCAGAAATGGGCGAAGCTGACGAACAAGGCGGAACTGGGCAAAGGCCCCCCTGGCAACGGCCCCCACCTGCTCCTCCAACCGGAGTTGATGACACTGATATGGAGATAAATTCATCTACCTTGCTACTAAAGCTCTGCTTTTTAGCTTCTTTTGTTATTTGCCATCACAACTACTTAAGATTTTTTTTATTCTTAGATTCCAGAATTATTTTTTATCTAGCCCTAAAAATCGGAGCCTTAGGTAATGTACAAAATCAAATGCAATATAAAACATAATAAAAGCAATAAAATTGTAGGCAATGACAGACATAATGGCACCAATCTTCCAGCTTGTTCACCACCAAAGGCCTTATGGAAATGCTGTACTTCTCCAGCTAGTCATTACCACAGGGACCAGTCTTGTTGTCCTAAGGAAGGGGACTGGCCACCAAGAGTATCTGCCACAGTGTCCTTCATACTGTATCTCCTAATAGCAGAAGACGTTCATCAAGTCATCCTATTCAGTAGTGGTATTCAACCGGTTCTGTCCAGTTCTGGAGAGCCGGTAGGAATGATGAGCAGCAGAGATGAACTGGTTCTCTCCGCTGCTCTGCTGGCTCTGCTGTTGGGTCCACCCGCCTGCCTGGGCTCCCATATTCACCTTTAACCGCTGAATTTGAAGCGCTGCTGCTTTGCGTGGCACAGAATATCGCCGAGCGGCAGCTGCTGAAGCAACCGGGATCGTGCAGGCTTGCAGGAGGCAAGTTAGAATGCCTCTGTGCCTGTGCAAATGCCTCTGCGCCTGCGCAAAGTGTGCCTTTGGCGCACGCATGCACGCAAAGTGTGTGCACTTGCACAAAGTGTGCCCACCAAGCCACGCCCACCGAACTGGTGGCAACAATATTTGAATCCCACCACTGATCCTATTCAACCAGGTCAGGCAGCCCAAACAAAGTTAGGATAAATGGTCTCAAAGATATCCAAACCCTGAGCCATATAGGGCTTTGTAGGTAATAATCAGAACCTAATCAGAATTATGCTTTCAGAATAGACAATTTGTGCATTTCCCCCATCTTTCAAGTATAGGACAGAAGAAAATATCTAAAAACATGAACTATAAATCCCTCTAGAGGAGAATACAACCTTGATGGCAAGACTTAGGAAAATGGATGTCTTTTCCTCAAATATATGTTTATATTGTCAGTCTTGATTTCAACAATTATTTATTAGCTTATGTTGTGAAGGTGCAATTATACAATAGTGAAGCTAAGTTTCTAGACACTTGGAGGGAATATTTTCCCTTGGTACATTTTAGAAATAGCTTACAATCATAGGATTATCTGCAAGCAAAGTGGAGGGTAACCTTCATAGTTTTACTCTTAAAAGTCTGTTTGTTTTAATAGAAGTAAAAATGAATTCACAATTACCTTCTTTGGGAGAAGCGGTAGCTACATCCCACAAAGTAGTCTTTGTAATTTCCACTGAAATAATGTTGCAAGGAATGTCCTTGCAAACATTTTGTTCACTTCAAGATTAAAAGCAACCATGCGTTACAGATCATTAGTCAGAGCAGCCAGCTCCAGCAAGGTTTGGGTAGCCTGCCACCTCTGATAAATCTCTGTGATGCTTCACTGTCTCCTACCAACATAGTTTGTTACTGGGCTGATGATGGGTAGTTCAGAGGCCGTTTTCTCCAACTTGAAATCTTCATTACTGATTACAAGAGAGATAATAGCAAAGAGAACGTTTTAGCTGCTTTGCCATAACTAGATTGGCTCAAAAGTTTGTTGTGTTCCATAACTGGGGTGCAGTAGACATGTAATCTTGCTGTCAAAGAGTCCCTTGCTAAACTTGTTATAAAAATGATTTGGCAATTGCCTCTTCCTTTTTTTTTATTCAGAACCTTTTTTGATTCATGGGTTCAATTCATCCAACAATTCGACTTGCATTTATATCATGAGGTCTATAATCCTAATTGAGAAATGTATCACAAATATTCATCTGTGAAATAGGAGGAGTGAAAAGAGACAATTGGAACATGCTCAGTTCCTGCTTCTAGGATCCTGAACTTTTACAGGCAACGGTGTAGACTTTATTACAACTTTTTAGCCCAGTCACAAAGCCATGTAATTTCCATCTCATACTAAATCAAGCACATAAAACTATATTTTGACTTACTCAGTGATGCCAGAAGGTCTAAGTGTAGAACTAGAAGTTCAATTGGGCACATTGGCAGAGAAATTGGTCACCTGTGTACCTACTTGATGCCTCTCAGTTGATACTTGATAGCAAGTGAATAATTATGTTGAATAACATAATTCAAGTAATGATTTCAACAGGAGAAACTATATATTACATCTTTAAGTATCCAGTAAGGTTACAAATAAACATGGAGACTCAATTCAATCTTTTATAAGACCAGAATTAAAAACTAAACATTAAAATAAAATAGAACAAGACATAATGATATATTAGAGTTAGTAATGAGAACATCAGTGGGTAGCCAAAGGATGCCACATTTTACAGACAATACAAAATTTAGCTATGTTCAAAGAAATTGTATCACACCAATCCAATAGCAACAACTGTATTTAAAAGAGAGCAGAATTTCCTGGATATTTGGTCAGGTAAGGAATTACAAAATTAGTCTGTGAATCCTTAAAAAGGGTATATTACAATAGGAGAAGAGATATGGTTTCAATGGCTCCTTGCCCATGGGAGCACAGTCTCAGCTCATATGGAAGTTTTGGTATCTAAACACAGAGACATTTTTCTGCATTTGAATTTCCTTCTAGTGATATGCATTGCACCATATCTCCCCCTAAATAATTCAGCAGCTGATAAGCAAAGTCACATCCAATCACATCTGCTATTCTAAGGGATTGCCAACGTTTAAGTAAAATAACTGCTGATAATGAATCTACCACTACTCCTAAACTACAGTAAGGTTATGCTGCTAGTAAATGCATCAAAGAAGGAATTTGATTCTCTATATTGTTTTTTACAATCTTCTGTCAAGTAAGCAGCCATGATAAGTTATTCACTCAAACTGCTTGAGATTGGGAAGTGAAAGGAAATCTACAAGGAATCCCATCAACATCCATCCCAAAAGGAGTATCATTTTCTTTAATAGCATGGATATGGTTGACAGGTGCATCTCTTTCCAGCAATGAAAGAAAATGTCTTTATTTAATTTATCCTGGCCACACCATCAATGCATCAAAGAACATTTAAAAATACATACTCATAATCCTAAAGAAATCAAAAAGATTGATTGCTGTTATGCCTTTCAACTCAAGGTTTTTAAGACTACACTGCCAATAGCTCCAAGAAAAAAATTATTTCTATTTTCATGGTATACAAGCCCAAACATTCTGATAAATGCTGACCTTTCAGGAGTCTTTAAAAATTTGGCTGTGTACTCAAGCCTGGAGCTCTGAATGCCCTAAGGACACAGTTCCTTGGCTTTACTGTTAATTGGTTAATTATCTCTACTGTTGTATATATTTATTTTTTGATGTTTTTATTGCTTTAAATATTTTTAGTCTCAATTGTTTTTATAGCTTTAGATTGTAAGCTGCCCACACCTGCTGATTTAGATGGACAGGTACAGAAATGGAATGAATAAACAAACAAATAAATACCTTTCTGCCATTCTAGAATTGATTTTAATAACAATCTGAAACTGAACCGCAAAGAAAAAGAGGGAAGATTAATCATTCTCCTAACAACAAGATCTTGAAGACATACCTTCAAATTACTATTCACACTGATGATGTTACTTAATTTAGATAATCAAATGTCTACAAGAAAACAACCAAGCTCAGAGAGCATCAAGGATCTCTCATTTCAACTCTGAGTTACAAATATTCTCTTTTATTGTCATGATTCTTTGGGAAAGAAAACATGACATTCACCCAAAAGGGGCAAGTGATATCACATGAGTAATTGGAGTCTTCACATAAATTATGAATTGATATCAACTCAAATGGGATATTATTTGTGACTTTTAACAAACACCTATGAAGGGTATTTTGGTCAAGGTTGGAAGGAAGAATTAGTTCCCACACACACACAAATGTGGCCCAGAATTAGAATTATTCACACTCAGACATGACCAGGCACTAATACATAAACATTTTAGTAATATCACTATTGCCAAAATAATTTTTGTATATTCTTCATCACCTAAGTGTAATGTTTCATTTTGTTTTACAGTAGTTTGTTATGAAACAATGAAATGCTCTGGATCTCCTTTCTGAATAGTCATCTTCTATAACAATGTCTTCATTAATTAAAATAAATTTGTTTTTTTTTCAGAGGAGTGATACAGGAGGGGAACTGAAAACAGAAAAAAATCAAAAGTAAAACTGGCACTCTATATGCAATTTTCTATATGCAATCTATACGAGAATTGGAAAAAGAGAAATTCTTCCCTCCTCCTTCTAGAGCAGGGGTGTCAAACTCGCGGCCTGTGGGTCGGATGCATCACACACTGGCCACACCTACCCCTGGTTTAGCGAAAGGCAAAAAAGGTGTGATATGTCACGTGACGTGTCATCGCGAGTTTGACACCCCTGTTCTAGATCATTTTCGTCAGCAAACCTTACAAATCATTACATTACAGATCATTGTCATTAAAGGCTTAGCTTAGAAATAAGGTTCTGTTGGGAAGTTTTTAAATTTTTAAATTATTTTAATGGTTCTTAGTGATTGGACTTGTTCAATTTAATCTTTTTTAAAATATTTATTGTTGAATTATTGTGTTTTAATTATGAGCCGCCCCGAGTCCTCGCAGAGAGGGGGTAGCATACAAGTCCAATTATAAATATAAATAAATAAATAAAAGGTTTCTAAGGTTTCAGAACATACATGAAATGTAGGATTTGTGCTGAAGTCCATCTCATAAGAGTTGTCATTTCTCCAGAAAATTAATAGGCAGCACACAGAATCCCAGGCAAGTCAGAAGCGAAGCATTCTATTAGTTAATCTAATTCAACCTGTTCATTCTGAATTTCATTAACTGCTACTGCATAGGAGACTCATTAACAAGCCTCAGCTACATTAAGAACCAGTCTTTTTTTCCCTGCAAGCAGCAAACAGCTTGAATTTGTAGCAATTAGGCACATCATTTGCAAATAAACTTCCGTTGCATTGTGTTTATGAAGCCAAGAGGAAACAAAAGTTCACACGAAAATTGCAATTTTGTACAGCTTCTGCCAACTGATATGCTGGATTCAGAGGCCTATAAACCCCAGTAAGCACAGCCTTGGGTCCTGGGAGTCTGCCAGCTGTGGGGTTTTATTTATTTATTTATTTATTTATTTATTTATTTAATTTATATCCTGCCTCACTTCCCCCAACGGGGAACTCGAGGCGGCGTACAAAAAAATAAAAACAATTCCTATACAATGTAAAAACAAAACTCATTCATATCAATCCAGACATACACGGGGGAAGAACAAGGTCTCAATGCCATGCCGTCCGACAAAGCCAGGTCTTAACGGCTTTGTGGAAGGCAAGTAGATTTGGGATGGTTCTAATCTCTGCGGGGAGCATGTTCCAAAGGAACGGGGCTGCTACAGAGAAGGCCTTAGCCCGCAGACCCGCCAGCCGACATTGCCTGGCCGACGGTATCTGGAGCAAGCCCTCCTGTGAGATCTAACCGGGCGCTGGGAGTATCATAGGAATTAGAGTGCAACAGCTGGTGGATAGCAGGTCAGGGAAGCCTACAGTCTCTGAAGACCCCCAGATCGATTTTTGGTTAATTATTTCTTCTCCAACTTGGCATTTTTTGTTTGGTTAGGCAATGAAGCTTTTGAAATTCTTAATCTGCTTGCTAGAAATTTTGGAGTTGCAATTTAAACATGCGTGAATAGTTGGGGAAGCTTCATTATTGAAAAAAAAATGGAACAATCTTTAATATGAAGAACAAGCAAAGCAGCTTGAGGGAATGTTCCACTGCATACACTTTACCCTCTATTGCTGAAATAGAACATTGTTATTTTGATCCTTCTCTAGGCTTTGAACTTTGCAGGGAAAGAGAAAGACAGGAATTGCTTCACATAAATTAAGGGTAATTTATTAAACAAGCACATTTAACATTTTCTACTGATCAGAACAGAATTTGAGCAAAACAGGAAAGAACCATAAACCAATTATTTTACCCTCAGTGACAAGAAAAAAGCCAAATTAAACAGATGATTAGCATCTGTTGATTCTACAACTTGATCCCGATTCAGTAGCAGCATCTAAAGCTTGGGGTTACCATCAGAACTGAAATGTGCTTTGAAGTCTATGGTATTTTTTAAAATAAACATCCTTAAGGTTTGCAAGAAATCTGAATAAAAAATTAGAACACCCCATATTAACAAATCAGTATTAAAAATGTTTATTTTGAATTTAAGAGATGGGCAATTCAACAAGTATTTTTACTTTCAATCTCAGACTAAAATGGATTAAGAGTCCCATTCAAATGGGTCAAGAGACATTTACCAGTACGAGAATGGGTTTTCCCTTGTACTTAGAAATTACATATTAAACATGCAGAAGCTGTCACTATATGAAGAATTATGGATTTATTGGGGGAGGGAGCAACAAATTAGTTTACAATGTTGGAATAGTAATGTGAGCCCAGATTTATAATCCTGAATAGCCAATTTGTGTTCTTTCTGCTTATGAACCGATTCCTTGTTGATATAATGGAAAAACTGATCAATATTATTCCATGTGGTCAAGTTTTAATGTCCGTAAGTTAATGTGATAGCTCCATGCAACCTTCATGAGCTATGGAATGAACTTAAATGCATTAAATTCTGTGCACATGAAATATTGATCAGTAGAAATGGGGGAGGGATTACTTGAACCTAAAAGCTCTCTACCCCATGTTCCTCCATTTCAACCAAATAATTATCTTCCCTTCCCATAAAACTGGCACAGTTGGGTCGTTCCGTAACTTGAATAATAAGGAAACAAATGTAAAACAAGCAATGGCCTAAAACTATTGTTTCCTTCAGGACTATTCCAAAGAGAGAAAGATTAATGCCTATTTGGATTCTATTAATTACCAGTTCTCCCTCAAAACTGATAGAATTTGCATTTTAAACAGTTCTTTCCTTCCTCTGCCAGTGTAAGCTATTTGCTTTTTTAAAAACCTGCTAGTTAAATGCAGAAACACCTATCTTCTCAAACTCCAGTTGGCCTTAATTCAGGGAAAGAGTAAAGAATGGAGAAATTTATTTATTTATTTATTTATATGATGGGATTTATATGCCGCCCTATCTCCCGAAGGACTCAGGGTGGTTCACAACTATAAGAAGACATAGAATACAAAAATTAAAATTATTAAAAAATATTAAATCCCAATAATAATTTAAAAACCCACAACAAACAATAAAACCAGTAAAAGCCAATAAACTCCCCCCCTCAGTCCAGGTCGGCCTGCTGGAAGAGCCATGTCTTCAGGTCGTGATGGAAGGATCAAAGGTCAGGGGCCAACCACAGCTCCAAGGGCAGCTGGTTCCACAGGGTGTTAATCCAGCATGTTTCCACAGCTTTGTTAATCCAGCATGTTTACCCAGGATCACCTAATCAGCAGTTTACCCGCCCAATGTTCTTGATTCATGGGACACAGTGAGCCACAAACTGACAATACAGGCTGGGTTCACACCATAGTCTAGGCCAGTGATGGCCAACCTTTTTGTTGTGGTGTGCCAAAAGCATGTGTGTGTGTGTGTGTGTGTGTGTGTGATAGTGTGCGTGCTGGCACCCACAATGCAATGCACAACATCCCCGCCCGCCCTTTACCTGCACTGTGAGGGTGCGCACCTCCCAGCTGATTTTGGGCCATTTGAGGCCATTTTCACCCTCCTGGAAGCTCGAGGGAAGCCTCTGCAGCCCATTTTGGCATTTCCGGTATTTCCAGAAGACCCATTTTTCAGCCTCCCGAGGCTACAGAGGCTTCCTTCGAGCCTCTGGGAGGGTGAAAACAGCCTCAAACAGTCCAAATATTAGCTGGGAGGCACACACATGCACAGTGCAGGTAAGTTTCGCTGGGGCACGCATGCCCGCACAAATGGCTCTGCGTGCCACCTGTGGTACGCGTGCCATAGGTTCGCCATCACGGGTCTAGGCTAAACTGTGATTGATAAGTTTATGATTTAGTGTACTGTATAAACCTAACTCCCATATTACACCCCTCCTGCGCGACTTGCATTGGCTTCCGGTTGCCCTCCAGGTGAGATTCAAGGTTTTAGTGTTAACATTCAAAGTCCTACATGGCATGGGTCCAGGATATTTACGAGAACGACTCCTCCCAGTTTCAAGTACCAACCGCCGATGCAGGCATAGACAGGGCCTCCTCAGGGTGCCGTCCGTGGCTCAATGTCGCTTGGTGGGGACTCGGGAGAGCCTATTCTGTGGCGCCCCACTTTATGGAATCTCCTTTCACTGGAGCTCCGGCTTGCTCCTGATCTCCATTACCTTCCACCACGAGTTAAAAACCTGGCTGTTTTTACAATCTGGGCTATGCTGACTCCTTGGGTTTTCTTGATTTTAATTTTTGGGGGTTTTAATGTTAATTCGGCTTAGTTTGTTTAATATGGTTTTTAGGTAATTTATTGTTGTATTTCCTTTTAATCTGTGAGCCGCCCCGAGTCCTTTGGGAGAGGGGCCGGCATATAAGTCGAATAAATAAATAAATAAATAAATAAATAAATAACTGGAAACCAGATAGAAGAAACACAGAAAAAAATATCTTAGCGCTAGAGTCAGCTTTCCTAATCAGGGTCTCTCCAGATATGCAGGGCTGTGTCTTTCTTTGGACACGTGACTGGAAATCCTCAGTGATAATCACAAGGAATCTGAAGTCATCCAGCTAGGGAAATCTGCCTAAAGAGAGATGCTGGAGGCAGGCAGGAGAATGGCAGGAAGTAGATACACAAAACCCATCACTGCATCAGCTTGGAATCAATTTGGAGCATCCAATGAACGTTGACAATAAGAAATTGCTGCAGTAATTTGATTAGGTGAATCAAAGCGATCAATCTACTTCTCAATCTAGTCTTGGAGCTACATATTCACACAGCAGTAGTAGAAACTTAAGTGAGAAGAATAAAATGAAGTAAAGTCAATTATGAGTAATGGCAGAAGCCTTGAGGTTTTATGGAGAACCTGCTGTCAACCCTCTGTGATCTTTTTCCATCTCATATTTGTGAGTACTGCAACAGTGGGCATGAGATATTCTGCCCCCATCCCACTTGACACTTCTTTCCCCCTTTTTGTCACTTTATCATTGGAGGTTTTTAAGAAAAGACTGGACAGCCACCTGTCTGAAATGGTATAAGGCAGTGATGGTGAAACTTTTGGGCCCTTACTTCCCAAAGCACATGCGCATATCCAAATTCAAGGTGTGCCCCCCTGCATGCATGCAGCCCCCCACATGCATGTGGCTCCCCGTGCATGCACCCCCACCTTCCATGCATGCGCAGCAGAGACCTAAAGGCCAGATGGCCAGTGGAAGGCGCACACTCATGCATGGTGGAGTTTAGCTGGGATGATGGTGCATGTGCCCACCCAGGGATCTGCATGCCACCTGTGGCACACATGCCATAGGTTCACCACCATGAGTGTAGGGTCTCCTGGTTGAGATTGGACTAACATATCTCCTTCCAGCTCTATTCTGATTCCCTTGCAAAAATTTAGGGCCTATAACTAGTGTGCCTTTTCCATCTCAAACTCTCAATGTGGCTGGAGGGGAAAGACTACTTTAAAACCTCCAAATGCTAACAGGTGAGTGGGGACTGCAGAGTTCTCGCTCAATCTAAGTTCTTTGCCTTTGGCTGAATTCATTTCCAGTCACAAGAAACCCAATCCTGAAGATGGAGTCAGGGTACTCCTTCCCTTTTCTTCTCCACATCTTGTGTGGCTAAACACACTTCTAATATTTCAAGATCTTGGTTTGCTTCCAGCTTGCAAAGTTTGTGGCCTATATAAAGGATTGTAAAATAATGGGTATTAAAGGGGGATTGCCCTAATCAGGTGATTCTCTAGTTCAGGGGTGTCAAACTCACATCATCAGGGCTGCATCACGTGACGTATTGCAACTATTTTCCCCTTTACTAAACTCGGCATGGGCATGGCTAGTGCATGATGCATCCAGCCCGCAAGTTTGACAGCCCTGCTCTAGTTGTAGGCAGGTTTCTTCTTTAGCCTAGAAAGTTAAGGTGCCTCCAATGGACTTGGAGTTTTAAGAGCTAAGCAAGCCCTTGAGTAATTCAGCATTCTACTCTTTCATCTCTAATGGGGAAAATGATGAATATTCTGTCAGATGTAATTAGTATATGGTAGAACAGAACATGCTAATCAAACAAGTGACCACTCAGTGGAATTTATTCACTGTACTTTGCTCTAGTCTATTGTTGCAGAAACCATCACAGCCTACCATAACTTACATTCCCCAGACCTCTTAGATTTATGTAAAAGGAAAAACCTGTTGGGATTTAGCCCACAGAACGATGTGATGTAACTGAGATGGATCCTTATTGGGCTGGAGAATGAAAAGTGTTGATTTTGGTTAGATGTTAGGCAATTGAAAGGTCTGGGCTGACATTTTCATTTAGTAAATGCATTGGGAAAGAAATACCTTTGACCTAAAGACTATACTGGACATATTTCTGAAGACATTACATCATAATTTTCCACCTTGCTGGGCAAAAATATTTCATGATCCACTTAGAAGGAAGGTAATGGACAACTCCCTTCTCTCTAATTTAGCATGTTTACAGTGTGTGTATAAATCTTATTTAGCTTGGAAATAAATAACAAAGCCACTGCAGAGTTCAGTCTCACAAATGCATGCAAACCTGATACCTATCGGAAGAAATTTCCTTCTTTGCTTATTCTTCTGTGACGAACATATTTGCTTGTATCCCATGCCTCTTCCTTGGGTTGCTGCATGTGTTTAAATGCAACTAATATAGATGGCTCCCAACCAGACTGACACTTTATTCCCTTGCATGGATTACTAGTTTGTAATATATTCAGTTCCCCTCATTATTCTTCTTCATGGACCTAGGATATTCTTTTTGGTACTTATTAAGAATTATGGTGTTTGAAAAAAGTCACAGCTCAAGGGACATGGATGGGGAAAGTTTAAACTCATGTTCTCCTAATATTACTACTTCACAAAATAAGTAAAAGGTAATGGTAAATTACCCCTTGAGTCAAGCACTATTCTAAGTTTGTTTTCTTGGCAGTAGTCTTGGGCAGGTTTGCCTCTACCTTCCCCACAGATGGTCAGCTTCTCAGACGAGCAAATGAGTTTGTTCATCTGGGTGGGCAAAGAAAGGATATGCCCAAATGGATATTGAATAGTCATTATAATCCCCCTTTTCCCTTTCTAAACAGCACAGGAAATCCTTGGAAGATTATCAGTATCATCTCCAAAACAAAATATTTGCCCTGAGGCATCAGCCGTGCTTCCCAAACTTTTTCCTTCCTTGCCAGAACCACTTATCAAAAAATCCTTTTTATCTGACATGATGTAAGGAAAACACTTTGAGTTAATTTAAATGTCCCTGTTGTGAATAGGTAATGGGTTGGTGTGCCATTACCCAAAGAAAAACTGCTTTTACCCAATTTTGGGTAATTTACCCAGTCTGGGAAGCACTGACTTATACAGTAACCTTTAAGGGAACAATTTTGTATGATTATGTAGATCATGGTTTCAAGAAAGTGCCCACTGAAGACAATTTTGAATAATAGCTAGCTTTTATGGTAGTTGTAGTCTGAAACCATTTTTGCACTTCACTGAGCCTAATTTTAGATGTCTGCAGCCTGTGTCCACCTGCCACCTTCGAAATGTAACTAAATGCTGACTCCATATTAACTCCTTTGGTTCTCTCCACCTTTTTTTCTGCTTGATTGAGCACCTGTCCTAATGAAGAACCCTGGAGAATCCAAAAGCTTAAACTCTGTGTTATGACCTTAAGGCAACTATGGTAATATCCAGTTATGTTATTTTTTTCCTTCTTTTTTTATGGACAACACATCAACTTTTGCTCTTGATTATACTCTAAAGTAAATATACATATCATTTTTTTAGTAATTTGAGACAGTAGAGATTTCTCAAATTTTCTTGAACCATTTATTATCTTCTGATTGTTTCCTTTCTAACTTCTCCATAGGTATAAACACTGGGTAACTGCTAAATCACAAGTAGATTTGTATATCAGGATGCATGGAAAGAGATACTAATAATTTAACTTTTATTGGACAAAATATTGTGGTTGGAGCTTTTTGTGGAAGAAAAATAAAGATTAGCTGAACTTAGGAAATAATACAGTGATAGGACAGGCTGAGTTAATAAATGCAATACACAACTAAGAACTTGTAAGTGCTCTTTGTCTTACTGTAGAGTGAGCAAATCTGTTAATGCCTATCCTGCACAGGACAGAATCAGAGAAGAAAAGGAGAATTGAATGATAGAGAAAGGAAAAAGAAAAAGTCCTGAAAATATCAGTCAAACTGGCTGAAGGTACATCCCACACAGATATGCAAAGTTAAGTCTTTTAGATTTAAAAAAATGTGATAAAGCAACAGAAAACATTTCTCCTTGAAAGTCAATAGGCTTATATATGCAGAAAGCAATTGCTTACAAGTTGAACATTAAGAACTTCTTAAATGGCATGAAGTTCAATGGCATCAAGTTCATCAGTAAAAGGTAAAGGTTTGCCATGTTGAGTTGTGTCCAACTCTAGCAGGCAGTGCTAAACTTTGTTTTTGAGCAGAGGGAGCCAGCATTGTTCAAAGACACTTCTGTGGCCATGTGGCCAACATAACTATATGCTGAGATACACAGAATGTTATCTTCCCAACAAAGAGGTATCTATTTATCTACCCACATTTGCATGCTTTCAAAATGCTAAGTTGGCAGGATCCCAATATTTCTCATTAATGTTTCTTTTTATTCTGCTCAAAGTACAATGTGTCATCTTCAAAAAAAAATCACAGCACACACAAAAAATTAAACACAAATGGTAATCTCCCATAAATACTAAGGAGATTTTATTGTCAGTATTCTTCCCCATGGGGAATTTGTCCTTGTTAAATTAAACTCCTTCTCCAATGTCAAAGAAATGCACCGGAGACCAGGCCCCAAACATACTACAATAGTGACTCTATTATCCGCTATCATGTCTTTTGAAAAACTGGTCACATATGGAGATGACTTAGAATTCCTAATTAGTTTACAGGTAGTCTTCATTTAGCAACACAATTGGGGCTGGAAACTCTGTCATTAAACAATGCAATAGCAAGTTGAAAAACCATGACTCTGTGCAACTTAATGATGGCAGTTCCAGCAGGTCTGGTTGCCATAATTAAGCAAGGACTGCATGGTTCATTGAACAAGTACTTGGCATGGCCACAACTTCTGATTTCCTGCCAGCTTCCCCATTAACTTTGTTGTGGAAAACCAGCAGGGAAGGTCTCAAATCACAATCACATGACCACAGGATGCTGCAGCAACAATAAGTACAAGGTACAGTTGTAACTACCACTCATCAGTGCTGTAAATTCAACAGCACTTCCCTATTTGAATTCAGCCCTTTTTATTTTCAAAGCAAGATAACAAAACTTTGAATCTGAAGGCCAACAACTGAATGAGAAAGAATTTGAGATATATGCTTATAAATCTATTCAAAAAATAATCTGAAGAATGATAATCTGTGAATCTTAGATTGGCTTTCAAGAAGCTATCACAGATTTTCTTTACGGAGCAAACAAGAGTGACTTCACACATTGTGGTAAATCACAATATTTGTGGTTTAGAATGATGCATCAATTCAGTCACCATAGTCTATAAATCACTGTGTATGACTTGGCTTGATATACAAACCCAGCCAGCTGTAATTCATTCAGTGAACCAAGGTGAAGACAGTGTTATGAGTTACAGAAGAGTGCTTCCATATTCTCCTCTCTCCCACATTGGTAAGGGTCAGCTTCTGTAGTTCTGCCTTGCCTGTTAACCTACCATGTTTCCTATCCCTACAACACAAAGAAGTTTTGGATATACTAATGAAATTATATAATATTTGGGGTGAGTTCATCTCACTGTTTTCCTGTTCACAAGCTGCAGACATAAAAATCTTGTAAAATTTGCTAGAGAGTGTTGGAAATATGTATAATGGTGAGCTAGGCTTTGGTTTGCTTAACAATAACTTGTCAACTGAACTACAATCCATATTACAGTTTACTAAGATGTCCCATTACCATCAGAGATAAAGAGCAGCAGAAGTGTATACACTGCAGCAACTTCCCATCACTTTATTTCTAGCTTTCTTAGGAAATGCTGCTTTCTCCAGATCTTGACCAATATTGATATAAACTGCCTAGAATGCTTATCTGACTATTTTGAATATGAAAATATGGCCCCAGAAAGAGAGTTCTTTGTTGGTTTTAAGTATTTATGTTCACTCTTAACCTACAATAGAATCTGACTAATTTTATGAAAGAAAATTCCTTGAAATTATGCATGTTACTGTGGGGTCCTTGGTGCTTTCTGGGCTTGGTGGTTTTCCTGCAGAGGTTTCATTACCCAACTAGGTAACAGCATCACAGCTAGAGAAGCAACATTTCTTTGAGACAGCATTACCTTAGTCACAGAGGTGTAGAAAGTTAGCACCCACCCCTCTCCTAGAAGAATGAAATGTTTTGAGAAATATTAAAAAGGCAGGGTAAAATATTTCCCCTAGAAGAGAAATAAAAAATCCTAAGGGAGACAGAAACTCAGAGCTCCAGCTTCCTGCCCCTAGCAATTGGTGCCAGACTGGGCCAGCCTATCTACAAGACAAAAGACTCCAGCTCCAGGGTGATGGGATTACGACATGTCCCTTCAGGACATAATAGGACCAATTAGCAGAAGACACAGAGCTCACTGCATTGCACAATCTCCGAAGGACTTCAACCAAACCTGGGAGCTCAGACAAACATGACCCCATAGGAATCTGACAACAGCCAATAGAATACATGTTCTTGCACAGGAACAGGAAGTTCAAGTTCAAACCCCAAGAAAAGATATAACCCCCCCCCCACTTTCAACTCCATGTGGTCAGCTGCACCAGGACCATGTGCTTAGTGGTTCTTTCCAATCAGCCTCCATGTTTCCAGTGTCTTTCTCCTGGCTTGGAACTGAACCAGATGGATATTTCTCCCAATGGAGGTATTATGTTGATAACTAAAAACAATAAAGTTCAGTGCATCATTTTTCAAAACAAAGAAACCAACTTTGCCTTTGCTTGCTTTAAAAATCTCTTCTATGTTATTCTTTCATCCCCGCTGCAGAATAGAATGCATTTGGTAACAAAACCACTTATGGCCAAACCTTCTTCAATTGCCTACATGCTGTAACAGAGTCACATTAATATTGATTTCAGAATTACATTTGAATTACAAGAGCCCATAATAAAGTTAACTGTGTGAGTTTTCAAGTATTATTATGCTTCTCTGGTGATTTCAATTATCGATCAAGTGCCACAGTGGAATCATTGTACTCCGAGGCCCTATAATAACAGAGACTGTAATAATGCTGCAGCTCATTTCTAACTTTTTTAAAAATCCTATTAGCTTTCTAATAGTAGGCATTCTGGGAGATGTAGTTCACCAGGAATGCCACTCCAAACAGCATTCAGCCAAGGGACTTCTAAAGTGAGTTTTTCTTAGCAACCAAAAACAAACACTGTATGCTGGGAAAATACTTCTGTCCTTTCCTGGAACCTTTGTACTTGAAGGACAATTCTCTGAAGTGCTTACACCATACTTGGGAATTGCCTGTGAAGAACAGTCTCATGGGGTTCTCCTGGGAGCTAAAATATTCTGCAAATATTCCCAGGTAAAATAAGAAAGAACACTAGTCTGCCCATCTCACAACATCATTATATATTGCAGAATATATTGCTCATCTACTTTCTAGGTTTATTGTAATTTCCTACGAATCCAAATAAGTCATATTCACGTAGTTGAGGGGTTGTCATTTGTTCTACTAAGTAGACAAAACCAGAAAAACAACTTCACAGGAAGATAGAACAACACTTTCTTGAAAGACAGTCAGCATCATAACAAAATCTTGCAAGCCTGGCTGTACTTTACATCCCCTCCTTCTAATACCCCCCCAATGAATCAGGGAAGAGCATATTTGAGTCATTTCCAAATATGTTCTTGCTTCTCAGGATTTAAATACTCTTTCAGATTTCTTGGCTTATGTAAAATAGTTTTTGCATATTTCTGTCAGGATGATCTCCCTTACTCTCTGCATGAGCCCTGGAAATGGTTTACTTCTTAGGACTGAACACTCATTTAATACCAAATGACTTTTTCAGTGCTGGGATTTGATGACAACCGTATCTTCATTCTTTTTTCTTCACTGACACTGTATTCAGAGTATTATCATGTATATTTGCCAAACACCAACACAACTTTAGAAAGAGATTCATATATTTTCGGTTGCTGAATGGCTCAATGTAGAATGGGTGTCAAACTCACAGCCTATGGGCTGGATGCATCATGTGCTGGCCACACCCACCTGTTTAGCAAAGGGGAAAAAGTCACG
The DNA here is from genome assembly GCA_009733165.1 of Naja naja. Lineage (NCBI taxonomy): Eukaryota > Metazoa > Chordata > Lepidosauria > Squamata > Elapidae > Naja > Naja naja. Next base: position 61,821,302 of record CM019149.1, on the reverse strand, counting down.
ATATGTCATGTGATGACAATGTGACAGCGCGAGTTTGATACCCCTGGTGTAGCACAACAATCTGAGGATGTTTTTTTTTTCAGACTAACTTCAGGAAACAATTTTCTTCTCATGGTACTGCTTTAAGCCTAATTCATAATCATAAGAGTTTTTTACTCTGTTGGGGTGGTAGGATCATGGTGATGAACAAATTTACACAGCTATCTTTAAGCAAGATAAGGTTTTTTTCCTTTTGAAAAGATTACTAAAGAGTGATTGGAGCTTCCAAAGACAAGGTTCTTCCATCTCTAGTTCTGAGTGGGGTAACACTATCCCAGACATAACCAATGTGCAACCTGGAGGTTCTCCTATACTTTACAGCTCCTGATTGAAGAGTCGTGTGCTGTTACCCATGCTCTTATGAACTCCTGCTTAGATTACTGTAATGTGCTCTACATAGGGCTATCCTTGAAGAGCATTGGAAACCTCAACTGGTGCAAAATGGTTCTGACTACATGGCACATGTAACATCACTATTCTGTGAGTTGCTGACAGTGTTTTTCTGGGTACAATTGAAGGTATTAGTTGTCACCTTTAAACTCTACATGGCTTTTTCTGAAGAACTGTCTTTTTCCAAGAGTTTCTACCCATCCAATCCAATCCAACAGATTGGGCATACTGCAGATCCCTTCACCTAAAGAGTATCGACTGGTGGGAACTAGAAGAAAATATTTTTCTGCTGTAGCTCCTGCCTTTTGGAATATTCTCCCCTTGGAAATTGGAATGGCCCCAACTCTGTTGGCTTTTTACAAAGCATTAAAAACTTGGCTACTTATCCATTACTTATTACTTGGCTTGACTATTAGTTGATTAATCATCACATATTGTGGATGTTTTTACTATTTTAATGTTTTTAAATTGTTTTATAATTTTAAAATTTACAATTGTAAGCTGCCCAGAGTCACTTGGTTGGATGGCTATAGAGAGGAAGGAAGGAAGGAAGGAAGGAAGGAAGGAAGGAAGGAAGGAAGGAAGGAAGGAAGAAAAGGAAGGAAGGAAGGAAGGAAGGAAGGAAGGAAGGAAGGAAGGAAGGAAGGAAGGAAGTTCAATAGGTGATAATTAAATGGGATATCTGTTCAAGGATAACATTTGGATGGTTGTAGTTTTTCTGACTTCAATTTTTCGAGAGCTTTGCTTATACCAGCCCTGCCTCCAGTGTTCCCACTTATTTACATTGAGCAGGAAAGAAGGAGTTCTGCTTACTTGGACATGCATGCAATTCTTTGTAGAATGAGGAATTCTGGGAAGGCAAGGTCCCAGGTGCATGAAAGTGAAATCAATTACCAAACTCCCCTACACTGGATGCATTCAGGATGCATACAGACTAGAGTGTTATCTATCAGTAATATTTAATTTGGATTCCTACATGGGAGCAGGGGGTTAGATTGGAAGACTCTGTGAATCTATGATTAAATGAATATGAGTAGAAGTCTATCATAGACACTTCAACATAAGAAGGCCATACAGTTCATGAACTCCATGGACCCCCCAGCCCTTTTATTCCTGTTAGTCCTGTTCCTGTGTGCCTATAACTGAACAATGGTGACTTGGTAATTATGCATCCACTTCACAAGAGCACAATGAGTCTTTTCAGGTCATGAATGCTACGTATTTCTGATGAGTACATGAAAGGGAGGTCCTTCAAGACGCAGAGATATTCTTTGACTGAGCACCTGAAAATGAATTATACACGAACTGAATTACTTTGTTAAATATGCTTCTTTTGCTATTGCCTTAAACTGTTCTATTAAAGCTTCTATTATAGACATTCAGCAGCCTTCAGATCAAATCCTCATCTCTTCTCATTTCTTAATTATAATGCTGCATATCAAAAGTTAAGACAGGGAACTATTAATGGCTTCCTTTTTATCATTTATCAAGCTGGCTCAGCGTGGAGCTAGTCTTGACTTGAAGCAGAAAGAATTAAGATACCCAAAGACATTGAGCATAGCATACAAATCTGTAATTATACCCATTTATTTGGAAGAGGAAACTCACATTTAACTGTAGAATAAAAGCACAAGGATTACTCAAATTCATTATGTGGCATGCAGAACTTGTAAAGTTCATCTTGGCAACTCCTTCCCTTGGCAAAGCTAGCTCCAGAGCTCAGCCTTATCTGATCAGAGTAGCTACCTTATGCAGAAGCTCTTCTGCAATGCTTCCCTGAATGCTTCCCAAATGGTTATAAATAAAGCATCACTGCACATACACAAACAAGGTACAGTATTTTGAAAGCTCTGATGGTGGCTTGAATTTCTAGCATTCTTTTCTGATGATTGTACAGGTGAAACTCAAAAAATTAGAATATCGTGCAAAAGTTCATTTATTTCAGTAATGCAACTTAAAAGGTGAAACTAATATATGAGATAGACTCATTACATGCAAAGCAAGATGGTTCACGCCGTGATTTGTCATAATTGTGATGATCATGGCTTACAGCTCATGAAAACCCCAAATCTACAATCTCAGAAAAATAGAATATTGTGAAAAGGTGCAATATTCTAGGCTCAAAGTGTCCCACTCTAATCAGCTAATTAAGCCATAACACCTGCAAAGGGTTCCTGAGCCTTTAAATGGTCGCTCAGTCTGGTTCAGTAGGAATCACAATCATGGGAAAGACTGCTGACCTGACAGTTGTGCAGAAAACCCCCATTGACATCCTCCCTAAGGAGGAAAAGCCCCAAAAGGTAATTGCAAAAGAAGTTGGATGTTCCCAAAGTGCTGTATCAAAGCACATTAATAGAAAGTTATGTGGAAGGGAAAAGTGTGGAAGAAAAAGGTGCACAAGCAGCAGGGATGACCGCAGCCTGGAGAGGATTGTCAGGAAAAGGCCATTCAAAAGTGTTGGGGACTTTCACAAGGAGTGGACTGAGGCTGGAGTCAGTGCATCAAGAGCCACCACACACAGACGGATCCTGGACATGGGCTTCAAATGTCGTATTCCTCTTGTCAAGCCACTTCTGAATAACAAACAATGTCAGAAGCGTCTTACCTGGGCTAAAGAAAAACAGACCTGGTCTGTTGCTCAGTGGTCCAAAGTCCTCTTTTCTGATGAGAGCAACTTTTGCATCTCATTTGGAAACCAAGGACCCAGAGTCTGGAGGAAGAATGGAGAGGCACACACTGCAAGATGCTTGAAGTCCAGTGTGAAGTTTCCACAGTCTGTGTTGATTTGGGGAGCCATGTCATTAAGTCCAGGGTCAACACAGCCATCTACCAGGAGATTTTGGAGCACTTCATGCTTCCTTCCGCAGACAAGCTTTATGGGGATGCTGACATCATTTTCCAGCAGGACTTGGCACCTGCCCACACTGCCAAAAGCACCAAAACCTGGTTCAATGACCGTGGGATTACTGTGCTTGATTGGCCAGCAAACTCACCTGACCTGAACCCCATAGAGAATCTATGGGGCATTGCCAAGAGAAATATAGAGACATGAGACCGAGCAATGCAGAAGAGCTGAAGGCCGCTATTGAAGCATCCTGGTCTTCCATAACACCTCAGCAGTGCCACAGGCTGATAGCTTCCATGCCACACCGCACTGAGGAAATAATTGCTGCAAAAGGGGCCCAAACCAAGTACTGAGTACATATGCATGCTTATACTTTTCAGGGGTCCAATATTGTTCTATGTACAATCCTTGTTTTATTGATTGCATGTAATATTCTAATTTTCTGAGATTGTGGATTTGGGGTTTTCATGAGCTGTAAGCCATAATCATCTCCATTATGGCAAATCACGGCTTGAACTATCTTGCTTTGCATGTAATGAGTCTATCTCATATATTAGTTTCACCTTTTAAATTGCATTACGGAAATAAATGAACTTTTGCACGATATTCTAATTTTTCAAGTTTCACCTGTATATGTCACTAGCACGATTTTCTTTAAGAGTAACATTACACAAAATATATAAAAGAAGGAAGGAAACACTGAACAAAATTTAGAAATCAAACACCTGAGATATGAGAAAAGAAAATGAAATATGACCAAATAAAGCTTATACTAAAACTATTCATCGTAGCTTTTTATAACTTTCTATTCTGGTGAACTATCTTTGGTTCTATCATGCCTGTATGTTGCTCATACACTAATGCATTTATTTATTAGATTTTTATCCTACTTTTATTAATTTATAAGTAACTCAAGGTGGCAAACATACATGAGACTCCTTCTTCCTGTTATTTTCCCCACAACAACCCTGTGTGATAGGTTGGGCTGAGAGAGCATGACTACCTAAAGTCACCCAGCTAGCTTTCATGACTAAGCTTTCATGACTAAAACTCACTGTCTCCTAGTTTCTGGGATACCACCTTAATTACTACTCCTAACTTTTATTCATCCAACCACAACTTGTCCTTTTTCTCAACCCATTAATGCTTTCTCTACATATTTGTTTAATATTATGGATATCCACATACATCTACATATTTAGTATTCAAGTATTCACATACTTGAATTTGCAGGAAACACTGATGCCGATAACAGCTTCCCGACAACCCGTGCACTCCCACCAGCAGGGCCTGCTCAGGGTGCCATCAGCCAGGCAATGCTAGCTGGCAGCTCCCAGAGGTAGGGCCTTCTCTGTGGGGGCACCCACCCTTTGCAACCAGCCACCCCTGGAGCTCCGGGTGGCCCCTGATCTCCGATCCTTCTGCCGTGACCTAAAAACTTGGTTGTTCCAACTAGCCTACCCGGACTGAAGGGGTGGGGGAGGGTTTTTTAGTGGTAGTTTTAAATTTTTAACCGATTTATGAGATTCTGGTTTAATTGATTTTTAATGTTTATATTGTGGTGTTTTTAGTATTGTAAGCAGCCCTGAGTCCTTAGGGAGATAGGGCGGCATATAAATCTCATAATAAAAAAATAAAATAAAATAAATACTTGTTTAGTATTCTTTTTTTTCCTGTATGACCATACCACTCAATGTGCTTCTTTCATTCTGGTCATATACTTTTGCATTGATTCAGCAGCAATTTAGTCTTTACCCATTTTATTTGGTTTGGTTTTGTTGTTCCACACATTCCTCTGCAATAAGTCATTCCCACTGCAGCCATTTCATTTTTTATATTTCTCCAGGCATATTTAACTCTTCCTTCCTCATATACGTGGGTGATGCATGCTCTACTAAGTAGTCATTTTCACTTCTCTTGACACACATTTATTCCTCAAAGTGGTCAATATAAAACCCAATGTCACTCAATTGCCACATTTATATCTTGTTTGTTTACTGAATATATATAGTAGTACTGTGCAAAAGTTTTGGCAGTTGTGCAAATATGCTGAAAATTAAGAATGCTTTGAGAAATGTTTAAGTGTTAATAGTTTATTTTTATCCATTTTAAAAAATGGAAAATGAATGAACAGAAGAGAAATCCAAATCAAATCAACACTGAACCAGTTCGACTGGGATGGAACAAAAATCATTGGCCGTGACACAATACACCACGCATGCAAATTTGTTTAAGGCTGGTATTCAACCAACAGATCTATTAACAAATATGTCGATTTGGAGCCAGCCTGTGAACCCACAAGGAGCTGTATCAATCAAGTGACTAACCAACCATGACATTGACCATCTCTTCACTTAGTGACCTTCACACATAATGACCAGCAGGTCACCCAACAGGTCACACAGCATGACCAGCTGGTCACATGACCCACTGACCACATGAGATCAATAAAAGTGGTGAAGAACTGAAGCAAGACATTTCAACCAAAGTCCCGCTAAGGATGTCATTTAGCTTGGTGATGAAACATTTGGAAGCTAAACAGCAAGCTCAGAGAACAAACTGCCATGGAGCTTCAAATATTTTCTATAATTTCTAAGGTTCTTGCTTCCAAAGGAACTGCTATATATTTCACAGTATTAGCCAGGGGTGGGCTGCTACCGGTTCTCCCCAGTTCAGGCGAACCCGTATCAAGGGAAATGTTCGGGCTCTATTAACATTACTACAATTGCTGCAGCTAAACAATCTCTGAAAGCATTTTAATATTAAATACAAAAACAATTCTGATCATTTCATTGCATTTAGCCAACCTATCATGTAAAGGATAACTCTGGGAAACTAATAATAATAATAAAACCAGAAATAAGTAAATCAAGAGTGTGGCCCACAATTGCCAGTAGGTCAGATCACATTTATTTATTTATTATGTATTTATTTTATTAGACTTGTATGCCGCCCTCTCTCCCTAAGGTCTCAGGGCAGCTCACAATATAAAATCACAATACAATAAGTTAATTAAAAATAATTAAATAATTAAATCACAAGCCTAATAATCAAACTAATAAAATTAAATTAAAATTTCTTAAAAAAACCCACCCCCACTCATTTCAGTCTAGGCCAGCCTGCTGAAACAGCCAGGTCTTCAGGTCTCGGCACAAGCAGCAGAGATCAGGGGCCAAACGAAGACCCAAGGGGAGCTGGTTCCACAGGGTGGGTGCTCCCACAGAGAAGGCCCTACCCCTGGGCACCACCAGCTGACAATGTCTGGCCGACGGCACCCCAAGGAGGCCCTGCCTGTGGGAGCATACAGGGCGATTGGAATGTGATGCTGGCAGAAGACATTCCCGCAAGTACCCTGGACCCAAGCCATGTAGGACTTTGTATGTTGTCACTAGTACCTTGAATCTCACCCGGAAGGCAACCGGTAACCAATGCAGGTCGCGCAGGAGGGGTGTAACATGGGAGTATCGGGACACTCCCATCACAACCCGTGCGGCCACATTCTGCACCAGCTGTAGCCTCCAGGTGGTCCACAAGGGCAGTCCCATGTAGAGAGTGTTGCAGTAGTCGATTTGGGAAGTGACAAGTGCATGGGTGACTGTCCATAGGGCATCTCAGTCCAGGTAAGGGCACAACTGGCGTACCAGGCGAACCTGGGCAAATGCCCCTCTGGTCACAGCTCCCACCTGCTCCTCCAAATTGAGCTGTGTATCCAGGAGGACACCCAGGTTCCGCACCCTATCCACAGGGGGCAACACCTCTCCCCCATGACCAAGGGTGGAATATGCTGGATACTCCGAGATGCCGGTACGTACAGCCACTCAGTCTTGGCCGGGTTGAGTTGAAGCCTGTTCCTCCCCATCCAGATCCGCACCGCATCCAGACAGCAGGACATCATGGAGAGGGCATCACTGATATGGTCCGGGGTAGAGATAAAAAGCTGGGTATCATCCGCATATTGATGATACCTCACCCCGAAACCATGGATGATCTCGCCTAGTGGCTTCATGTAGATGTTGAACATGAGAGGCGAGAGGACTGACCCCTGGGGCACCCCAGAAGTGAAGGGCCTCAGGCTCGACCTCTGCCCTCCTGCCAACACCGATTGCAAGTGACCCGAGAGGTAGGAGGAGAACCACCATAAAACGGTGCCTCCCACTCCCAGCCCCCCGAGACGCCGCAATAGGATACCATCGTTGATGGTATCAAAAGCCGCCAAGAGATCTAATAGGACTAGGGCAGAAGAAAAACCCCTGCCCCGAGCCCTCCAAAGATCATCCACCAGCACGACCAATGCAGTCTCTGTGCTGTGCCCGGGCCAGAAGCCCGATTGGTACGGATCTAGGTAATCGGCTTCCTCCAGGAACATCGGAAGCTGCTGAACCACCACACTCTCAACAACCTTCACCAAAAAGCGAAGGTTGGAGACAGGATGGAAGTTGTTCAAGATGGCTGGGTCCAAGGCAGGCTTCTTGAGGAGGGGCCTCACCACTGCCTCTTTCAAGGCAGCGGGAAAGAAGCCCTCCCTCAAAGAAGCATTGACTACTGCCTGGAGCCAGCCACGTGTAACCTCCCTGGAGGTATAGACCAACCAGGAGGAACACGGGTCCAATAAACACATGGTGGAACTCAGCCTCCGCATGATCCTGTCCACTTCATCTAAGGACACAGGCTCAAACTCAGCCCAGATGCTATCGGCCAGACTCATCGTCACTCCTTCCTCTAACTCCTGCCAGTTGGAGTCCAAACCGGCCCGAATCTGAGCGACCTTATCCAACAGATGCTGATTAAATTCCTCAGCCCTACCCTGTAAAGGGTCCTCCCTCACCTCCTGATGTAGGAGGGAATGAGTGACCCTAAACAAGGTGGCTGGGTGATCATCTGCGGGTGCAATGAGAGCGGAGAAGTAAGCACACTTCGCTGCCCCCATCACCACCAGATAAGTCCTAATATAGGCTCTTAGCTGGGCATGGTCAGATTCGGCATGGCTCGTCCTCCACCCATATAGTCTTCAAACTCCAACCTCTCCCTAGTCCAGCATCTGTGGAAAAGCCAACTCTTTACAGCAGGGGTGTCAAACTCAATTTCACTGAGGGGCACAACAGGGTTGTGTTTGACCTTGGGGGGGGCAGTGGTGGGCATGGCCAGCATGGGCGTGGCCAGCTTGACATCACTTGTGTTGGGAGCGCCTGTGGTGGCCTGAGTGCTCTACCAGCAAAAAAGGCTCCTGAGCTCCATTTTTGGCTATGATGGCCTCCTGTAACCCACTTCCAGCAAAAATGGAGCTAGGGAGGGATGCATGCACCCTCCCGAGCTCCATTTTCACTGGCAGAGGCTCTGCAGCTGGTGTTTCCAGGCCAGCCCCACAGGCCAGATCTAAGCACCCTGCAGGACGGATCTGGCCCTGGGCCTTGAGTTTGACACCTCTGCTTTAACTTTCCAAAAGACTAAGAGGGTGGGGACCTCTCAGATCCCAGAGGGAAGGAGTTGCTTGGCAAGGCACACTTCTTGTATCTCACTCCCTAACAACACATAAATGCATAGAGCATCCACCACCCTGGATAAATGCCTCTAGGTGGCTATTGAGCATCCCCCACTGTATTTGGGCGTACTTGATAGCAGAAAGTCTTCAGATCTGACTGGAACACAAAAATTGCTGCTCCACTGAACCAAACAAAAAGAACAAATTGTTTGTGCCATTTACAGGACCCATGGCCAATATTCCCTTGAGAACTAAAGGGTTAAAAAAGATATTTTGCCCTTTTGTTCCAAAGTAAGGAGTCTTTATTTAATTTTTTAATTGGATTTATTTTCCACCCATCTATTATCAAAATGACCCTGGGTGGGGAATAAATTATCCCAAGGTAGGAAATCTTCATGAACAAAACTGTAGAATGCAACATTATAATGACACTATCTCCCTGCCTTGGCATGATGAGCTTCCAGAGATATGAATGAAAGCAAGAGCCATAATTTAAAACATCACCTCCAAGCCACAGAACTATACAGCACCATTTTGGCTTCTCTGGTTTTCTCTGCTATCTCTTCCCATCATCTACCTTCCCACAGTAATTACATTCTCCAGGGAAGGAATGACAGACACTGCTGGATGAGTTCTGTGACCTCTCTGGAAACAAAATTTAAAAACCAGAGGAATTAATTACAATAGAAGTTTCTGCCTGAAGCTTAACTGATAGGCTGGAAATTTTAAATTGGCAACTGGAAAATCTGGCCAAGGTTTCTGCTGCCACAAGGACACAATCTTTCTACTCCTGGGCTGTTTGGCTTGTGCAAAGTGGAAGATGCCTTTTAATGTGACAGTATTCTTACAGCTTTTTGCTTGGGGAAATGGAACTCCACACTCCATTAATCTGTGCAGACGATGATTTATTCAGGCATAGCGAATACATGCATCTTCTCATATCTGCCTGGAAATAGGATTTGGAAGATGGGATTCTTGACTAATATTACTCAACATGCAAAATACAATAACGTTCAGCTTGGGATTGTTTTACCAATGAAAAGGGTGTTTCATAAGATCACATGGAACTTATGAATACAATATTCTGCACGAGACACAATCTTTATGAAATCTTTATTTATTTATACTTTTTTTAAAGTATTCTTTAAAAAGAATGATACAATAACCCTTTGTATAGATACTAGCTGAACAGTCAGACTCTCCTGCAGAAAGTATGAGATATGAGGAACAACAGATGCTGGAGTTCTGGAGGGTAAGAGGTGAGGATGGTAACAAGACCTAAAAGGAGGGCATGCCTATAGAACAGAGCTGTCAAACTCCCAGCCTGCAGGGTGGATGCATCATGTGCGGTCACACCCATGCCTGGTTTAGCAAAAGGTCCCAATACATCAAGTGACGCTGCCATGACAACATGAGTTTGACACCCCTGCTATAGAAGAAAGTATTGGGCTCTTCAGGAGGCAGCAGATGAATTCAACTGGTCTGCCGATAGAAGACACAGCACCTCAAGTACTGACCAGTAATGGGTTCATCCCCTCCATTTACTCATTAGATGCCAGATGATACAAAGTTTAAAAGGCTAACAGCTGGAAGAGAGCTTTCCAAAACTTCAATATAAATTGAGAGCCAAAATCACATGACTGACTAATTCCCTGTATTTAAAAATTTGGTCAGACAGTCTCATGAACCAATATAAGATCCTTGAAAGCAATAAAACAAGTCATTGCAGCAAACAAATTGACACACGCATTTAATCAGAATTCTGAGGTGTTACTGGTGAAGTGAGGGATTACAGCCATACCAGGGAGACCAAGAAAGAAATGCAACAGGATGAGCTAATTCTACTTTATTGTAAGGCTACGTTAACAGAATCTTGCAATGTTGAAGTACAGGCACCTCCCGTTCCTTTTCTCCCACAAGAAATTAGGCTGGATTTCTTCTAAGCCTCTTGCCCTGTTCACTATCAGCTGTGGACTACACTGCCTCTTATCTGACCGTTCTCTAGGCAGCAACTCTAACCCTAACGCTAATCCTAACCCACAAGGTCATCCTCACAAACTATTACAGGGATAAAGTAAACCAGATTATTTTTCAGGAACAATTTTGGCAATGGTGGGATTCAAATTTTTTTACTACTGGTTCTGTGGGCATGGCTTGTAAAATCTCCAGTTCGGAGGTTCTATTTGCCAGTTCTCCGAACTACTCAAAATTTCCGCTACCAGTTCTCCAGAACTGATCAGAACCTACTGAATACCACCTCTGAATTTTGGTCTAGCAACAAACATGCAAGATGCAATACTATTCTTGCAATCTAGTCTCACTCAGCCATCAGAATTCTCTAACCACCTGATACAAAGTTTTAAACCCGCCCCTGTGTTCTGGTTTCTATTGTATAACATAATCTTTCATATTTAGTGCCATATTTAGTATTAAAAGATGTGATTGAGGTTCCCTTTATTTCCCTGTTAGGGTTGGGGGTTTTTTGGCACTTAAAATCTGACTGTTCCCTCAGACATTTGGGTCAGGATGTTAATTAATTCACTCAGCTGACTGGCTGACTGATACAATGTTGCTTTGAGGTATTGTTTTCACCTCTTACCTGGACTTTTAATGAATTATGGTTGTTTGCTTTATTGTAGTGAACTTCTGAAACTTTGTACACCACTTTGTACACAACTTTGCTAACCTGTTTAATAAATGTTGAGGGAAAACTATTCTGTTCCCATGCTATGTTTCCCAGGGCCTTTTCTTACAACATTATTTGTTTTCTATTTTTTTTGCATATCATTTTATTAAAGGTTTTATTACAATAGTGTAAAGTAATACAAGTTACACTTAAAGAAAAAAGAAGAGTTAAAAAAAGAAAAGTATATGGTAAGAAAGAAGAAAAAGAAGAAAAAAATATATTAAAAAGTGACTTCTAACCTTTATTAAAAGTATTGATAATTCAGTTACTCTTTACCCATTACAAGCAAGCATCTTTTCATCCCACTTTCCATTTCTTATGTATAAAAAATCTATAAAATTTTTCAAGTGGGGAGGATCAGCAAAAGTCTATAAAAGTTTGTCAGAATTTTCCAAATAAATGTATTATTTTAAACTTGATCAAGTACAACTTTATATTCCTTACTTTTACTTCTAATAGTATTAATCCTTAGTTCATTCAAATTGTTATAGGATTTGATTTCTCTTCAATTCTTCTTTATTCTATCATAATAGAGATTAATCAGGAGCATTTCCTGCCGATATCGAGTACCAACCGCCCTGTACGAGCACACAGACAGGGGCTTCTTGGGGTGCTGTCCACGAGTCAATGCGGTTAAGCGGGGGGGGAGCCTACCCTTGGAATCAACTACCCCTGGGGTTCCGTCTGGCCCCTGACCTTCGCACCTTCTGCCACAACCTTAAAACTTGGTTATTCAAACAGGCTGTGCTGTGCTGATCTCCTGGGGGGGTTAAATTTTAAACGGCATATTGGGGTTTTAATTTAATTTAGACTTGTGATTGTTTAATATTGTTTTAAATTAATTTTTTATTGTGGTTTGGTTTTAGTTGTGAGCCCCCAAGTCTTCGGAGATGGGGCGGCATACAAGTCTAATAAATAAATAAATAAATAAATAAATAAATAAATAAATAAAGTTCTTCCATGGTTTAACAAAAGCCTCTTTTGTAGATAGAAAAACATTTTCCAGGACATTCTGTTTGTTTGTCATTTGTATTTCTCCTTTCATTTTTAAAACCTCAGCCGATTTCTTTTGTAGATACAAAGTGTTCTTTTCCAAATTATTCTCTTGGCCTGTCATGTTTAGTTTCACTTTGAATACTTTCTCTGTCTTATCAATAAAAACTGTTTCAGCTCTGCAATTTCCTCATTGACATTTTTTGGACATAATCCATAGAATTTGGTATCATTACTAAGAGTGTTGATACTATAGCTATTAATATCTGGCTTCATTCTTCAAAGATCCCCTTTAATATTCTCATTTTTATGATATTTTATATCATTTTGTAAAGTCTCAGTTAGCCAATATCATAAACTGGTTTGTATTTTTTCCTTATGCTTAGAATGTTTAGTCTTCTCCTATTTTAAAATAATAAAAGTCTTTATATTTGTTATGAGCCAAGATAGCCAAAATAATTCTGGTTCCCAAGAAGCTATTTTTTTTACAGTTAATTCCAAAATCTTATAGTGCAAATCAATATTCCAAATTTAATTGAGCCCTTAATCCACTTGTAACTTACTTAGAACATAATCTTATTTAGTTTCCTACAGTTTATTTCAAATTCTTTAAGTTCTTAAGCTTGTAATTAATTTTTCTTTTGTTCAGAGCTAAAGCAAAAGTGACCCAGAAACTTTTCAAATTTGTTGTTAAAGGTCTCATTTAGAACCTCCTCTAAGCTCCAAGATGGTTAATAGACAATTTCTGAAAGCATTTAGAAAGTGAGGCTTGCAAATCTAGTGTCCTTTAAAAGGCTCCACCAAGGTTGCAAGCCAGGTAGCTAATCCCTTCCTCTCATGGTGCTCAATCTGCAGAAGACTGCTGTCCTGAGAAGTAACCAACTGGAGTACGTCTGGGTGATCTCCCATCCTCATTATCGGGAGAGTTTCAGAAAAACCAGGTTCTTTGGTCCTTGCTGTGGCCATCGGTTCCTCTTTTGTGGAGTGTCTTCTGTTTGCCATGCCTTCCCTGGAAGCCTCTTTTTTTACAACTTTCTAACAGCTTGTACTGTTTACTGCTACTTATCTAATTATGGAATATTGCCTGCTCCATAGGATGTTATTTTCTAACAAAGGCAACAATGCAATATCCAAATATGCCCTCTTGTTTTTAACTGGTTCCCTTTTCTTGTCTGATGTGGTGATTCAAGAACATGGTGTTTGCCACAGTGATTGCATTACATTTTATAGATCTTCCATAAAATGGTTGACTCCTCTTTTTTGTTTGTTTATATTGAATAAAGCATAATTCCTACCTTCATTGTGATAAATAAACAAATGTCTACTTTTCATTTATACGCTAAAATAGTATCAAAGTTACAATTATTGGAAAGAAAATAATGCCATTTCCTGATGCTCAGAAGAGAGCATTTTAAAGAAGATTATCACTAAAAGATCACAGTAATTTTTGTGATGAGTGAAACTGCAATGTGACTAAATACATTTTATAGTCTGTTGAGCATCAAAATAGGAAAGTGTCTCTTGCGCAGATCTTCCATAGTGGCAGAATGCAAAGTAGAAAATCTTTATGCTTAATGGAATGAAAATGTTATATAAAGCTCAGTTGGTTTTGCATGCTTGCTTACTTCTTTACTTATTTGTCTCTGTCTGTGTTTAAGTATGTACATGTGTAAGCATTTGCTAGCTGATTAACTTTTGAACAGATCATCCACAAATGGCCTCTTTGATTCTTATCTTATAGTATACACTAAAAATAAAGAAATCTAACATGTTTTTAAAACCTATTGGCAAATATAAAATGAATTCTCCAGAACTATTGTTTCCATCTAGAAGGAATAATACTAAAACACAATATGTAGTATTGGTTATGTAGTATTGGGATTTCTCCACAATACTGGTATTTATATGAGAAGAAAAGCCAGGATACAAATTTCATCTGTCAATTTATTTTTTAACTCAACGATTTGTTGTATTTTAAGAGAAGGTAATAAGTTATTAAAATTGTTTATACTTATTGTTATGAAGGGGGAAGTAATTTCTGTATATATCTCTTTTCCTTTTTTCCTCTTTCTTTTCTACACTATCTATTTTTTTGGATAGCTTTTTTTTAGTTTGCATTAGTTTTATCTTTTTAATTGACAGGCGTGATTTTTCTAGTCCTACATTCCTAGAGTTTTCAAACACACGCTTTCTCTCTCAGACATTCATTACCTTATCACTGCTTTTTTCTATAATTAAAATCTATCCTATCTTCTTTTTAATCTGTCACTTAGACATTGTTGACTCACATTGTCCAATGTTCTGACTCTAGCTATGGCACTTTCAAGTGTTCTGACCATGTTTATCAATGCTACTTATACAGACTGAGTTTAAAAACTATTTTAAAATATAATGTGGTCTGCTTGCTCTAACTAACATTTTGTGGTGCATGTCTGCCAGCAGTTTCCCTCTGGTTACACTTTATTCAGTCATCTATGTTTTCTTTAGCTTTAAGGCAGAGTGTCAAACTCGATTTCATTGAGGGTCACATCAGGGTTGTGTTTGACTTCGGGGGGCAGGGTGTGTGTGGCCAGCTCGACATCACTCATGTTGGGGGCACTTGTGCTGGCTGAGCGCTCTACCAGAGAAAACGGGCTCCCAAGCTCTGTTTTCGGCCGTGACAGCTTCCTGCAACTCACTGCCAGTGAAAATGGAGCTCAGCAGGGCCATTTGCAGTCCTTGTGAGCTCCGTTTTTGGCTCTGAAGGCCTCCTGCAACCCTCTGCCAGTGAAAACTTGAGCTCCGTTTTTGCTGGCAGAGGCACCGTGGGCTGGTCCTTTGCTGTTCCAAAGGTGGCCCCATGGGCCAGATCTAAGTACCCAGCAAATCCAGGCCTTGAGTTTGACACCCCTGCTTTAAGACATTTGGCTGATGGTCAACTGTTCTAACATGAGCATAATGTCATTTGCTAACTTGACTGCACTGGCATCTATCTAACCCTCATCCTGTTTGATGAACACTGAAGCAAAGAGCAAATTTTCTCCCATTTCTCACAAAAGCCATTTTCCCTCTCTTCTTTTACCTTAGCATCTTGAAGCAGATCTCTTAAAAACTGTGGCTGCTTTCATTCTTGCCCTCTAAGAGATGTGCCAATGTTAGCATGGGACAATGCTCTTGACTTCTGTATTCTTTTCCTTTGGAATCATTTTGACACAGAGACAGGCCTTCTCAGCATCAGTTTACAGATGGGTGAATTGAAATTTACAGAGATGCCTGTCAGGATGATGGCCAATGAGCGATAGATTGAATTTCTGAGCATCAAGAGTTGACTCTAAAATGTAGCTCAATTCAGCTTCAGAACTTAACTTGTAATGCTTCATAGCTTCTTAAAGAAAGGAGAGCCATTGTGACACAATAATTAAGGTGTTGGAGTGGAACTAGAGAAACCCAGGCTCAGATTCACCCGCAATCATGGAACGTACTGGGGAGTTAGTCATTTGAGCTGTTACTGTTGGGATAAATAAGTTGGGGTGGGAGAAGAACCTCATGCATTTCTCAGAGAAACAGAGGAACAGAAATTCAATAAAGAAAAGATGGCTTTGCCATTTAGCTTTACTTTCCATTTCATTTTTTAGTAATATTGCTTTTGGTATCTCCCTTATGTATTTTTTTATTTTTTTTTTATTTTATTTTATTGGACTTATATGCCGCCCCATCTCCGAAGACTCGGGGCGGCTCACAATTAAAACATACAGATACAATAAAGAATTAAAAAAGAATTAAACAGCTATAAAGTCCAATAAGACCGAATTAAAATACTTTAAAACTATCCCATACCCCCCATGAGGTAGTCACAGCCCAGCTTGGTCAAATAGCCAGGTCTTCAAATCGCGGTGGAAGGTGCGGAGGTCAGGGGCCAGACAGAGGTCTAGAGGCAGTTGGTTCCATAAGTCAGGGACCGCCACAGAATAGGCTCACCGCCAGGGGACCACCAGCTGACACTGACTTGCCAACGGGACCCTGAGGAGCCCCTGCCTGTGTGCCCGTACAGGGCGGTTGGCACTTGATATCTGCAGGAGACGCTCCCTTAAATATTGTGGACCCATGTCGTGTAGGACTTTGAATGTTAAAGCCAAAACCTTGAATCTCACTCGAACTGCAACCGGCAACCAATGCAGGTCACGCAGGAGGGGGGTAATATGGGAGACTCGGGTGACTCCCATCACCACCCGCGCGGCAGCATTCTGCACCAGCTGCAATCTCCGGATGGTATGCAAGGGCAGTCCTAAATAGAGGGTGTTGCAGTCGAGTAACAAGGGCATGAGTGACTGTATGCATCTCGGTAAGCGAAGCTGGTGAACCAGCTGGACCTGCAAAGCCCCTGGCGGCCCCTACCTGCTCCTCCAACTGGAGCCGCACATCCAGGAGGACCCCCAGGTTCCGCGCCATATCCACAGGGGACAACACCACTCCCCCTATGGTCAACAATGGACATTCCTGACTGGACCGAGATGCCGGTATGTACAGCCACTCAGTCTTAGCGGGTTGAGCGAAGCATGTTTCCGTCCATCCAGATCCGTACCGCATCCAGACAGCGAGTCATCACAGAGAGGGCATCACTGATCTGGTTTGGGGTGGAGATGTATAACTGGGTATCGTCAGCATACTGGTGATACCTCACCCCAAAACCACAAATGATCTCACCCAGTGGTTTCATGTAGATATTAAATAAAAGGGGGGAGAGGACCGACGCCTGAGGGACCCCACAAGTGAGCGCCCTCGGGGCCAACCTCTGTCCCCCTGTCAACACCGATTGCGACCACCCCGAGAGGTAGGAGGAGAGCCACTAAAGAACAGTGACCCCCACTCCCAGCCCACCGAGGCATCGCAAAAGGATACCATGGTCGATGGTATCGAAAGCCACTGCGAGGTCTAACAGGAGCAGGACAGAGGAAAAACCCCTGTCCCGGGCCCTCCAGAGATCATCCATCAGTGCGACCAATGCCGTCTCCATGCTGAAACCAGGCCGGAAGCCCGATTGGCATGGATCTAGGTAGTCCGCTTCATCCAGGAAAAGTGGAAACTGCTGAGCCACCACACTCTCAAAAACCTTCACCAGAAAACGAAGGTTGGAGACTAGACGAAAGTTGTCTAACACGGTCGGGTCCAGGGCAGGCTTCTTCAGGAGGGGCCTCACCACCGCCTCTTTCAAGGTGGAGGGAAAGACACCCTCCCTTAATGAAGTGTTGACCACTGCCCGGAGCCAACCGCAGGTGACCTCCCTGGTGGCATAAGCCAACCAGGAAGGGCACGGGTCCAACAAACATGTGGTGGAGCTCAGATGCCACATAATCCTGTCCACTTCATCCTCAGAAACAGGATCGAACTCAGCCCAGATCACATCGGCCAGACTGCTTGCACCACGATCCTCGGACCACTGCAAGGTGGAACACAACCCGCCCGAATCTGCGATCTTATCCGACAGATATTGACCAAATTCCTCAGCCCTTCCCCGGAGAGGGTCCACCACCTCCCTCGGATGTAGGAGGGAACGGGTGGCCCTAAACAGGGCGGCTGGGCGGTTATCTGCGGACGCTACGAGGGTGGAGAGATAAGACCTTCTCGCCACCCTCATAGCTACCAGGTAAGTCCTAATATGGGCTCTTAGCTGGGCTTGATCGGATTGGGAGCAGGTGGCCCTCCACCTGCTCTCTAAACCCCTCCAATGGCGCTTCATCTCCCAAAGCTCCTCAGTGTACCAAGGAGCCGCCCGGGATCCACGGCGTGTGAGGGGACACATGGGGACAACCCTGTCGAGGGCAGCCCCAGCAGCCTGCTGCCAAGCGGCTGCCAGGTCCTCAGCAGAGTTGTGGGCAAGGGAAGTGGGGAAAGACCCCAGTTCCGCCTGGAACCTCTCAGGGTCCATCAGGTGTCTGGGGCGGAAACATCTAAGTGGTTCCTCATCCCAGCAGTGGGGGGCAGCCTGATGGAAGACCAGCCACAGGAGATAGTGATCAGACCATGGGACAGGCAGTATTGTACAACTGGCCTGCCCTCTATCACTACGCCACTGTTCCTAGACAAAAACTAGGTCGAGAGTGTTTCCCCCCTCGTGAGTCGGGCCTTGAATCAACTGGGTCAGGCCCATGGCCCCCATGAATGCCATGAATTCCTGGGCCAAACCCAACCCCCCCCAGGGAGGGCAGATTAAAATCACCCAGGACAATAAGCCCTAGGAGATGCACCAGAGGACGAGAAACCCAGGCAGGGTTGCTGCCACACAGCTGGGGGAAAGGTATGTCAGCAGCAGACCCACCCGACCACCAGGCCCCCATCTCAGGAGGAGGGTCTCACTTCCGCCTATCTCAGGAACAGCGACCTCCCTTGGAGTCAGGGTCTCCCGAATAACCACAGCTACTCCACCACCCCTCCCCTGAGCCCATGACCGGAGCAAAATCCGAAAACCTGGGGGGCATAGATCAACCAGAGGGACTCCTCCCTCCAGCCCCAACCAGGTCTCGGTGATGCAGGCCAGATCCGCAGCCTCCTCCTCAATCACCTCGCGGAGGAGGGAAGACTTATTAGCCATGGACCTGGCATTAAAATACACCAGCCTGAGCCCAGGGGTCCCCGTTCCCCTGCCCCCAGGGGAGGAGGTCATAGGGTCAGAGCAGGCCACCACTCGAAGATAGCGAGGATGCGCTCCCAACACATGATCTGGCCCTATGCCTCGTCATCTCCTGCCGATCCCAACCACCCTAGGGATTGCGGTCCCCAGCCCGCACTCCAGACCCCCACTGGCCCCCAAACCCCACCCCACCCCCACCGCGAGCTGGGCTGCGGACCACCCTCCCGGCATCATTTCCTACACTCCTCCCTAACCTGCTTAAAAATTTGTTTAAAAATTTGATTAAAGGGGCCCTTATGATACTCTATCCAGGAAGACCAGACCAGCAACAACAGCAGATGTTCAAAAAATTGTCCTACGTGACAAACATTGGACAAGGCCTTTCTCTACCCTGATTCTTTGCTAAGATTTTCTCTTTGTGGAGAGAGATCACACATAGGTACATGTTCAGTACATCTGACTTTTCTTTCCTTTGCTGATTGGGACTCTTCCAGAGCAGGCAGGGCAATTCACATTTCCACTTCATTACAACATATTAGCTTTCAGAGCCAGCATGACCAAGAGAATAAAAGTCCATATTGACATAGGATATAGGATATAGGAGCCAGCTGCTGATGGCTCAAAGAATCTCTGACACCAATTCTCTCTATATCTGCGGCCAATTTTATCCTTTAGGAGACTGAAATCCATTTAAATCTTTAAGTATGACAACCATGACATTTGGAGTGACTATGTGATATAACTGAGACAAAATACCTGGAGAATTCAGAGGGAGCCTAAAATACATAATTTATCAAAAGGTGCTGCATATCCTAGATTCACTATAACTTTGTTTGTCAATTGAAATTGAATTTGGGTTTTTTTCCTCAAGGAAAAAAAAACATCCAAAATGTCAAGAGAAGCAAAAACAATTTGGTATATTATTTATCACTGAATTATGCTGGAAGGAAAATTAACCATAAAACCATCTCTTTCAAAACTAAATATCAGAAGAGTTCAGAGGAAGCTGAAAAAAAAGATAGGAAGATGCATAAAATAATGTTAGGAGAGAAGGTTTATTTAACACATTTTAATCCCATCCTTTCCCAAGGAGCTTAGAATCCCTTGTATCCACACACAAAGGAAGAATATTCCTTATAACAGTCCTGTGAAATAGATTTGACTGTAAATTGTTGGCCTTGGATTGGTTATCAAGAAAAAGTGAAATTTGGGTTCCTCTGATCGGATTTAGGGATATTTCCCTTGTTAATGTGATGTGAAAACAAGGACAAGGATTTTTTCCCCCGACACACTGAACTATAAATACCCTGGTGGTAAAGTGGTTAGAATGCAATATTGCAGGCAAACTCTGCCCACTGCCAGGAGTTCAATCGTGATGAGCTCAAGGTTGACTCAGCCTTCCAGCCTACCGAAGTCAGTAAAATGAGGACTCAGATTATTGGGGGCAATATGCTGACATTGTAAACCATCCAGAGAGTGCTATAAAATACTACGGGGTGGTATATAAGTCTAACTATTATTTCTATTGCTAACTCCCAAACAGCCTCCAAACCAAGCCTAATCCAATGTTAGATCCTCAGGATTTGGGCACAGTTATAAGTTCACTTAATATCTTGTGAGAAAAATAGATCTTTCTTGTTCAGTAGGTTTGGGCTTAGTCCTCTGAATCACCGACAAATGGAGCAGGACTTTGTGTAAATCCTTGTGAATTTTGCATTCATTTTCTCGGCAGCAATTTAATAGCTCGTCTGCAGATGGCACTTACTTTATCTGCAGAAATATTCCCATGAAAAGCGAAGAGAACTTGTTAGAAAGAATGCAAACAGAGCGTGAAACAGTCATCATGGACTATTAATGTATCCTTAATACATGAACTGAACTGGAAACACATCACTGAAAGAAGGAGGTAGGAGAGTTTGCTGCAGGCATGCAGCTGCCTCTCTGCCCTCTTCTCCATGCTATGATCTATGGAGATGACATCCAATACACTATTTGCCTTCTCTCCCTTCCTTTCTCCTTCAGGAACAGTGAAGAGATCCAATCAGACTGCAAGAAATGCTGGGGAGGGGGAGGTCATCCCGATACATCCATTGCAATTCTTTCAGCAGCACATCCATTTACACGCAAAAATATATGTCAGTATAATAAACCTGTTTCTATGGATGGGTTGGATCTGCCTCTGAACTACTAGGTGTTGTGGCCTGCCTTTCCACCTGGTCTAGCATTGCAATCGATGGCAACCACTTCTTTATTTGTCCATCCTTATTTGTCCAGTAGCTGCTTCCAGTTTATTCCAGTCCATTATGAGTTTATGGCTCTGACCCACATACCAGTTGCCAAGTGTCCACAAAAGTGTGAAAAAATGGTCCTAAGTTACTTTTTTCAGTGAGGTTACAGAGAAGCACAGATAGTTCTCGCCTTTCAACCATTCATCTAGTGACCGGTTGAAGTTACAACCGCACTGAAAGAAGTAACTTACGACTGTTTTTCACACGGTCACTTGGCAACTGGCATGTATTTATGACGGTTCCAGTGTCCCAGGGGACAGGTGATCACCTTTTGCGACCTTCTGACAAGCAAAGTCAATGAGGCACTCAAATTCACTTAACAACATGTTACCAACTTAACAACGGCAGTGGTTGACTTAACAACTGTAGCAGAAAGTTCATAAAATAGGACAAAACTCACTTAACAACTGTCTTGATAGCGACAGAAATTAGCGACAGTTGTGGTCGTAAATCAAGGACTATCTGTGTGTGCACATAGCTTAACCTTAAGGGAATTTTTCACATGGTGACCATGGACTCTATTTATCTGCTACTGGCTTCCATAACTGACATGCAAAACACCCCATTTTTAATCTTTGGGAGAGAGCTTTGTTTGAAATGCTCATTGGCTCCTAACATCTCTTCTATATACCAGTTTCCCACAGTCTGGTTCTCTCCAAACCTGTTAGGGTGGAAATTCCCCAAATTCATGCTAATGTAGCATGCAAATTAGCATGAGGAGTGTACTGCACAGACAATACTATAATAATTATAATAATAATTAATACAATAATAATTATGGCATTGGACCAGGATACATGCGGGAGACCCTACTGCCAATAACAACCTCCCAATGTCCCGTGCGCTCCCATAGAGAGGGCCTTCTCCAGGTGCCATCGACACAACAATGTCGACTGGCTGCCCCCAGGAGTAGGGGCTTCTCAGTGGGAGCACCCACCCTATGGAATCAACTTCCCCTGGGCTCCAGATGGCTCCCGACCTCCGCTCCTTCCTCCATGAGTTAAAAACTTGGCTATTCCAACTAGCCTACCCGGACTGAGGGAGAACGGGAGAGGGTTTTGAACATATTTCAAATTGTCCTAACCAGCATTGAGACCTCAACTTCGTTAACATTTGTTTAATTGTATTGGAACTGTTTTAATTGTAAGCCGCCCTGAGTCCCTCAGGAGATAGGGCGGCATATAAATCGAATCAATCAATCAATCAATCAATCAATACTATGCTAGATAGATCTGTTTTCCATGCTAACAACTCTAAAAAGCTAAACTGTACTGTATGGTTAACAAGTACGACGCCTGTGGGTTCAAATCCTGATGAAAGATTGAACATAGAATTTCTAGTATGAAAGTACTTATACCTTAAGAGTCCCAATAAGTAGGAAACCATTTGAGTGGTAATCAGTGGCTAACATGACATCAATAATAATGACTGTTATCATCCAGTTGTCATATATTGCAATGCCTGAATAAGAGAGACATTATTCTAAGAAGGTCAAGAGCTGAAATTGCGGCAAACTACCTCAAGTCTGGATAATTCTTAGTTTTGAGAATACTGAACATTTTGGGGAGGAAAATGTGAGCATGGAAGATATAGTAAATTCTAGCATCGGATTTTCAACCCTAATATGATTGTATACAAGGTGATGGAAAAAAATATAGTCACCTAGTATTCAAAAGATATTAATTCAAAAGAGATCAGAACACCGAGCAGCTTACAATGTACAATTTTGCAGTGTGATTTCTAGGGAATAGGACTAAGACCTTAGTGGCATTTCCTCTAATTTAAAATCTAATGTTTTAAATTTAAACAGAATGTTTTGGATTCAGAGTGTGCTATTATTCACCTCCTACCCAATATGATTTCAGCCACAACACATCAAAATGAAAAGTTCAAACTGACATTTTAGAAAGTAATAGGTATAATATTATTATAGTTATAACACTAGATAGTTATAATGCTAGATTATAACAGCAGACTCACTCGTGTTGACGGTCAGTATTTTGAATGAGATTCATATCATGAAATTAGATTATTTTTAAATGACAGAACGATAGCTTTGCAAGGGGGCATTTAGGCCATCAAGTCCGTCCCTCTTCTCAATCTAGAAATCCAATTAAAGCATTTCAAACAATGACAGGCTACACTTCATTTGAATGCATCCAATGCAGGGGACTATGCATTTATCCTGGTAATTGGTTCCACTGTTTTGTATTTCATTACAATAGCAAGAATTTCTGTAGCTAAATATTGAAGAAAATTAAGTTGTATCTGTATGGCAATGGTTAGAAAAGCCTGCTCTATTGTAAAATCTCTAAAATTAATATATGGTGTAATGCATTTTTATTTAGCCTGAAGAAAAAATGCCTCAGGGTGGAAGTGATAACATTGTTCAAATTACTGAAAGTCTTTCAATCCCAAAAAAGGAGCGGGATCTACAGCAGGTAGAAAGGAGTCCAGATGGACACATTATAACAAGGTTGTTGGCATCCAACTATTTCACTATTTACCAGTTAGATAGTAGAGCCAATTATTAGCATGAGTAAAAGAGCTTTCCATCTCTGAAATTCTTCAAACAAAAACTAAACAGCCATCTTTCATAACCGAATACTCTAATTTGGAATACTTTGCATGAAAATAGCAACTGGATGAGATGGCTCCCAAGATTTGTTTTAATTCTGTCATTCACTTGATTATATAGATAGTCCTGTCATGTAGTTTAGTTCTCTAGACAGTATGTATGAAGTTACCCAATTTTTCCCTTCTTGGATCATTTGGTAAAAGGGCTTGCATTGTCACCAAGAGCTCTACTATTGGAAGGGCACACTGTCCAAACTGTCACCCATGACAGGCAACTTACATATGATTATTCAATGTTCATATGACCCACTCCAGAAGGAACTGCAACCCACTCCAATATTCAAAAAAACCAAATGGACATTCACAATCAGGACAACGTTAACAAAATACTGAAGATGAGCCCTAATGAGGGTAAAGGTTCATTCTCTGAGCTTGTGTGTTGGTTTCCAAACATTTCATTACCAGGTTAGGTGACATCTTCAGCAAAGTTTAGGGGATGTCAGTGATCTGTTTATAAGGGCTTCAGGTCTGGGTGTGTCAAGTGAGGGTCTTGGGATAGATCTTGTGATGGGTCAGGTATGAGTCATCAGTGAGAGTCTTGGGATGGGTTTGTTACATCAGGTGAGGATCATTGGGAGTTTCGTTGGGGGGCTTGTGTGGGTTGGTTGAGGGTTGCTGCTGTTTCTGGTTGGCTGTGTGGTTGATTTGAATTCTAAGGGGTTTGTAGGCCCTAAAGTTGGAAAATATCCAATAGACTAAATGGGAAGAGCATAGGGAAAGTACAAGTAGAACTGATGGTTATTTTGTAGTTAAGATTAAAGCTGAAGGTCATCCAGCTTTTGATGTGACCAAAAGAAAAAAGGAGAATACAATGCTGCAATTATACTATTGTTATATGGCAAGATTCATGAATGAAGGCAAACTTGATGCCCTCAGGACTGAATGATGATCTACTGGAACAGAAATGGGTTGGAAAGGATCACTTCATATCAAAGAAGTATTGCATACTATGGCAGGCAAGGAAATCACTGATGAAATGGAAACATTATCACTACTGTATTAACAAAAGAATATCAAAGTCTGTTTCAGATACAACTCCAAAAGCGGCATAATGATCTCAGTAAGAATCCAAGGCAAGCCATTCAATAGTAGGACAAACTAACATTCTGATTCAATTACATATGCAAAGAATGTGGGAGGTGAACAGTTTTGTGATGAAATACCTTGTTGACTCAACATTAAAAAAGAGATTACACTAATTATAGGCGATTGCAAAGTTAACATGGGAAGGAAAACAGCATCTGGAATAATGGAAAATATAATTTCAGTTTATGAATTGAAGCAGAGGAGACTAATAAGGCTCTACCAAAATATACAACTTTTATAACAAATATCTTCTTCCAACAATGTAAAAGTGCATATACATGAACATCACCAAACGGACAACACAGAAATCAAACTGTTGTACAGTCTGCAGGCAGAGATGGAGAAGTTCTATTCATTCAGCAATATTGACATCTGGTATTGACTTTGGCTTAGATCACAAACTCCATCTTGCCGAATTACAAATTAAGCCAAAGAAAACAAGTAAAATCATCAGACCATCAATATACAACCTCAGCAATACTCCATATGATCAGGACAGGAAAGGAAAAAAAAAGCTTTAATGGATTAAATATAAGTAAATAGAAGGTCTAAATAACTCTGCGGTGACATGCATAACATCATCAAATTGAAGCAAACAAAAATATCTTAAAATGGGGGGGAAAGAAGTAGGTTCACTGAAGTCTTGACAAAAGTAGAAAGCAAAAGTCAATTAAATTGAGGCAAATTTGCCCAACTAAATACAGAGTTCCAAAAAAAGAGCAAGAAGACACACAGTTTTATTTAAATAGCCAATGCAAAGAACTTGAGGAAAGACCAGAGATTTATTTAATTGTTTTTACTACAAAAACGAAAGGAAGTACAGCTAATGGTAGAAAGGAAGGAGAAGATCGAGTTCCACTAGAAAAAAAATGATATAAAGACGAGACAGTATAAGTATATGAATGAACTGCATTAAAAAGTTCCTAAATTTTATGATGCATTGACAATTTGACCACTGAACTAGAGACAGACATTTTAGAAAGTGAAAGTATTGTAAACAATGAAAGTGCAGGACTTGATTAAATACCAGCAAAGCTCTTTAAAATCTTGCAAAATCATGTAGTTAAATTGCCCTTCGCAACTTGCAAACAAGCATGGAAAACACAGCAGTAGCCAAGGAACTGGAAAAAAGTAATTTCCATTGCATATCGAAGAGAGAGAGAGAGACAGAGAAAAGTACTAAAGAAATGCTAGTAAGACAGTATTCAAAATTTTGCAATTGAGATTTCAACAATAAAATAAAATGGTCAGATACATAAGCTGAATTAAAAAGAAGCAGACATGCATAAGTGACATTCCCTGGATCATGAAAAATGAAAGGGAATTCCGAAATAATGTCTGTTTTGTTTTACTGATTATTGTAACACACTTGATGGCATAGATTACAACATTGATGGTGCTTAAAACATCTTATCTGCCTAATGAAGAAATTATATAATGACCATTCAGCCAGAACAGAGCAACTGAATGGTTCGAAGTTGAGAATGGAGTGTGCCGAAGTTGTTTACTATCATTCTATTTAACCTATATGCAGATTATTTAATTTACCTGCAGATTATATCAATAAGCAAAGCCAACTGAATGTAAATAATTAAAGCAGTTGAAATAGTAAACTGCTTCATTTCCTAGGTGCTAAGATTCCCAAGTTAGCCATAATATGCCTGCTGTTTTGGAGAAATAGACAAAATACCAAAGTGTAGAGTTTTGATCTGCATTACAGTGAATATAATGTCAACAAAGGTCCATATTGTTAAGTCCACGAGTTCCCCATTTTAATATGCTGTTTGGCTGTGAATGCTGGATCATCAGAAAAGCTGAACAACGACAGCAACAAAAAAGAATGAAGCCTCTGGGACTTCCTGTTTGAGCTTCTTCGCGAACGGACCAAAATCTGCGACTGTCCGCAGTTTTGATCCGTGCTCGCGGCTGGAGACCCCGAGCTGGCTGGCTTTGGGGTTGAAACCACCCCGTAGAGGTGGTGAAGGTGGGGGAGCTGCCAGCAGGGTCGAGAAGAGCCGCATCTCTTCTCCCCAGCTGATTTTTTTCCCTTTTCCGAAAGCGGCAGAAGCGGCTGGCCAGAAATGGCCACCTCAAAGAAGAACTTGAACGGAAAAGAATGTGCAGGAGGAAGTTTGAAAGAGAAAGTGTGACATACTGGGCTTGCGATTGAAAATAACTATTAAAGGTACCTGGAATTTAAAGTTTAAAACAATGTTATCTCTAAAAGACTTTTACAGCTGCAAATGAAAGGGTTAAGAGGAAAATAATTGGTTTCTTTTCTTTCCTCAAATACTGATCGTTTCATTTGGCTTGGAATATTAAGAAAAGATTGATACAAGAATTGGACATTGATTCACTTGGATATTAATAGGCTGTTGAAAATAAAGTATCAAGTGATAAAGACTTTTGAATAACTTCAAAGAATTCTTTTTAAAAAAGAATCAAAGATAGAAAACATAGGAAGAAAAAGAGCTTAAATAGGGTGGAGTCTGGAAACAAAGGATACCACCTGGAGTTAAATTGTATTGAGAGTGGATTCACAACAAGACGTGAAAAGAATACATTGTAATTGAAACTCTGTTGCAAGCCAGTTAAAGCCCCAGAAAACTGAAAGTGAAAAAGAAAACAAAAATGGCTGTGGATTATCGGAGAATTCCTGGGTAGAGGATCTTAGCGAAGGATTAAAGTCATCTGGGGGTTGCTTTAAAAGGGAAAAAATCTCTTTTAGAATGTCATCACTTTTTGAAAAATTAAAAATGCTATTTAAAGACATTAAAGAAGAGGTAAAAATGATAGAAATGGAGATCCTGGAATATAGAAAACTACAGGAAGCATCAGTCGAACAAGAAGGGTGGGACAAAGAAGAGGAAGCCATTCTTAATGATCAAATGACTCTAAATGTGATTAAAAAGGGGAAGAAAAAGGGGGAAAGAGAGTTAAAAATCTAAGATTGGAGGCAACAACCAAAAAAAAGTATAAAATGGGAAATAGTTATAATACTGCAAGGAATCATAAGGTAGGATTTCAGAAGGGGAAATTGGACATAAAGGGGGAAAAAATGGGAAGGGAGAAGAAGAGGGGGGAGGTGACAAGAAGAGAAAGTGGTAAAAAGTCGAATCAAGATGAGCAACAGCAAGAAAAATACATAAAATTTAAAAATCTTATACATTTAATCCAACAGTTAGATAAGGGTTAATTTAAGTTTCTGAGAGGATTCTGCAAGGGTACATGAGATAAATATGGTTGTTAGAAAGAAGTTAGTATATTTTTTTCTTTTTCTTTTTGTCAATAAGTAAAGGAGGTAAAGAAGGAAAGAGAATAAAGCCTCTAACAATTTAAAGAGAAAGTATGAAAATTATAAGAAGTATGGAACGTTTTTGTTATGTATGTAGGTTTGAATGTTATTGGTTTATTTGAACTGTTCTTGTAAAATGTCAAATGGTATTGGTTTAAATAGTGCGGGAAGAAACCCTGCACTCCCATTGGCTGGCAGCTACGGCTGCAGGCTATAAGAAGCAGCCGTAGCCAAGCCAGGACGGGTCCATTCGAGCTGTAGTCACTAATAAAGTCTTTGCTGGAACTCCTCGCGTCTGACTCTTCATGCAAACTTAACACTGGCGGCGAGGTGGGATTTCCCTGAAGAGAAGACGCGACGAACAAGCAACTGGCGAGATGGCTGCGCTGAACACCCCCAGCACCGTTCGATCCGGCGACGGAAGACTGGGAATCGTATGCGGATCGTTTCCACATGTTCCTGGAGAACGATCTCGCCGGCATCCCGAGAGACGGAAGAGGCGGTCTTTCTCACGCACTGCGGTCCGGCAGTCTTCAAAATGGCGAAGGCGTTGGCGGGAGCAGCAGAGCTGAAGGTAATGGAATGGCCCGATTTAGAGAAACTTTTGAGAGCCCATTCGCCCCACAAGTATCGTGCCTCATTAAGAGACACGAATTTTACCGTCGGGATCAAGGGGATAGCGAGAATGTTAATGACTTCGTGGCAAGTTTAAGGGACATTGGGGTGCTTGTGACTTTACCAACTTAGAAGAGGCCATGCGTGATCGGTTTGTTTTAGGCCTTAAAGATAAGGTCTTACAAAGCAAACTATTAATGAAACCTAAGATCACGTTTAAAGAGGCCATTGAAGAAGCTGTTTCAGCGGAAGCCACCAAGTCCTCAGCAGCGGCCATGAAAAAGATTAACAAGGCCTCAAGCCAGGCCTCAAGCCATTCTGATGGGGAAAATCCACATCTACTCATTGCGAACAAATAGACTCTGATTCTGATGGCAGTGAGGCAGAGGAGGGATTTTTAAACTCAGAATGGAGAAGAAAAGAAAAGACTCTGGGAAGAACAGGCAAGGGTTCTATTGCAGAGGCTGTGGGGGGCCACCCCGCACTGATTGCAAGTTCTTTGACTCCATTTGCCTACGTTGTGAGAAACGGGGTCACATAGCCAGAGTCTGCAAATCATCCAGAACTCCACCAGCTAGGAAGAAATTTCCTGATAGAGACTTTAAGCCCAACAATTTCCTTGAAAAATGGGGCGAAATTTAGAAGCAAATGGCAAGAATGAAACTCACCAAACAATCACTATTGGTCATTCTTCACCCTTAAAAAGCAGAAAAGTACATGTGAAGGTGTTTATTGAAGGAAGGCCTTGCCAAATGGAAGTGGACTCAGGCTCTTATTTATCTATGGTGTCATGGGACACTATCCACAGACTCTTTCCCAAAATTCAGAAAAAGCATTTCCAGAAGCAAGCACTGACTCTCAAAGACTACCAAGGGAACAAGATTCCAGTAGTTGGAGCGAGAGATTTCAACGTGCAGTTTAAAGGCCACACCAAGCGTTTGCCCCTGACCATCGTGGACAAGGATCGCCCAAGTTTGCTGGGACTTGAGTGGTTCAAGCCACTTGGCATCGAGGTGACTGGCATCCATCACGTGAGCAGTTCTGACTGGGAAGAGTCCTTGAAGTCTGAGTTTCCAGAGGTCTTCAGCGAAGGACTGGGCAAGTATATGGGGACCCCTATTGCTTTCAGCCTAGACCCCAAGGTGCCCCAATTCGTTTAAAGCCCAGGAGGGTCCCATTTGCTTTAAAGGAAAAAATTGATGCACAATTAGATAAACTCATTGCTCAAGGGGTTTTAGAGCCTACTGACCACTCCAGATGGGAAACACCCATAGTCACACCAGTCAAGGCTGATGGGTCAGTGAGAATCTGTGGTGACTACAAGGGGACACTTAACCATGCGCTGCAGCAGAGCGCATATCCTGTACCAGTTGTGCATCATCTGCTCCATTCCCTTGGCAGGGGTACAGTATTTGCTAAACTGGATTTGGCTCAGGCATATCAACAATTAACAGTTGATGATGCCACTGCAGAGGCACAAACAATTGTGACCCATAGAGGTGCCTTCAAATGTAAAGACTACAATTTGGAGTAAGCGTGGCACCTGGCATTTTTCAGAGCCTTATGGAAAGAATGTTGCAAGGACTGCCAGGGGTAGTGCCTTATTTTGATGATGTATTAATCTCTGCTGAAAATGACACTCAGCTTCAAGAAAGACTCAGAGAAGTCCTTACCAGATTCAGAAAAGCGGGTTTAAAAGTCAAGGAAGACAAATGTACACTCAAAACAGACAGAGTTGAGTTCCTGGGGTATATGATTGACAAGCATGGCATCCATCCTACTGATGCCAAGGTTAAAGCAATCAATGAAGCCCCTAAACCTCGATGCAAGGCAGATTTGCAAGCCTTCCTTGGACTTATTAACTTTTACCACATGTTTCTACCTCACAAAGCATCTATTGCTGAGCCCTTACATCGCCTACTTGATAAGAATGCTGTTTGGATCTGGGGCGGAAGGAACAGTCAGCATTTAACAGTATTAAGAGACTAATCACGTCTGATGCTGTGTTGATACAATTCTCTGAGAATTTACCTGTTGTTCTGACTTGTGATGCATCCCCTTTTGGAGTGGGGGGCATTTTGAGTCACAGGCTTCCCAATGGAAGGGAAGCCCCAATTGCATTTTACTCTCGCACGCTGTCCAAAGCAGAGAGGAATTATAGCCAATTGGACAAGGAGGCTTTAGCAGTTGTTGCAGCTGTTAAGAAATTTCATGAATATCTGTATGGCAGGTCATTCACCATTGTTACAGATCACAAACCTTTATTAGGCATTGTGGCAGGAGACAAACCTACACCTAATATCCTGTCACCAAGAATGCTGAGGTGGACTGAATTTCTTGCAGCCTATTCCTACAAACTGATTCACAGGCCTGGCAAGGACATTGGACATGCTGATGCACTGAGTCGTTGCCCACTACCTTGCCACAAGGAGGACTTTGAACTTGAAACTCACACCTTTTTCCTGGAGACCGTTGCTAAGCTTCCAGTCCATGCTGCTGAGATTGCCAAAGAAACTGCCAAAGATGCTGTGTTGGCACCTGTTATGGGCTGGATTAAGAAAGGTTGGCCTCTTCAAGATCTACCTCACCTTGCCCAACCTTTTAAGTCCAGGCAAACTGAATTATCTGTATTAAGAGGATGTATTTTGTGGGGTAACAGGGTGGTTATTCCTGCAAAACTGCAAAGGGAGGTTTTGGAAATGTTACATGAGGGTCATCCTGGGATTGTAAGGATGAAAGGTTTGGCCAGGAGTTATGTATGGTGGCCAGGTATTGACAAAATGGTTGAAAACTGGGTAGCCTCTTGTCCCAATTGCCAGGTAGTCAGACCTGCCCCACCTCACGCCCCACACAGGAATGGGAATGTCCTAGGGGCCCATGGTCTAGAATCCACATTGATTTTGCAGGCCCTACAAGAGGGCACACTTTTCTAGTGATAGTAGATGCATACTCCAAATGGCTAGAGGTAATTCCCATGACATCCACTACAACTGAGGCTGTCATCAAGCAGCTCAGAAAATTGTTTGTAACCCATGGGTTACCAGATGTCCTTGTCTCTGACAATGGCCCTCAATTCACATCTAACATTTTTGAATCCTTTCTAGCTCAACAGGGCATCAGACATGCCCTCACTGCCCCTGGGCACCCTTGCCAATGGCGGGCTGAACGCATGGTGCGCTTTACCAAAGAGAAGCTTCAGCAGCTGGGTCCTGGGGACATCACTGAGAAGCTTGAAAAGCTTCTTAGTGTTCAACACATCACTCCTAGCCCATCAACTAACTTGTCCCCAGCAGAGTTGTTGATGGGCAGGAAACTTAGGTCTTCCCTTGACCGCCTTCATCCCACTTACGCACCCAGCACCACTGGATTCCACTTCCAAAGTTCGTTCTTTTAGTGTGGGAGATTCTGTCTATGCTAGGAACCTTATAGGTGAACCTTTGTGGATTCCTGCTGAAATAACTCACATCACTGGCCCTCGTTCTTACAGGGTACAAACAGAGGATGGCCTCCTCTGGAGCAGGCACATTGACCAACTTAGATCCAGGTTCCCTCAGGAACATCGCCCTGTCTCCTCTAGGTCCCTCACCTGATGTTTCTTCTAGGGGAAGGGGGAACAGGAGGAAAATCAGCAAACAGGAATCAACCCCATGTGTAACGAGCCATTGCGACAGGAACCATCCCGAACCCTGTCACAATGCCAAGATCCATCCTTAGAAGTGGAAGATTGCACATCACTACCTGACTTGGGTGCTGACATTGGAATGGAGATGGGTTGGGAGGAGAGACCAGATTCTAACAGTCTAACAGGGTCTCCTTTCACAGGAAGTCCCAACAGGGAAATGTCAGCAGACACATTTCCCTCTCACTGGGTGAGAACGTTAAAACTTCTGAACCACGAAGGTCTCACGTACACGTAAGAGCCCCACCTATTTAAAGGAATACATTAGATAGGTTGGGGTTTGGTATGGACTGAACCTAGTGGGGAGGGGTGTTATGTATGTAGGTTTGAATGTTATTGGTTTATTTGAACTGTTCTTGTAAAATGTCAAATGGTATGGGTTAAATAGTGCGGGAAGAAACCCTGCACTCCCATTGGCTGGCAGCTACGGCTGCAGGCTATAAGAAGCAGCCGTAGCCAAGCCAGGACGGGTCCATTCGAGCTGTAGTCACTAATAAAGTCTTTGCTGGAACTCCTCGCGTCTGACTCTTCATGCAAACTTAACAAATAAAATAGAAATATTTTAAATAGAAATGAATGAAGGAGATAAATACTAACATTAATGGCTGAATTGAATTTGAAAACAAATAATTACTTTAATTACTATTGTTATATGTATGCATAATTTTCTTTTTCTTTTTCTCTTGTAAAGAATTTAATGGATATCTGTAGGAATGTACCAAGCAGAAATTGATTAATAATGGTTAGATGATATAAAATAGAGGGTAATAGAGGTAATAATGGTAAAGGTGAAATATAAAAGTTAAACAATAATTGGTTAGAAGAGATAGAGGTCTTATCCTTTAGGGTAGTAATTACAGGGTAAAATATGTTTTATAAGATAATATAAAATTCTAAACAAGATAGATTGATTGGCAAGATATTGAAAATTGGAAAAAAATGTAATTAATGAAATGATGGAATGATGAAATAACTGAAGCAAGACTATAGAAGCTAGAGAAAGGGGGGAAATTATGGAAAATAGTGGAATTTGCTATGATAAATGGAACAGAATATACAAAATGAGTGTATAATTGAAATTATAGTCTCATGGAGAAGGGAGGGTCCGGTAGCACACTGTTCTCAAAAGAAGAATTTTTTGTTTTTTGTTTTCTATATTTGTTTGTATGCATTTGTTTGCCAGGAATGGTTCTGGGATGATAATATGAAGTGTTATAAGATAAATTAATCTAAAAATATGGAATATTCTGTATATGAGAGTATATAAAAATAATTAATAGATGAGAATGGAAAAGATGTACAAGGAGCTTTAACCTACCGGCATATCATATGTTTTTTCTGTGTATGTCTGTCTAAAAATAATAAAACTTTTTTTCAAAAGAAAAAAGAAAAAAAGAATGAAGCCTCTGATTGTGTTGACAGAAATAATATTAAGAATAACTTAATAAACAGTAAATAATTCAATACTATCAGATGTAAAACCAGTCTGGTGAGAGAAAACAATAATAATGAAGCTGAAACAAAAATAGTCTGGACGCTTAATGTGAATTTTTTTTTTTTTTGAAAAAAGCCTGATGCTTGAAAGAACAGGAGAGAATTTTTTTTTAAAAAAAGCTGAAGAAAAGGTGACTGGATGCTCTTACTGCTGACACAAGCATGAACTTTCAAGAACTTGAAGAAGCAGTCAGACTTTAGACAATGTTCAAGATGTATAATGAGGCTATGAAGGACACCCTGCCCTTTTGATTTAACGTATTCATCATGATGTGACAAAATCATTCAACCCAAACCTTTTCAACCATAGTCACATATTTCCAATACTGAAAATCATTCAACCCAGGCCTGTTCAACAGTAGCCACATCTCTCCAATATTGAAAGATCTGCATTGAGGCTACTTGCTTTCTGGGTTCATTCAGGATGTTGGTCTTAATTTTTGAAATTGCTTTGGGTGTAGCTCTTTGAAGAATCATTGTAAACCTATTAAAATTTGTAGGAGATGCTCAAGAGAACTCTACATGCAATGCATGAAAGAAAAGGCCTTTTTCTACATCACTCTCCCAAATATGGAATGCTCTTCCTTGAAAGCCAAGATTCGATTGGATTTATAACAGCACTTTTGCATAAGAGCTTTTGACGTGATTGCTTAATTCAACCATTTAGAATTATTGTTAATAAAGTTTCAAATGCTGCTGAAATGCATTGTTATGATGTTTTTATTAGTACTGTGCTTTTTCTTACAAAAAGTAGAATCAACATTGGAAGCAAGCTTTTCAGCCTATGAAACTATTGAAATCCTTCATGAATAAAAACATGCAGAGTTCACTATAGTGTGACACCGGCTTTAGAAACTAAGACTTCATGGAAAGACAACTTGCCATCACAGTAAATAAAAAGCATGTTAGGAAAAGGTATATGAGCCATGCTTATTACAGGCTCTCCTAATTCTCACATATTCTTGGCAAATGTTTTGGGCTTCTTATATAAAATAAATCTGTGTCTTGGCAGCAAACCAGGATAATACTCAGTCACTCTGAGTCACTTTTTCCAATTTCTTTCTTCTCCTGAGTAAAGTAATAAGAATATAAAACAGCCATGTCCACAAAGCATTCTGAAATAAACAAGATGGCGGTTGCAGCAGAATGATGCAAAGTCTTATGCTTAGATGTACATGATGCTGATTTATACACAGGGGTAGGGCTTAGATTGTGGTGCCATGGCCACAGTTTTCTGTTTTGAGCTTTTGCCCTGCAGAAACCATCTATGACAGATCAAAGCAATATTTCTCAACTTTGGATACTTGAAGATGTGTGGATTTCACCACCTGCTGGCTGGAGAATTCTGGGAATTGAAGTCTATACATCTTCAAGTGGCCAAGAAACAAATTGGAAAAACACTGAATCAAAGTCACCAGCTGACTACTTTTATTGATCTGGATAATCTTCTCCCTACCAGCAGTATTCAGCTGCTCGGTGTGCCTGACCATGTCAATGCTTGATTTGCTTCCCATCCTGATTATTCCACCTCAGGGTTGATGCCTCTATATTACCTCATTCTTAATATGACATGGCATGCCACACAAGAAGTATCCTTCTGAAACAGTAAGCATAAGATCTGGAGTGTACGTTCATGCCTTTTGCGCAGATTTATACATGCACTGCATACCATTCAGTTACCTTCTGAGTGCTTACTTCTGTTTCTTATTGAGGTTGTCAGACTGGAATTGATCTGTTTTGATTTAAGTAACCTGCCAACATTGATGAATGAAAAATGAAAGACAAAAGACCCTGGAGAGAATACACTTCATCTTAGAACACACACACACGTATTCCAAAACAGAGATCTGAAATGTCATGTCCAGAAACTCAGATACTGATGACTGATTTATAAATACTCTTTACAAACTGACATAAACTAAGTTTACCATTCTATGAGGACCAATGATAAAGTTGTTCGATTCCTCCAATATTGTGGGTTTGTCCTGAAAGGCCCAGTGACATCCCCCTTCTTCCCTCAAAAACATAATTTCTAGTTTTCAACCCAGAGAACCCAGAGTGTCTAAAAAAAACCCAAACCTAAAACAAACAAAAAAAGACTTCTGATAAAAGAAAAATGCAACAAGCCCAAAACTGGAGACTTTGGCAATTTGATCACATTGTTTTTTGAACCTTTTGTTATCCGTAATAAAGTTGTAGATGTGGTTGAGTGGTAATGTGGTGACCCGGGGTGTGACACAAAGGCAACACAGTTAAATAAGCAAGAAGAGTCCCTTTATTATCTCCAACCCCCAATGTCCAGGTTACCTTCGGCTGAAGAAAAACTCTCCCAGGAACAGCCTTTAAGTGGAGAAAATTCAGTCCGAAAACAAAGTACATACAAACTGTAACTAAAAATCCAAACAAACCATGGTGCAGTAATTAACTTGACAGGGCAGGATAAGGAATTGAAGACTTGAAAGCACAGCAAAACACACACAGTTGGGAAGATGCCAGGAACACAGATAAGCCTCGACGATATCAGATAAATTCATGATTTGCTTCCAACAGTTTGCTGTGCGCAACTTCCCTTTTTAAACACTGTGTTCCCAGCTGCAGCTAATGAAGGAAATCAGGGCCCTTTCCTCCCCCATAAGCCACACAACTCATGTTGCTCCCTTCATTCCTCCCTGTGTGCCCTAGGATGTAGAGTGGGTTGGCCTGGGTCTTCCTTTGAATTCCCTCTGCCTTGCTCTACCTCTCCCCTGCTCTGCCCAGCTGGACTTTGCTCTTCCCCAGTTTCTTCCACAGCTAACAGAGCCACTCCCTATCAACTGTTCGGCCTCCCTCTCAGAATCAGATTCCGACACTTTCATAAATACATAGAAGGTGATACCTTATCAGGGTTTCAGAATGCCATGAAGATTTAGCTCGTCTACCAAGAAATGGGACCAAGCAAGGATCTTGGCATAAGTGTCCTGACATTTTAATGAGGCGGTCTCAACACAGAAATTTTTGTCTCTGTTTTATTATTAATGTTTTATATATTGTATGTTTCATCTATTAAATACATGGTCTTTTAAATGTGATACACATACACACACACACACACACATAATACATACAGATCAGTGGTGGGATTCAATTTTTTTTTACTACCTGTTCTGTGGGCATGGCTTGGTGGGTGTGGCAGGGGACAGAAACTGTAAAATCTCCAGTCAGAGGTGATATTTGCTGGTTCTCTGAACTACTCAAAATTTCCGCTACCGGTTCTCCAGAACTGGTCAGTACCTGCTGAATACCATCTCTGATACAGACACAAAATCCTGAAAGCAGGGATAGACATCACTGTAATAAAAAAAATCCCAACTGACAATCAATTTTAAAAAACCATCTGAGAGAGAGAGAGCTTCTTTGTGTCTGTGAAATAGAGTTTAATCTCCCTTTACATTTTGTGATCCAAGACAATGTGAAATCAGAAAACAAAGTACAACAGAACCAATTATATTGTGCACACCCAGCAACATAGGTTTGTAAACAATATTGAATGTTTAGCAAAGGAGTTCCAGGAATGTGGGATAATCCACAAGGGCTCCATCTTGCTGTCACTTCCCAAGACTTTAAGAGAACTCTGATGATGAATCAGCTGGATGGATTTTCACCTAATCTTGATCTCCTGTCCTAACTGGACAGAACCAGATAGTTTTGGAAACCACAAGACAGCAGGTTAGCAGTTTGCTTACTAACTTGCAACAGTTAGTATCTTCAGATATCGTGGTTGTAAAGAGAGTTTTTAGTTATCAGAATTGTCATCTCTGTTTGAACGCAAGCACACAACTGAGCTACCGCTTACCAAGATGTCAGGAATAAAAACATAGACCCAGAGGGGGAAAGCCCAACTTCAGAAACAATACAATCATAACTACAAGCTGAATGATTTAAGCTTCTTAAATGTTTCATGAAATCTACTGCTTCTATTAATATTTTGCTATTCATTCTGAATTTGCAGAACAAGAAATTCAGCACAGCAGTGCCTCCTAATAGCTGTTTTTAATCAGTACATACAGAGGAACTGGTTAGGATAATTATTCCATATTAATCTGAAACTCAGAAAGTCAGTATTAAGATGCAGGTTGGTTTTCCATGGCCTTAATCCAGTTGGATTCAAATGTAGGGACTTAAATTCAGGCTCTATGCATAACTTGATCCCAAAGTCTATGTGCAAAACCAAGCATCTGGTTAATTTGTTAAATCATGGTTTAACAGATCAAAGCTTTTCATGTTGTGCCAACAGTCTTAATATAGTTTTTGCTTATATGTGGTCTAGTTCGTTGTGTGACCACAGTCCATTCAGTCTAACATGATCCAACCCTATTGTCATCCCAACGTATTGAATAGTAACATGCATACACAACTGACACACACAAAATTTATCTCCTCCACTCTTTATTTTCAGTGTGACCAAAATTGCTAGGGAACACCATATTATGAGGCCTGTACACTCCCACATTATCAAAATTGCAGCCACCCTGATTTCAGCACGGACATCTAGGCTTCTAAGAATTCAGGGGTGATTAGGGCTATTGAGCTGTGGTGGCACAGTGGTCAGAATGCAGTCCTGCCAGCTACTACTGCTGGCTGCCTGCAATTTGGCAGTTCAAATCTCACCAGGCTCAAAGTTGACTCAGCCTTCCATCCTTCTGAGGTGGGTAAAATGAGGACCCAAATTGTTGGGGGCAATAGGCTGACTCTGTAAACCATTTAGAGAGGGCTGTGAAGCACTATAAAGGGGTATATAAGTGCTATTGCTATTGCTATTGGATCTGGGCTGCAAAAAACTGAACCTCTAATAAGAGATACAGATTACAGGTAGTCCTCGACTTACAACAGTTCGCTTAGTGACCATTCAAAGTTACAATGACGTTGAAAAAAGTGACTTATGCCCATTTTTCAGAGTTATATCATTTCCAGCATCCTCATGATCATGTGATCAAAATTCAGAGGCTTGGCAACTGGTTCATATTTATGACCGTTGTTGTATCCCAAGATCATGCGATCATGTTTTGTAACTTTCTGACAAGCAAACTCAATGGAGAAGCCAGATTCACTTAACAACCAGGTTACTAACTTATCAACTGCAGTGATTCACTTAATAACTGTGGCAAGAAAAATGGGGCAAAATTCACTTAACAAATGTCTCACTTAACAACAGAAATGTTTGGGCCTAAATGTGATGGTAAGTCAAGGAATACCTGTACTCTATTTTTTCGCTTTGATTGAGGGCTCTCTTGAACTTCTGCAACCCAAATCTGCTGGTTTTATATGTGAATACTAGACTTTTCAAATCCAATATTAAAAAAAGAACAGCAGGACAAGTAAGGCAGCAGAAGAGAACCACGGGGTCCTATGAAGACTTTCTTTGGAATGTCACTAGAGATTATTTTAGACACTCTTAAGGAAGATACTATAGTATCATACTGTGACTTCTAAATGTTTCTGGCTACCACCTACTGCACATTCCAGCAAAGTCCAAGTCTTTGGTAAGAGACAGATAGGATTTCTCACATATCTGTCACTTTGACTTTCCAGGCAGATCTATTTCAGACCCCTATCTTACTCTTCGTGTTGCTGCCACAGGACTTCATGCAAATCTCAGCTCTTTGACAGGGCCATGACTTTTTATATGTGCAAGCCCAGAGGAGCAGAATGAGGTTAAAAGCCATTCAGGCACATACTGATGTGGAGCAAAACAGCAGAAATATGTGAGCCCAGGACATTGCCTCTAAAAATCCATGGGATTATTTTAGGAGATCAGCTACTGCAAGTTCCCTCAGTAGAGAACCCAAAATAATGGGATAGAAATCTTTCTTTCAGCATTTTTCTGATGATGAAAGGCCAAAGTTACTGGGTTTTAAGCCATTTTGCTTTCCTAACCTACAATATTATTACATAGCCTATGGTTAGACTATTATATTGCTTTGCATGCAAAACTGCTGCATTAAATTAAATACATTGTCCGTCCGTCCATCCATCCATTTCCTAACCCGTAGCCACATTACAATCTTATTTTTAATTAAAATACAGAAAACAGAAAAAGTTAAAGGATGTGAAATGTGCGTCACAGAATATAGCTGAGAAAGATGCTGTGCAAAGGGCAGCTCTGTTGTGTTTTGCAACCCCAATTTTCAGACCTATTAATATTGCAAATGGATCCTGTCCTGAAATTCCAGGAGTGATGCTGTTATGCAGAGAGCCAACATGAGCTGTTAACTGCCCTATCTGGTGTCATACATCAATTCACATGGCAAGCAATTAAAACAAAGAAGTTCAGTACAATTCATCTATTAAAAGTACTAGAAAAGAACACACAGAGGGACCCTAAAGTATTTTTTTTCCAGAAGACAAGATGTAAGAAAAGGTTCATACTATATTATGCAGACTGTAGTCAACCTGAAGAGCTCTGAATGCTAGTCTTCTAATTTTGTGGGTTGGGCCAAGAATGATAGAATTTATAAAACATTATTGTACAAGTCCCAAAGGTGCTTTTTTCAAAGAGACAACTGGACGTCCTGTTTTTGTTTTTTTTGAAGACATTTTGCTTCTCATCCAAGAAGCTTCTTCTGCTCTGCAGAAGCTCCTTGGGTGAGAAATGAAACTTCTGCAAAGCAAAAACAGAAAGCTCAGTTGCCTCTTGAAAAAAAAGCACCTTTGGGAAAACCATGACCTGGATGACTGAGAATCTCCATAGACATCACTGTGCAATTATAAGGAGAATGACCCCCATTCTGAATAAAAGAATATAGGAAATCTACTCATCCTATTGTCTTAGTTCTATCTTCCCCTTTATTGATTTAAATCTTAACCTTTTTTTCCTGGCAAGCAAAACCCTAAAACATGAAGACTTGCATGGCAACACCAAGACAAAAGAAATACTTTCAATGGTCAGCAGAAATTGTCAAAGACTAGAGATTGATCGATTCTAAGCCAAGAATTCTCTACCAAAATCTCACTTTTATTTTTATTGTGTATCATTGGATACTTTAACACTGGGATTCCACTATCTTCAGTATTCAAAACTAATATCATGAATGGCACACTTCTCTAACCATAGAGATTCAATTCTTGGTAAATAACCATTTTGGTGAATAGCCATGGATATTGAAATTCACCATGGATTAATTCTCACAATTCTGCTCTAACCTGACATTAGAAAATTTCGTAAAATGTGTAAGTACATATGTATATCACACACTTGGTTCCAGAAACAGAAAGTACTGAATTATTTGCAACTGTTTATAGTTATTTATTTTATTGATTGATTGATTGATTGGACTTGTATGCCGCCCTATCTCCCGAAGGACTCAGGGCAGCTTATTATTATTATTATTATTATTATTATTATTATTATTCATATTTATATGCCGCCCTTCTCCGGAGACTCAGGGCGGCTTACAATTTTTGGGATACAACCCAATGCGCTCAGCAATAGCCTTCATTCCATTGTATATGCCTGCTTATTACTAAGCGGCATTTTTACAAGGTCAGCTTATTGCCCCCAACAATCTTGGGTCCTCAATTTACCTACCCCGAGAGGATGGAAGGCTGAGTCAACCTTGAGCCTGGTGGGATTCGAGCCTGCAGTAATTGCAGGCAGCTGGAACTTAAGTGCTAGGCTAGCTCACATCATAAAACCCCACAATACAAAATTTAAAATTCGTAAAAAGTTATTAAACCCAAGCCAAACAATATCTAAAAACCCACAAAAGACATTAACATTTAAAACATCTAAAAAACCACACACACCCCTCAGTCCAGGCCGGCTTGTTCAAATAACCATGTCTTCAGGCCGTAGCAGAAGGAACGGAGGTCAGGGGCCAACCGCAGCTCCAGGGCCAACTGATTCCACAGTTATAAGAAGAGACTGGACAGCGACTTGTCTGGAATAGTATAGGGACTCCTGCTTGAGTTGGACTAGAAGTCCTCCAAGATCCCTTCCAACTCTATTATTATTCCATTATTCTATATTGATCACCAGGAAGCAGGCACTCATTTTGTTTGGGATTTGTCAGAGGTGGGTAGCCAGATATTAATCTATGCAGTTCAAATGCCCACTACAGGAACTTCAATTCATAGTCAGTACAGCTTGCCAGAAGGAACCAAGCACCTGCAGCTGTCAATAGTGTATTACAGAGCTGACTTTCAGAAACCATGGTTCAATACAAGTCAATAGTTTAATAAAGGAGTTGAAGGTCATGAGACATACGCTAGG
Source organism: Naja naja (assembly GCA_009733165.1). Taxonomy (NCBI): domain Eukaryota; kingdom Metazoa; phylum Chordata; class Lepidosauria; order Squamata; family Elapidae; genus Naja; species Naja naja. Next base: position 61,778,921 of record CM019149.1, on the reverse strand, counting down.
TATGACATTCCACTAATTACTATACTACTTCCAGCCAGGAAACAAGCTCAATACATAAACCAACAGTCTCCAGAAAGACAGATGAAGCCATCTCAGTAGCGTAACCAGCTAATGCATTTTGCAAGCAGTGACTATTAATTCATTGATCAAAGTTTGTGTCCTGCTGTTCCCTGAAGGATTTCAGAACAGCATATGCAGTAATTTATTCTCATAGCTGCTTTGACAGAAGAGACATTTCTTGGTCTAAAATTGTCCGTAGATACCAATGATTTGAAATCTAGCCCTCATTGTGGCTCAGCCAAAAGTCTGAGAGTAAATGAGAAAAAAAAAATCAGCTAAGTTACAGCAGGCAAGTGATTCCCCCATCTGTGGTCTGTGAGGATATTGCAAGTGGTCCCTGATGAATGGAAAAATAATGTGATTATTACAATAATAATCCATACTGTACTGTACTGTTAAGTATCATACAGGTAGTCCTCAATATATGGCCATTTTGAATTCTGCCTATTGCAATAATATGTTGTGATAGTTGTAAAACAGGTTGGGCACATGACTAACCCAATTTTACAACTCTTTTGTGGTGGTCATTAAGCAAATGTGATGTTTGTTAAGTGAACACCATGGTCATTAAGCAAACCAATGGTTTGCTATGGGAGCAGTTTTGCTACAAACAGGTAATAAGTGCCATTTTCCAGCAAATCATTACAAAACACGGTCATTTGACTATGGGACACTGCAAGCCACTGTAAATGCAGCCATGTTGTGAAAGGCCCCCTCAGTCACATGATCATGGAGGGGACCCTACCACTGGAATGTTAGATCTGGATCCTAAGTCCCCTTTTCAGGTTTTTCATCACTTCAAATGGTTGCTAAGTGACTGGTCATAAATCAAGGTCTAGCTGCAAGTATTTTACTTCACAAATATCCTTGCATATTATCATTTTATAACATTCCCTGAATTCAAACCATGGCACTTTTGCATGACGTTAACGTGAATTGGTGTTCTTTGTATGTTTAGTTTTTAGAATGTTAAGAGTCCAAAATTGAATTCAGTGGATTTTGTGTTAAAATGGCTTCTTCATATTGGGATCTGTAAAAGGCTTTCAAGCACAATGTAGCAGGTCCTCATTGAAGAAAAGATTGGGACCATAAAAGGCAAGCTAGATGGCCAAAATCTCACCTTTTCTGTTATTATTTCTGATAAGGTAGCATGGATATTTTAGTTCTTTCAATTAAAAAAAACTATATTTCCAGATTATTTTAGTAGGCTTTAAATATAGCTGCAATAATCATCACAATAATCAATAATCATAATCACTGTTTACTAAGGAAGGGATTTCATAAGACAAGATCAGACAAATTGTGCACAGCCCTGCAAATTGTTAAATATCGACAAATGATATGCCCAAAAGAAAAAACACAGAGTTTATCCATTTCTTTTACTGAGCTTCCTTTTGAACTAAATACTACCAAGATAACTTCCTATAATTACCATACATACATATAATTACTTGAAGTCAAAAGAGTCATCAATCTATATGTACCAATAACAACTCCCAAAACCAGAAAAAACAAATTACCCATAACAATAAGGAAGCTTCAATCCAAAAAGAAATCACTTTGGCAGAAAAATAAATCTGGTCACGTTGCCAACTTCAAAAGCCGATACAAAAATTTATGCCACCAGATAAAGACTGAATGCACCAATTATCACATTAAACAAGAGGAAAACCTTCTATGCACCAATTCCACCCACGCTTTCTACAATTTTGTAAACAACAAACTAAAAGACTCAAGGTCCATCCCATCCTTGAAAGGACCTAATGGTAAAGACTGCAACGATGACACCATTAAAGCCAACCTCTTTAACACATTCTTTGGCTCAGTATTTGTAAACAGCAATGGATCATGCCCAGTATTTCCTAGTCAAACCACAGACAACTACAATGATCTAATACATATTGATTTTACAGAAGACAATGTTGAAAAAGCACTACGCAATCTAAAACCATCTATATCTATTGGACCGGATGGAATATGTGCCTACTTCTTAAAAAAGCTATCCACTGCCATAGCCGAACCTCTAAGCATAATCTTTGAAAAATCTTTCAGGACCAGCTCCTTGCCAAACCTATGGTCACTAGTCATGGTCATCCCCATTTTCAAAAAGGGAGACCCCAGTCTAGTTGAAAATTACAGACCAATCTCTTTATGCTGCATCACCTGTAAAGTCATGGAATCAATTATTAACCAATCTATTATCCTCCACTTAGAGACAAACAACCTACTCTCTAATAAACAATGTGGTTTCAGAAAAAAAACTATCTTGTAATCTGCAACTCTTACACTGCAAAAACATATGGACTTCACAACTCGATCAGGGCAAAGCAATAGACGCAATTTACATAGACTTCTGTAAAGACTTTGATTCAGTGGTACACGACCAACTACTCCTAAAACTAAAATCTTATGGTATCTCTGGACACCTGCATAACTGGATAGAAGCATTCCTGTCAAACAGACAACAAATGGTCAAAATTGGGAGCATCCTATCGAATTCTGTACCTGTCAGCAGTGGTGTCCCCCAAGGCAGCGTTCTAGGACCAACTCTCTTCATACTCTACATAAATGACCTCTGTGATCATATTAAGAGCAACTGCGTTCTTTTCACTGATGATGTAAAGCTATTCAACACCACAGACAATACTGCTACCCTTCAAAAAGACCTCGACTATGTGTCAGAATGGTCAAACAAATGGCAACTTCAAATCTCAACAAATAAATGCTCTGTCTTACATATTGGCAAAAAAAATCAGAAAATAAAATACAAGTTGAATAGTCAAGACCTTGTTGATGATCCAAACTCCATCAAGGACCTTGGAGTACTCATTTCTAATTATCTAAGTGCTAGAGCCCACTGTAACTACATAGCCAAAAAGGTATTTAGAGTTGTTAACCTAATCCTGAGTAGCTTTTTCTCTGGTAATATCACACTACTAACTAGAGCATACAAAACATTTGCTAGACCAATACTTGAATACAGCTCATCAGTCTAGAACCCACATTACATATCTGATATTAACAGAGTTGAGAAAGTCCAGAAATATTTCACAAGAAGAGTTCTCCACTCCTCTACTCATTGCAGAATACCTTATGCCACCAGACTTGAAATTCTAGACCTAGAAAACCTAGAACTATGCTGCCTTCAGTCTGATCTAAGTATAGTACATAAAATAATATATTGCAATGTCCTACCTGTCAGTGAATACTTCAGCTTCAACCATAACAATACAAGAGCACACAATAGCTACAAACTCAAGGTTAACCGTACCAAACTTGATTGCAGGAAATACGACTTCAGCAACAGAGTGGTCAATGTCTGGAATACTCTACCTGACTCTGTGGTTTCTTCCCCAAACCCCAAAAACTTTAACCTTAGACTGTCTACTATTGACCTCACCCCTTTCCTAAGAGGTCTGTAGGGGGCGTGCATAAGCACACCAAAGTGCCTACCGTCCCTGTCCTATTGTTGCTTTTTATTTTTCTTATATGTATCCATTTCATGTATTCATAACCATGTTTATACTTATACCTGTTATCTTATAATCGCTTGACAAAATAAAATAAATAAATAAAATAAAATACAGTTGAAATAACAAGTAACTTTAGAACAATGAAATGTATTCATTCAAAGAAAGCACAAAGAAGCACAAGCTTTATTTCAATTGAAAGAGCAAGAAGGGGCATTGATTAGCCTTGGACTTTATAAATAATATCATCACTCTTGCCATTTAAAAAAAATCAAGCTATGTTCTCCTGCATTCCTATAACTACAGTATGCTAGAGATCACTGTTGCATTTGGAAAACTGTTCCTGGCCTACAGGCAGCTTGCAGCCTCCTGTTACTAGCTTTTTGGCTCATTAGATGGTCTTCACTAACTTAATAGCCTATATATCTTCCCCAGAAAAGTAATTTATCTGTCTTAGGTTTCAGTACAACAATGATAACATTCTCTGCTTGTTCTCTGTTTAAAGTTCTGTAACATTTTGACAACAAACTAAAATGTAGAAAACGCAGTATGCAAGTGTACATACACATATCTACACACATTCACATGCACAAATGTGTGTTTATAAAATTTGATGTATATTCAAATATGGATAATTGCATTTTTTCTTCAAGTTCCAAATTAAATTTTTTTCAAATAATTGTCAAAGTTTTCCAGACCTCTGTGTAATGACAAATTCATTCTGTAGTAAGCCTCTGGATAGCCATCACAAAACTATACTGGTTCTATGAAAATTGTATGTGAAAACTCAATATCTGAGTGCAGTATATGATTCCACAAAACTATTCTAGTTACGAATAGTTAGCTGTATATTTGAGAAGTGAATTGTGAGTTTATTTAATCACAAGTTAAGAGTTTTTCTGATTCAGATGGATTCCATGTCATTTACAAATGAGCAGCTGGATCATAAATCAATGATGGTAACCATAAGTTTCTTATATTTCCCCTTACTCAACCTACACCAGTTCAATTTATACAACAAATTATTACAGAGATAGAGTGCCATCTTTGGATTATAGATATGGTCAACTTGATAAAGTAGTAAAATTTGGCACACATATGTTCCTCTTGGCTTCTAGGTGCTCACCAACAAAGGGTTTTTCAAAATGACCATCAGAGCATTAGTATTTCGTATATTATTATTAACACGCTCTGATGCTAAGAAGTTTTACTCCCGCTCCCCACCTGAAAAGAAATCTGTTCCAAATGCAAAACACAAGCAGAGGAGAGGAGTTTCAGTTAGTTTTAGTTTCACAGCACCAAGCAGCTTTAGTACAGAACAGTTAAGCTAACCCATGGCCAGGCTCCTTCTTGCACACACAGCAAATACTGTTTCAGTTTCCAAACAGCCCTCAACTCTCTCACACATTGACAGGACGCTAGCCAGATGAATACCGATGGATGCTGGTAGGCAGAGGCAGAATTTTTTCCCCTTATTTTCCTCCCCCAAAACTAAGCTCGACCACATAGTTTCATAGCGAAGCATGGGTATCGAGCTAGTTTCTTAAGAAAGTTAATAGTTTTATGCTCCAAATATTGAAGTCCCAAACAAGTTTTGACGGCTCATGACTAATCTACAGTTGTAACTCTTATTCCCAAGAAGCCCAAGGTTGTAGCTTCACTCTCCTGTGTCAATCAGCTTGACAGGCTTCCAGATGATGGTGCTGTCACTCTGTTAGGTTGGCTCAGATTCAGTGAAACTATTTCTCATTTGAGCTGTAAATCAAGCTCTGAATTAGTGTTTCTGATTGCTTATGGCTGACAGGCAGGACTAGAATTCAGCATCTCCTGGTTTCTAACCTGAAGCCTTAATCACTGCTCAAGAATCTAGCATTATACTAGGGTTACTTGTGCAATTATCATATAAAATGTAGAAGTATTACTTAGACCAGGGGTCCCCAAACTTGGCAACTTTAAGACTTGTGGACTTCAATTCCCAGAATTCTCAGCTGGAGAATTCTGGGAGTTGAAGTGCACAAGTCTTAAAGTTGCCAAGTTTGGGGACCTCTGACTTAGACAATAATTACATTAACTAATTCAGTTTATTTTAAAATAAGTGGAACTATACATATGGCATTTTAAGAAACCTAAAACTGTAAATTTGACAAATTGGAAACATTAACTGCAACACAGGGGGAAAAATTCATATTATTATGTTTTCTGAAGCCAAGAACAAATTGGATGATCTATAAATTTAAAAAGTTAGCAACAGACTATAGAAACGGAAATAAACTATTTTGAAGAGTTTCAGTATGTGAGCAACTTAACATGTTGCATTTAGCATTTTAAAAGAAAATATTTCATGGAGAGAAGGTTTTTTAAATTTTCTCAAATTTTTCCAGTATCAAAAAAAAAAATCCTCGCTAAATACATTAGTGTCACATCCCTTATTTTAAAGTACCTTGTTGGAACTGAGTCTGCGATTTCCAGAAATAACACCAGGAAAAGATTTCAAATACAAATTTTAAATTTTCATTTAAAAGCTTGGTAATATTCTCCAGTACAAACTCCACCTGATTCTGCAAACCAGAAAATATTCAGAATATAATTAATTCTATTAAGAATGTATAGAATTCATTAATAAAATATCCAAGTGAAGCATTTAAAGTTATTAAATAATTAAACATCAATGTGGAATTAAAAAAAACTGATGCATGCTTTGGTACAGAACATCATATCATGGATACTACCCAAGAGAAATAGATCATAAATAACTATTAATTATAAATGTAGTCAAATATGTTGATCAAATGTATAAAAAGAGTGACATAAATAAATGTTCTGGAGATGGTCAAAAGATGGAGTACTTTTAAATAGCTGAATGCTATTTTTTCCCCATATGCCAAGAAAGGAGAAGATTTAATAAGAAATTAGAAGCAGCTGAACAATGGTTGTGTCCACTTTATAGGACTCCTATAAATTCTAAAATGACAACAAGCACTTTATTCATAGGACAGGATTAATTTATAATCTCATTTGTATTCATGGAGAATTATTCAATTCTTAAAATACAACCTTATCCAAGAAGCACCATTTTAAGACTTCATAAAATCTTTCTATAATAATAAACATAATTTTTTTGCAAATGTGTATTGGCAACATATAAAGGGAAGCCACATGGAAAGAAGAATGGCTATATTTTAGCACCAGAATTTCCAAAAGTCCATCTTTCTGCTGCTTTTTACTTCTTCTTCTTTTAGTCCAAATACTATTTAGATAGGACAAAACTGTTTACCCATTTCAGCAGAAAACGGATATCAGAAAATAGATCTGTTGGGATAAAGTGCATTATTTAGATACATGCTGTGATATAACAGAGATCTGTACAAGTCCCAAAAAGTTCCTGTAGAAACTTTTTATTTTTCACAATTAAATATATTTAAAACCCATATATAAGCATGCAGTATATGCCTCTTAATGCCACAGGCTGGAGAATATGAGCAAAGCTACCTGCCACTATACTCATATTTAGTTTGTAGGCTTCCTGCAAATATCCAATTGACCAAATGAGAAACAAAGTGCTGGACTAATGCTCTTTAATCTGATAGTTCATAGATAGTTCTAAGTCAGAGGTCTCCAAACTTGGCAACTTTAAGACTTGTGGACTTCAACTCCCAGAATTCTCCGGCTAGCTAGTCCGCAGGTCTTAAATTTGCCAAGTTTGGGGACCCCTGTTCTAAGCTAATGCTATAAGTAGTGTAAGGAAAGTGGGTTACAACAATCAGAAATTGGTTAACTAAACTGAGACATTTCTAAACTGCTGACATTTCTAATAGGGAACACTTGTGCAAAATTATGCACAAACACAAGCACACCTGCATATGTGGCTTCTCACAATGATGAAAGCAGTACCAAGAAACCCTTGATGGAACAAATATAGAAAGAGATTTTTTTTTCCAAGATAGAAGATAGTGTGGGAGGGATCAATTTCCCTATTTCAATTACTTGTGGGAGATGCAACTCCAAAGCATCAGCTCTTTCCAACTTTTTTCATATTGACCACTAAATAAATTAGGAGAGAGTAAATAAGTAAGGGACTCCTTTTGTCTCTGCTCTTCTTCCTCTGTATAGAGACTCTTAGGAGCTTCCCTGTAGACTACTTCTGACAGAAATAATTCTTTCTTCTCTCTCCTTTTTTCCTTCCAGGAAAATAGAAAACACAGAGATACAGGTTTTTTAGCATAGTTTTCTAGCATAGCGTGTAACTTGCTCAATACATCTGCCTTGTCCCTCTTAAGCATTTGTCTCAAAATACTCTATGCTTGGATCAACCCCCACATATATATTCTTCTAAATATAGAACTCAGTGAAGGAAATGAAAGTTGCAATCAAATGTTTTCAATTTTTGCCTTACAGAAACAAAGGATAGATTTTTTTCATTTTATTTCTGCTTTGAAGGGTTTTCTGATTTTGAGATATTCAATGTCAAGGTCTAAATATTTAGCTGTAAATAAATCAAAGCAATAACAAGAAATGGATTAGTATCATATTCTGGTACTGATTATAATACTTGCTTATACATCATCAAGAATGAACACACACACACACACACACACACACACACAAGGTTTCAGTATGAGATCAGAAAACACAGGGGGAATTGCAACCATATGCAATACACCAAATGCATTTTTTTTACTTTTCTCTAATTTTAATCTCAAAATTCAAACACCAGATTTTAAATTTGTTGCAAGATTGCTGAAGAATGTTAGGAATTGCTAGTGCTGGAATCAGGGGATTCAATATGTTCAATTGCTCTATCTACTAAGACACCATGATTACAGACTGCAGCTTCCTTAGTTCATCACAGATCATGTGTCCTCCAAATATTGGTAGACTAGCATTACCCCTCATCATTTTGCACACTGGGTAGAGCTGATCAACATCTGGAAGGCTTCAGGTAACCCTTCCATGATTTCTCAGAGTTTTATAGGTAAAAGAGTATTTTTGTCACTGACTGTCATCAATAAGAACTGCTAATAAAATACATAACCTCATTATACAGCAAAAGATCAATGATGCAAGCTCCAAATGTCCGAGCCCCAAGTTTGAACATTTTATACAATTCCAAATCACATAGACATTCCGCGACTTTGTAACTAATAACAACTTCCCTGTAGACTATTTCTTACAGAAATATTAGTTTATTCTATACACTAATAAACTTTATTCTAGAGCACTGGGCAGCAATCCTATCAAGAAACCATCAAGAAATAATGGAATGCTACATGGCAGGACACAGGGCTGCCTCTGTGAAGCTCTCTGCTTGTTAACTAGGAGAAAGAACCTGAGAGGAAAAAGATCAGAAGGTGAATTCTTTGCCTGAAAAAGTCCTTCACCCCTGGGGCTCTGTCCAGGGTGCTGAACTCCTGCTCTCAGTGAAATCATGACGCCATGTAAGTCAGTTTTCTTTATGTCTTCTCTTCAGATCCATTGTTGAAGCTTTTTCCTGATTTGATCATGAACTCTTCTTGACAATACTCATCAATGAAACTTCCCTATTTAGACTTCAATCTTGCTTACACAATGGTACCACACTTCCTTTGTTGTTTTGGGCAGTTTGATCTAAATCTTCAGTTCTACTGTAGGAACAACCACAACTTATGACTTATTTTGGGTAACTAGTCTACATATTTACTTTGTAAGTGTTCTTGCTCCAGAATATTGGTTCTGGGGCCAAATGCTAAAAGGGAAACTTACTGAAATTATTATCACTTAACTTCATCTCCTCTTTCAAAAACATTATTGTACCTTGGTTGCAAATATGTCAATATAAATGTGAATTTTTTTTTAAAAGGTGCTTCGGTGCACTTATTTTCCCCAAGTGAAAAAAGTGTCTATAGCTGCACACAAATGTGGAAAAATCTAAGCCACACAAGTCTATAACAGGGGTGTCAAACTCGCAGCCTGCAGGCTGAATGCACCACCAATGGCCACACCCACCCCCGGTTTAGCAAAGGGGGAGAAATTGTGATACGTCAAGAGACAACATATCATCGCGAGCTTGACTCCCCTGGCCTATAGAAAGGTACAATTGCTTTGAACCATTCAAAAAAAAAGCTCTGTGCAATTTCCCAAGTATCTCTTGCAAAAGATTGGCACCACCTTACTGCAGAGCTAATACAACCACTATTATGTTCCCTGGAAGCATTCCAAATTTGGGGATTTTAGGGCCTTTTCTTTTTTCTAATGAAAATGAAATGAATTTATCTTTTAGCAGCTTTAATTCTTCAGTCATCGGTCATTAAAGCATTAGAAGGCCAGACAGTATTCCCTCAGATATTTTTTAGGTAAAATTCCCCTCCATTATTGAATTAGCTCTCCCTACAGACCAGACTTGGCTTTGCCATTAAGCAAACTGCACAGCAGAGCACTTTAGAAGTTCCAACAGTAGCCAGGGAGAGGAGAGAGCTTGCTGCTGCAGCTTCCTTGCTGTATGCACTTCCACTCACAGAAGCAGCAAAAAGAGGATAAAAACCTTGAGTTGAACTCGAGCAGCTTAAAATAGAATGTCAGCAAGACAAGATAAGCAAGGGCCCCAAACAGGTTGCCTGTGTGAAAATCAGCCTTCAAAGGAAAATAGTTCTCCAGAGGAAATAAATTTTTTAGGTTGAATACGCACAAGGTTGTTCTTCTCTTCACTTCCCACCTGATAAAAATTGTATTTTTGCAACAATGTCAAAATTGTCTTTTCCTTTCAAAGTATACAGCAACACATAGTAAGTTTGACTAATGCTAATAGTTAAGAGAGAGGAATAGAAAGGAAAATAACGGAGTCTAGTAAGTAGCAACTAATGAGTCTAATAACTAACATTTTGCAGAGACAGGGGGAGATAGAGAAAGGGGGGAGAGAGAGGGAGGGAGAGGGAGTGTGTGTGTGTGTGTGTGTGTGTCTTGGAGCAAAGGGACAAGAAAACTGGCAAGGATTTCAAAACTGAGGGAACTGCTGAAAGTCTAGAAGCTGAAACAATTTGGATTTTGAAAGTCTGACATCTTAACTAAACAAACCTTTTTATATAGTACTCTTCTCCTTCATCTACCAGCTTTAAAATAGCTGCTTTGCGATTAGTTGTTGATTGTGCTTTGAAGGGCTGATCCAGACTGACATGTTACAATTTGGATTCCAAACTAATTTTAGAATGAAAAATGTCTTAGCCTGATGGATGACTTTTATCCATGGAGAGATGGGATTCTGTTACTCTGGCTCAGACCCTCTTTTTATTAGTGTTGTGCCATTGTTCCTCTTCAACTTCATCCTCTTGGTTAAGGGGGATGAGTCAATATGTGACTTGAGGATAGTCATAGAACACGGGTATCAAACTCGATTGCGTCACAGGCCAGATTGTGACATATCGCAACATTGTTTGCATTTGTGGAGTGTGGGTGTGGCTTGTGCATGACACCTCTGGCCCACAGGCTGCCAGTTTGACAGGCCTGTCACAGAACAATCATCATCAGAAAAGGCCCCATGATCATAGTGACAAGGACCACTTTTTATCATCTTTGGCTGATATATCAACTACAACTATTCCCCGACAAAAGAATATTTAACCATCAATACACTGTAATCTCCCAACTCAATTATTGGCATGACCTGTAAGTGGTTACCTTCATATGTAGTCAGGATGTACAATCTAAGAGAAAGTTGTTAGTGATACACTGATAGGCACCGTGTCGCATTATTGATGAAAGAACTGCATGGGAAACTAATTTGCTACTAATCAGGTTTATGATTTTAACTTATAGATAAATTTAACTATACCTAAAATAAGTGCCCCTCCAAGGGAACTGCCTGACCATGGCATTCATCATCGATATCCCAGTGATGCCTCATCTCACAGACATTCATTTGGCATTGGTTTAACATATTTATGAGGTTTGTATTCAATCTTTCTACTTATACAAGCACTCCAGGTGGTTTAGAACATTGCAAATAAGTATACACTTAGATAGAACACTGTGCTATATATAACACTGTGTATGCAGTTACTAAAGGGGTTAGATTATAATTAGAATTGGGGAGATGCAAGTTACAGCTCATCATTATTTTATTTATTTATTCATTTGATTTCTATTGCTGCCTATCTCACTTTTACATGGTGGAAGCTTATTGGGTAAAGTCAGTCAACCTTCAAATTGTTACAGGACAAACGGTAGGAGGAAGGAGTGTAATCTATTCCATCTTGAACTTCTAGAGCAGGGGTGTCAAACTCACTTCATGACAATAGTGTCACATGACGTATCAGAATTTTTTTCCCCTTTGCTAAACTGGGCAGGGGCATGGCCTGTGCGTGATGCATCCAGCTCGTGGGCCATGAGTTTGACAGCCCTGTCCTAGAGTTAAGGCAGAATATACAAACTAATTAATTAATTAAACTCTTGGTGAAAGAGATATAACCTTAGCCATTTTCTAAATTCTGAGGCAGTGGGAGTCAGGTGAACTTCCTTTAGGAAAGCACACCATAGCCTGAAAGGCTCCCAGGAAAGAGAACTGCTCTGCATATAGATGAGCAAGCCCCTGGCAGCAGACATCTCAGAAAGAGTCTCTGCTAATACTAAGTGAACCCATCAGTGCCTAGCAGGAAAGGCAGTCTCTCAAATACTCAGCACATTTAGGACTTTAAAGGGTTAGGTCAGCATCTTCAGTTGCACCCTGTAGGCAACTGACAGATCAAGTATAAGCATCAGGTGATCGATGTCTGTTTAATTGGTTAGTAGCCTGCCTGACACAATTTGCTCCAATTGCAATTTCCAGATCCTTTTTTAATGGTCTGGTAACTTTATGTAAAGCACCCTGTAGAGTCAAGATGGGATGTAATCTCAGCATGGATAACCACTGCTAATGGAAGGGTTGCAGCTGGTACTGTGCATGTACATTTCTTGCCAGAGCCCCTACTTACGAACTCAGTACAACTGAACTGAGGACTGTAGATTCATAAATTTCATCTTCATCTTTGAATCTGGTTTTCTTCTGTCAAACAGTCCCTTCATCTTGTACTAGTAGGTAACCTGATCTTCTTCCTGATACAACCCATTATTGAAATTAGGCAATATTGAATGGTACTAGGTCCTTTTCTTGTATACAGCAATAACAGTCAGTGCCATCAACACGTCAATGGTGTTGATGGCACTCTATTCCAAACCTGCAAATGACCACCAACAGCACTTCCCTGTACCTTCAGGCCCAAATGTACCAGAAAGTTCAAGACAATACCAGGCTAACAGAACCATGCACCACCAAGATATCCAAAAAATTAGCACGATTTCATCCTGCCCATCCAGTTTTAAAGCAATATCCCAATCAAAAAGTCAACTGGAATACATCCAGATACAGTAATACATTTTATTTATATGCATCTGAAATGAGGCGGCCATCATTTTCCCTATGACCTTTACCTATCATTTAAATATCTGAAACTGGCTCAAATATTTCAGATATTCCAGATGACTTTTTTCAAAAGAAGTCTTATAACTGTTTCCCTTAAGCCAAGAGGAATACATCTCACCCTTTAAGAAAATATCAGTTGTGGGGCTAGTCCCATTCTATTTGATTATTCTGCAAAGAGAGGTACCAGTAGGAGGCAACTAAACAGGGGGTGGCCTTCATCTTTTTTAATGCCCATCCACGTCCTCAGAAATCTACAAGCTAAAAATAGTCCTTATGAACAAGATCAGAAGCTGCCAATTTTTCCTCCCTGTCACCTGCATGTATGTAGGCGTCCACACTGCAGTGAATCCAACTGACTTTATCTATAAAGAATGATGAAAATTACTCACAGCAAGCCTCAATTTTTTTCTACTTCCCTTCTTCCAATACCTTGATTAAATGATACATGATGAGAAAAATATTGCCACCTTCTTTTATGCAGATACAAAGAGGATGGAGAAATAAGCATTCTCTTCTGTATCCAAATGTTAAGACACAATTTCATTCCATGTAGCAATAGCATTTACTTATATACTGCTTTACAGTGCTTTACAGCCCACTCTAAGCAGTTTACAGAGTCAGCATATTGCCTCCAACAATCTGGGTACTCATTTTACCCACCTTGGAAGGATGGAAGGCTGAGTCAACCTTGAGCCTGGTGAGATTTGAACTGCCAAATTGCAGGCAGCCAGCAGGCAGCAGAAATAGCCTGCAGTGCTGCACTGTAAACCACTATGAAACACAGAAACATAGAAAATTGATGACAGAAAAAGACCCAGAGGTTCATCCAGTCTGCCCTTTGAGTGTTTTCTGTGTTTGTTTTTGTTTTCTTTCCAATTCACTCATTATTTTTAATTATTAATTTTTATTATTATTTATGTTATTTACTTAATGTTTTTTAATGTCCTATCTAATCATTCCCAACAGTTGTCCCAGTTATGCTCCCATTCTCTGCTTCATTTCTCTAGGTCTCTTATAAACCAAGTCACCAATTTCACTTTTAGCTAGGAAAAAGACCAGATCCCTAGTAGCTTCTGTTATCTGGAAGCCCTTCCCTCACATAACTATTTATAAACTATAAACCAATTTTTTTACAAGCACCAGCATGTATATGCTGAAAGCATATATGTTTAACCATCTGATGGCTATTAAACTGAAGAATGGAATGGAATGGAATGGAACGGAATGGAACAGAAAACAACAGAACACAACAGAACACAATTCTTTATTGGCCAAGTGTGATTGGCCACACAAGGAATTTGTCCTTGGTGCATAAAACTCTCAGTGTACATAAAAGAAGAATTAAGATTATAATTTGTAATTAGGTTTTATTAACTACTCTCATATTTTATTATGTTTTAAATATTTTAGGTTATATGATGCATGAGAGACAAGAGTATATCTTCATGGACAGTTTCATCCATTCTCCTGTTGCTCTTCTGTTAAATGGTGCTTCCTCAGTCACAGTACATTGCAGCTGCAGTACAATATAACTGGAGGATACCAGATTGGGGAAGATCCTGCTAGAGAAGGAATCATTTCTGCTCCAGCAAAAATTAACTTGCTATTACTTCAGATTCTGAAATGACATGTGCTTCAGAATGGATAAACCAATGAGCCTTGATAAAATTTTTCAGGGAAGCCTGTCCAAACAGTGAAGCAGGGGGAAGAAGTGGGTACCAGCTTTGTATTTTGTTTTATGGATCTTTAAAAAGCAACATTATGTGTAACAATTAGATCAACTTGAATACAATTAGCATTTGTCACCTGTGGGAATGCAAGATCATACAGATTAGTTCACAGCAGAAACATAAATTTTCCATGAGAAATTGTTTACAACTGATTTACATGCTTGTTGATAACATTCCTCCAGAAAAAAAAGATTGGGCAATTGATGGATACTTTCCACAAAAATTTCTATAAGATAACATTGGAAACCAGCTTTCTAAAAGTAGATTATTTGTTATTTCTCTCACAAATAGACTGAGATATATTCATTTCTCTGGCACCAGCTGTTTTCTATATCCTGAAAGACATGCTATGTTTCATGCACCTGCTCCCATTTTCCACTCTTTTGTTCCTTGTAATCCAGCTATGGCAGTCGAGAATTGGACAAGCACTTCAAAAAAATTTACTTTTTATGATCTGCAAACACATACATTTGTTCCATTTCATGTTTCCATTATTGTATTGTGCCTTGAGGGCATTCAAACCAAGCCAGCTGACCCTTGCTTTGATTATATGTAACCTATTGCCCCATAGACTGTCTCCATAAATACTAGAGCTTTTTAATATGAGGATATAATGTCTCTGAGTCACAACATGACAGCATGATGGGTATTCAACTTCATTTTTTAGAGCTCCATCAGAGTCAAGCTAAGATTCCAAGTTTCCTAATTATGTACCCATACCATTAAAACATTGAACATCTGAAAGACATTGTACAATTAAAGTGAGAACAGTCTTTGCAATGTGTGAAATAACCTACTGGCATGGGAAAGATAGGGCTCACTGATGGAAGTGTTAAACCAGAGGTCTCCAAACTTGGCAACTTTAAGATTTGTGGACTTCAACTCCCAGAATTCTTAAAGTTGCCAAGTTTGGGGACCTCTGTGTTAAACCTTAAAAAGGGTTGGGACTCCTGGGCATGGAAGAGCTAAGGATGGCAACTCTGGACCAAAGCTTCAGTCAACCTGATGTCTCAGGTCAGGTCAATACTGAGACGCAAGGGGAAAAGAGCATTTTATAGTTTCATCTGGAGCACTGGACTGTTCAAGGCAGCCTCTGCTGAAGAAGACCATTCTACAGCCTATTCTCCTGCTGTGTGCATCTGACTGACTGCATCTGCTCTTGTCAATGGTGCTGGAAGCAGTGAGAATCTGACATGGCAAACAGAGTAGGAGAAACAGCAGCAAAAGGAACCAGAGCAGCTTCCTTCTATGTTCAAAGCTAGATGCCTTAATTATTTAAAAGCTGTTACAGTACTTCTATTTTTGGGTGTTTTATCAATGTCTGCATTGCAAACCACGCTGCACAATGTGGTCCCTAGTAAATGCCCCCCACAAAAAGGCTGTGTGAAAAGCTGCCACAATTGGCTCCCCCTGTAAAATGGCTGGAGGAAAGGAAATAGCTGGGGCTGCAGCCAACAGGGAAGGGAATGAAAGTGCAAAGCTGACCAGAGAACGGCCGTTTGTTTGCCCTCAAGGGTTCCAGGATGTTGGGGATGGAAGAGATTGCAAGGAAATGAGTCTTGGAATGACCCTGGCAACAGCCTGACTTCTACCCTGCAAATTGGTGGTCTTCCCTTCTGACCTTCACTCCTCCATTAATTGGAGGAGGTTGAGAAATGGCATTTCACATGATCCTGGCAAGAAATCCTTGTTTAGTGTCTACCTCATTTAGTGACCACTCAATCAGGATAGTGATGAAATAGTAGCTTTGCAACCAACCCTCACTTTTACAACTTTTGCAGCCCAGTAAAGCAAAGGAAAACTGAAGTAAGATTCTAAAATCTTGGTGCTTCACTTAGCAACTGCTTCACTTAATGATGGAGTCGCCAGTCCTGTCTGTGGCCTCTAAATGAGGAGTACTTGTAATTGGAAAAATATAAACAAAATTGTTTTTCATAGACTATCATTCAAAGTATTCTTTCTTGCTAAAAAAAATGATGGAAGGGAATGAAAGAAATTAGAAACATTGTTGTAATGTTGCTTTTTCTATGGACATAAAATTGCCTTTTTTGAGTTGCATAAATATGAAACTGTGCATCCTGAAAAGGGCTTCTGGATGAAAGAGATATTTTACTATCTTCAAAAAGCATACCACCCACCTATAACCCATCAATCTTTTGTCTAGGTCCTGGTATTTTAACGTACACAGTATCATACATTAAATGAATACCAACTATGGTAAAGTCCATTTTGGCCATATAAAATAAAAAACTTTAAGTGACAATGATAATATATTGTGTCAGTGAAGTTACTTACAATTTTAACTGTAAGTGGCTTCCCCCCAAGTGGTAGTAAGTCAGCATGAATTGAAAAAGGCTTGTCTCAGATTGACTGCTTTCCCTCATGAAGCTCTGTTGCTCATCCCATCACAGGAGGAGGCCGCTGCACTCAGAAGACCTTCCGACAGCAGTACCTGGGCCAATTCTTAAATCCCCTCCCAAGGAAAGTGAAATTGGCTCCCTTAGTGGTCAGTAAATGCTCTTTTACTTCATTGGGCTTTCCTCCGGCATGGTTTAGATCATTTTGTCATTTGTAGCTCTCAGATTTGATTTTATTATGCCCACATTTGCTGTAGTTATTTTAATGGATGTTTTTGTTTAATGTGTGCTAGGATGACTGCCAAGCAGAAGGTGAGATTCCTAGACATATCAAATAAAATAAATATCTGGCTTTGGTGCTTTCCTAGATGTGAGGCATCATAAAATGTTTCGCTTTCTAGTAATCTTTCCCCTTCGTATAGGCAGAAAAAGAAGAGCAGCTTGCTTAGAATGAGAATTCAGCTACAAGAAGCAAAGGAAGTCAAAGAAGAGCCTTTTCCAACATTATTTCACATGATCCTGGCAAGAAAGTTTAATAGTGCATCTGACCCAGTATTACCTATCCTTAAAAGAACCTAAGCAAATCCCCAAAACTAATGCAGCCATGCAAAGTTTTGGATGAAAACCTCATATCCTTAAATCCAAATTTAAGGATGCCCAGGGTTCATTAAGCTATTTTGGGATTCTACCACCTTTCCCACTCAAAACATTTCCCCAAAAAGTTTTTCATTTTTCTGCAGAGCTTTAGATACTCCCAAGACTGGGATTACAGTATTGCCTTCCTTGAAGGGATGGTACTGTTTTGTCTTCATAAGGATCCATACTCTGGAAATCATGTTTTCTGTAGTCTTTAGAATGTAATATTATCTCGCCATTGGAATCTTAACAACCCATAATTCTAAACTTCTAAAGCTCCAAAACAAGCACTGCAATTAAATTGGATATAGATATTCACATACACACACAGCTTCAGCCTCAGGCTCAGAAACATTAGCATGTGAAGGGGCATAATCTTACTTGTGTACTGTATATACCTGTATGTGTGTATACACACAGAGAGCAAGCACACAGGTGTATTCCAATACAGTTTTCTCTGATCTTCATTCACTTTCTATCAACTGCTATTGATTCTGCATTATTGGTTCTAAAAGCCATTGTCTTTCATCCTTTTTCAATGAGAAGAGCTTGTTAGATTTTTCATTCTCTTTGATGAAGCAAATGCAAGCTGTAAGTCTAAGTTATATATGAAGGCAAATATACGTGTCCCAGGATAATGTTGCAGGGTCCAATCTGGGTCGTTCATCAGGAACAGAGGTTTTGTCTTCCGAGATTTTGGACTCATGCTGGAGCCCATCTTTAAGGAAGACTCTTCAATCTTAGCAGGTTTAAGACTTGTGGACTTCAGTTCCCAGAATTCCTGAGCTAACATGACTGGAGGACGAATTCTGGGAGTTGAGTCCACAAGTCTTAAAGTTGTTAAGACCCCTGCTCTAGCCAGAGAGAAGTTCCCTGAAGATGGGCTCCAGCAAGAGTCCAAAAGCTCAGAAGACTAGACCTCTGGTCCCAGTGACCAACCCAAATTGCATCCTCTAAGTCAGTGGTAGTCAACCTGGTCCCTACCGCCCACTAGTGGGAGTTCTGGTGGGTGGTAGGGGTTTTGTCCCCTACTTTATAAATCACCATTACTGTGGAACCGGTGGGCGGTTAGAAAATTTTATTACTAACAGAGATACAAAAGTGGGCGGTAGGTATAAAAAGGTTGACAACCTCTGGTCTTAAGTTATGTTTTCTAGATAGATCCTTTCTTACACACTATTTGAAATTAAACTTTCTATTGACCTTATGATGGATATATCTCCCCAGAGACCTTTTTATTATTATTCAACTTGCTTTGACTTTTTCAAATGGATTTATATTACAAATTCGACATCCAGGCACATATTTTTGACTTTTGAAAAATATAAAGCACAAAATAGTGAAGGAAAAAAGAATTTAAAATAAAAAGGCAAGAGGATAAGGAAAAATAATTAGGAAAAAAAGGGGGGGGGGATTACAGAAAAAGATAACGTCCAACTTTCTTCAGTACAAATAAAAAGCTAAAATCAATAACCTTTTGAACTAGAATAAATCATAACTAATAGTACTTCTATCAATACAAACAATATCTAACCATCAAAACCCAAGGTTATAATTTCCTTTCACTTTCAATAAAAAAAAATCCAATAGTAGCTTCCAAATCAAAATGAAACTAGACAAAGTCTTTTCTTTAATCAAAACAGTCAATTTCAACATCTCCGCCAACTCCATTAATTTCAGCATCCATTCTTCCATTGTGGGTATATGTGAGTCCTTCCATCTCAACATATAGAGAAGTCTTATTTCTGTTGTTATATTAAAGGACAAAGTTCCATGGTTCTGTTTTTCCATCAAACCTAAACGAAAGGCCTCTGGCTTCAGTTGTATACTTAGTTTAAGAATTCTCTGAGTTAAATACAGATGCATTCAATAAGTTATGTACATTAAGGAAAGCAATTCAGAAGGTTCTTAATGCATTGAAATTTAGTTAACTATAAGTAGTTTTTTTTGCAAGAAAAATCCCACAGCTGGCAAACTCTAAGTAAACTCTAAGTCAGGGGTCTACAAACTCGACAGCTTTAAGACTTGTGGACTTCAACTCCCAGAATTCCTCCTCCAGTCATGTTAGCTCAGGAATTCTGGGAGTTGAAGTCCACAAGTCTTAAACTTGCCAAGTTTGAAGATCCTTGCTCTAAGCAAACAAAATAGACTTCCCAGAATGAATAAATTCTTCTGAGCCCATCCTGGATCCACCTGGAAACTCAAGTGTATTATCCTTCTTAAAGGAAGATGGATACACTTTAGTACTCTATGGGAAAATACCACTTCCTTAACTGCTTTTAATGAACAATAATTTGATCTGGATTTTATTTTTCTTCTGGAGAAGGGCAGATGTTTAAGTGAAATTATTATAGGCAAGGTTCTTCAAACTTGGAGAGACAGAGAGGGGGGGGGAGGGGAGGGAGAGAGAGAGAAAGAGAGAGAGAGAGAGAGAGAGAGAGAGAGAAGTCCAGTCTACCCAGAAATCTCATCAAAGACATAAGGAAGAACTGTGAACAGCCACGCAGTTCCACTTGCATCGCATTTTCCCTATATTTTAATGAAATGTAGGGAAAACCCTTCAGAATCAGATTTGTTCTTGCTGTCCTATGATTTTGATGAATGAACATTCCAGCTTTGACTTTTAAGCCATTGTTATTCTACACCATAAAGTGAATATGTAACTGAAGGTCATATTCTCCATTTTAACACTTTATTCAAACAGCAGTGGCCTGTATAATTAAAATTGACAACAAACAGTAGCCTGTACATTCTTAACCATTCTGTGAATGATTCTTTCTCAGCCAAGCCAATACATAGTACTGAAATGAGCAGGGGTGGGCTTTAAAATTTTTAGCAACGGGTTCTCTGCCTGGTTGCTGGGTGGGTTGGCCTCCTGCACCACAGTAGCGGGGCGCATTTTTGCCTTCCCTGGGCTCCAGAGGCTTTCCTCAAACAGCCTTCCCAGGCTCTGGAGGCTCTATGGAAGCCAGAAATGCCTTCCCGAACTTTCAGCCTTCCCGAACTTTCGGGAGGCCCATTTTTTGCCCTCCCCAAGCCTCCCCATGCCCTGCACTTACCTGCATCCAAAACGGCCGCGTCAGGACTCCTGGGAGGGGAGGGGAGGAGTGGAGTGGGTGGGGCCACCCAAGAGTGGGATTTGGGGGTTCTCCTGCACAGAAACTTAGCTAGGGGCTCTCCTGAACCCCTGCGAACCCCCAGCAGCCCACCCCTGGAAATGAGGGGCTGGAATTAAAAAAAATCATAAAGATAGATGACAGAGTATAAAAAAAAAATGAGAATGCTTCTTAGCCATCTAGCAGCTTATTGTTTATTTTGTTAGTTTTAGCAACCGCAATCCACATGACTTACACTTTGCTAGGAAAAGTTGCTATGCCAATTCCTAAATTTTGGACAACATCATCAGAAAGCCGGCATCAAGGAACTATGTAGAGAAGAATCTCAGAACAATGAATCCAATAGTGAACTAAATAATTCCTAATACTAACCAATTAGCAAGATAGAGTGGCTTTGGGGTTTCCACCATCCTGGGTCTGGTGAGGTTTATCTTTAGCTCTCAATGGAGCAGCACTTTCTAGACGTTCCTGGACCAGTCTTGACTGCTGGATCACTTCCCAGTTGGACTTCCCTATATGTAGTCTATATAGGGCTGCCCTTGAAAATCACCCGGAAATTACAACTGGCTCAGAACCCAGGAAATTATGATAACTATCGTTCTAACATTAGTAACATCCTAAGCAAATGAACAGAAAGCATTACAGCTAAAATTTAATATGTCTTATATTCATTCATTCACTCATTCATTCAATTTGAATAGCCATATATCTCAAACCAGTTGCTTAATAAATATTATTTATTCATTTAATTTTGCTGTTTGCCCAACTCCAAATTACTCTATGAGTGTCTAAATTCTGTGGGTGTCAGAAACCTTATAAAGAAATACAATCTGATGAATGTTACAGATTTAAAGTTGCCAAATTCTTCACAAAACTCCTACTCAAGACTTCAGTCTCAACATGTGAAGGCTCAAATGGCATAGCAAGCCTAAGATAACTGGTGCTCTCCTACATGTAAACTGCACCCCTTCCATACCTGATTCGCTCATGCTTTATTTATGAGTTTTGTATCAAAGCCTACTATTTTTAAAAAAATCAGACCCCGCAATAAACTTCCTCCAGGGAAAAGGAATTGTCAACCATATTTTTCCTACCCATCCTATACTCAACATATGTACCCAAACCCATTACGGAATCGCTGATTTCCAAAGTAAAGGGATACAGTTCAACATATGGGCAAATATATTGGAACTGCATCTTATTACTATGTATGAGCCAACCCCATCCAACATCTTTTGGCTTCTCCTCAGCCACCAATTGCATTCAGTACACATACACACAAACAAGCACACAGAGAAACTAAGCCCCCACGATTTGAGCAATCCTATATTATTCAATCAAGAGAAACTTGTCTTTATAAATGTTCTCCATATAACCCTTGTGTTGAGATATGGTACAATTTATTTGATTCAGTTAATTAATGGATTGGTTGGTTAAAAGCAAGCCAGCTAATTATTGGCTGGCATGCTAATAGTAATGTGCTACTTTATAACACCCAGGTGAGCCTTCAGGGTAAGCGATAAAAAGAAGTCATTAAAGTTCCTGAATGAACAAGCAGCTGATCAACCAAACCAGTTAAACCCAAATACTAGAATGTAAACTGCTATACAGATGTATTTATTACAACTAAAATTTTCACGTAATATCTACACAAACAGGGTAGAAAGTATCTATGTCATCAATATGTAAATAATATAGTACTTGCCCTGAAATTGGCAGAATCCTAAATCTAGAACTGGACTAGCCTTATTCTGACATATTCAGAAGACAGAAGAACTGAAACAGAATTTTAGAAGACCTGAAGAAAAACTAAAGGGTATTTACACTTTTACAGTTGGAAAGACACAATGACTCACAGTGCCTACAAAATTTGATCATATTTGTGCCCAGGATCTCTGCAGAAACAAACCCCAGAAAGGGAGATGGAGGAAGAAAAGGGGATCAGTATTGTGATTGACTATGCTAATTTTTAATTGCATAATTTAATTATTGAATTTTTTTTTTGGCATGATCTGTAAAGTTGCAAAACGGTTCCAATGGTCAGCTTTTATGCATTTATGTGTATGTATAGGTATATAGGTATATGTATAGGAGATTATACACACACAAACACACACACACACACACATACACACACACACACACATATATATATATATATATATATATATATATATATATCGTAGATTTTCATGGGTAAAGGTATGTAGGTCTTGGTGTATTCAGAACACACCAAGACCTACATATATATATATATATATATATATATATGTAGGTCTTGGTGTATTATCTTGTCCGTGTAAGATTGAGAATACCTTGGCAGCGTTTGACGAAATCTCATCCATCATCTTCAGGCTGGTGTCTTCAGCTTAGTTCTCCTGGGAGAAGTTCCCAGGAGAAGCTAATTTCAACAATTCAACCGGACAAACTCCATATATATATATATATCACACATACATACACATGACAGAGACAGAGACAGAGACAGAGAAAACATGCAAGTGCCTCCTCTTCACTGGAATACTGGATTTTATATGGCTTCCCTAAACAATTAAATAAATACCTTATATTTATGTTGCTCATTTATATACTTCATATAAAGCCAGCCCTCAGCAACTATTTCAATAAATAACAATCAGAACTCTGAAGAGATACTCTGAGACAAAAAGAACAGCATCATAAAACAAGACAAAATCATAAAATATACAATATCACAGCATCAAACAATAAGTAATCAAAGAACAACACAGAATACATGGCATCACCACTAGAAATCTGGCAGCAGATTAAATTATTGCTTCTATGCTGAAAAGCTACGATACACAATGGATTTTTGGACTCTTCTTAAAACACACAATGAAAAAAGGAACTGAACTGTTTCAAGGAAGGGAAAACATTAGCAATATATACCGTGTTTCCCCGAAAATAAGACCTACCCCGAAAATAAGACCTACCCCAAAAATAAGACCTACCCCGAAAATAAGACCTACCCCGAAAATAAGACCTAGTGTGTTTTTGGGAGCCAAAAAAAATATAAGACAGTGTCTTATGTTAGGGGAAACACGGTATGCGATTTGTTTGTGGTTTCTACATGAATATAGTAAGTGTTTTTCATTAAATATATATATATATATATATATATATATATATATATATATATATATATATATATTATATATAAATAAGACCTACCCCGAAAATAAGACCTAGTATGTTTTTGGGAGCCAAAAAATATATAAGACAGTGTCTTATTTTCGGGGAAACACGGTAGTAGTAGTTTCCAGGCAAGTTTCCTTCCTGGTGCACAAAATTCCTTCCTTCCTTTGTTCCTTCGTTCCTTCCTTCCTTCCTCCCTCCCTCCATCCATCCAACCCTCCTTCCCTCCCTCCATTTGTATGACTGTCCATCTCAATAAGTGACTCTGGCCTATGAATAAAATTAAAATAAATTCTATAATTCAACTATATAGACAGATGTGGCTTGGAAGTCAGTTCTAGTCAGCCCACAAGACATTATCCAAAGGTTCAGTGCACCATCAAACAGATTTTGGAATTCTACCAGATTCAGAAGATGTAGGAGTAGCCCTTCAGAACTGGCCAGTGCCACTGTAAGGAAGGGATGAAACCAAACACTGCAAAGCCCAGATGGTGAGCTATCCATGACAAAGGAATCATTTCTGTCTCCCCAACCAAAGATCATCATCATCATTGCCAAAGACCTGGTCTAGAGGATAAACCACTGGCTAAGTGAGGGCAAATGTCTGAGACAGGTCCAGGGTGTTGTGGTGGTCATGCATTCCTGACCAGTTCTGAAAGATTGTATTGTCTTTCAGATCAGATCAGGAACTAAGACTGCATGAATAAAGTATATTGAAAACTAAAGCTTTCAAGATTCACAATACAACCTCCAATATCATTCCAGGCAGAGAAACTGTTTGGCAGTCACTCAGGGTACACCAGCTCATAGAACACCAGCAGAATTCCCAGCTTACCTTCCTTTCTCAGCTCTAGTCAAGCACACTCTAAACTCTTAGCCTTTCATATCTTGGACCTGGAAGGGAGACCTAGATTATATCATCCATTATTTCAGATCTCTATTACACAAACCACTCTACCTTACTATTTGGAATCAAATCACCCAGAAGATGGTTTAGTCAGTAATTACCCAGAATTCAACAGGAGAAAAATGAAAATACAAGACTGTTTCCCCTATGTTGGAAACAAAGCACCACAAAGGGATAGGCAAACTCTCTGACCCTTAAAATGCTGTTGGCCCTCCCATATAAAGCAGACAGGAAACAGAACTAGATGATCTAATTCTACTTTATTGTAAGGCTACATTAATAGAATCTTGCAAAACTGAAAGTACGAGCTTCCTGCCCACCAGTTTTAGCTGCCTGGTCCATTAAGGCAGGTCCTTTCTCAGTTTCTTTCTGTAACTATTAAGTGATTGGAGAATCCTGCCTCTCTTGTCTTATTCTTTCCTAGGTAGCATCTCTCCTTCTCTTTCCTCAAAATGATTAATACATTCCATTACATATACTTGTCCCATTATGATACCACCTTCCTGGCTCAGCACTTACTACTGGCCCTATCCCTCCTTCAGAATGTACCTTCCATGCAATCAAAGAAACGATTGTCCTGAATATACTATCCTCTTTCATCTATAGTAGGGGTATCAAACTCGCAGTGTCACATTGTCTTCACATGATGTATCATGACTTTTTTCTCCTTTGCTAAACCAGGAGTGGGCATGGCCAATGCATGACGCATCCAGCCCAAGGGCCGCGAGTTTGACACCCCTAACCTGTAGCCTTCATAGCCAGCAGAGCAAGACCCAACCAACAATGTCACATTCTAATTAGTATGTTAAATCCCTCCCCCAAATTTAGAGTGACTAATAATTCCTCTAACGTTAATTCATCAAGTTCTTCCTTCTTCTTTTTTCTTCCTCTCTTACTCCTCCATGTCCATCTGGTCCACCAACTTCAGATTTTCCAGGAGAATTTCAAAAAGATACAGTACTATGATTCATTACAGCAGGGCTCCTGGCAAAATCCTAAACAGTGCTGTCACTCAGATGCCATTTTTACTGCTTTTATTATTTTACTGTTTTTACTTTTTAAAGAAACATTAAATGTTTATAATCTACCCAAAAGCTTTGCTTATTGATCAGATTAGACTTATCATAACCATAATCCAGTTTAGCCTGTAATGATGATATTATCCTTGACTACAAGGCATCATAGTATATGATATTTTATGTTTATAAGACTTTGTCCAAACATTGCATTTATTAGTCATGTAATACAATTTTTCTTGGTGTAGACATGATAAAGTGAGAAATGCTTTTCATATTCTGCAGTAAAAATGGTATGGTATGATGCTTTATGAACTCTGTGTATGTGGGCACATGTATGTGCTTGTGCACATGCACCTTCAAGTCGGTATTGACTGCCTAGACAAGTCTCTGCATATTTTTTTGGAAGTTTTCAGAACTAACTTGCCCTTGCCTCCTTCCTAGAGCTGAGAGAGAGTGACTGGCCCAAGGTTGCCCAATTAACTTCATGTCCAAGGCAGGATTTCAACTCACAATTTCTAACCACTACATCAAACTGGCACTCACCCATAGAAACACATGGTGTGGCACTGGGTCAATTATACACTTAGACCAACCTACCTCACAGAGTTGTTGCTGCTAGTATAAAGGATGAATGATTCCAATGTACATTGTCTTGAGCTGTTGGAGATATCTAGCACAAAATAAATAGAACCTGTAGCCAGTCAATGAAGCTGAATGAGGATAATTCATGAAAAACCAAAGGAATTGCTTCTTCATATAGTAGAAGTATATATATGTACTGACACTCCAATATATACTGATGGTTACTACCTTAAATGTTTTGGAATGAGATTGATTCCAGTAATCAAATGTCTGAGAAGCATCCATATGACATTGCTGTTATCTTTCATTATCTTCTTGTGAACTTCCCAAGAGGCATCTGTTGCCCATTTAGGAAAAGGGAGGCTGAATTAAAAAGAATTTTGCTTTGATTCAACATGGCTCTTTTTATGTTAGCTAAAATGTTTAAGATCTCTACAAAATGTTAACAAGACTGAATCTTCCTTCAACCCAAATTTTCCAGTAAATCTGCAGTATTATTTTAATTTGCAGCAACTGCTCACATGTTAAATTCCTTTAATGAATAACAACTTACATAAAAATAAATAAACATTAAGATATAATTAAAGAAATGTATAAATAACAGGAGCAGGCATTGGGAATAACTGGGATCCAACTCATAGAGTAGACTTTAATATTAGAATTAGTTTAAAAAAAAATTTAACTGATAAGCAATTTTCTCAGTCAGTCTAATGATGCAGCCAATGAAATGCCATTGTATACTCCTACATCTGTTTCCTAGGTAACCATCACAGAGCAATATAAACTGGAGAAGCACAGCAAAAGGAAAGGCACAATGCAGCACCAATCCTAGCCTGCGCTATCTCTGCCTTTGAGCACTCTAGCACTCTTCTTTTCTAGCTGATTCATGCAGAGAAAGTTATTCACAAACTTAAGAAATTGCTCTCCTTTTTTTCCCTTTTAAAGGGGGGCATGAATGCTGAATAACACGAAATATACATTTCTTCCTTTCTTTCTCTGAAGTGAAATAATCACAGGGATGTCCTAAATGTTTGATTGGAAAAGGATGGCTAGGCACATTGTTCAATACTCATAAGAATGATGTGCGGAAGCATAACACATGTATGTCCAGTGCCCAGATACTAACCTGCTCAGCAGAAACTGGGACCAGTTGTTATAAAACATGTTGCATTGACCAACCAAAGCCTGAATGTTTTCCTGAATGAAAAATTGCATCTGCATATTTCATGCATGCAACCTCCTGAGAGCTATTGCAGCCGAGTAGCTACAAGGCTGAACAATAATCCTAAATCTTTTCTCTGCCTTGAACAGGTTCTTAAACCTCAACTTTATGACTGTAACAAAGGAGGCAGGATGAGGGTGTTAATAAAATTGACTTGCCTTACAGGACATTTTTAAGGCAGTGACTTAAGGAGATACACTCCTGGTGTATGGAACTTTTTTTGCAGTGGTCTCTTATGGAATCAGACAGTTCTGACTGCTATCTTCCTAGCATTGACAGCCTCTCAAGATCCTTCTTGTTCCTACCCACATATTTACTGGAATGTATTTCCCACATATTTGTTATTGGATGGAATTTATTTCCTACATTTACTATTGGGGAATAATTATGCATATTATATTTAATCAATTTAACATAATGCTGTTAACACTGGAGTAAATCAAATTCATCTTTTCTCCATCTTCACCCATTGCTTTCTCCTTATCTCATCTACTTTTAAAGTAAAACCTCAACATGCTATCAGAAGACCAAGGGTAGCCACGGAGCCCCAAACATACATCCCTATTCTAAAACACTATACTGTACAAGGTGGACAAGGCCTTATCTTCATCAATAATATATTTGAAATTAATCTTGAGGCAAAGCAGAATCGCTCTTAGTGAATGTGTACACCTGGCAAATTGCAACATTTTCTTGTGAATGTACCCTGATAAATAACTAAGAACTTACCTATGAATGCAAAATATTGTGCCTAAACTTGTCTGAAACCTAATGCCCATGCTATTCTGCTTGGTCCATCCTACTTCAAAAAGAAATAAAATAGGTAGCTTTGCTACTATTAGCTGGATGAAATCCAAAGTCATATTGCACTATGCACATGATCAATGAAGTCAGAATCAGAAATTACTATCAGTAAGCTAGAAAGTCTTATTTCTCCAAATCCTGGTTCATTAAACTGGAAAGGCCATGCTTTCTGAATTATACTAAGAGAACAGGAACAGGCAAAAAAAAACCACACACACATGAATTGGGAAGAACTATAACAAGTCCAGTTTCTCTTTTAATATTAAAGAGTTCACAATACTATTGTAAAGTTTTCTGGGAGTCCAGATGCAGTGTGATATTTGATGAGCTGCCTCTTGTTTTCCCAGTAGAAAAACACTGTCATGGTCTGTTGTACAGGAATATTATTGCTTAGTGTTTTTGTTCTTCGTGAAAAAAGAGAGAGAAAATGGAGGGGAAATAGTAGTTTAGAAGATGAGAAGGGAAATCCCTTCTCTAGTTACTATGCCAGACTGTATATCTGATGCTCCACATTCATTCCAATTGATTCAGACTAATTTGTTTTCCATGCCTGTATGTAATCCAATCATTCTGAATCTAATTGGACTCAGAATTAGATCAATATTCCAAATTGATCTGAATGTTCAAATTGAATTGGGTCCAATTCACACACCACTACAAGATATTCAGCACATCAGTATATCACCTGAACACTGACCAGATTGCTTTTTAATTCTCAGGGAATCTTAATGAGCCTCTAAGTTCAGGAACTTATTGTGCATGAAATTTCTCATTGGTGTTTCATGCAGTTATATATTAGAAATGACAAGAAATTTGGCTAAATGTTAACATGTTCTTTTATTAGGTCAATATTCTCAACTGAAATAGAGATTATCATATAGAAATTGCCATGTTTTATCAGCTCTGTGATTTCTTTAACCCAAGTTTTACTTAGTCTCCCTGACAGTAGAGAATATAGAGCCTCATCATCAAAGTTTCACTAAAAAAAATCAAAGCCAGGCAAGCGATAGTTCTACAGAGTTTAGCAATAGAATGTTTCTATCATATTCTCTGTCTCTATTATATTCACGATATCACAATATGATGTTTCTATCATATTCTCAGAGGTTGAGAATCAAAATAAACAACATCTTCTGTTCTTCTATTTTTTCAGTTCAGTATTTCTAACAATCAGAGAAGAATTCTGCAGTGCATTTTCAGTCCAACAGAAATGAATTCTTACGTTTTGCCTATCAAGCCCATCTTGCATAAATCTGGGTGCATATATATGCAACATGTATAAACTTCCCCAATGAGAAAAAAATCTATAAACTTATAGAAAAAATTTCAATAAAGAAGAAAAAGGCAAAGGAGTATAACTTGCTGGGGAAGGCACAAAAATATGACAAAACTATGAGTTCAGTCAATGGTTCAGAATTACTAATGTGTATCTCTTGCATGTGCCATCAAAGATGGTAGGTTTAGCTGCAATATGACCCTGGAAACAACGTACAATAATTTTAAAACCAGTAAGGAAAGGGATCATCTTTGAACAACATTAACAATCCCATTCCATAAAATATCTGAATTGCCAGTTGAAAACACAATGATCAAACGATGCTAAAACAACAATACATATTAACAAAAGAACACTGGCAGAAACCTAAATACTTAAAATCGTTTATTTACAGATATGATATCTATCTCATAGAATATAGAAAGTTGAAAACACAATCTGGAATTTGTGACTAGCAAGAGCAATTTATTTGCTTAACATAGTCCCTTCATTGACAAGATTTAGGACCTTCAGCCACATCAAGGCAAAAGAACAACACACTTTGCCCACAGGTATATAAAAACACAAGAGATCAATATTGGAGGCATTGTCAATTAATCCCCAAAGCCAAGTACATTCCTTACTCCAGTCTACCTTCATATCACTCTTCGCACGCAACTCCATTTGCCTCAAACTTTATGAGCCCACGCAGCGTTAATTTGACATCCCTCTCTGCGGATCACACCAAGCCTGTCTCAGCTTTCTCTTTCTCTACATCCCTCCGAGATAGCCTGTCTCTCTTTCATCAGCAAGTAAGGAACCTTCTTCCTGCATCCTCTGCAGGCACAGGGTTAGATTCTTCCTCCAGCCCGGCATCCCGGCAGAGGGTCAACCCGCCAAACGGCGTGGGGAAGGGTCGGAGGACTCTTCCTCCCGGGGAAGGCTTGAGCGGAGAGCCTCCCCCCCCCCTCCCCGCTCCCCCCACCCTCCACCTCTCCAGGCCAGAAGTGTAGGGGCAGACGGAGGCAGCTAGGGAAGCGAGGCTGCCTGCGGAGCCAGTCGGCTAAGCATTGGCGGCCGCCGCGTGCTCCATCTGTGTTTTGGACCGGTAGGAAAGCAAGGAGATGCTGGGGGGGGGGAAGGAGGGCAAGCGGAGGGGGCTGGCCGAGGCTGCGAGGAGGAAGGCGCGAAGCCGGCAGACCGAGCTCGCTGCCGCGCGAGACGGGAAGATCTCCCCGGTTTGTTGCGCGAAGTCTCTCTTTCGCCTGCCCTGGGGCACGGAGATAGGATTAGATAGACGGCCACGGGAGCTGCGGTTGGCCGCGGGGCGCCGGAGGGGAGGGATCGTACTAAGTAGCCGCAGGAGCCAGGGGAGCCGCGGGAGGGGACGGGGAGCCTTGGCTTGGTTCTGCCTCTGCAAGACCAGCCCTCCTCTGACCGAGCGGGGTTCCGACGCGTGGCGATCCCGGGGTGGGGGGTTGGGGTGGGGGTTGAGTGGCGGAAGGCTCTCGGAGTTCGATCCCGCGCCCTCCTCCCGCCCACGCTTTGCGGGAACGGCGTGAGGTAACACAATCTCACAGTCTCGGACTGGGTAGTACCGGAGCAGCCCCGGTCGTCTGAATGAGTTGTTGAGGGAGGGGGATGTGTAATCCGAGTTGCGAACTCCACACGTGCGAGGCTCTTTTGCCTCCCTGGGGTAGCGGGCAAGTAGGAGTGCGCCTTCCCTCTCCCCAGGGTCTGCCTCTCTCTTCTGTAACAAGGCGGGTAGTCCTCGACTTACCACAGTTTGTTTAGCGACCGCTCAAAGTTAACAAAGGCATGGCAAAAAAGTGACTTGTGACCATTTTTCACACTTACGACTGCTTGGTCACGTGATGAAAATTCAGATGCCTGGCAACTGACCTGCCTGGTATTATGATGGCCCCAGGATCATGGGGTCACCTTTTGCAAACTTCTGCAAAGCAAAGTCTGTGGGGAAGCCAGCTTCACTGAACAACTTCATTATTAGGTAATAACTGTGATGAATCGCTTAACAACTGTGGCAAGAAAGATCGTAAAATGAGGCAAAACTCACTTAACAAATGTCTCAGATAACAAATTAACAACAGAAATTGTGGTCATAAGTTGAGGACTACCTGTGATGTTTAAAAGCTGCTGTCCGACCAGCTCCCACAGAAGAGGAACTCCTGGTCCTTTGAGTTTGTCTGTAAGAAGCTGAAGTGCAGTTGTGGCCTTCACTTAGCAAGGCTAAAAAAAATCCCAGGTTGTTCTCCTGTGATGGCTCCCCTCACCTGCTGCCTTCCTATTATTCCCAGCCCATAGGGATGGTTGTTTGAGGGTTAGCACTTCACCCCATCTGGTGAGGGAAGGCTGGGAGCAGTTATGCTTCTGCATTGGAGTGAGGTTGAGGGTAGAAGGAAGCAGCATGTACATCTTCCAGTTTAGGAGAGTTTTAAAAGATGACACAGCCCACACAGTCTAACAGCAAAATTCTTGATGCCTCTGACACAGCGAGAGATAACCTCTGTCTCGATCCACAATGCTGGTATAGGTTTTTTTGTTTTTTGCTCTCAGCCAAATCAAGGGAACATCATTAATCAGTCTTCCCCATCTGGTGCTCCTGTAGAGGTGTTGAAGGCTCCCTTCTCTGCCCCCACCCAGCACAGAAGGAAACAAAGAAACAGAAATAATGATCATATATTCTTGGTGAGTGAAGGTTCTGTTCAACACAGGGACTACACAGTAATTGTGGAGTTTCAAGTTAAACTGTTACAAGTGCTGAAAGGTATTCAGTTTAATCTGGAAGCAGGCAGGACCAGTCTAAAGCAACCAGCAGCATTTGACTAGTCCGCACCATCCAGATTTAAAGAGAACATGCCCTGCAGAAATGACCCTGCATTGTTTAGCTAATTCATCTGTTGATTTCTATAAGCATCCTCCATCAGGAAAGGTTTCACAAAAATTCAATATTATAACAACCTACTAGAATCCGAACATGAAAACTGATTATTATTGTAAAAACAAACAAATGTTCTAAGTTGATGTTCCTTTGCTAGATAGAACTGTCACAATAGCATCTTATTTAAAGGATGTGCAAGCTGTTTTCAGCTGAAGGATATACCCGGGGCTGGATTCCAAAAGATGGGTGGGAGAATTGGACAAGGGCATAAGAGGAAAGAATTTTGATTTGTTTCAATTGGAAATGAGATGCAGTTCATATGGTTCTAGTATAATTCGATGCAGAGACTTAGAAAACTAAATTGGAGATTTTGGAGAGCTGGCTCAAGAATTTCTCCTCATTATAACTATTGTCCACAGAACCCCATGAAGCTACCTTATAGAGATTGAGACTAATAGTTAATCTAGCTCTGTATTGTTGGCATTGATTGGTAGCTACTCTTTAAAGTTTTATATGGTCTTTCCAAGTTTTAGCAGGAATCTTCTGCATGCATATCATGCCCTGCCTTTAAACTGTAACACTTTTCCAGAGTCTTTTTTTATGGCTTCCCAGGGACAGACAAATTTGACTTGTTTACGTATCCTTAGTAAATTTGCTTTAATTTGTTTTGCTTTTAAGGGAGATTTTGAGAATGCCTTTCCAAAAGTAAAATAAAAACAAATAACATGAGCTATCAGAGAATTAATTGTCCAAATTTCAGCTGCACCAGGTTTTTAAAAGTGTAATTTTGCAACAGGAAGATGGATGCTTTCTTGTCTCTAGTGCATATCCTGGTTCAATACATCACATGAACACTAAGCATCATAAAAATGCAGAGCCTGCCCTTTCACAGAAGGCTTTTAATCATACTGCCACTGCTGAATATTTATCCACAATCTGAATCCATACAAAATATTGTATACATAAATACACAACTGTACCCGAAGATGAACAATATGCATGCTTCCAAATGTTTACCTCCATTAGTGTAATATCTAATCTGGATGGTTGGTCATGTTTTTTTTTAAATCTTAATGTCATCTATTTTAACATTACTATAATTTTAAATAGGCTTAAGTTAACTGACTTTGTCAATCCATTACAATTAAATTGCAGTCTGTTTCTTACTTTTGATACCCTTTGGCTTTTTCACATGCAACCTTATATTTATTGCTAAGAATATGTATTGAGTAAGGACTTCATCCTAACTGGGATAGCATTTTTGAATATTACCCAACAGTAATTTTTCCAATACACTGAGTAATGTAAAACCTATTACATCTTGCTCATTTTTCATCTAGTAAGCTTTAATATTTGAACATCTCCTTTTGTACCTTTCCATTATTATTCTTGCCTAATGCCAACTATACTTTTAAAACTGTCCAAGAAGTAAACCATCATCAAGCCACGTGGATTCCCAAATGAACATGTCCACATATTGAGAACAACACTGAATCCCTTTTCATTCTCCTATGTTAGAGATGATATGACTATGCAAGCAAGGAAAAAGATTATATGACTAGCAAGTAAGGAAAAAGCTTTCCTAGCATTTGTTTGGGATATTTGTCCATGTGTCATACTAAATCTTATGTACAGTATTTTATGACTTTCTTACATCAGTTCTTTCAGTTGGTTTAAGCTTTGAGCCCAGCAATTTATTGTCTGGACAGCTCCATTGTTAGATCATGACGAAGGGCAGAAATCAGGGAAAAGTAAAATTCTCACTCCCCTTTGCAAATTTGCAAAATCTCCCACCATATTCATGTCTGAGATTAGGAAAATACTGAATCGTGAAGGCTGATCCACTCAGCCCAGACCTCCAACCTACCTGTTCTCCTGAGTTCCAAAATCTGGGATGATGGTTATAGTAAATAATGCAGAATTTCTTGTGGGACACGGAAGGAGAATTTAAAGTCAGATCGTCTGTAAGAAGCCTGCCTGCCTCATTCTTTTTCTCTCAATTCACTTTCAGAATGGAAGTTTGGATGTTCTCCTATATTCTGTACCTTTATGGTGTCTCTCAAGGGCCACAGGAATGCAATTAGATTCACTTAGAAACCCTGTTTTAGGGTTTTGTTGATTTAATATTGGTCTTGTCAACTTTCCATTGGTTTGATCACAAGCTATATATGTTTTGGAGTTTTCTTTGGATTCACCCACATTCTACCCTTTGGATAGCTTGGGATAGAGCCTTGGTGGTGTAGTGGTTAGAATCCAGTACTGTAGGCTACTTCTGCTGCCTGCCAGCTGCCTGCAATTTGGCAGATCAAATCCCACCACAGGCTCAAGGTTGACTCCACCTTCCATCCTTCTGAGGAGGGTAAAATGAGGACTCAGATTATTGGGGGCATTATGCTGACTCTGTAAACTGTTTAGATGGCTGTAAAGCACTGTAAAGCAGTATATAAGTGCTATTGCTATAGAATGGGGGTACATTTTAAATGAACAAATGGTGTATATTTTAAATGAATGAACAAGCAATAATTTTCTTTGTAGATCAGGTAACCAAAAGCAGATTAATAAGGTTGCTTTGAGACAGGTGAATCCTAAAGCTAATAAATTCTTTAATAAGCTATATGTAGAATTGCAATTAATGTTCAGGTCATTGAAAACAATATTTTCTTCTCTCTCTATCAGGCTATAACTCCCACATGTCTATCAACATAGCACTGTTAAAGGGAATTTTGAGGGCATCAGCTTGGCAAAAACTGGGTATCCTGTGAGAGAAATTCTGAAGAAAAAAAAATGCCTCAGCTCTGAGTTCAAGCTCACCTTGATCACATGGACAAAGATAGCCAAAGCAGGCATCTTTGCTTGCCCAAAAATATAACAATAAAAAATGCTACTGTTTCCTCACATACTCTTTATCATTGAAATCTGTACTACTTGTGCAAGATTAAGGTATCCCCTACAAGACTCTGAACTGTAGTTTGGTTCAAATGGTTGATTAAGCAAATGAACATCATTCACCCTAACTGGGAGCCTGAAGTAAATAGTCTGTTTATATACAGAAGTGAAACATGCATCATTTGTTTTCAAGATCCAAACTGCAAAGAAAAAAGCATGCAGTAAACAAAAAGATCACAGATCCTGTCACTTAATGTGTTAAAGAATGAGAGTCTAGCACAGGGGTCCTCAACCCCCAGTTCTTTGGACTGGCACTGGGCCCAGCATGCCAATAACTGGGCCATGCAAATAAATGAAGTTGCATCCACAGAATGCAGGCAGCATGCAAAACCAGGCCCCCTCCAGTCCATGGAAAAACCTTTCTTCATGGAACCGGTCCTAAGGATTGGAACCTAGTGCCCAAAGGGTTGGAGGCCACTGTTCTAGCAGATTGTCCTAAATTGACACTTTTCAAAATTCCCATCTAGCGTAGCTGAGGATACCAGATGGTAGAAGTTGTGGTGAAATAAGTCTCAGACCTCAGTGAGACCCTAACCCTAACCCTGGGGTATATTAGTGAAGGACTGTGACTAAACTAGGCTTCACACTTCTTCATTTTGTATTCTTCATTCCAATTAAATACAAATATACACATAGAGAAAGTTATGGAAATAAGTTTGCAAAATAGGACTTTACTGTTTTCATTGTTTGGAAAGTTATTTAATTTTTTAAGAATAAAAAATTACTGAATAATTTCATTTTATTCTATCACAGCCTTAATGCTGTAATAACAACAAAGGTATTTGCAATGAATGCCACACAGTGCTTAATTTCCTGAGGAGAAAATTTCTTAGCAGAGAGGGGAAGCTATTTCTGTGCTTTCTTAGAGCCTTTATTAGTAGACTGCTGTATCTCAATATGGCTCCATTTGTATTATAGCAGTGATTTTATAATGTTTATGACAGGTAAGTTTGCATGATTATGGTCAAATGCTCAGTGAAACGCATTACACAGATTTGCCAAGTTTCATTACAACTATTCCTCTCTGTCCTTGAATAATATGAACGCAAACCTGATTTGAGTTCAGAAAATATGCAACATTGAACCCTTAGTACTAGAATAGTACATCATCAAGAAATCTCAGAATTCTGGATACATCTGCAAGAAAATAGAGGTTCTAATCTACTGCCAATAAAATTACATGGACTCTGTCTGGTAGCCATCAAGATCAAGTTTGACTTGACTTGTAGTATTTTTCAATTCTTGGTCTTCACTGCTGTGATTATGCAGAAATAATTAATGAAGACATCTCTCATGTAAATCAGAGAACCTATGGTAGATTTCATCTTTCCCTTTTGTCTTTGAGTTAGCAACTAACCGGAGTAAGTTATCTTCTCTCATGACTACACTTCAAATTTAAATCCTCTTCTAAACTTACAACAATGATGTCTCTTCACCTGACTAGGATTATAGATGATTGAGAGGGAGGGATTGCTTAATGAGAGAGAGAATTTGTGAATTGGGTATGATCCTCTTCTATCCTACATTCAAATTCTTGGGCAAGTTATTCATTGGTCAACTTTTCTGTGAAAACGTGTCTTGTGTCTTGCTTTATCTATTATACCAGCTACATCAGGAGTGTCAAACTCGTGTTGTCACATGATGTAGCCTGACTTTTCCCTTCGCTAAACTGGGTGTGGGCATAGCCAGTGTGTGACGCATCTGGACCACGTGCCACAAGTTTGACACCATTGAACTACATCATCAATAAGCCTCCATTCAGTTTCCTTCTTGTCATTAATGACAAACATTGTGGTAATATATAAATGTTAAATAATACTAAATGATAAAGTGAAGATTTCTTAATGTTTAATATACTACTGTTTTGTGGGTTTGTGTGGTGCATTTACATGCGTATGCAGTGTTTTGTCCAAAATACTTCATGCATTTATAGCTGAAATGAATAATTAATTCTTACTTTGTGTGTTCAATTTCCCATTTCTCTTTATATTGAAACAACAAGGCTAATAAAGCAAAAGAATTCTTAAGCTAAACCCAAGAAAAACAATAAAGTAGCAAAGAAAATGTACTCTCCCATTAAAAATAGCAAGCAAGAAAAAGATATCTGAATGATTCGGCAAGCATTGAAACATACTAATTGATCAAGTCAAATGTACTTCAAGATAAATGGCCTGATTCTTGTAATTGCTGAAAAACAAATGTAGTGAATATGTGGTAGAAGACATAGACCAAATCATAGATATTTTTATTTTATTTGTTTGTTTGTTTTTATGCTACCCATCTCCCTTGTAAGGTGACTCTGGGCAGCTTATAAATTATAAAACAATTAGAAAAATTATTAAAATATTAAAACTACAGATTAAGATTTTAAAAACTAAGAAATGGGAGGGGGGCAGAGGATGAGAATGAGGTCTTCTTACCTGTCAAACACTTTCAGTGGTGAGCACCCTCCTCAGGCCCCCAGGCAAACCAGCAAAACCAAGTTTTAATACTTTTCTGGAAGGCCAAAAGGGTGGGAGCACTTCCAATGGTAGAGTGTTCCACAAGGATGGGGCCAAAGTGGAAAAGGCTCTTCTAGAACTTGCATGCTGGAATTCCTTAGTGGGCCTCTTTTGCTGATGCGAGCAGGGTAGGCTAGTCCCACTGAGGAGAGATGGCTCCTCACATAGCTTGAATTAGATGCCTTGAATTGGATCCAGAAACAAACTGGAAACCAAGGCAGCTCTCACAGTAGCAGTGATATATGTGCAGCCCTGGGGCTCTCAGGACTGGGTGCACAACTTCAGTATGTGCCAGCTGCGGCTTCCAAATATCCTTCAAGGGTTAGCCCCATGTAGAGAGCATTCCAGTAATCCATCCAAAAGATTATTGAAATTTTGAACTTTAAGAGGGCCTTGGTGGTGCAGGCTATTAATAGCCTAGCACTTAGTTCCAGCTGCCTGTAATTATTGCAGGCTCAAATCCCACCAGGCTCAAGGTTGACTCAGCCTTGACTCATCCTCTTGGGGTAGGTAAACTGAGGACCCAAGATTGTTGGAAGCAATAAGATGACTTTGTAAAAATGCCACTTAGTAATAAGCAGGCATATACAATGGAAGGAAGGCTATTGCTGTGCGCATTGGGTTGTATCCCAAAAATTGTAAGCCGCCCTGAGTCTCCGGAAAAGGGCGGCATATAAATATGAATTTAAAAAAAAGATGTTGAAGATAACATAATATAGCAGGTAGGGTACAATGCAGATATATGGGAAAGGTCTTTAGTGCACCAATCCTGGTTTCAAAGCAAAGGGGAAATTTAACTGATGCCAGAAACAAAATGCAGATTGAACCACCATAGCAGCTCATTGTTCTGACTGACCTATCTCAGACACCAGCAATTTTCACCTGTTGACGTTTTCTGATGTTTCTTAAGGGCAGACAATTATATTGTACATTAGAAATGAGAAGGATGGAGCTACTCAAGTACAAGTCAACAGAATGACCTTGCTTGCATATCCTTGGGAAAGGTACTAATATTGTTCAGCAAACTAAGTATTTAGTAAAGTTCATTGCTGAGATCTTGCCACCACTCTAAAATGCCATTGATTCTAGAGATAAGCTGGATTTCCATCTTCATAAACAGTGAAGTTTAATCTAAAGTAAGTTGTACACTGAACACTGCATGAACAGATCTTTCAGGGAATAAGATTTTCAACTTGTCTGCACCAAGTTCCAGTTGTTTCATGTAATCATTTACCATGATCAGCTACTAATCCAGATTTTCAAGGCTTTCTTAAAATAATTCATAAAAATTAATAATCTGTTGGGCATCATCAATGAACTTCCTTGATTCTCAAATATATGCTACAAACAAGGGAGAAAATGTAACTAACTTGATTCTCAAATATATGCTACAAACAAGGGAGAAAATGTAACTATGTAGCATAAAAAGTAATCCATCAGAATCGGTTTTGGTCTTCATTATCTTCAAAACAATCAAAAGTACACTCTTCAAATATTGACCCAAAGATGCTTTTTCAAGAGGCAACTGGACTTTCTGGTTTTTCTTTGAAGATGTTTCACTTCCAGGAAGCTTCAAACCAGAAAGTCCAGTTGTCTTTTGAAAAAGCACCTTTGGGATAACCATGACCTGGATGACTGAGAATCTCCATAGACCTCAAATATTGAGTGCATTATGTACTTTGGGATTCCCATTTGCGTCTGTTTGAAGATGTAAAAACTGATAGGAGGACTCCACTGACTTTAGGTCAGATCTAGCAGGGATCTTACACTCCTATCTTTATAAATCTGTGACACGGTCCAAGATATCAAATTCAATTACCCAATTACAAAGAAAACAAAGGGATAAAACATTTTGTGCACTTATTATTTCTTAGGCAGAGAATGGGAAAAATTTCAGTCCCTAAACTCAACAGAAGCTAGAAACAACAGTTGCTTTCTGGATCACTTCTCCCTTTTCTTGACATTTTGAACATATCCAACATGCCCTAAGATAGCATATACTATAGCAAAGCAAAACAGGCAAGATATTCATTTCATTTGCTTCTGCTTTTTCTAAGCATTTTAGCTTCTCTAGCAAGAGTGTTTTCATCTTTAATTGTGACTAATACACATCTCTTTCTGACTGAAGCTTGGCTTCATAGCTAAATCTGTTGGCTCATAATGACCATGCCAGAGTATCATCCTATAAGACCCCCTGTTCCGAGCCATCAGCAAAGAAATCAACACTCAAGGGGTTTAAACATGCTTCATGCTATTAACATTCATTCTGTTGTTGCCGTATAACATAGGAGATAACAGCTGTTCTTCTATTCATTTTGATTGGATCAAATCTTAGCTGTTGGCATTTCAATCATGGAATGCCACCACAATATTTTCCATAACTAATTTAGCTCAGATGTATTGAACCCTATACAGTAAATTCCTTTATAAAAGCACAGCAAAATTTTGCTGCCTTTGGGGCTGTTTGAGATAGGTTATGTTAAATGTGCAAATCTGCAATTCTGTGATTTTTTTAAATCCATTGAAAATTGATCCTAGTGGGGAATCTTTGAGAGCTAAAGAAAATCTGACCAAGTTCTTTATCCGTTCCCAACAGCTTCAGCCTGTCCAATAGGATAGAGGAAGTGACCATTTTGCAACTTGTGAAGGGAGATAAATTTCCCTGCTGTAATGCATCTC
This sequence comes from Naja naja, assembly GCA_009733165.1. NCBI lineage: Eukaryota > Metazoa > Chordata > Lepidosauria > Squamata > Elapidae > Naja > Naja naja. Next base: position 61,738,155 of record CM019149.1, on the reverse strand, counting down.
TGGTTCTGTAAAAGTGTGTGTGTGTGTGTGTGTGTGTGTGTGTGTGTGTGTATTATATTATGCCCTCTGGGTGAGATTCTAGGTGCTGGTACTTACCTATGAAGCCCTACATGGCTTAGGTCCGGGGTATTTGCAGGAGCATCTCCTGCCAGCAACATCTGCCCATCGCCCTGTGCACTCCCACAGACAGGGCCTTCTTGGGGTGCCGTCGGCTAGACAGTGTCGGCTGGCGACCCCAGGTAGGGGCCTTCTCGGTGGGAGCGCCCACCCTGTGGAATCAGTTACCTCTGAAGCTTCGGTTGGCTCCTGACCTCTGTTCCTTCCGCCGCAACCTGAAGACGTTTTTCCAACAGGCTGGCCTGGATTGAGGGGTGGGCTTTTTAAGGGGTTTTTATTTGTTGGGGTTTTAGATATTTGTTTGGGTTCTTTATTTAATATCTTTTAATAATTTTAAATTTTGTATTCTGTGTTTTTATTGTTGTGAGCCGCCCTGAGTCCTTCAGGAGATAGGCGCATACAAATCCAAACAAGTGAATAAATAAATAAATAAATATTATATGCTTCATTAAATCGCATTGACATATCTTTTTTGTAGTGATATTTGAGAATGATCAGCATCTTCAGTGTGGAAAAGCATGTGTTAAGAATGGGATGAATAACTCCTTCCATATCTAACAAAGTAGCTACTGAATGGAAAGTCATTGTATTCTGTGCTTATTCTTAGTTTGTGCTTATAACATATGCTTTCTAATGGAAAAAATAGTATTGTTAATCAAATGTCTGCTTTTTTTCAAAAATGCAAGATTCACTTTTTTTATCAACCTAGTGCAACCATTGGTTGCAACAGGAATTGATCAACCAGCTTGTCGCCCGAGCTTGATGTTATGGGCTGACTGGCTCAAATCACTCTCCACAATTTTAAGACTTTTCCTTTCTTTTGGTATTTATAAGCCATTGGTATATTTTGGAAAGACTTTGCGAACAACAGTCCAAGGTTGGTGTGGACTTGGAGGAGCTATAAGTTGTGCACCCTAGTTGGAGTGAGATCATTTTTCCCCTAGTGTCTTCTGGAGTTATCCAATCATTGTAACACCAACATAATGTTTTATCTCAATTCAGTGACGGCTGGGTGACAGTATAAAAATGCTATATCTTTCATGCAAGAAGAGCATTAACAATATGATTGCTGTCCCTGTAGACAGTTTCATGGTATCATCATTCTCCATCTCAACTTCCTGCACATGTAAGATCTTTATGAAACTGTTTGTTAAGATGAATGTTTGAATGCCATGCTCAGGCTACAATCCATCCACTATCCTACTTAAAACTGTAGGTTTCTTTTCCACAGGCTTAACTATTCAAATGTGAGTCTGTTGCAGACAGTCAAAAGCGGGAAAATTCTGCGCCAATGTGACTAGATCAGTAATTAGTATAAATCAATCCTTTCCAGGTTAATGTGTTTTCCACAGACTTTTATTAATTGCTTTGCTAAACTACTCTTCATTGTTCAGATTACGCCTGTGGTACATAGCCCAAGTGTACCTCTTTCTTACTCCTGGAAGTATGACAATATTTTTACTGGATTGCCCAGTATAGTCAGGTAATTACGCTAAGTCATCCTTCCTTAAAATGATGCATTTCTCCATAAGTTTTAGATTGTTCCACATTTCTAGACATCAATCCAGGAAGGGCTGATCATGAAAATCTTCCTAAATAGAGCCCTGGTGACATAGAGGTTAGAATGCAGTATTGCAGGCTAACTCTGCCCACAGTTTGGAGTTTGATACTGACAGACTTAAGGTTGACTCAACCTTCCATCCTTCCGAGGTCGATAAAATGAGGACCCAGATTGTTGGGAGCAATATGTTCACTCTGTAAACTGCTTAGAGCGGGCTGTAAAGGACTATGGAGCAGTATATAAGTCTAAGTGTTATTGCTATTGCTAACTGTCCTCATTTCTATTCCAAGTAATTGAGTCATTAGTCATACATATTCATAAAGGAAGAAAGTTGGTTTTAGTTGGTAAAGGTGATATGACCACCGACTATTCCTTGAAGATAATGTCTGTTTACTAAAAATGCTAAAAGTTATGTGATTATAAGTGATTTTATGCCTACAAAAGTGAGTAGAAATAACTTTTGAAATGTACCAGGAAAAGACATGCATCATATAGTTGCACAGAGCCAAGATTGATTATGTCACTCTGTTGAACATATAATCTCTCTACAAAATATGTAAACTATACTGAGTTAATCTTTTTGTATTTTAGTTTCCAGGCAGAGGTTTGCACTGACTGACAAATGACATAATGCCTGATGCTCACTACATTCATTCATTCATTCATTCATTCAATTTATAGGTCGCTCATCTTACTATGGAAGTGGTACTTGCTTATTTAAAGATAATAGGAGCCCTTTCTGGTTGAAACCTGGAATAGCTGAATCAGTCAAAGGATACCAAAAGTAAGCAATGGATGAAGCAGCATAAGAATATTACCATCAGACTGTCATTTTGAAATTTGTTCCCATGGATGAAAAAAGAATCTTAGGTTTCTTATACAGGTAGTCGTCAACCTACAATCATAAGAGCCCCGGTGGTGCAGTGGTTAGAGTGCTGTACTGCAGGCCACTTCTGCTGACTACCAGCTGCCTGCAATTTGCCAGTTCCAATCTCACCAGGCTCAAGGTTGACTCAGCCTTCCATCCTTCCAAAGTGGGTAAAATGAGGACCCAGATTGTTGGGGGCAATATGCTGACTATGTAAACCACCTAGAGAAGGCTGTAAAGCACTATAAAGTGGTATATAAGTCTAACTGCTATTGCTATAATTGAGCCTGGCAATTACAATCGTAAATTGTGACAGTTGCAGCAGTCAGTAAGTGGACACCATGCTAATTAAGCAACCTCTGTGGTCATTAAGCAAATCTATTATTTACTATGGACATTTTTTCTGGAAACTGGAAGTATGAGAAACACATCCATCCATTGTTATTGCAGAAGGATAAAACTGATTTGCTACTGCCTAACAGCCATGGTGATGCAGTGGTTAGAATGCAGTATAGCAGGTTAACTCCCTGCTCACTCCAGGAGTTCGATCCTGACCAGCTCAAGGTTGACTCAGCCTTCCATCCTTCCAAGGTCAGTAAAATGAGGACCCAGATTGTTGGGGGCAATATGCTGACTCTGTAAACCACTTAGAGATGTTTGTAAAAGCACTGTGAAGCAGTATATAAGTCTAAGTGCTATTGTTATTCTTGCAAGATGTATTTCAACTTCTTAGTGTAAAGTAAAGACCTGAGATTTTCTGATAAGTCAGCTAGCCTAACCAGGCCTGCCCTTGCATAGCTGTTGAGCCAAAGACAACCAGGTGCCGCCATCTGTGTGAGTCTCTCTGCTAAGAAATGTAGTAGCTTGTACATAATTTGTTGTCTTTTCATGACATTCAAACTGTCCACTTGAGGCTAATAATGCCTTTTTCAATGATGTAGCAATGGTGCCCCCATTACATTTGCATTGCTCTCCATCTGAATACATACTCGATAGCAAATGCAAACAAGTTGAATACAAAAACGCAATACAAAATGAATACAAATTCAGTTCCTATGAAGTAGCCATTCTTGATCCTCAGCTTTTTAGTTCCTTTCCCTTTGCAGAGGGTGCAATCTTATAATATAGAGTTAAATTAGGAATGCAGCACACTGGAAAGACAATGGCAAAATCAATTTATTTCTCACAATACAGTGTAGCTATTTGAGAGAGGAGATTGGCTAGAGGAGTGAAAGATGTTCTTGTTAATAAGCCGAATGTTCTAAGTAATCACTACCCTGCTGAGCTGTGAGTCATGATGCCTAACAATAATCTTTTACTGCCACCTATTGAGAGGAATGTAATTCTAAATACGTTATTACAGCAATAGAAGCACACTGCAAACAAACATGCCAATCATATTATTTTGGGGACAAAGAAGAAATGAAAAATAAATGAAACATTAATGGCACAAAATAAGAAAAAGAAAGGGAAATATTAAGCAAAGTAGTTCATACAAAAACCACTTGCTTTACCTCTCTTTATCTTGCAAACCATCCTTACCTCATATCCATATACTGCTTCATATGTTGCCTTTTGTTCTTGAAACTCTTCACCACCTCATCAACTGTGTTCAATCAAACATTCTTTTTTTCCTTTTCATCCATTCACTCGTCCTCCAGAAATTGGTTTTGCAATTCATTTGTCATTTATTGTCTCTATATGGCCATATTTCATTTTTTTTGTTCAGTCTGCCTTAATTATGGACTAAATCTCTTCTGGTTTTATAATGCACTCTTAATTATGCCAACCCTACAGTACTCCAATTTTATGTTTCTCCACATACCCACTTCTTATTTCCATATCAAATGGGACAGAAGGGTGGTTTTATACACAGTAATTTTTATGTCCTCCAAAAAAGTTCATTTTATTGATTAAATGATTAAAAGACTGGCTTAGGAACCAGGGAACAGTGAGTTCTAGGCCTTCCCTAGGCATAAAAGCCATCTGGCTGGACCTGATCCAGACACGCCCTCTCAGCTCAATCCACCTCACCAGGTTGATGTTGTGGGGGAAAATAGGTAGGAATATTAGGTATGCTCGCTGCCTTGATTTGACTGAATATAGAGAGATAAAAAATAAATAAATCTAACAATAATAATAACTTCAACCAAAGCCTGGTTTCATCTCAAGCAAACTTTCTTAAATTCATGACTGAAGCTCTAATACAGCAATTATCAGCAAGTTAAAATGCTGTACCTGTATCTGCTTTATGAGTGATATGTAGTACATCATATACTATTAGAATACCTAAAAAGAAACTGAAAAAATAATTGCTACATGTCCTTATTTGATTCTTCTTCTTGTACTCTAAACATACTGAGTACCCCAGCCCTTACAAAATGAGGCCAGTTAGTATGCAAGGCATTGACTCTAGAAAAAACTAGTTTGTGGATCAAAAACTATTATTGCATAGAAGTCGTATTAATTGTAGAATCCATAATCATAGAATGTAATCCATACAATATTTATAATGTGACTTGAGAAAGAGTGAACATGATCATTGGATATTGGGGAGAGGGAACTAACCTTTTACTCTTTCATTTCTAATTTTTAAAATCATCCCAGAGCATACAGAACAGTTTCCATCAATTCATAGAGAAATACAGATACACATCTGTCAATCTGTAAGATAATTCTTACTTTGGAAAGCATTCAGCTGGAGCTGCCAGGCTTTTTAAAAGCTCTGTCTTTACCTATGCTAGCATAACATTTCCTGCCCCTACTGTCAATCTTTATCCAGTCTCCATTGCTGAATGAAGGCTGATTTTCCTCCTTGCAATATATGAAAAGTAGAGTTCATTCCTTTGGCTTTTTATTCTTCCTTTCTTGCATGTCACCAACTAATGGGGGAAAAAACTTCCACCAATCAAGGCCCTGAAGCAAGAATAAGGCTGGAACTGCATCATCTTTAGCTCCTTCTTGTGTTCCTCCTATCCCAATATGTTATATTCCAAGTTGAATAAAACTTAGGATTCTTTTGTTTTTAAAAAGTTTGGGGTCCCAGAAAGAGTCCGAATTTCACTTTATTTTCCATTTGTCTCTCATTCTTTTATTATATAACAAAGAAACAGACACTTTCAGATCTTTTCATGCTGTATTTGAAAATTTATGTTGGTGACAACATTTCAGTGTTGCAGTGTTAATCTGTTAATCATCACTTCAGTATTCTTCATTGTTGTACCATTTGCAACATTTACAAATAATAATTTTTCTTTTGTTGCCTACTTACTATGTTCATCCCTTTATAGAGGCCACAGAATGGTGGTAGATGAAGTTGAAGGTAGACCAGAAGACAGAAGACATCCTGCACAGTCTGAAACAGCTATTAAATG
>CM019149.1:61718474-61731235 GCA_009733165.1 Naja naja | reverse complement strand
ACCACTCTAAAATGCCATTGATTCTAGAGATAAGCTGGATTTCCATCTTCATAAACAGTGAAGTTTAATCTAAAGTAAGTTGTACACTGAACACTGCATGAACAGATCTTTCAGAATAAGATTTTCAACTTGTCTGCACCAAGTTCCAGTTGTTTCATGTAATCATTTACCATGATCAGCTACTAATCCAGATTTTCAAGGCTTTCTTAAAATAATTCATAAAATTAATAATCTGTTGGGCATCATCAATGAACTTCCTTGATTCTCAAATATATGCTACAAACAAGGGAAAATGTAACTAACATTCTCAAATATATGCTACAAACAAAGGAAAATGTAACTAACTTGATTCTCAAATATATGCTAAAACAAGGAGAAAATGTAACTATGTAGCATAAAAAGTAATCCATCAGGCGGTTTTGGTCTTCATTATCTTCAAAACAATCAAAAGTACACTCTTCAATATTGACCCAAGATGCTTTTTCAAGAGGCAACTGGACTTTCTGGTTTTCTTTGAAGATGTTTCACTTCCAGGAAGCTTCAAACCAGAAAGTCCAGTTGTCTTTTGAAAAAGCACCTTTGGGATAACCATGACCTGGATGACTGAGAATCTCCATAGACCTCAAATATTGAGTGCATTATGTGCTTTGGGATTCCCATTTGCGTCTGTTTGATGTAAAACTGATAGGAGGACTCCACTGACTTTAGGTCAGATCTAGCAGGGATCTTACATTCTTATCTTTATAAATCTGTGACATGGTCCAAGATATCAAATTCAATTACCCAATTACAAAGAAAACAAAGGGATAAAACATTTTGTGCACTTATTATTTCTTAGGCAGAGAATGGGAAAAATTTCAGTCCCTAAACTCAACAGAAGCTAGAAACAACAGTTGCTTTCTGGATCACTTCTCCCTTTTTCTTGACATTTTTGAACATATCCAACATGCCCTAAGATAGCATATACTATAGCAAAGCAAAACAGGCAAGATATTCATTTCATTTGCTTCTGCTTTTTCTAAGCATTTTAGCTTCTCTAGCAAGAGTGTTTTCATCTTTAATTGTGACTAATACACATCTCTTTCTGACTGAAGCTTGGCTTCATAGCTAAATCTGTTGGCTCATAATGACCATGCCAGAGTATCATCCTATAAGACCCCCTGTTCCGAGCCATCAGCAAAGAAATCAACACTCAAGGGGTTTAAACATGCTTCATGCTATTAACATTCATTCTGTTGTTGCCGTATAACATAGGAGATAACAGCTGTTCTTCTATTCATTTTGATTGGATCAAATCTTAGCTGTTGGCATTTCAATCATGGAATGCCACCACAATATTTTCCATAACTAATTTAGCTCAGATGTATTGAACCCTATACAGTAAATTCCTTTATAAAAGCACAGCAAAATTTTGCTGCCTTTGGGGCTGTTTGAGATAGGTTATGTTAAATGTGCAAATCTGCAATTCTGTGATTTTTTTTAAAATCCATTGAAAATTGATCCTAGTGGGGGAATCTTTTGAGAGCTAAAGAAAATCTGACCAAGTTCTTTATCCGTTCCCAACAGCTTCAGCCTGTCCAATAGGATAGAGGAAGTGACCATTTTGCAACTTGTGAAGGGAGATAAATTTCCCTGCTGTAATGCATCTCTGGTTCTGTAAAAGTGTGTGTGTGTGTGTGTGTGTGTGTATTATATTATGCCCTCTGGGTGAGATTCTAGGTGCTGGTACTTACCTATGAAGCCCTACATGGCTTAGGTCCGGGTATTTGCAGGAGCATCTCCTGCCAGCAACATCTGCCCATCGCCCTGTGCACTCCCACAGACAGGGCCTTCTTGGGGTGCCGTCGGCTAGACAGTGTCATCTGGCGACCCCAGGGTAGGGCAGCTTCCGGTGGGAGGCACCCCTGTGGAATCAGTTACCTCTGAAGCCGGTTGGCTCCTGACCTCTGTTCCTTCCGCACATAACCTGAAGACGTTTTCCAACAGGCTGGCCTGGATTGAGGGGTGGGCTTTTTAAGGGGTTTTTATTTGTTGGGGTTTTAGATATTTGTTTGGGTTCTTTATTTAATATCTTTTAATAATTTTAAATTTTGTATTCTGTGTTTTTATTGTTGTGAGCCGCCCTGAGTCCTTCAGGAGATAGGGCGGCATACAAATCCAAACAAGTGAATAAATAAATAAATAAATATTATATGCTTCATTAAATCGCATTGACATATCTTTTTTGTAGTGATATTTGAGAATGATCAGCATCTTCAGTGTGGAAAAGCATGTGTTAAGAATGGGATGAATAACTCCTTCCATATCTAACAAAGTAGCTACTGAATGGAAAGTCATTGTATTCTGTGCTTATTCTTAGTTTGTGCTTATAACATATGCTTTCCTAATGGAAAAAATAGTATTGTTAATCAAATGTCTGCTTTTTTTCAAAAATGCAAGATTCACCTTTTTTTTATCAACCTAGTGCAACCATTGGTTGCAACAGGAATTGATCAACCAGCTTGTCGTGAGCTTGATGTTATGGGCTGACTGGCTCAAATCTCTCCACAAATTTAAGACTTTTCCTTTCTTTTGGTATTTATAAGCCATTGCTATATTTTGGAAAGACTTTGGGAACAACAGTCCAAGGTTGGTGTGGACTTGGAGGAGCTATAAGTTGTGCACTAGTTGAGTGAGATCATTTTTCCCCTAGTGTCTTCTGGAGTTATCCAATCATTGTAACACCAACATAATGTTTTATCTCAATTCAGTGACGGCTGGGTGACAGTATAAAAATGCTATATCTTTCATGCAAGAAGAGCATTAACAATATGATTGCTGTCCCTGTAGACAGTTTCATGGTATCATCATTCTCCATCTCAACTTCCTGCACATGTAAGATCTTTATGAAACTGTTTGTTAAGATGAATGTTTGAATGCCATGCTCAGGCTACAATCCATCCACTATCCTACTTAAAACTGTAGGTTTCTTTTCCACAGGCTTAACTATTCAAATGTGAGTCTGTTGCAGACAGTCAAAAGCGGGAAAATTCTGCGCCAATGTGACTAGATCAGTAATTAGTATAAATCAATCCTTTCCAGGTTAATGTGTTTTCCACAGACTTTTATTAATTGCTTTTGCTAAACTACTTCTTCATTGTTCAGATTACGTCTGTGGTACATAGCCCAAATGTACCTCTTTCTTACTCCTGGAAGTATGACAATATTTTTACTGGATTGCCCAGTATAGTCAGGTAATTACGCTAAGTCATCCTTCCTTAAAATGATGCATTTCTCCATAAGTTTTAGATTGTTCCACATTTCTAGACATCAATCCAGGAAGGGCTGATCATGAAAATCTTCCTAAATAGAGCCCTGGTGACATAGAGGTTAGAATGCAGTATTGCAGGCTAACTCTGCCCACAGTTTGGAGTTTGATACTGACAGACTTAAGGTTGACTCAACCTTCCATCCTTCCGAGGTCAATAAAATGAGGACCCAGATTGTTGGGAGCAATATGTTCACTCTGTAAACTACTTAGAGCGGGCTGTAAAGGACTATGGAGCAGTATATAAGTCTAAGTGTTATTGCTATTGCTAACTGTCCTCATTTCTATTCCAAGTAATTGAGTCATTAGTCATACATATTCATAAAGGAAGAAAGTTGGTTTTTAGTTGGTAAAGGTGATACGACCTACCGACTATTCCTTGAAGATAATGTCTGTTTACTAAAAATGCTAAAAGTTATGTGATTATAAGTGATTTTATGCCTACAAAAGTGAGTAGAAATAACTTTTGAAATGTACCAGGAAAAGACATGCATCATATAGTTGCACAGAGCCAAGATTGATTATGTCACTCTGTTGAACATATAATCTCTCTACAAAATATGTAAACTATACTGAGTTAATCTTTTTGTATTTTAGTTTCCAGGCAGAGGTTTGCACTGACTGACAAATGACATAATGCCTGATGCTCACTACATTCATTCATTCATTCATTCATTCAATTTATAGGTCGCTCATCTTACTATGGAAGTGGTACTTCTTATTTAAAGATAATAGGGCCCTTTCTGGTTGAAACCTGGAATAGCTGAATCAGTCAAAGGATACCAAAAGTAAGCAATGGATGAAGCAGCATAAGAATATTACCATCAGACTGTCATTTTGAAATTTGTTCCCATGGATGAAAAAAAAATCTTAGGTTTCTTATACAGGTAGTCGTCAACCTACAATCATAAGAGCAGTGAGTGAGTGGTTAGAGTGCTGTGTTGGTGCAGTGGTGGTGGTGGCTGGTGGTGCTGTTTGGAGTTGTGCTGTTAGTGGCTTTGCTGTCTGGTGCCTGTTTGTTTCAGGTTGGTGTGTGGGTCAGATTGTTGGTGTCAAAATCACTGCTAACTATGTAAACACAATATCCTAAACTCAAGTTAAAACCTATAAAAGTAAAGGACATATAAAGTGCTATATACTGCTAACTTTTGCTATAATTGAGCCTGGCAATTACAATGCATAAATTGCCTAACAATAGAAATTGACAGTTAGTTGTCAGTAAGTGGACACCATGCTAATTAAGCAACCTCTGTGGTCATTAAGCAAATCTATTATTTACTATGGACATTTTTCTGGAAACTGGAAGTATGAAACACATCCATCCATTGTTATTGCAGAAGGATAAAACTGATTTGCTACTGCCTAACAGCCATGGTGATGCAGTGGTTAGAATGCAGTATAGCAGGTTAACTCCCTGCTCACTCCAGGAGTTCGATCTGACCAGCTCAAGGTTGACTCAGCCTTCCATCCTTCCAAGGTCAGTAAAATGAGGACCCAGATTGTTGGGGGCAATATGCTGACTCTGTAAACCACTTAGAGATGTTTGTAAAAGCACTGTGAAGCAGTATATAAGTCTAAGTGCTATTGTTATTCTTGCAAGATGTATTTCAACTTCTTAATGTAAAGTAAAGACCTGAGATTTTCTGATAAGTCAGCTAGCCTAACCAGGCCTGCCCTTGCATAGCTGTTGAGCAAAGACAACCAGGTGCCCGCCATCTGTGTGAGTCTAAGCTGCTAAATGTAGTAGCTTGTACATAATTTGTTGTCTTTTCATGACATTCAAACTGTCCACTTGAGGCTAATAATGCCTTTTCAATGATGTAACAATGGTGCCCCCATTACATTTGCATTGCTCTCCATCTGAATACATACTCGATAGCAAACAAGTTGAATACAAAACGCAATACAAAATGAATACAAATTCAGTTCCTATGAGTAGCCATTCTTGATCCTCAGCTTTTTAGTTCCTTTCCTTTGCAGAGGTGCAATCTTATAATATAGAGTTAAATTAGGAATGCAGCACACTGGAAAGACAATGGCAAAATCAATTTATTTCTCTAATACAGTGTAGCTATTTGAGAGGAGATTGGCTAGAGGAGTGAAAGATGTTCTTGTTAATAAGCCGAATGTTCTAAGTAATCACTACCCTGCTGAGCTGTGAGTCATGATGCCTAACAATAATCTTTTACTGCCACCTATTGAAGGAATGTAATTCTAAATACGTTATTACAGCAATAGAAACACAATGCAAACAAACATGCCAATCATATTATTTTGGGGACAAACAAAAAATAAATGAAAAATAAATGAAACATTAATGGCACAAAATAAGAAAAAGGGAAATATTAAGCAAAGTAGTTCATGCAAAAACCCTTGCTTTACCTCTCTTTATCTTGCAAACCATCCTTACCTCATATCCATATACTGCTTCATATGTTGCCTTTTGTTCTTGAAACTCACCACCTCATCTTTGTGTTCAATCAAACATTCTTTTTCCTTTTCATCCATTCACTCGTCCTCCAGAAATTGGTTTTGCAATTCATTTGTCATTTATTGTCTCTATATGGCCATATTTCATTTTTGCATTCAGTCTGCCTTAATTATGGACTAAATCTCTTCTGGTTTTATAATGCACTCTTAATTATGCCAACCCTACAGTACTCCAATTTTATGTTTCTCCACATACCCACTTCTTATTTCCATATCAAATGGGACAGAAGGGTGGTTTTACATACACAGTAATTTTTATGTCCTCCCAAAAAGTTCATTTTATTGATTAAATGATTAAAAGACTGGCTTAGGAACCAGGGAACAGTGAGTTCTAGGCCTTCCCTAGGCATAAAAGCCATCTGGCTGGACCTGATCCAGACACGTCCTCTCAGCTCAATCCACCTCACCAGGTTGATGTTGTGGGGAAAATAGGTAGGAATATTAGGTATGCTCGCTGCCTTGATTTGACTGAATATAGAGAGATAATAAATAAATAAATCTAACAATATTAATAACTTCAACCAAAGCCTGGTTTCATCTCAAGCAAACTTTCTTAAATTCATGACTGAAGCTCTAATACAGCAATTATCTTGCAAGCGAAAATGCTGTACCTGTATCTGCTTTATGAGTGATACGTAGTACATCATATACTATTAGAATACCTAAAAAGAAACTGAAAAAATAATTGCTACATGTCCTTATTTGATTCTTCTTCTTGTACTCTAAACATACTGAGTACCCCAGCCCTTACAAAATGAGGCCAGTTAGTATGCAAGGCATTGACTCTAGAAAAAACTAGTTTGTGGATCAAAAACTATTATTGCATAGAAGTCATATTAATTGTGGAATCCATAATCATAGAATGTAATCCATACAATATTTATAATGTGACTTGAGAAAGAGTGAACATGATCATTGGACATTGGGGAGAGGGAACTAACCTTTGACTCTTTCATTTCTAATTTTTAAAATCATCTCAGAGCATACAGAACAGTTTCCATCAATTCATAGAGAAATACAGATACACATCTGTCAATCTGTAAGATAATTCTTACTTTGGAAAGCATTCAGCTGGAGCTGCCAGGCTTTTTAAAAGCTCTGTCTTTACCTATGCTAGCATAACATTTCCTGCCCCTACTGTCAATCTTTATCCAGTCTCCATTGCTGAATGAAGGCTGATTTTCCTCCTTGCAATATATGAAAAGTAGAGTTCATTCCTTTGGCTTTTATTCTTCTTTCTTTATTGCATGTCACCAACTAATGGGGAAAAACTCCACCAATCAAGGCCCTGAAGCAAGAATAAGGCTGGAACTGCATCATCTTTAGCTCCTTCTTGTGTTCCTCCTATCCCAATATGTTATATTCCAAGTTGAATAAAACTTAGGATTCTTTTGTTTTTAAAAAGTTTGGGGTCCCAGAAAGAGTCCGAATTTCACTTTATTTTCCATTTGTCTCTCATTCTTTTATTATATAACAAAGAAACAGACACTTTCAGATCTTTTCATGCTGTATTTGAAAATTTATGTTGGTGACAACATTTCAGTGTTGCAGTGTTAATCTGTTGTATCACTTCAGTATTCTTCATTGTTGTACCATTTGCAACATTTACAAATAATTTTCTTTTTGTTGCCCTACTTACTATGTTCATCCCTTTATAGAGGCCACAGAATGGTGGTAGATGAAGTTGAAGGTAGACCAGAAGACAGAAGACATCCTGCACAGTCTGAAACAGCTATTAAATGTGTTATGTATGTAGGTTTAAATGTTATTGGTTTATTTGAACTGTTCTTGTAAAATGTCAAATGGGATTGGTTTAAATAGTGCGGGAAAAACCCTGCACTCCCATTGGCTGGCAACTACGCTGCTGGCTTTAAGAGGCAGCCGAGCCCAGCCAACTCGGTCCATTCGAGCTACTTAATAAACTCTTCACTGAAGCTCTTCGTGTCTGACTCTTCATGCAAACTTAACACTGGCGACGAAGGTGGGATTCCCTGAAGAAGAGACGCACGAAGACCAACAGAAGAGCGAGATGGCTGCACTGAACACCCCCAGCCCCGCTCGATCTGGCGGCAGAAGACTGGGAATCGTATGTGATCGCCCAGATGTATTGGAAGGAAACAACTCACGATATCCCCCGAAGCCGAAGAGGGCGGTATTTCATGCACTGCGTCTGGCAGTCTTCAAGATGGCGGCGCATGGTGGAGCTGCAGACTTGAAGGTAATGGAATGGCCTGATTTGGAAAAGCTTTTAAGAGCCCATTATGCCCCCACAAGTATCGTGCCTCATTAAGAGACACGAAGTTTCACTGTCGGATCAAGGGGAAAGCGAAAATGTTAAACACTTCGGGCAAGTTTAAGGGACATTGGGGTGCTTGTGATTTTACCAACTTAGAAGAGGCCATGCGCGGATCGGTTTGTTCTAGGCCTCAAAGATAAGGTCTTACAGAGCAAACTACTAATGAAACCTAAGATCACATTTAAGGAGGCCATAGAGGAAGCTGTTTCAGCGGAAGCCACCAAGTCCCAGCAGCGCCATAAAAAGATTAACAAGGCCTCAAGCCATTCTGATGTGGAAAAATCCACAACAACTCATTGCAACAAATAGACTCTGATTCAGATTGCAGAGAGGTGGAGGAAGGGATTTTAGACTCAGAATGGAGAAGAAAAGGAAAGACCCTGGAAAAAGAGGCAAGAATTTTATTGCAGAGGCTGGGGGCACCCCGACTGAATGCAAGTTCTTAGACACCATCTGCCTACGTTGAGAAAAGGGGTCACCTAGCCAGAGTCTGCAAATCATCCAGAACTCCACCTAGTAGGAAGAAATTTGAAAAGGATTTTAAGCCCAACAACTTCATTGAAAAGATGGGGCTTAATTCAGAAGCAAATGGAAGAATGAAACTCATCAAACAATCACCATTGGTCATTCTTCACCCTTGAGAAGCAGAAAAGTACATGAAGGTGTTCATTGAAGGAAGGCCTTGCCAAATGGAAGTGGACTCAGGCTCTATTTATCTATGGTGTCATGGGACACTATTCACAGGCTACTTCCCAACATTCAGAAGAAACATTTCCAGAAGCAAGCACTGACTCTTAAAGACTACCAAGGAACAAGATTCCAGTAGTTGGAGCAAGAGATTTCAACGTGAAGTTTAAAGGCCACACCAAACGCTTGCCCTGACCATCATGGGACAAGGATCGCCCAAGCTTGCTGGGACTGGAGTGGTTCAAGCCACTCACAGGGCATCGAGGTGACTGCACTAACTAAGGGGAGCAACTCTGGAATGGGAAATGAGGCCTTGAAGTCCTGAGTTTCCAGAGGTCTGTGGCCAAGGATTGGGCAGGGCATGTGACCCCTATCACTTTCAACCTAGATCCCAGTGCATCTCCACATTCCTGGCAGGGGTACAATCTGCCAAACTGACTTGGCCCAGGCATATCAACAACTAACAGTTGATGATGCCACTGCAGAGGCCCAAACCATTGTGACTCATAGAGGTGCCTTCAAATGTAAAAGGTTACAATTTGGAGTAAGCGTGGCACCAGGCATCTTTCAAAGCCTTATGGAAAGAATGCTCCAAGGACTGCCAGTAGTGCCTTACTTTGATGATGTGTTAATCTCTGCTGAAAATGACACTCAGCTACAAGAAAGACTCAGAGAAGTCCTTACCAGATTCAGGAAAGCGGGGTTAAAAGTCAAGGAAGAAAAATGCACACTTAAGACTGACAGGGTTGAGTTCCTGGGCTACATGATTGACAAGCATGGCATCCACCCTACTGATGCCAAGGTTAAAGCAATCAAGAAGCCCCTAAACCTAAATGCAAAACAGATTTGCAAGCTTTCCTTGGACTTATTAACTTTTATCACATGTTCCTACCTCAAAAGGCAACCATTGCTGAACCTTTGCACAGATTACTTGATAAGAAGTCTGTTTGGGTCTGGGGAGGAAGGAACAATCAGCATTTAACAGTATTAAGAGACTAATCACGTCTGATGCTGTACTGATACAGTTCTCTGAGAATTTGCCTGTTGTACTGACTTGTGATGCATCCCCTTTTGGAGTGGGGGGTTTGAGCCACAGGCTTCCCAGTGGGAGAGAAGCCCCTATTGCATTTTACTCTCGCACTTTGACCAAAGCAGAGAGGAATTACAGCCAATTGGACAAAGAGGCATTGGCAGTTGTTGCAGCTGTTAAGAAATTTCATGAATATCTGTATGGCAGAACATTTACCATTGTTACAGATCACAAACCTTTGTTAGGCATTGTGGCAGGAGACAAGCCTACACCTACTATCCTGTCACCAAGAATGCTGAGGTGGACTGAATTTCTTGCAGCTTATTCATACAAACTGATTCACAGGCCTGGCAAGGACATTGGACATGCTGATGCACTGAGTCGTTGCCCACTTCCTGCCACAAGGAGGACTTTGAACCTGAAACACACACCTTTTTCCTAGAAACTGTTGCCAAGCTTCCAGTTCATGCTGCTGAAATTGCCAGAGAGACTGCCAAAGACACTGTGTTGGCTCCTGTTATAGGCTGGATTAAGAAAGGTTGGCCTCTTCAAGATCTACCTCACCTTGCCCAACCTTTTAAGTCCAGGCAAACTGAATTATCTGTATTAAGAGGATGTATTTTGTGGGGTAACAGGGTGGTTATTCCTGCAAAACTGCAAAGAGAGGTTTTGGAAATGTTACATGAGGGTCATCCTGGTATTGTAAGGATGAAGGGATTGGCCAGGAGTTATGTATGGTGGCCAGGTATTGACAAAATGGTTGAAAACTGGGTTGCATCTTGTCCCAATTGCCAGGTAGTCAGGCCTGCCCATCTCACGCCCACAGGAATGGGAATGTCCTAGGGGCCCATGGTCTAGGATCCACATTGATTTTGCAGGTCCTACTAGAGGGCACACTTTTCTTATTATAGTAGATGCATATTCCAAATGGCTAGAGGTGTTTCCCATGACATCCACCACAACTGATGCTGTCATCAAGCAGCTCAGAAAACTGTTTGTAACCCACGGTTACCTGATGTTCTTGTCTCTGACAATGGCCCTCAATTTACATCTAACCTCTTTGAATCCTATCTAGCACAACAGGGTATCAGACATGCCCTTACTGCCCCTGGGCACCCTTGCTAATGGCGGGCTGAACGCATGTGCGTTTTACCAGAGAAGCTTCAGCAACTGGGTCCTGGGGACATCACTGAGAAGGTTGAAAAACTTCTTAGTGTTCAGCACATCACTCCTAGCCCATCTAATAACTTATCCCCAGCAGAGTTGTTGATGGGTAGGAAACTCGTCTTCCTTGACCGCCTTCATCCCTTATACCCAAGCACCACTGGATTCCACTTCCAAAGTTCGTACATTCAGTGTGGGTGATTCTGTTTATGCTAAGAACCTCATAGGTGAACCTTTGTGGATTCCTGCTGAGATAACTCAGATCACAGGCCCTCATTCTTACAGGGTACAAACAGAGGATGGACTCCTCTGGAGCAGGCACATTGATCAACTTAGATCCAGGTTCTCTCAGGAACATCGCCTTTGTCTCTCTCTAGTTCCCTCACCTGATGTCAATTCTAGGGGGGAAGGGGAGGAACAGGAGGAAAATCAGCAAGCAAGAATCAACCCCATGTGTAACGAGCCATTACAGGAACCATCCCAAACCCTGTCACAATGCCAAAATCCATCCTTAGAAGTGGAAGATTCACTACCTGACTTGGGTGCTGACATTGGGATGGAGATGGGTTGGGAGGAGAAACCAGATTCTAACAGTCAAACAGGGTCTCCTCACAGGAGTCCCAATGGGGAAATGTCAGCAGACACATTTCCTCTCACTGGGTGAGAATGTAAAACTTCTGAACCACTAAGGTCTCAAATATACAAAGAGCCCCACCTATTTAAAGAATGGTATTGGATAGGTTGGGGTTTGGTATGGACTTGACCCAAGGGGAGGGTATGTAGGTTTTAAATGTTATTGGTTTATTTCGAAACCATCAGAAAATGTATGGGGAAAACCCTGCACCATTATTGGCAGCTACGGCTGCTGGCTATAAGAAGGCCAGCCCAGCCAAGTCGGGTCCATTCGAGCTGTAGTCACTTAATAAACTCTTCACTGAAGCTCTTCGTGTTGACTCTTCATGCAAACTTAACAAAATGTCTCTGATCCCCTCCACCTGCTAGTAGTAATCTAAAGATCTTATTTCAAAAGCTTTACAGTAAAAACAGTGGTGCTTCCACATGGTGTTGTTGCCTAATTTGGTGTACCTTGAATGGTTGACATAAATAAAATATACTTCCTCCTTCCCTTTATCTTTCCCAGAAGAGTAGCTTATCTGTGTGCATTTACTCAAATAACATCTTTTTTATCTGACTGTTGCTTGTAGCAGTTCTTCCTCCTGTTCTTCGGCTATTACCTCTTCCCTCCACAAATATCTATAGCAATATTACATCGATCCACTTCCTTAAATTCGATATTTCCAATACAACGTTACTGTATGTTTATATGAACAGTTCTTTCATTAAGTCACTTCCATTTTTCAATATCCTGTTTTACCTGTCAGTAAATTTCCATATATAAGACAGCAGAATACTAGTCAAATATTTTGCCATTTGAAAGACTGCTTAGAGTTTTAGGCTAGGTGCCATCAGCTTGGAAACTTAAAAATAATTCAGCTGGAAACACAGAGGAATATAAACAATATAATTTACAAACAGTTTCTGGGACATGTACAGTTCTGGGACATCAAATTGACACTGCAGGAATATGAAGGTTTGAGCTGAAATGCTTTGAGACAAGAAAATAACTCTCTGCTAAAATCAAAATTAAAGCTTTGGCAATTACTTTTAGAGAAATGTCAATTGAGCTTGAAAACGGAAATATGAGGCATTTAAAATTTGAATAAACATAGATTTCATTTATAAGTGTTTAGGGCATTCTACTATATTTCTAGTGTATTTATTTAATC
>CM019149.1:61629844-61717474 GCA_009733165.1 Naja naja | reverse complement strand
CAAAGAAGCTAAACCTAAATGCAAAACAGATTTGCAAGCTCCTTGGACTTATTAACTTTTATCACATGTTCCCTACCTCAAAAGGCAACCATTGCTGAACCTTTACATGATTACTGGATAAGAGAGTCTGTTTGGGTCTGGGGGAGGAAGGAACAATCAGCATTGTAGTATTAAGACTAATCCGTCTGATGCTGTACTGATACAGTTCTCTGAGAATTTGCCTGTTGTACTGACTTATTGTGATGCATCCCTTTGGGAGGGGGTTTGAGCCACAGGCTTCCCAGTGGGAGAAGAAGCCCTTATTGCATTTTACTCGCACTTTGACCAAGCAGAGAGGAATTACAGCCAATTGGATAAAGAGGCATTGGCAGTTGTTGCAGCTGTTAAGAAATTTCATGAATATCTGTATGGCAGAACATTTACCATTGTTACAGATCACAACCTTTGTTAGGCATTGTGAGGGAGACGAAGCCTACACCTACTATCCTGTCACCAAGAATGCTGAGGTGGAATGAATTTCTTGCAGCTTATTCATACAAACTGATTCACAGGCCTGGCAAGGACATTGGACATGCTGATGCACTGAGTCGTTGCCAACTTCCCCACAAGGAGGACTTTGAACCTGAAACACATTTTTTCCTAGAAACTGTTGCCAAACTTCAGTGCATGCTGCTGAAATTGCCAGAGAGACTGCAAAGACACTGTGTTGGCTCCTGTTATAGGCTGGATTAAGAAAGGTTGGCCTCTTCAAGATCTACCTCACCTTGCCCAACCTTTTAAGTCCAGGCAAACTGAATTATCTGTATTAAGAGGATGTATTTTGTGGGGTAACAGGGTGGTTATTCCTGCAAAACTGCAAGAGGTTTGGAAATGTTACATGAGGGTCATCCTGGTATTGCTAAGGATGAAGGGATTGGCCAGGAGTTATGTATGGTGGCCAGGTATTGACAAAATGGTTGAAAACTGGGCATCTTGTCCCAATTGCCAGGTAGTCAGGCCTGCACCATCTCACGCCCACTGGAATGGGAACCTAGGGGCCCATGGTCTAGAATCACATTGATTTTGCAGGCCCTACAAGGGCACTTTTCTATTATAGTAGATGCATATTCCAAATGGCTAGAGGTGTTTCCCATGACATCCACCACAACTGATGCTGTCAAACAGCTCAGAAAACTGTTTGTAACCCAGGGTTACCTGATGTTCTTGTTTCTGACAATGGCCCTCAATTTACATCTAACCTCTTTGAATCCTATCTTTAACAGGGTATCAGACATGCCCTTACTGCCCTGGGCACCCTTCGACTAACAGCCGGGCTGAATGCATAGTGCGTTTTACAAAGCTTCAGCAACTGGGTCCTGGGGACATCACTGAGAGGTTGAAAAACTTCTTAGTGTTCAGCACACTCCTAGCCCATCGTAACTCCCCAGCAGAGTTGTTGATGGGTAGGAAACTTAGTCTTCCTTGACCGCCTTCATCCCACTCTAGCACCCAGCGCACCACTGGATTCCACTTCCAAAGTTCGTACATTCAGTGTGGGTGATTCTGTTTATGCTAAGAACCTCCAGAGGACCATTGATCAACTTAGATCCAGGTTCTCTTAGGAACATCGCCCTTGCCTCTCTCTAGTTCCCTCACCTGATGTCAATTCTAGGGGGGAAGGGGAGGAACAGGAGGAAAATCAGCAAGCAAGAATCAACCCCATGTGTAACGAGCCATTACGACAGGAACCATCCCAAACCCTGTCACAATGCCAAAATCCATCCTTAGAAGTGGAAGATTCACTGCCTGACTTGGGAGTTGATATTGGGATGGAGATGGGTTGGGAGGAGAAACCAGATTCTAACAGTCAAACAGGGTCTCCTTTCACAGGGAGTCCCAATGGGGAAATGTCAGCAGACACATTTCCTCTCTCACTGGGTGAGAATGTAAGAACTTCTGAACCACGAAGGTCTCAACATGCCAAAGAGCCCACCTATTTAAATGAATACATTGGATAGGTTGGGGTTTGGTATGGCCTGAACCTAGTGGGGAGGGGTGTTATGTATGTAGGTTTAAATGTTATTGGTTTATTTGAACTGTTCTTGTAAAATGTCAAATGGGATTGGTTTAAATAGTGCGGGGAAAACCCTGCACTCCCATTGGCTGGCAGCTACGGCTGCTGGCTATAAACAGCTGTAGCCCAGCCAAGTCGGGTCCATTCGAGCTGTAGTCACTTAATAAACTCTTCACTGAAGCTCTTCGTGTCTGACTCTTCATGCAAACTTAACAAAATGTCTCTCTGATCCCCCTCCACCTGCTAGTAGTAATCTAAAGATTCTATTTCTAAAGCTTTACAGTAAAAACAGTAGTGGCCTACATGGTGTTGCTTGCCTAATTTGGTGTACCTTGAATGGCTGACATAAATAAAATATACTTCTCTCCTCCTTCCCTTTATCTTCCTGTGAAGAGTAGCTTATCTGTGCATTTACTCAAATAACATCTTTTATCTGACTGTTGCCTTGGTAGCAGTTCTTCCTCCTGTTCTTCAAGGTCATTCCCTCTTCCCTCCACAAATATCTATAGCAATATTACATCGATCCACTTCCTTAAATTCGATATTTCCAATACAACGTTACTGTATGTTTATATGAACAGTTCTTTCATTAAGTCACTTCCATTTTTCAATATCACTGTTTTAACCTGTCAGTAAATTTCCATATATAAGACAGCAGAATACTAGTCAAATATTTCTGCCATTTTGAAAGACTGCTTAGAGTTTCTAGGCTAGGTGCCATCAGCTTGAATTTAAAAATAATTCAGCTGAAACACAGAGGAATATAAACAATATAATTTTACAAACAGTTTCTGGGACATGTACAGTTCTGGGACATCAAATTGACACTGCAGGAATATGAAGGTTTGAGCTGAAATGCTTTGAGACAAGAAAATAATCCCTCTGCCAAAATCAAAATTAAAGCTTTTAAGTACTACTTTAGAGAAATGTCAATTGAGCTGAGAGTACAAAAACGTGAAATATGAGGCATTTAAAATTTGAATAAACATAGATTTCATTTATAAGTGTTTAGGGCATTCTACTTATATTTCTAGTGTATTTATTTAATCATTGTATAATTGTAATTAACCCCAAATTGGTTCCTAATTATACGACAAAGTGCTGGAGTGAGATACCACAGCACATTTTCATCATGTATATGGGATATCTGAACTTATACACCCAAGAACTCACATAGCATATGAACTTTTCCAGATAAGTAGCTCATATACAGATGTATGCATTTTACTTCAACTAACGGAAAAAGATATTCCTTTAGAAAGATACAAAAAGACATTTCTCCAGACCCCCAAAAGATATAAGTTCATTTATTATGATGAAGAGAAGGAAGTGTGATTACAATATTCACTTCTTGCTATGTGAACTACTATGTTATTCCAAACAGCCTTTACATATGGAAATACAGAGACTAGGGAAGTTATCCATCTGAATCTGTTCTGTGCTTCTCCTTGTTTCCCAATTCAGCATTTTTAAATCTTCTGCTCCATATCATCTATACCTCTATCCTTCTCGATAATATCTTAATTTAATATTCAGTTTTGTTTTTCTCCATCTTATTATCTCCACTAACACTCGTCTTTTACACCTCATAGACCACAAGCAAACGATTATGTTAATATTAACAGATTTAATGCAGGATATGAAACAAAATGTACCTCTAATTTATTGGGAGCGGGTCTAGATTCTCTTCATCACCATCAGCAATTAGTGTAAAACCAAAATTTAAAATGATTAAAAATGGAAATAAGGGATTCCAAGGTTATGCCACAGATAGAAAGAAGTTTGAGGCTCCAAGGAATATTTTAGTTCAAGAGGAAAAAAGCTCATTCTGGGGCAAATAAAGCAAGCATAGTAAGTAATGTATTTCAAGGAAGATAGTAAGGTATTTCAAGGAAAGAGAACTATGATTGGGTGTTGTGGTTAGCCGGCAGTAGGTGCGGACAGCTGAGGAGAGCCAGGACTCAGATGAAGGGCCAGGACCATTAGGGAGTGGACTGCTGCCTTCAGAGATTGTGGGGGCTGGCAGCATTGATGAGGAGGTTCCCGAGGAGCTTGTGCCAAGTGCGCGTGCACACAGGATTGCTAGCAGGAAAGAGCAGCTGCAACAGCACCGGCGATTTGGAGTAAGGCTGCAAGATAATGGCCCCTCCTTTAAGAAGATAAAAGCCAGCTGTGAAATGAACCTTCTTTGCAGGAAGCAAAGACTTTTTGAAACTCAGCCTCGTGGGCATTACAGTATCTTAATTTGGTATTTGAAGACTCTTGTATTGTGAAATATTTCTTATCTGTGATTCTTGGCAGTCTTGCACAGTTTTGGCAAGGTTTGTGTTTATCAAAGTTAATTAGTTTGCAGCAGCCTTTAATCAGGGATTCGTAAGACTCATTAAAAGGTTTCTGTTCCCTTTGGTTATTGTTTGTCTTATTGGAAAAGGGTTTGGGTCAGAATATTGCGATATGTGAATGCTAGAGTGAGTTGGAAATAATGCTAAGAAAGGATTATGAAAACCTTCACGGAGCCCAGATGAATACCAAATTGATGTAAGAGTTAAGC
Source organism: Naja naja (assembly GCA_009733165.1). NCBI lineage: Eukaryota > Metazoa > Chordata > Lepidosauria > Squamata > Elapidae > Naja > Naja naja. The sequence goes on along the minus strand of CM019149.1, from coordinate 61,712,870 downwards.
TAAAACTTTCTATTGTTTAGAAGCACACAACAGCAGGAAAAGAACAAGGCAGATATTGATTTCATATATTAGTCATAACAATGCGAACATTAGTTTGGATAAAGTAGACAAGGTTTTTAAAAGTGGAGAAATGAATTCTCAATTTTCTGCTGGATAACATTTATTTTTTTTAAATAAAATCTACTCAAAACAATTATGTTTTGTGCTGTGAAATAGCTTTATTTTATAACAAAGCTCATTTATTTATTTAGCATATGTTACACTAGCCAGGAAATTACAATGCTAAGGCAGAGTGGTAATTAGGCTACCTGTTTAGCTAGCCCTGTTTAGCCCCTGTTGCGTGCTTCCCAAGTTGTGCCACAGTAGCGTGAGTTAGCTCTGTACCAAAAGAAAAAATACAACCCGTTTTCCTGCTGCGTCATCCAGGGGCCTCTCCTTCCACTGAAGCCACCTCACAAAATGACATCACAACTGAGAAATTTCAGCATCAGCTGTATTCTGGCCATCTGCATGAAGTGCAGGCTCATCTCTTTGCCAAATGGTACCTATTTATCTACTTACACAGAACATGTTTTTGAACTGCTAGCTCAGGGGTGTCAAACTGGCAGGCCGGATGCGTCATGTGCAGGCCACCCCACCCAGCTCTGTGATGCTGCAAGTTTGACATCTGTGTGCTAGGTGGTTGGAAGCTGATGTGGATGACAGGAACTCACCCTGCCACACAGTGCTAGGACTCAAACCAGGGAAAAGACAATCTCCAGTGTCATTAAGCCACTAAGCCACCACCTTGGTACAAAGTTCAACAAAAGACAGCTTTATAGCACACACAACATGTACATGGTTTGCAAACTACTCTAAATGCTCCCAGATGAAATGGGGAATTTCATGAGGGAATGAAAAAACACAGTGTGCATATTTTCTAAATGCCTCATGATACTTGTTTTAAGTAAGTACACTACAATATTCTACAAAATTGGTACTCTCTATAGAATGAAATCACTGGAGAATAATTTCATCTTTGATTCTGCATTACATAGTAGCAAAAAGTAATTTCCACTTTTACATTAAAGATCAGGTACAAGAAGTCTACAAAAAATGCAAGACTTCAATGCAAATAATTCATACAAAGGTTGGTCAGCAATGTTTGTTGTGGAGATGGTGATATTGAAAAAGAAGATTTAGGAAAATGGTGCTAGGACAAATTGTCTTATCTCTCAAAAAGTATGGTTGCCAGAAGACTCTTTCTTTTCAATCTTCCTTTATTTTAGGTGGGGGAAATAAGGGAATGTAAGAGCAGGAGAAAGAAGGGATATTGGTTCTCAAGAAAACAAGATTTGTCTCAATTACTTCCCCAACCCAAGATTAAAGGTTAAGTAACCCTCACTCATGTGCAATCTATCAAAAAAAAAAGTGGGGTGGCTTTCTTCCCAGAATCAGAGTGAATGGGGAGGGTTAAAACAGACTTGAAACCTTCTATTCTCCTCATTAATGTATTTGATGGCTTTGTTAAGCTAGGATTTTTTCCCCCTTCCTCGCATCCTGCCCCGCCTCTGGGACACCAATAATCTTATTTGTTATGAAGTAAGTCAACCATTTATTCATCTATAAGCTTCATCTGAAAGAGAATATTTTATGATTTAGTCAAAATGGGGTTTTGCCAAAATCTCTTCATCAAGCTAAATTGAAAGTAATAAATCTGGCTTTTCTATAATCAAGGAAAGATAATAAAAATATATTTATGGACCATCAACTATACGAACTGTTTACTAATTCAATTTTTCTTTCTTACTGTTTCCCCGTACTGCTTTATAATTGCATCTTCATGTCACGAACAAAATGTTTCTTGATTGTAACAGAAGTGCTGGTTTTGGTTTTTAAAGCCCAAAACATTGGTTTTTACTAGCATCCACAGGCATCTATGTGCCAATATGACTTTCCCTTGTGGTCTGCGAAATTCTATGCAACACCAGATGTTTAATTTAGTTGGAAAAGGGGATCTTTTAATTAAAAGTATTAAAAAGCAAAGTTCCAGCCTCTTGGATAATTTTTTTTCTCTACCAAAACGCCTCTGAAATTCATATGGATCCTAAAATAAAACCAAATGATTGCAGGAAACCCTGAACGGGTTAGTGTCACACTAAAACTATAAAACAGGGGAAGGATGTTCAAAACTCCAAACAAGGTTCTTCATCCAAAAAGCATGACCACTCCAAAGTCACAAGCCCTTATGGGAAACAAATCAAGGTCTAAAATTGTTTTTGGAGATTCTGCTCACAAACTAGCCAGAGGTTATAATTGGGAGAGAAATAAGACAGGCCATTTTTTTTCCATGATAGCTTTTTATTTATGGTTCACCTTCTCTCTTTAATCAGTTTATTTCTTGTTTTGAGAATGGAGACTGGATGTAATCTCATTTTATTCTATGTAGTTTGAAATGAATTTTGGACATGAAGAATAGCATGTACAGATATTTAAAATAAAATAATAAACATAATATTAAAGTAAGTATCAAACCTAAAGAAATCTGTGATGTGGTAAAATATATGTTATCTTTATTTTTCCTTTGCAGTATTATAAAATGATACCTAACTAGCTATACTAGTCTTTTAACACATTCATTTTCAAAACTATTCCTCTCTGCCTTACAGTATACAAACTATTACATTTGTTGCAACCAACCATTAACTCTATCTTCATGCAAAACATTCCATAATTCAAACCTATTCATTTTATCATATGTTTCTCTAAGTCAATAAATTTTCTCTTGGTCAATAATATTAAATCAACTATCTTACATTTGCACATTTCTCAGGGTTTGTTGAAGGGCAAAAACCTGTTTAAACCCTGCCTGGTATTTGGCGACCTGCACTTCACCCATTTTGCTCACTGTCACGTTTCATAGTCATTTTATCAGTGGTCTGCCAACACTAAGGAACACTAATCTTCTGTAGTTTTTGACAAGCCTTCTCTCCACATAGAATATTATAACAGCATTCATCAAAAGGCCAGATACAGTTTTAAACAAACTGTTAAAAACCCAGCCTCTAAACAAACCATTTCTAAAGTTTTAACGGTTCCCCAGTTGCACCAACTACATTTGCAGCATTACTGTTTTTCTACATTCTCATTACATTTATGAATTCATTTTCATTAATGTTTTCTTGGACATCAACGCTTATAGCATTCATTTCAACTGCACTTTTCAACACATCACTAAAATATTCATTGCAGCATACCCTAAATCATCACTTTTATTTTTATTTTATTTTTGTTCACTCTGTATGAAGCTCCTTGTTTTGCCCTCTTCAGCTCCTTCCAAAATTGTTGTAATGTCCATCAAAATCATTTTGCAAATGAGCAAAAAGGCTTCTTGAAACAAATAAGGCCTGGAGGAAAATGAGATATTCAGGAAAATAAAAATCCTATTTAAAAAAAAAGATCAACCAGATGTTGAACTGGCAAACTTTTCTATGCTTTACAAAGATCATAGTAACAACTGTGCTATTTCAACTCTGCTGAGAACATTGGAGGTATAAATCTTAGAACAGAACAGGGTGGGGAGAATTTTTTTCCTTTGAAGGTTTTTAGGTAATTTATTGTTGTATTTTCTTTTAATCTGTGAGCTGCGCCAAGTCCTTTGGGAGAGGGGGCGGCATATAAGTCGAATAAATAAATAAATAAATAAATAAAGAAAGAAAGAAAGAAAGAAAGAAAGAAAGTATGTGTTGTATAGACATATATGTATATATAAATTTAACTTTGAATATATGTACACATCTTTACACATGAATGTGGATATGTTAGGAAAAGAAATTAGAAATGGCTTTCCCAGAAGCAAAATGCAGTTCACATTGACAGGGGATTACCTAATGGGAAGACATAGAATCTGCAAATCAGTAGTTGCCAAATTGTCAATTGAACATCTGGACTAGATTGGTTTCAGCTAGTTTAGAATCAAGGCTGGCCCAATATAATTGACAGAAGGAATAACCTCAAGGAAAAATAGCCACAAGCATGACAATGGTCAGATAAAACAAATCTAGGAGAGAAATTTAAAAATGTGAGTTCTCACAAAGATAAAAGGAGGGATGGGGAAGCACATTCCAGCTTGTAAGTTTCTGATGTTATTATTATTTGAATGATGATTATTTATCATAAAATTATTAGATTATGTTTCTTTGGTTTCCAAATGTGGAGGGCTGACACCCAAGTCCAGGACAAGAACCATTTAAATAATAAGATAAATGTAATAAATGTTTTTGTGAAGCATACCCCCTTCCCGAGATACTTGTTGACTGGATTATTCATTATTTACTTACCAACATAAACATGTATTCTGTTTGGACTTTAGAGATGGCCCATTTTAAGGATTTTTTCTCTCTTAGACATGTTATGATATATATTATTCTCAGAATAGTATGCATTTGTTCCAGTAAATTATAGTTTGCTAAAAATATTTCTTTAAATTGCTTGTTCTAAATTAGTGAGGCTTTCGTCATCACCAAGCAGCAGAAAGGAAAATTAATTCCTTGAGAAATTAAGATACCAATTTATTTGTGACATTCCAGATCCAAAGGACTCTGATATTTCAAATCCCTACTGACAAATCTTTTATAATCCAAGAAAACAGTAAACAACTTAAATTTGCTCTTAAATAGAACTTCCACATAGGGATGTGAATTCATTTTGGTGTTTTTTCACTAAAACCAAAAATAGCACATTAAAACACTAAATCAATTATTCCTAAACGGTTTGTGGCTATCAGAAATAACAGGTTTGCTTTGCAGCTAGTGGTCTCCGCTAAAAATATTACATTCAGCTGGGCAACTACTTTATTTTGAAAAATTGCTAACATTCACCATTTTTCCCCCACTTGTTTATAAGATGAGTATTTCATTATGTCCAGGGAAGGATAGGACTTCTGGTGGAGGGACTTGCCATGTTCTTCTTAGTGATGTTTTTTTTCACTTTTGGTCCCTATTTGGTGCTCAGTTCTTGCCTGTAGCTCTATGCCACGTGCAGCAGTCATACCCTGCTAAACCATCTTGGCATTCAAACCAAGTCAGGTGAGGTAGCTGACAGGTCTTCAACCCTCTGTGAGGTAGGGGAATTGTCTATTCCAGCATGTGAAGTCTGGCCCTGGCAGACTGAATGAAGACTGATCAATGGTCCAGCAATCAAGAAGGCAGACCCAGAAGTTACTGTGAAGCAGCGTAAGCATAAGACATTAAGACATCCTGGTCATCCACTGTAGCAGGTAAGATCTCCAGTCATAGTAATTATCTATGCCAGTGGATTTAGGTCTCTTCTGCTAAGCGAGCGGGATTGCCCCTGTTATAGTAGCTGTTTTACTTCAAATTCCGACTTTCTGTTGGGATGATTCATCTGAGTCCAAACTTAATTCATTAAATCCTCTGGAGATAGAAATGAAGCAGCAGATGAAACTGAGCTGAGGCACCTGGAATTTCAGTTCAAGTAAAGTTGCTGCAGTCTCCATCATGACTTCTTTAAACTGGATTCCTTTTTCAGAACAGGTCTCCACAAGCAGTATATTGATGGAGAGTTTTTCATTTGGCACATCTTGAAAACACTGGACTTGACCTAGGTCTTGCAGTCCGCTGATGCTGAACGACATTCTGACAGTCCTTGTTGCTCATAATATAAAGGGGCTACTGGCAGTTGCAGTCACAAACCTGCACATATGTAGCCTTTGGACTGGTGATTGTTCATCTTGGTATGTCTCTGGGGTAGCAGAGATATCCAGAATCATCCAGGGTGACCAGGCAGCTTTTTTTTTTAGGGTAGCACTGCCCAACTTCAGATGAGGAATGGGGTTAGAAAACATTGCCTGTCCCAAAGGGCCTTGGTGCTGCAGGCTGTTAAACGCCTAACACTTAGTTCCAGCTGCCTGCAATTAGTGCAGGCTCGAATCCCACCAGGCTCAAGGTTGACTCAGCCTTCCATCCTCTCGGGGTAGGTAAAGTGAGGACCCAAGATTGTTTTGGGGGCAATAAGCTGACTTTGTAAAAATGCAGCGGGGGGGGGCAAAAAAACCCTAGTAATAAGCAGGCATATACAACGGAATGAAGACTATTGCTAAGCGCATTGGGTTGTGTCCCAAAAATTGTAAGCCGACCTGAGTCTTCGGAGAAGGGCGGAATATAAATATAATTAAAAAAAACATCTGGTTAGTTAGCCATGGTTGATGGATCATCTCCTTAGCAGTCCACATGTTTCAAGAAAAACAAATCAAAGAAAACTCATCTTCAGAGCCTGAAATGCCTGCATCTTGCTGGAGAGAGACAAGGTGTCAAGGACTGAATTCATAGCAGCACTCATAACAGCCAGACTTCACCATTATTGCATTGACATCACTGCATTTAGTGAGACTGGGCTTGCCAATGAGGGTTCATTACAGGAAGAAGTGAGTGGATACAGGTTCTTTTGGAAAAAGAAACCAGAGGTTAATAACAGAATTCACAAAATAGGTTTTGCAATCAAAACTGCTCTACTGAATACACCTCTACTCAACAGAATAAATGAACGTATTATGAACTTTCTTTCCTCTCATCAAATACAGGTATATTGCCATTGTTGGCATCTATGCACCAACTCTTGTTAAGTCCAGATGAAAACAAGGAAAGTTTCTATTTCTATGAGGATCTGGAGTAGACGATTTGGGCGGTCCCTGCCAGCAACCAACTCGTCCTTTTGGAAGACTTCAGTGCTCGGATGGGAAGAGACAGCAACATCCTGGGATGGAGTCAATGGAAGACATGGAGTAGGACAACTAAACACTAATGACCTGCTGTTTCTAAGCAAGTATGCCAAGCACAACCTGTGCATCATTCAGATTTGCAAACAAGTATAAAACAACCTGGATTGTAACAATGGACTTCCAGTGTCCTTATTGTGCTGGTAACATAAGTGTAGCCCACCTCTGTGTGTGCTAAAGAAACTGCATGGAGATGTCCAGAGGTGGTATTCAGCAGGTTCTGACCAGTTCTGGAGAACCGGCAGCGGAAATTTTGAACAGTTCAGAGAACTAGCAAATACCACCTCTGACTGGAGATTTTACAGTATCCTTCCCTTGCCATGCCACCAAGCCACGCCCCACAGAACCAATAGTAAAAAAATTTGAATCCCACCACTGGAGGTGCCCATGAAATCATCAGGGTTTTTCCTTGTCACAGGAAGTGACTTCCTTGTGTATTTTTGAAGGGTATATCTGATTGGTTGCTACTGTTTCTGCAAAGCTTTCAACTGACCCAGCATTTCAATCTTATATTATTACTAAGAAGGACATCAGATTATCCAGGAACATCTGAAAATTGTCTACCAGTTTTTTTTAATCCAGGCTAACCTTCTGAAGCCTTTTTCACAGCCTAAGTGCTATGAAGCTCTACTGCAGGAAAACACCAGCATTGCAGTGCTTTTGAGAGCTACTCTTTAAGGATTCAGTCTGCATCTCAACACAGCCATTAAGGATACAGTGAACTTTTAATTACAATCCAGTGTGAATTATCAGCTAGTACAGCAGTTCACAGAATCAATCTGAAAAAATAAAATAGAACCTTCTCTTTGTAGCAGAACTGAAAGAGAAAAAATAAAAGAGTATCCTGAAGGGATCCTATGTGAATGAGTACAATATTCCCTGTTTTAAATTATGCTTGCTATTCTTAATCTCTATAATATAGTGCCAAAAAGATGACATGATGCTTAAGTGATATAGCTTTTTGAAAGGTAAATAGAACTCTGTGATAAGAATCTCTACGTTCCCATAGAAATACATCCATTAAATGTATAGCAGGCTTCCAATGTGGCACACTTTAGTTCTGTTGGACTACACATTCCATATTTTCCAAGGTTGGAAATTCCGGGATATGTCTGGTACAGTGCAATACACCAGAAAAGCTTCAAGATGGAGATCACTGCAACTGTACATATTAATCGAAAAGGAGTTTGTTAAGCATCAAGCCATATATAGGCAAAATAAAGCCATGATGAGTCCAAGAAGAAAATAACAGGAGTGGGAAGTTTTAAAAAAGAAATAGCTTTATGGGAAGAAAACAGCTTGCTTAGTAGCCACTCACAAACTCTTCCACATAGCAACACAGGGTGTCATCATCCAGTACCAGAGCTGGCCAAATACCGATATTATGCTGACCACACTTCTAACACATTCTGATTTCATAAGGAAGTAGAAGACACATTCTCTCCATACGGAAGTGGAGGGAGGGCAGAGATAGTGGAATGTCTGTGACAGTGACAGTTTCTGACAGCCAGGCACCCACAGACAATACATCTGCGAGATTAGAGAACTGGCAGCAAAGGAACTGTTCTCCCACCACACCCCAGTTCTCTCCCTCATATTCTGCCACCCATGGATGGCAGAAGGGTGTGGGGTGCAGAAGTAGGAGATAATGATTCTTTTGCTGCCAGTTCTGCCCTGCATGTTTAGGAGGCAGTGGGTTTGGAAAAAGTCTGAATGGGATGTATACTTTGATCTTTATTGACCATACTTTTTCTGAGCTACAAAATTCAGGAGAACTACAAGAGGGCAAGAGAGACATACAGATCTATTTCTGTAACTCAAACATAGTAGTCCTAGCCCAACCTTTTTTGGGGGGGATCATTATACCCAGGACAAAGTTTATAAAATTCAGCAGTAAAGAAAGTAAAGAAATAAAATATTTGAGGCACAAATACTGCAATCTTGAGCTTATTATAGCAGGGCCATGGATTTAAATGGGAATTATTTGCAAGAGGAAATATTGTCAACAGTGGAACATAATTAACAGCCTTGGCTCATATTGAAAAAAAACTAAGCAGCTGAAAGTACCTGAATGGGAGACCACCAAGTAAACCCAGAACTAGACGATAGGCTAGAAAATCAGAAAACATCCTGGACCAAAGCGGTGGCAAAATGCTTTCCAATTACAGCAAAAAAAAAAAAAAAAGGATGAGTGTCTTCATAAAATCATCAAGGACTTGATGCAAACTATTATTTTCCTAAATAATTTTTGAATGAACAATAGCTATATTCCACTGGAAGATTTAAAGAAAAATCCCTCTAGGGCAGACATGATAGCAGTATTCCAGTATTTGAGGGGCTGCCACAAAGAAGAGGGGATCAACTTATTTGCTAAGCACCAAAAGGCAGGACAAGAAGCAATGGATGGAACTAATCAAGGAGAGAAACAACCTGGAATTAAAGAGAAATTTCCTAACAGTGAGAACAATTGACCAGTGAAACAACTTGCTTTCACAAGTTATGGGTGCTTCATCACTGGAGGTTTTTAAGGGGAGACTGGACAGCCACTTGTCTGAAATGGTATAGGGTCTCCTGCTTGAGTAGGGGGTTCAGCTTGACGACCTCCAAGGTCCCTCCCAGCTCCGTCCTATTTTTCCAACAACCCTGTGAAGTGAGTTGGGCTGAGAGAGTGTCTGGCCCAGTCACCAGCCGGCTTTCATGCCTAAAACAGGACTAGAACTCACCAGTCTCCCGATTTCCAGCTTGGAGCCTTAATTAACCTCTACTACACCAAACTGGCTCTTCCATGATTGATATATTAACAACAGTACGTTGGTATTATTTCACATGTTCATATCCATCATTTAGTTGTTTCACTGAGAAGCATAACCCCCTCAAACCTGCCTCACCGCTTACAAAACAACCGTTCAACGTTTCATTTGGACAATTCACTGGGGCGGGGGGAACAGCTTGCCTTGAGAAGGTGTGGGTGCTTCATCACTGGAGATTTTTAAGGGGAGACTGGACAGTCACCTGTTTAAAATGGTATAGGGTCTTCTGCCTGAGCAGGGGGTTGGACTAGAATACAATATAGAATATGGAATAGAATAGAATGAAATAGGAATAGAATAAGAATTAGAAGAGAAAAGCAAAGAAATTGGAATGGAATGAGCTGGAAGGGACCTTGGAGGTCTTCTAGTCCAGCCCCCTCTTAAAAGTGGGAGAATCCCTGCTCAAAGCAGAATTTCAGACAGGTGTCTTTCCAATCTTTTGAAAACCTCCAGTGATGACGCATCTACAACCTCTGAAGGCAAGCTGTCCCACTGGTTAATTGTCCTCACTGTTAGGAAGTTTTTCCTCAATTCCAGGATGCTTCTCTCCTTGATTAGTTTCCATCCATTGTTTCTTGTCCTGCCCTCTGGTGCTTTGGAGAATAAGTTGACTCCCTCCTCTTTGTGGCAGCCCATCAAATACTGGAAGACTGTTGTCATGTCACCCCTAAATGACCTCTAAGGTCCCTTCCAGCTCTATCCTGATAGATGATGGGATTTCACGCTAAAGAATTTACGTGAAAAGCAGAGTTGGGGGGAGGGGTCACCCAGGCCGTAATACGGCTCCTTCTATCGTTACAAGCCGGGTACTGTCGTGATATGCAGTAACGTCACCGGAAGTTGAGAGCTTAGTATTGCTTTACGTCTCAAGTCGGAAGTGGTGCTGGAGAGTCTTGTTTTTTGAGCGATCGCAGTCTTTGTTTGGCTGTGACTTTTCCTGCTTTGCGGTGGGGCTGCTGGCGAGTGGCTCCCCCTCGCCCGGAGAATAATGGATCGGAAAAAAAAGCCTCTGGATATAACAGTTGGTTCGGTGAGCAGCAAAGGGGAAACGGGCGGGATTTCAAGAGGGATTGTCGCTTTAGGGCAGAAATGGGGAACGATGGCTCCCTTTATGACTTATGGACTTCAACTCCCAGTATTCCCGAGCCAGCATGGCTGGCTCAGGGATTCTGGGAGTTGAAGTCCACAAGTCATAAAAAGGCCATCGTTCCCCAAGGTAATAGTTTCTCTCGCGTCTTTGGAGGTCTGTTTTTCCCCCTCCAAAGTGAAAGTGGAATTACGTAGGTGTAGTGTTACAAGACGCTCACTGTTTGTAATCTTGTGCAAATCTTGCATTAACTAAATCTTAGCTTTCTACCCTCCTTCCCCACCTCGTCTCCTTTTAAGAATTCAGACTCCCTTGTCTAAAGTTTTGGTTTGTTTTTTTCTCCTTTCGTTATTCCTATTCTAGCTGGTAGATTTGAAAGCTGAACTGTTCCGAAAACAGGAAGAATTCAAGAAAGAAAAACTTTTGAAAGATGCAGGAGTTCATGTTAAACCCAAAACAGTAAATAAGGTAGGGTTTGTTTACAGAGTTTAGATTATTAATCTCTGTTTATATGCACAATATTAATCTCTGTTTATATGCACAATATTCTTAGTCTTCCTGTTCTTCTAAATGCATTCACTCCTCTTTCATATACTTGTTTTATCATTTGAGGTTCAGTCATGATGAAACCACTTCAATATATTTTTCGTACTGGTTTTGTATTCTATCCACATCCATTCAATACCTATTTATTCTTGGCCCTAAGTTTTGTTTTATTGCACATCTACCATAAATAATATATTCAGCTTTGTTTTTTTGCATTAACATACAGCATTTATTTTGATTCTCTTTTTTTTGACATATTGATGCAAATTATAAAAGCTCTGTAGTTCATCTGTTAGTTAGATTCAAAAACAGCCAAATAACTTATCTGAAAATTTATTATTACAGAAGCCAACCATTTGGACTAAGCAGAACAAAGGGGTTTCAGATCGAGCTGAAAAAGATGCCGAGCAGAAGATAGAGGAGAAGCAAACTCTGGATAAATCAAGGTGTTTCATTTTTCAGAAAAGCAGACTTACTAAATATTGTAAATCAGAATTATTGTAAAGAAAATAGGATGTAGCTTATCTGTAAATCCCATATGATGTAGGATTGTGCTACATTATGAACCCGACTATCCAGAATGGTTCTATCTTCCTGGTAAGAGCATTAAGGTGGGCCCTGTCACCCCAAAAGGAGAAAGAAAGAAGGGACTCAAAGGCAGACTTTGACATTCTGGAATTACTCCCCAGAAAAAAAAAAGACCTTTCTGATTGACAAGCTCAGCATCTTAGCCACTGAGCCATCGTGTTCCTTTTTCATTGATCATCGATAGCATTTCAAAACTACTTCAAGAGAAGGCAATCTTGATAGCATATAGTGGTCTTAAGTTACATTGTCTCATATTCTGTATGGCAAAAAGACTGACTGCTATGAAGAGATGGGTGGTTAAGTTCAATTAATAAAAATAGTGTGTTACTGTTTTTAGGCAAAAACTGGAAGAGAAAGCACGTCTGTATGAAAAAATGACCAAGGGAGATTTTCCAGGTGAAATACCTTTAGTTTTCTTGGGATTGTATGTGAAACATGCTTTGATAAAGACTCTACTATAAAATGCTGTTACTAGTAATAAGCACTCAGTAGTTTTTATTTTGAAATAGGCATGTCTAAGGAGGCAGTAAAAGTGTATGATCTATCTGTTGCTATCATAACCTTCCTTATGAAAAGAATAGGCCTTTCTCATTGAAATAACTGATTCTGTCCTTGATAATGCTATAGAGCAATGTTTAAAATTTGTTCTAAGTTACTTTGACATTAAGTTCTGGAAAACTGCCGTGCCTAAACAGAAAGCTTATGCTTCTACTTCTGAAGATCAGTGGCTAGGGACTTCTGGGAACTGAAGTCCACACATCTTAACAGCTGCTGAGGTTGAAAAGCACTGCTGTAGACAGTGCCATTTGTCAAGGTAGATGCCTTTGTCCTCTTCCTGCAAAGAGCTTGGCCAGTAGTGGAGGCTTTTTTTTCCTTTGTGGGGGTTGCATTCCAGACAAGCAACTGTGGATAATGGTATAACAGACAAAAAGTTTGAGACAGAAGCATTTTTCCATGAGAACAGTATACAATCACTTTGCTCAACAGTCCAAGTTCAATACAGCCAATGGTCTTTATAGTTTGAAATACTCCATTTTCCTCTACTCCATTTAATGGTGCAGAAGTGCTAATTCAATTGCACTTAGCAAAGTGGGGTTTTTTCCCCTGTAAATCCTCCATGTTGTCATAGAATACAATATGTTTCTGTTTCAGCATTGCTTGAATGTCTCTTAGGTCCAGAACAAATTTGGCACTTGTTTCGATTTGGTGAAGGCACTCTAAACTTGACAAGGTTTTACTAAACAGCTCATTTTAGAACAATGAAGACAAGGGAGTTGGGGATTACCTAGTTTGATCTACATTCAGAGGTCCTATTCAGGAAATAGTGCACATCAACAGCAACAGCAATCTTTTCCACTCCCAAGTAGCAAAAGTTGAAGAAGCTAGCCTCTTTCTGTCCTGATAGGGAATTTCCAGATAGGCATGGCTCTTCTGTGTGTTCATAGTTGGTGTAATCTCAAAATGTGCTCCAGAAGATTGGAAGGGACCTCAAAAAAAAAAAGGATTAGGAGAAGGAAAAAATGTGTGAAAAATCTTTTTGTGCAGAAATTCACAAAATTCATTTCTGTCAGAATTCAAGTTGTACTGCCTTTCTGTAAAGCAACAGCAACAACTGGAAAAGGATAATTTAGAAACTATTTATTCGCCGCTAAATCTTGACATTGCTGTATCTAAGATAAAAGTACATTAAAATCATTTGTGAATCAGGTACTTGCATGCTTGACTAGATATGTCTCATTAATTGCTCTTGTTATATAAGTTCTATGTAACCTTTAACTGGGCAAAACAATGCATCCATCATAGGGCAACAATTTTTGAATCAAGATAGGTCAAATGGGCTAACTTACAGAATGTGTCCAAAATCCAGGATCCATGATTCTCATGGGATTCAAAATGGACAAATTTGTATTTGCTTCATTGCTGCTGTGCCGTTGCCCGGAGATTCAGTAGACTGTCATTAAAATTGGTTTTCTGTCATAGATGAAGAAACTGAAGATTTATATCTTGTGGATTTCACTCAGAAGATCATTGACAAACAGAGAGAAGTACAAGAACTGTGTACCAGTGAAACTGCCAGAAAAGCAATGAGGGAGGAAAATGGGGAAGAAGAGAGATTGTCTGAAGCAGAGGTGCCACCGCCACAGAACCCAGATGAAGAATGGTTAGTGATTGTATCATAATAGCAGTCTTGTGCATTATATAGCTTCACTATAATCAAATGAAATAACCTGACTTCAGTTTAGACTGTAGCTTTATTATAATACATTTGCACTGCTAGTCCCTGGAAGTTATGTATCGAGCTTAACTAGTCTGCTTGTTAACAGTAATAATTTTTGACAATCATGTTAAATTGTTATGCTTTTGAAAGATTTGAAATTAATGTACTCATCAAAAGTTAATTTTCTTCTTCATTTTAGGGTTGAATATGTGGATTATTTAGGCCGTTCAAGAGGATGTAAGAAGAAAGATTTGCCCCTTCTGCTAGAAATGGATAAACTGAACCAGGACGAGAGGTAAACTTTATTGTAGAAAACCATTTATGTTTTTTTTAAACCCAATTTTATATGGAAAACAAACAAGAATGGATGCTGAAATGACATGGTTTTCTTCTCTTACCAGAATAATAGTTTTATAGTCTTTGTAGTAGCTCCTCAAACTAGTCTAGCTCTGAAATACTATGTGTTAATTTACAAATAAAGAAACATTTGTAGGAACCACAAAAATAACATGGAAAGCCATGCAAAATGGTTATTTATTTTGTAACTGAAAATTTATTGAAACATGCTGCTAAAAGTTCTAAAAAATAGAAAATGTTAAATATAATGCTGTATTGTATTATTTGCAGGCATAATTTAGCAGTAGTGTTGTCCTTCAATATTTAGTGATTACACAGACCACAAGCAACTATGCAGGGACTGACTGGGTTCCTGTCTTGATAAGCTATAAAGGCCTTGCCTTTGAAGATGCCAGCAACAGTTGCTGTTGAAATGTCAGGAAGCCTGTTGCCTAGACCATGATCATTAACTGTTTAAGCCCAGTACCACCCAAGAGGTAGTATTGGGTTATGAAAGCCAAACCAGTATACAATTTAGCAATACCTTTATAATATGTAAGCAGTGGGTTTTTCCCAGTAGAACTGAACTTTAATCTATTCTGATGGAACCTATTATAGCATTTCTGTTCTTAGTTAAAGGATTTGCAAATATATAAAATCAGGTTTGTAAAGTAACAAGAAATAGTATTTACCTTGGTTATTTAACAAGTGTCTTTTCCTATCTTGGTCAAACTGAACATTTTAGAAGAAAAATACTCCGTAATTAATACTATAATATTGAAAAAATGCTCATGTTCAAATATCTTTATAAATAAATAGCAGTAATAAAAGATTCTGAAACAGGACTATATATTGACCATGAATTATGAATGCACCTTCCATTCAATCTTCCTTTCAAGATACTGTCTTTTTACTAGAGAAGTGTAAATTTGGAAGAAAATATATTTCCCTTTTTAAAAATTTGAATAAGCTTCATATGAACTTAGAATAATTTTTAATCATTTCAGAATAGATTATGAAAGCACTATTTAGCTATCCTTGATGTCTTCAAGCGTAATTTCTAGCAATTCATAATAACTGTTTAAGATAAACAGGACCTAGTATTGAGGAATGCAATGGCAAACCACTCAAATCTTGCCAAGAAAACGGCAAGGACTCAAGCAGTCACAAGGAGTCAAGATTGACTCAGAGGTAGGAACCAAAACCTTCACTATTAAGTAATTGTTTATAATGTTGAATAAAAGCTAAAGGCAAAGGAGTCCTCTGGATTTTACTCTGCTAGTCACTGGCGCTAGCAGGGGGCAGTGTTCATCTACATTTCAAGGCCATTGAGCCAGCGCTGTCTGAAAATATTTCTGTGGTTATGTGGCCAGCATGATGTCATGGAGCTCTGTTACCTTCCCACCAAAATTATACCTATTTATCTACTCGCATTTGCATGCTTTCAAACTGCTATGTTGGCAGGAGCCAGGGCGAGGATTGGAGCTCACTCTGTTGCGTGGCGCTCGGGTCTCAAACCTGGACTAATCATGTATAATGTTCAATATATAAATTAAATACAAATTCAATCTGCAGACAACTAATTCTTTTTGCTGAGTGAGAAATTTTTGAAAGGATTTACTGGCTACAAAATGAACCACCATCTCATGAATAAGTACATTTTTGACACTGTGTCGTTTGTGCCTTTACAATGTTGATTTAAATTAGGGGACTTGGCTAAATCAAAAAACAAGTTTCTTTTTAACTGCGATCACATATTAACTGAGAGACATCTAATACTGTGGAAATACACTTGAGGTGGGGTTTCACTTTGTTCCTCCTTCTGTAGCCATCTATATATCCCAAAAACTTGCTTAAGCGACTTGTAACCCTTCAGAACATATTCTGAGTGTATGTAAATATGGACAGTAGTAAGGCAGAATATAGTTGCTGATACTATTCTATCAACTGATTATGTACTGAATGTTATTGAAAGTCATGTAAATTGTACTAAAATTGTAATACTGTAAACACATTAAAGAATACAGTTTTACAAGCCCATGCTTGTTGAGGACTAGAAAGAACATATCTCCATAGTTTCATATTTTTGTCATGCCCCTGCTGGAGTCTGACTCTGAGGGAGAGGAGGAACAGCCGACAGGGAGTAGAAGTGTGGCTCCGGAGGTTGCGGAGGAGACTGGGGAAGGTCAGAGGCTGGCTGAGCAGTCAGAGGAGGACCCAGGCCCATCCCCTCTCCATCCTAGGGCACGCAGGGAGGAGAGGATAAGGGAGAGACATGGTCTACTCAGGAGGAGAGGGCCTTGATCCTCTTCATGGGCTGTAGCTGTGACAACTGAATAAGCGGACAAATATGCCTACTGGCGAACGCTGGAAACAAAGCATGGAAATATCTCTAGTTTATGGTTCCTCTCTTGAGTTTGGCATCCTTCCCAGTGTATGTTCTGTTACCTGTGGATGTCCTCCAGCCCTTATCTTGCCTGGTTTGTGTTATTTTTTTCCTCCTACTTGTAACTGTTTGTGTGGGAGTTTTTTGTCTTCAGTCAAGGATATTTGGAGCTTGGAAGCAAAGTGAAGGAATAAAAGGGGCTTCACCTGTTTTTGTGACTGTGTTTATTTTGTATCCCCACCCTGGGTCATCACAATTTCAGTAATGGCAGTTTTATTTTCAAAAATTATTTTGCCTAACTAAAATTAGTTGAGTGCCCTAATTGTTTCACACCTACACAGTGTTATATAAAGCAACGTCATTGGGTTCTATTCTACCGTTGTTTTGACTTACATTGATATTAAACTGTAAGACTGGATATTGGGGTGTTGTTGGTATAGCTACAGACTTTGGGATGTTCTCTCAGATACCACTTCCCAATTCTTAATGGTTTTTTTAATTATTCATGTAGGCCAGAAACTGAAAAAAAGACTCTACTGTCAGAAGACATGAGAAGGGAGCTTCAACGACAGGAATGGGAAAGAGAGGAAGAAGAAGCACTGAAGAAACCTATGGGGCCAATTCATTATGAAGACATTCGAGAAAATGGTAGGCTGACTTTGTATGATTCAAATCTGGTTTTGAAAATATCACACAGTTTAATGTCAAGGTAAATTTTCTTCTCCTTGGTTAAAATAGGGTTTTTTAGAGTGATAGATGCAAGCTTGTTGAGCTGTTATATTAATCATTCTTTATAACTGGGGTTTTATATACAAAACTATCCCATTCCACTGTTTAGTGGAAAAGTAAGAATTAGTTTGGTGTCATGGTTTAAAGGCTAGAACTGGGAGATTTGTGAGATCTAGTCCTGTCTTATGCACAAAGCCAACTGGGTGATTTGGGGCCAGCTCCTCTCCATTCTTGGAAGAAGGCCATAGTGACCATTTCTGAAAATTTTGCCCAAAAACCTGAGACTGTAAATAGGAAAAGTATTCAGGTCTCAATTAATCTGTCTATCTAAGTATTTGGAGGGCAACATTGACTGGAAATCAATAGCAATAGCATTTAGACTTAAATGCTGCCCCATAGTGCTTTATAGCGCTCTCTGGGCGATTTATAATGTTAGCATAATGTGGGTTCTCATTTTACCAACCTTGGAAGAATAGAAGGCTGAGTCAATCCTGAACCCTGTCAGGATCGAAGTCCAAGCTGTGGGCATACTTTGCCTGCAGTAACCACTACCCCACTATATCAAGGTATATTGTTCAACAGATTTGGACAGCATATGATTGGCGAAGGCTATTGTAATATAAAATATATTTAGAAATGTCTATCTTGCACTGATATAATCTTGGAGAAAAATTGTAGGTCCATATTAGAATCCACATTGACTTCCTAGAGTACCCCAAAATACTAGTTTCTGGCATATTCTGGTGTTATTGGAAGAATTCTGGCCTGACACTCTTTACTATACCATCACTTAGAGTAAAGGAAGTTCAGGAATTACAATGTATGATGAACTCTTAATATAGAACAAAATTTCTTTCAGAGGCCCGACAGCTTGGTGTTGGTTACTTTGCCTTCGCCCGTGATCAGGCTTTGAGAAAAAAACAAATGGACACTTTAGAAATGCTAAGAGAACAGGTACGATGTTTAACAGTCTACCAAGTGTGGGAAATTTCCTGATGTTGTGAAATGTGCGTCCCAGCATCCCTCGGCAGGCCATGCTGACTGGGCTGTTGGTAATTGTAATTGAACATCATTTGTAGAAAAATAAATTCTCCATCCCTAAACTTACACTGTGAAATACCTGAGCCTTTCTCATATGCTTATCTCTTTTAACCTTGGTGAACTGGTCTCTGAATAACATGAAGAAGTGGTTTTTTCTCCCCCACCCATCCAAGAGCCACATTTGGTAGCTGACGGGCCAGGGAAGTCACTTATAGACTTGCTTTCTGAACTGATTCATGATTTTCCCGCTTTTAAAATGGCTGTTCAATAAAATGGGCATAATAGGAGGGACCCAAATAGGATCGCTTGGAAGGAAATGTAAATCTCCCTCACTCCAGCTTTTTATGCTTCTATTCCCTCCGTTGATGAAAAATCATCTGGGTTATTGAGAAAAGAAGAAGAAAATCTTGTTTATCAATATTTCAACCTAATTACAGGTACTCCTCAACATACAACTATAACTGAGCCCAAAATTTCTGTTGCTAAGTGAAACATTTGTTAAGTGGGTTTTGCCCCATTTTATGACTTTTCTTGCCACTGTTGTTAAGTGAATCACTGCAGTTGGTAAATTAGTAACACAGTTATTAAGTGAGTCTTGATTTCCCTATAACTTTGCTTGTCAGAAGGTCTCAAAAGGGGATTACATGATCCTAGAACACTGAAACCATCATAAATATGAGTCAGTTGACAAGTGTCTGAATTTTGATCGTATGACCGTGGGGATGCTACAGTGGTCATAAATGTGAGAAACGCTTGTAAGTCACTTTTTTCAGTGATATAACTTTGAGTGGTCACTAAATGAACTGCTGTAAGTCGAGGACTACCTGTAAACAGAAGCAATTATGGTTGAATCAACTAGTAGCACTACAGACTTCACCATAGCCGACATAGAAGATATATATTGCATCTAATACATATAATAAGTTCAGTTCTAAATAATCCAATTAAAAAGTGTAAATTGGATAACAGTTTGATGGTTAAACCTAAATATAGGAATAAATTATAGTATTAAAATATCACAGTTTTGTTACTGTATTAATTTATTTTTTAAGAAATGCTTGTCAGTTATGTTGATGCAATGGAAAATGTCACCCAATACAATATTATGATGATGATGATGATGATGATGATGATGATGATGAGACTTCTATGCCGCCCTATCTCCCAAAGGACTCAGGGCGGCTTACATTAAAAGAAGAGTACAAAAATTAAAACCGAATTAAATTGAATAAAAATCTAATTAAGTTAAAAACAAAACTAACAAGTAAAAATTCCCATCCCTCCATCAGTCCAGGTAGGCGAGCTGGAAAAGCCAAGTCTTTAGGTCACGGTGAAAGATTGAAGATCAGGGGCCACCCATAGCTCCAGGGGAAGTTGATTCCAGAGGGTAGGTGCTCCCACAGAGAAGGGCCTACCCCTAGGGGCTGCCAGTCGACATTGCCTGGCCGACGGCAGCCCAAGGAGGCCCTGCCTATGGGAGCGTATGGGACATTGGGAAGCCATTGCTGGCCGCAGGGCTCCCTGCAAATACCCTGGTGGTAAGCCATGAAGGGCTTTATAGGTCAACACCAGCACCTTGAATCTCACTCGGAGGGCAACCAGTAACCAGTGCAGCTCGTGTAAAAGAGGTGTGGCATGGGAGTATTGGGACCCTCCCAGCACAACCCACGCCCCTGCATTCTGGACAAGTTGAAGCCTCCGGATGGTCTTCAAGGGCAGCCTCATGTAAAGAGCATTGCAGTAGTCTAGACGGGAGGTGACGAGCGCGTGAACAATTGTTTTGTTTACCTAGGAAATGCAGTTTAGTTACATCATAGTAATGGTAAAATTAAAGCTTGAATCTCAAAAGCATGGTAGGAAATGATTAAAAGAAATAGTTTCTGTGAACATCGGAAGAGGAAATAAATTACTATTGTATTGCATTTCTCCAGACCATCGGTCAGAGAACAAAGCGTGAACATTTAAAGGAAAAACGTAAAGCTGTTTTGGAAGCCAGGTTGTCTAAAATTCGAGCGAAAAAGCGCTTAAAAGATGGCGATACAAAAGAAAATGGAGGTAATTTTGAATTATTTACATTTAAAAGCAGTTTTGGAAGCTTTACATATTTGATTAGATGACAGTGTCTCTCCTATTCACTAACAACCACAAATTTGACTACATTATTGCAGTTTGTTTGATATGGTTTCAGTCTCAATCAGAAAAGAATTGCAGTTTTAGAGAAAGACATATTGTGATAGCTTGTGTGTGTGCACTGAAGAAACGTAGACTTGATTTTTCTAGTTCAGACATAGCAATAATCCACAGTGGCCTCTGTTCATAAACTCCAAACTAATTTTTCAAACATTTTAGAAAATTATGCTTTAATGATACCAGTTTGGATGGCTTATGTTCCCAACTAATATTTTTGTCAGTGATAAACTTTTGAAAAGATGGTGAAATTGATGAAAGGAGGAGTATAAAATATATTTCTTACTGCTTGTTTCTTCCACTATATGCAACAATATAGTCATTATAGGGTCTGTTGCCAAGTCATAATTTTTGTTCTGCTTTCTGGTATCCACTGAAATGTAGGGATTTTTTTTTTACTGCTTGCAGCTTGCAGCTCACTTTGTAATAACTTTCTTTTGAGGGGGCAACAGGTAATATCTCAGTGACATGTTTACTGTGAGGAAATCATTCCATAAATATACTTACTGTGCAATATCGTACAGTATTGCAATATCATATCATATATCCATTTATTGTTATGTGGTGCCTAAAATCTATGTGTTGTTCTTCACAACAGAGGAAGAAGTGCCAGAGCCAGTCGTACCTTCCAGCAAGCCCACTGACCTGCCCAGAGTTTCTATAGAAACTAGAAAAGTAGAAGTTATCATTCAAGAGAGGAAAGATACAAAGCCGGGTGTGCCCTATGTTCGTGAATGGGATAAAGGCAAAGGTAGGAAGCTGCAGTGTATACACAACATTTTGGACTGCCAGCATGTCAAGACTCCTTTGGTTTAAGCTATGGTGGTTTGGTCTATGGCAGGGGTTGGCAACCTTAAACACTCACAGAGCTACAAAGGTCCTAACCGAAGCCCCCCCATTCAATTCTGGAGCTGACTGGAAGCCTGGTTCTCCCACCATAGAGTCTCCTCCTAGCACAGCATCCTTTTTCCTCTGCTGACCGAAAGTCCGGTTCCCTCAACATAGAGTCTCCTCCTTTTTCCTCTACCTGTCCTAACCGAAAGCCCTATCAATTGTGGAGACAACTGGCGACAAGGAGCCACAGCAGAGGGATGAAAGAGCCATATGCAGCTCCAGAGCCGCGGGTTGCCTACCCCTTTTAAATTCCCCAAAAAAACCCTGATAGTGCTTTTATCAATCTCCGACAGCAAACTTAATGATTTTAGCAATGTGATTCTTTCCCTTGATTTGGAGACGAGGTGATGGTGGTGTTGAGACAGTTTTAAGCTTTAAATTTTGCCAAGGAAGGATCCATTAACAAGAAGGAAGTTCTGTATTCCTCTTAACGTGTTACAGGCCATGACTAAGCAGAATGTCCTCATTCTTAAGTCAAACTCTGGTTGTATCACCAGCATTTCAGGTGAGGGATTCCCGCATCCTAACATAATACAGAAAAAGAAGTCTGTTCATCCAGACATAATGGAAAGGTTACAGCTGCATGTAAGTGGCTTCTCTTTCACAGCCTTCCCCAGATTACTAAATGGTACAGGTAGACCTCAACAACAGCTCTTTGCTGACCATTTGAAGTTACAACGGCACTGATAAAAAGTGATTTGGGACCATTTTTCACAGGTATGACCATAGCAGCATCCCCATGGTCACACATTTGGATGCTGAACAATTGGTTCATCGTTGTGTGGCCCGGGGTCTTGTGACTATCTTTTGTGACCTTCTGACGAGCAAAGTCAATGGAGAAGCCAGATTCACTTAACAACTGTGTTAATTTAATAGCTGCAGGGATTCACTTAAGTGTGGCAAGAAAGATCATAAAACGGAGGCAAAAATCACTTAACACACACTTAGCAGTATAAACGTTGGGCAGAATTGTGATCGTAAGTCGAGGACCACCTGTATTGTAGATGGCACCCAATGTGAATAACTTGGGTGACTTCAGTCTTTTTTCTTTTCTTTTTAGGATTCTGTTAAGGCAGAGGTCTCCAAACTTGGCCACTTTAAGACTTGTAGACTTCAACTCCCAGAATTCTCCAGCCAGCATAGCTGGCTGGAGAATTCTGGGAATTGAACTCCACAAGTCTTAAAGTGGCCAAGTTTGGGGACCCCTGTGTTAAGGTAAGCAAAATGGGATTTCTCAAACAAAAGTAAGACAGATTATTGTTGTAAAAAGAAGCAATCCTTTTATAAAGCTTCATAAAGCTTGAGTTCAATTAAATATGAAAAAGCAAGCTAAACTTGATATTCTTCTTTCTCTTCCCACGAATAGAGTTTACTTTTGGACTTTGGTCAAAGAAGCAGAATGAACTCAGGAATGAAAGAGATCCAGAGTTTGCACCACCTTCTGCTTACTATATCAGCCAAAAGAAATTTTACGATTTGAATAATCAAAATTGGAACAAATCTGAATCCTCCTATGTAAGTACGGAAGACAACTTGCCGTCTACATCAGCTGAGACTCACAGCAACTCATGGAACAAGGACTTCATACCCAATCAGGCACCTGAGATGAGGACATCAAACCAAGAGCCAGTTTACCAAAGTTTGGATGATATGCTCTCCTACTACAAGCAAGTCACATGAACGTCAGATGCTGTTAGGAAAACAACAGGTTTTCCGATGGTTAAAACAAATTAAGGATAGTTTCTGTGAGCAGGTGAACTTTCCTGCAGTTCCCTCCTCCCCTGTCACTTCTAATATTAAAGAATTCACTTCAAAGATAACCGTCTTTGTCTGGAATGTCATTTCTTTAGGCACACAAAAGCTTTGGGTATGATCAGGTTTTAACACTTGAATAATAATCCTTATTTAATTAATGAAAAAGGCTATGGTAGAGCAACAGCTACTCAAGAAGTTTTACGCTACACATCCATCACCATTTGGAGTCAAGCAGAGGTTGTGAACAACTTTTGCAGCTTAGGAACTGCAATTTTTTTTAACACTTAAAGCTCACAGAAGGGACACCGGAAGGTGCTGGGTTGAAAAGTGTCATCATTTTGAAAGGGGTTTATTAATGCATTTAATTTGCTAAATTCATATACTGGACTCAGGATGGTAAATCTAACATTCTATCCTTCGGTTTTTCCCAATAACATCTTTGTCAGATAGATTTGGGCTGAGAGTAAACTCTGATACTAAGAGTGAACATGATTCTCTCCAGTCTTGGTCTAGAAACATAACCATGACACTCCATGGGCTCCCATACCACCATCAACCTCGCCATTTAACCTGTCGGTGCAAGAGCTGCAAAATTTCAACTGGGAGCCATACTGATATGGATTATCTTTCCTCAGATTTGTTCTTTAAGAAAGTTTAGTTCCTGCTATATGTGATTATCATATTCGTTGTTGTTATAGGCATTCCTTATGCGTATGTTTTTTAAATCGAACATTCACATAGGACATCGTGCTACAAACAGAATTTCTTTAAATGATAATTTTTCTCTTTATTTTCCAGCAGTCTTCTGAAATTATTCCAATGTTAAACAAGCAAAATGTTCACACATTGGTATTTTTGACCTTCCAGATTATTATTACAGAACAGCCATTATTCTAAACTAATTTTGTGTTGCTAAAGTGCATATTTAAAAGACCTCTGGATTGATGTTGTAATCATGGTGATATGTGGCTGCAAAATAGAATTTACTTTCCAGTTTTGAAGGTTCAATTTTTCCTACAAAAGGTAAAAGTTGTATTATTTAATGAGATGCCTTGAAATAATGAAGTAAAATGCAAGTTCTTCAGTAATATGCTCCTTAGGAAAAAAATATATGAGTTCATAAACTTGTACTGGCTTTAATAAATAGACCATCAACAAAGTTAATGCCTTGCCTGATTTTTATTTACAACCGTTACTGTAATTAAAAATGTCTATCTTCAAAAGAGAGTAAACTACATTGTTATAGTCAAGTATAGAATGCAAGATTTTAATGGGAAATGTGTCTCATATTTTTCTTCAGGAACAAAGCCAAAGTACAATTCCTCTTGTCATCCCTCAAACCTGAAATTCTTCAAACTTGTCCAGCAGATGGCACAAGCTGCTTTTAAAAATAGTCACTGAATATCCACAAAGTATATATATATATATAAATGTTATCACCTAATTGGAATTTTAATAATTTAGAGTAGCTATTGTCCATGAGGGGAATTTATTTTTAAGAACAGTAAAATAAGAGATTAGAAGTGGGGAAACTTGAATTCTATTTCTACCTGGAAGGCAACCAGTTGATTTTGGGCTATTCATTCTTTCTCTCCCCTAGGAAAGAGGCAAGGGAAAACTACTACTGAAAAAATGGTACTGGTATCAAGAAAACCTGCAGGTTTGGTTCTTGTTTATGTAGTTGCCAGGAACCAAGACTGACTTGAAAGGCACACACTTATTACTTATTTCTGCTGAGGAACATATTCCCTGTGAATTCTCTAGGAAGTGTCTTTCTTTCTTTGACTTCCTATCACTCCCTCTTGCTTAATGTATTTTCCAAGGAAAGGACACTTCTTGACAGAGGACAGAGGTTATTTGCAGAGAGGTCTCCCAGTAGGTGAAATGAATCAGTAGAAGTTCTTATGCTTTAGATTTATCTGCACGCAAAATCTGTCTCTTTAACAGCCTTTTCCCAAACTATTTTGATACTGATGGAGCTATCCTATACTGTGTTGGACCATCAGTCTTAACATGAAATTTTATCTAACCTGACTGGCGCTACCTTTCCAAGATTTTATGAGTCCTGGTAGCACAGTGGTTAGAATGCAGCATTGCAGACAAACACTGCCCACAGCTAGGAATTCGATTCTGACCAGCTAAAGATTGACTCAGCCTTCCATCCTTCCAAGGTCGGTAAAATGAGGACCCAAATTGTTGGGGGCAATATGCACACTCTGTAAACTGCTCAGAGAGTGCCGTAAAGCACTGCAGAGTGGTAGATAAATCTAAATGCTACTACTATTGCTATTTTAAGCAATCCTTTTATTCCCTGCCTTATTACCCAAAGATACTGGTAAACAGTCTCTGTTATCATTCAAAGTATGCGTCTACTGGGCACAAATGGTCCCTGGAAATTCTCCATCAAATTTATGAGGAGCAATAACTCAAGAATTCCTCAAGGACATAATTCCTCTTCAGCAGTAACAGCAGGGCTGCTGCCAAAAAGAAACCCCCTCAACACTCTACATGATGTCTTCCATTATGATTACATTAGCGCATGGGAAGCCAAAAAGGTAGGCTGCTTCAGAAGGGATTGTAGAATGAAAAGAAAGCTGTTTGCACTAAACTACAAGATCAACAAATGCTACCTCTGGATTTTTTTTTCCAGATGGCTGGTTGAGTAGTCACTCCATTAGGTGGAAAGAGTTTGCAAATACATTCACATTAATAAGAGCCTTATGGCTATCTGAATTGCACATACCCAGCCATAATGATGCTGCATGCCCTTTGCATTTCTCTCTATTTTTAATTTGAAGCAGCAGGGAGACTGCCCCATGTGCTAGAAATGGCTGATTGAAGTTCCAAAACCAATTCTTCATTTTCACCATAAAAATATATGAACCCTAACTAGCCTTTAGGTGAAGAAAACTCAGTACCAAAAGAAATCTAGAATGATAAGGTTCTTGCTACTATGACATAAGAATGAATACTGGCATATGGAATCAGGATGCTGCCATGTCATCCACCTAATGCTGTGACTATTAGAACATCATTCTCATAACAGGTAATAATTCAAATTGTCCGTTGCTGAAATTTCAGATTTAAAGTGAAATCCTGGAGGTTTTCCTTATGTTTGTTTTTGTTGAATATTTCATTGCAGCTTGTGACCCCTGTGTGTGGGAATGCGCTTCTCTTGCTTAATCTTCTAAAACCTGAAAACGCAACTCTCCCTAGTCTTGTTATAGGAGTTGGGAAGAACAGTAGTTCCCAGGGATTCATTGTGTCTGCTGGTTATTCTGTTACGCTCCTTACTGATATCTGTGATTATTTATTTATTTAGCATATGGCAATGTTACAATTAGCCAGGAGACTACAGCGTTAATCCAAAGTAGTTATTTGGCTGCCAAAGAGTCCTTGTCTGTTTAGTTTGCGCTTGCACACTATCCAGGGTGCACCACAGGGGGCGAACTAGTTCCTCACTAGAAAGTCGAGGAGCATCCCGTGGCATCATCTGGGGCCTTCTCCTACCACCAATTTCGCCTCCCAGTTGGACATCATATCCGGGGAGATCCAGCACCGGTAGGGTCTCACTGTCTGCATAAAATACCACCGCATTTCCACCAAAGTGGTACCTATTTATCTACTTGCATGTATGATGCTTTTGAACTGCTAGGTGGACAGAAACTGAGGCAAGTGATGGGAACTCACACTGCCACTCAAACCACTGGAGAAAGACCATCTCCAACATCTTTAAGTCACTGAGTCATCGTAATCCTTAGTTCATGTGTTAGTCCATACCGATGACTGAAACATTTAAAGTTCCCTCATTTTGTCCTTTTCAGCAGATATGATCTTAGAACAAATACATCTAAAGTTTCTTTCTAGCATTGTTTATCCTCTCCACAGCATTGTAAAGAGGTATCCAAGCAACTGGGTTTGGAATGTGACTCATGACATTTAAAGTGAGTTTGTAGTTTATAGTTTATAGTTATCCCAAAGTGTCTTTGGGTACCATAAATGATCTGTTTCTACTTCTACCTCCTGTGCATGCGTATGCTTGCCACTATTTGCAGGATGAATTTGGTGAGCTGTGCCCACACATGATCATACACTATTCTTCATTTTCATATCAGGACAGTGAACATATTTTTTTCTAGGAGAAATGTAAAAAATAGCCTTCAAATAGGGGGAAAATCCCATGCCATGGAAAAAAGGATTGGCCTAAGTTGTCAGAGTTAGGTCTTCTAGAAAACATGTGCTCACATGTAGGTTCTTTAGAAATGCTAGATAAAATGAGCCCTAATCACAAGAAGACATTTCTGGGTGGGAGGCTGGATTTAGTTATTTCACTCATAAGGTGATCAACTCTAGTCTGGCATAGAAATCTAACTGACATAAAGCTTAGACTGACAGGTTATTAGTTCCAGTTGAAAATATACTTTCTAATTAAGAAAATTCTTCAGTTTCTATTTTCTAATTAAATCAATGGCAATTTATCTGTCACACTTAAATGTGGACTTTCTTGGTGCTTCTTACTGATGAGCACAAAGGCAATTAAAAGAAAAAGGGCTGCTTTTCATAAGGAGGGTTAAGGCTTTTCTAATGTCACATTTTATTTCTTGGAGATACTTCCATTCTTAACCATTGCGTATCTTCTTCGAGCTCAAGCATCAGACTCCAGACTTTACCACAATCAATTTAATCTAAGATGTTTCTACAACTCCAAGCTTGGGTAATGTCCATTAGATGGTAGCAAAGAGATGCTGAACAATCATAATTCTCTGCTACCACCTCATGGTCATCTGGATTTTTGCCATCTAGATCTAGTAACCAAGAGTGCAAGAGTATAAACATCAGTATTTCTTAGAAAACACCCACAGCATTGCTGATTTTTTGACTGAATTTATATTATTATATTATGCTGGGGACAGAACTGTATATCACTGGGATAAACTGTATATTCACTGGGAAATGAACTGTATATGAAAAGGTCTTGGCTTTACTCTGTACCATACAGAGGTGGTATTTAACAGGTTCTGACCAGTTCTGGAGAACCGGAAGCAGAAATTTTGAGTAGTTCAGAGAACTGGCAAATACCACGTCTGACTGGAGATTTTACAGTATCCTCCTGCCACACCCACCAAGCCACGCCCACAGAACCAGTAGTAAAAAAAAATTGAATCCTACCACTGATACCACAGATTACAATCAATCTTGGTCTGAATCCTATGTTAGTTTAGATGGAGTGTGGATGCTTTTGCCTAAGCTGTGAGATCTTTGCATCTGTCCAGAACACATACCCTTCAGTTATGGCATTATTCTTTTCCTAAATCCTTCTTACACTCATTTTTTGTAAATCTTTATTGACTCACTCCTTTATATATTTCTACCACTTAAACATCTTTGCTACTCTGTTTTTTTTTTACCTTTTTAAAAACCTCATTATTGCAATTTGGCTAATGCTAAGTCTCTGAGTAGGAGCTGAATTCCATGCAGCTCTCAATATGGCATGTTTTGAAGACATAGGATGGAGCAATCTGATTGATGCAAAGTAATCTGGACCTGCTCAGTATGGAAGGAAGACCATTTGGGAAATTTTCTTTATGTTCTGCTGAATTATTTATACTGAAGATAGGATATTAAAGAATGAATACATTTTGAAAGAGAAAGATTAGCACATCATTCACTTATCAAATGATACATTAGTCTTAAAGGTAACAGCACAGAAATATTTCTTATATATTGTTCTCCTTATTTAGATGTTGTTACATCAAAGATGAAATGAATGAACTGGTGATATGAATGACCAAAAATCTGACACAAAAAGTAGTCCAAAGGTTGATCAAAAGGATGAACATAAACCTGACCATAAGAATGATCTTAAGAGTGAGCCAAAATCTGAACCGAAATCTGAACCGAAGGCTGAACAGAAAAGTGAACAGAAAGCTGAACAAAAAGATGAGCCAAAAGATGAGCAAAAGACAGATGAACATAAAAATCTTGATTTTGAGCAAATAAAAGCCAAGGCCCCCAAGCTTTTGGCTGATATGGTGCACATGCTTATCACATGGCAGAGAATGGGCTTCCATGTGCCACGAGGGGTCAGAAACATATTTGAGTTTACCTGGGATGAACTCATAGAGATAGCCCCAAGAAAATCTTTCACTGGTTTATACTGTCCAGTTGTCAAATTTCTCCCCTATGAAGAGGCTGAGCTGGCCTCCGCAACTACATCAAGAATTCAAAAAGTGGGTGCCACACCCTCAGCAAGGAGAGCTAATTATGTGACTTCACTTGAAAGCCAGCCAATGCTCATGAAATTCCAAAAGCGGTCCATACATCTCCTGACAGAACTTCTGAAGTTAAAGATGAAGATAATGATTGATGCTGTTGCTGGTGAGACCCCTTAGCTAAGTGTTTGTTTGTCTGCCATGACCTATGGAATTCTATCTGGAGAACTTGAACCTATTCAGCCAAAAGATTCATTAGCTTTGGTATATGTGGGAAGACTAAATGCAATGCATTAAGTGTATATAGTTCTGGAAATATTTTTCAGGAGCCCTGTGCTTTTTTTATTTATTTTATTTTATTTTATTTATTTAATTTGGGAATAGGATAAAAAATAATTCTAGGAATGGAGAGATGAGTTAATAATGACAATAGCATAGCAAATAGTAACAATGCTGTTGCATGAAGGTAAATGCAAGGTTAATTTGGCAGATATGTTTCTCACTCTGGCACCAACTCAGAGTGATGTAAGAAACATTGGCTTCACTCTGAATAAGTTTTGCAAGTACAGTAATCTTATTTTGAAATCAAATCTGATTATATGATATCTTGTAATTATCATGCCCACTATGGGATTCCTTGCAAAAATTGAGAGTTTCATCAGAATGATAAAATGAGTCTCTTAATGGAAGCTCTACCCCTTGCCTATTGTGCAGATACAACACAGGTAGAAAAGGGATAAAGTTTGTGTTACAATACTTCTTTTATTATTTGCAACCCCCTTCTCTTCCCTCTCCCTCTGTTCCCCGCAGTTTTCTATTATTCCTTGATTCAGTTAGGAAAAAAAACAAGAAAAATCCCATGGAAACAGAGTTATAGCTATAGGAGAGCCTGTTTGCTTTAGTGATGAACGCGCTGGTCTAAAAATCAAGAGAGTAAGAATTCTAGTGCTGCCTTAGGCATGAAAGCTGATGGGTGACTTTGGGCTAGTCACTCTCTCCCAACACAACCCACCTCTCAGGATGGTTATTGTCAGAAAAATAAGAAACAGGTGTATTATGTATGGTCATTACTGATAGACAGATAGGGAGACAAACAGATAAATAAGGTAAGATTTTTTAAAAAAATCTAATAATAACACAGAAATGAGAAGATTCAAGGCTTAACAAAGAACGTTTCAACCCATTCTTTTGCTGGGATCACAGACTTTATCATACATTTACCACCTATGCACAACTGCTTCCAAGCATCAGTGTTAATGTCTGTCCGTCCATCCATCCATCCATCCATCCATCCATCCATCCATCCATCTACAGTATCTATCATCTATCTATCTATCTATCTATCTATCTATCTATCCATCCATCCATCCATCCATCCATCCATCTATCTGATTTGTAATCTGCTACATGTGTATGTATGTATATATATTCTCTAAAGATAGAAAGTTTAAATACATAATTAAAACAAAAAGGGAAAAGTAGAAAGGGGGGAATAACGGAAAATTTAAAAGGTGACTTCCCCCCCAAATAATAATGTTAAATAATATACTTCAAACTCTCTACAATAGCATACAATTAAAAGATATAATATGCTCTTATTTGAATTTAACAAAAAACAGATACAAAACAAAAACATAAAAGATATACATGTCAAACAATAAAAAATAACAACAGTATATAGTATGATTTCTTTGGATAAAAACAAAAAACAACCCATAAATGAGCCATAGTAATAATTCCACAAATACACATAATATCCAATATATAAAAACAAAAAAATGACATAAAATATACATTTATTCAACTTCAACAATACATAATATCTCTGTATGAAATCCCAAGTCAAAACTTCATTTGTATCTTTATCAAACATAAAATCCAAAGATGGCATCCATGCAGAGAAAAAAAAAGTCAAATTGCTATCTTTAATCAAAGTAGTCAATTTTGCCATCTCAGACAGTCCATTAACCAAACAACTCAATTTTTAATAGCTTCTGGGAAGCTGGGGCATAAATTTTTTTAGTGAGGATGGTGTGTAGGTTCAGACACATATCTATGTCCCTCTCCTCCTTATCTTATAAGAGTTGTGGGTCATAAGTAGGTTCTCCTGAGATATGCAGGAAGAGTAGGAGGAGGTAATCCTTGAAGTAAATGTTGGGCTTTAATAGGTCAGAAACCAGCACTCAAAAGCAGATAGTGAACCAGTGTTGGCCTGAAGCACAGGTATCATATTGGTGCAGTAGTCTCAAACCTTTCTGGCTTTGCAGACCAGCAGCAGAGGAAGAGTGGGTGGTTCTGTGTGCGTGCATGCTCAGCCACCCACTGTATGCACATGTGGAGCTGTGCTTGCACATTTGCCTGCTGCTTCCATGGCCCAGGTCTGAATGGGCTGCAGCCCGGGGATTGGGCTCCCCTGTGTTCATGGATATGTATCTAGTTCAATATAATTTCTTGGTTCGTGTACGTGTGTGTGTCTAAAAAAATCTTTGTGTGTATGTATATATGTATGTATGCATGTGTGTATGTACGCATGTGTGTATGCATGTATGTATGTATGTATGTATGCATGTATGTATATAAATAAAGGCAGGTTAAAAAATAGTAAAAATAAGAGCTAGTTTCTGAATAATTTTTAGTTGCCTCCGGAAAGACCCCTTGTAGCATATTTCCTAGTAATCCTCAATAATGAGGATTAGGAACTTGGTTTATTAAGGAAAGTAAAAGCAACAATATTCATTCTTGAAGCAAGAAATTATATTGCTATACATATATATACACACATGCAATTTAAAGTCTATATTTCCACCTCCTCTTTCCCCCACAACAACAGTCCTGTTCGGCTGAGAGAGAATGACTGGCCCAAAGTCACCAGCCAGCTTTCATACCTAAGGGAGGCCTAGAATTCACCATTTCCTGGTTTATTTTATTTGTTTGTTTTGTCAATTGCTTACAAGATAACCTGAGTATGAATACAGGAAATAGGTACAAATAAATGGGGACAATAGGACAGGGACAGTAGGCATGATTGTGCACTTATGCACGCCCCTTACAGACCTCTTAGGAATGATTTCTTGGCCAGCACCTTTACCACTACACCAAACTAGCTTTCATTATGCTGATTATGCTTTTCTATGTAGAGTTTTCTTTATAGATCTGAATTATCACTGGACTATATGGTCATTCTTTCATTCTTAGGCCCCAATGCTGACGAGATTGCAAAACGATTCCTGGAAAGTGGTCAACAGCTGAGTCCCAAATCCCGGGAGGAAGCAGTGGAGTTTATGAAAGAACCCAGAAGGAAAGGTCAGAGAAGAAATGGACTCACCATGCACTTGGACTCTTGAAAATTATTGTCTGCTATTCCTGTTGTAGTTCATGTTCTTTTCTTTCTAGAAACTTGAGGCATGGGTCAAGTTGGGAATGAGTAGTACAAATGTTATCAAGATATCTCTCAACTGAGTAGCAGGTACAGTTAGCTTATTATTGTCATCAGTTTTAAAACTTCTTGCCCTGCCCAGCTTTGCTATGTTCCTCCAAAAGCTAAACTCTAGTGATGCAGGAACCCAGATTGACAGTAAAGACTCACCATGGTGCACACTGTGCAAAATGAGGTTACAAAATACTCCATAGAGGAAATGGGCTGTATTGTCTCACTGCTGAGGAGGGGTGACATTTTAATGATCCTTCACATAAACACCATGAATGTGTAATGGATTTGTCAGAGCCTAGATAATGAGAAAAGACAAGATAATTTGGAGCATTTCCTTGGAGCTCTTTCAAATGCAGTAAATGCAGTTCAGAATGCCCTAGAAGGGGAAGGTTAATCCTCACCTCCCTCAGTGTCACTACAATTCTAAGCAGAATAATTCTTTTCCCACTTTTAAAATAAATTCAGAGACAGGCAATTCACTTTGGCTGCCCTGTAGCGGATAACTTTAAAGAGGTAGTTAAAGGCAAGCCACAGAGGACTGGTTTATGTGTGACTATCAGACAGTCATAATGCCTAAAAAAGGAAGAGACTTGGAGGATTTTTTCCCCACCACAGCTCCCTGCCCTCCCCATCCTTCATGCCTGCTCTCTGGAAGTTTTGCCTTCATTATTTTTGTTAGGTATGTCATATAAGGCTACATCTCTTCGTGTCTAATGTTTTATCCAGCTGTAGCCTGGATTATCACACACAAACACACATGGACCCACAACAACACACGTTTATTGGATTCTATCTGTAGCTTCAGTCTCTTCTCCTTACATTTTCATGCTTCTGCCTTGTCATTAAAGCTGGAGTGTATCATGAATGCCAAAGGTGCAATGAAGTGAAAAATTATTCATAAATAGAACAGTTGCATAAAATTAAAAATATGCCATGTCACAGGCTCATTTTGCAAGATTGCCCTGGTAATGTCTGGCCACGTTTGTCTGGCCATTTGAAAAAGAAAAATTCTTGTGGTAAGAGGATATTTTTGGGTGTTATGCTTTCACACTCCATTTTGTAAGTAAGATTCACCTTTTTATATCTAGCATTTTATTTCCTTTCCAGTTTGTAGAATGATGTAATATTTTTTTCTCTTTACAGTTTTATTAGTTTACTATATAAAATACAAAAATATAAAAGCAAATAGGAAAAATAAGGGAGGGAAAGGAGAAGGAGAAGGGAGAAGTGTAGAAAAGGGGAGGAAAGAAAAAGAAAGGTGTTGTCTTCCGACTCCCTCTGATGCAGTAGAATAAGACAGTAACATCAAACCTCAAACTTTTACTTTTACATAACAGTATGGACTAGCCATTTCTATAACAACAAATCTAATCAGTAAAACCCAAAATCAAGGGTTCATTTTTTCTACCTCAAGCACAAAGTCCAGAAGCGATTTCCAAGTAGAAACAAAAGTATTTGTTTTTTTCCTTTGATCAAAGCAGTCAATTTAGCCATCTCTGTAGAATGACCTATTGGTGTTAATATATATTTAATATAATATCATTTAAATCATCATTTCTTCAAGTTCCATCTCCTCAGAATTAGACTAGGGAAATAATGCTGACAGAGTCACTATCTATTTCCAAGTTTGATTTCTATCTCAAGAGCCCACTAATAAGTCTTGCCTGTATTACATTCATGGAAAACATAAGTAAGCTTTAGTGAGCTTTCAGCTCCCTTTTCTGCCTATCTCTCTTTTAGTAAATTCCTGATGTCAGCCTGAGATGGGTAAGTGACAGTGCAATGCAGGGGACTCTCTAGGAAGAGACCTGTAGGAATTCCTAAGCCAATTTAACTTCAGATACTTGAGGATTTTGCTTAAGCCCCAATTAAATAGAAAAAGAAGTAATGACATAGAAAACCTTCATGGGAAACTTTCAATTCTTTAAAATGATTTTGTCCTTCTGGCTTGAAATTTTCTGGCATTTTCAGGTGGCAACCCACATGTGTCAGCTCTTCCCCTTTAAGATGAAACCTAGAGAAGAAAATGTCCCCCAGAGGAGGGGGTCATGACTGAGAGAAGACCCTCTTCAAATATCTTGAGCCCCCTCACAAGAGAAGAGAGTCAACTCCTCTATTGTTTCCAAAACATGAACTTATAGCACAGTAGTATAGGACTTAAATATGAGGGGCAACCTAATTGCTATCACCATTGCATTACATCCCAATATGATCCCAGACAATGTGATTTATCAGCCAGGATTTATGGAGCATTCAAGGGTATTTCCATGGCAAGAGCTACATTGGCCATGAAAGAGGTTATGATCCCCAAAGAAGGCTATGGGTACTGGCCCTAAAAGTATATGTGCTTTCTCGTCCCAGGCCCCGGGGTGCGAGGTGGGGACCGCGATTCCCAGGGTGGTTGGGATTGGCAGGAGACATTGAGCATAGGGCCATATCATGTCTTGGGAGCGCGTACCTGCCATCTTTGTGCGGTGGCACGCTCCGACCCTATGGCCTCCTCCCTAGGGGGCATGGGAACTGGGACCCCTGGGCTTAGGTTGGTGTATTTCAATGCCAGGTCCATGGCTAATAAGTCCTCCCTCCTCTGTGAGATCATTGAGGAGGAGGCTGCGGACCTGGCCTGTATCACTGAAACCTGGTTGGACCCGGAGGGAGGTGTCCCTCTGGTTGATCTGTGCCCTCCAGGTTTCCAGGTTCTGCACCGGCCACGGGCCCAGGGAAGGGGTGGTGGGGTGGCCATGGTTATTCGGGAGACCCTGTTTCCAAGGGAGGTTGCAGTTCCAGAGATAGGCGGGAGTGAGACCCTCCTCTTGAGGTGGGGGCCTAACGGTCGGGTGGGCTTGCTGCTTGCATACCTTTCCCCCAGCTGTGTGACAGCGGCCCTGCCTGGGCTTCTCGATCTCCTCTCGGGGGTGGCGGTGGAGTTCCTGGGCCTTATAGTCCTGGGGGACTTCAATCTGCCCTCCCTGGGGGCGTCGGGTTTGGCCCAGGAATTCATGGCTTCTATGGAAGCCATGGGCCTGACCCAATTGATTCAAGGCCCGACTCACGAGGGGGGAAACACCCTTGACCTAGTTTTTGTCTCTGAACAGTGGCGTAGTGACAGAGGGCAAGCCACTTTTATGGCGTTGCCTGTTCCATGGTCTGATCACTATCTCCTATGGCTGGTCTTCCAACAGGCCTCCCCCCACTGCTGGGATGAGGAGCCACTTAGATGGTTCCACCCCAGACGCCTGATGGACCCTGAGAGGTTCCAGGTGGAACTGGGGTCTTTTCTCTCTTCCCTTGCCCACAGCTCTGCTGAGGATCTGGCGGCCGCTTGGCAACAGGCTGCGTTGGATGCCCTCGACAGGGTTGTCCCCATGCGTCCCCTTACACGCCGTGGATCCCGGATGGCTCCTTGGTATACTGAGGAGCTCCGGGAGATGAAGCGTCGTTGGAGGGGTTTAGAGAGCAGGTGGAGGTCCACCTGCTCCCAATCGATCGAGCCCAGCTAAGAGCCCATATTAGGACTTACCTGGTAGCTATGAGAGCAGCGAGAAGGTCTTATCTCTCCGCCCTCATAGCGTCCACAGATAACTGCCCAGCCGCCCTGTTTCCCGCTCTCTCCTTCATAGGGGAGGGGCGGACCCATTGCGGGAAGGGCTGAGGAGTTTGGTCAATATCTGTCGGATAAGATCGCGGATTCGAGCGGTTGTCCTCTGATTTGCGGTGGTCTGAGGAACGGGATACAAGCAGTCTGGCGGTGTGATCTGGGATGAGTTCGATCCTGTTTCGAGGATGAAGTGGACAGGACTATGCAGTGGCTGAGTTCCACCACATGTTTGTTGGACCCGTGTCCCTCCTGGTTGGCTTATGCCGCCAGGGAGGCCACCTGCGGTTGGCTCGGGCAGTTGTCAACGCTTCGTTAGAGAGGGTGTTTTCCTCCACCTTGAAGGAGGCGTGGTGAGACCTCTCCTGAAGAAGCCTGCCCTGGACCCGACCGTGTTAGACAACTTTCGTCCAGTCTCCAACCTTCGCTTTTTGGCGAAGGTTGTTGAGAGTGTGGTGGCTCAGCAGTTTCTGCTTTTCCTGGATGAAGCGGACTACCTGGATCAATCGGGCTTCCGACCTGGTTACAGCATGGAGACGGCATTGGTCGTGCTGATGGATGATCTCTGGAGGGCTCGGGACAGGGGTTTTCCTCTGTCCTGGTCCTATTAGACCTCTCAGCTGCTTTCAATACCATCGACCATGGTATCCTTTTGCACCTCGGGGGTTGGGAGTGGGGGGCACTGTTCTTCAGTGGTTCACCTCCTACCTCTCAGGGCGGTCGCAATCAGTGTTGGTGGGGGGGGTTGAGGTCGACCCCAAGGGTGCTCTCTTGTGGGGTCCCTCAGGGGTCGGTCCTCTCCCCTCTTCTATTTAACATCTACATGAAGCCGCTGGGTGAGATCATCCGTGGTTTTGGGGTGAGATTCCATCAGTACGCAGATGACACCCAGCTGTACATCTCCACCCCAAACCAGATCAGTGATGCCCTCTCCTGATGACCCGGTGTTTGGATGTGGTATGGATTTGGATGAGCGGGAACATGGTTTGACTCAACCCGGCCAAGACTGAGTGGTTGTGCATACCGGCATCTCAGCCCAGTCAGGAATATCCATCTTTGGCCATAGGGGAGAGGTGTTGCCCCCTGTGGATAGGGCGGAATCTGGGGGTCCTCCTGGATGTATGGCTCGGTTGGAGGAGCAGGTGGGGGCCGTTGCCAGGGGGGCCTTTGCCCAGCTCCGCCTTGTTCATCAGCTTTGCCCATTTCTGGACCGAGATGCCCTGCGCACAGTCACTCATGCCCTTGTTACCTCTAGACTCGACTACTGCAACGCTCTCTATTTAGGACTGCCCTTGCATACCATCCGGAGATTGCAGCTGGTGCAAAATGCGGTGGCATGGGTGGTGATGGGAGTTTCCCGATTCTCCCATGTTACCCCCCCTCCTGCGCTGCCTGCATTGGTTGCCGGTTGCACTCTGGGTGAGATTCAAGGTTCTGGTTTTAACATACAAAGTCCTTCACGACATGGGTCCTCAATATTTAAGGGAGCGTCTTCTGCCGATATCGAGTGCCAGCCACCCTGTGCGATCACATAGGCAAGGACTCCTCGGGGTCCCATCGGCAAGCCAATGTTGGCTGGCGGTCCCCCGACGACGAGCCTATTCTGTCGCGGCCCCTGACCTCTGGAACCAACTGCCCCTGGGGCTCCGCCTGGCCCCTGACCTCTGCACCTTCCACCATGATTTGAAGACCTGGTTGTTCGACCAATCTGGGCTGTGACCCCTCCTTGGGGGGGGATGGGTTTCTTAATTATTTTAACCACTGTAAATTTTAGTTTTTGTATTTTTGGGCTTGTGAAATTGGTTTAATTTCTTTTTAAGTATTTATTGTTGCTGTTTTTAGTTGTGCGCTGCCCCGAGTCTTTCGGAGATGGGGCGGCATACAAGTCCAATAAATAAATAAATAAATAAATAAATAAATAAATAAATAAAATAAATTAATAGAAGCGTTATGTTTGCTTCCTGCAGTAATCCTGTATTTGCTTCCCCCCACCCTCCCACTCTCTCCACCTTCTATCACATTAACAGTTACTACTTTATTAGTTTACTATATAAACTGTATTACTATACTGTTCAACTCTGGTCCCCCCTGGATTGGTGGTGAGAGAGCTGCCGGGGGAAATGGTTTCATGCTGGAGCAGACACCCGAACACATATTACAACTATTCGGCTAATTGTTACATCTTCCACCCCCCCTGTGGATTGTTTAGACTTGGCACTATCTTTCGAACTTACACATCAGTGGAGTTGTGGGCCCTCAGGGCTGTTCCCCTGTCCTGGAGGTGGCCCGTTGGTGTGCCAAAAGCCTACCTTGATGACGGATCCTGGGATCCCGAGAGGTGGCACAGCGCAACCAAGGGGCTAAATTTTAAGAGGGTTTATAAGGGGAATCTTTTAACTTTTTTAATTAGGTGTTTTAATGGGTTAGGGAGGGGGGTGGGAAATCAATTTGGGTGGGTACCTGGGGTGGTCCCACCAAAGTATACCTCAGTTCAGTCTAGATCGGAAATGGGTCATTGCGTGGAGGGGTTGGGTGAGGGGGCCCTTGAGGCCCACGGGGACAGGATGGGGATTGCAATCCCCAGGGCGATTGGATATGGTGGGAGATGGAGAAACAGAGGGCCAAATCATGGTTTGGGAGCGTGCCCCCGCTGTCTTCGAGCGGTGGCGCACTCCGACCCTCTTGTTTCCGCCCGCTCCCCCAGGGGCTCGGGAAGTGAGGTCCCTGGGCTTAGGTTGGTCTATGTGAATGCCAGGTCAGTGGTAAATAAGGCACCCCTCCTCTGTGAATTTATTGAGGAGGAGGCTGCGGACCTGGCTTGCATCACGGAAACCTGGTTGGGACTGGAGGGAGGGGTCCCTCTTTGTGATCTATGTCCCCCAGGTTTCTGGGTGCTCCATCAACCAAGAGCCCAGGGTAGGGGCAGAGAAGTGGCCGTAGTTATTAGGGAGACCTTGTTTCCAAGGGAGGTCACTGTCCCGCAGATGGGTGGGTGTGAGTCTCTCCTCCTGAGGTTGGGCCCTGGCAGTCAGTTGGGCCTGTTGCTCACGTACCTATCCCCTAGCTGCATGGCAATGGCCCTGCCCGAGCTGCTTGATGCTCTCGCAGAGATTGCGGTGGAATTCCCCAAGCTTTTAGTTGTGGAGGATTTCAACCTGCCCTCTCTGAGAGAGGCGTCGGGTTTGGCTCGGAGTTCATGACTTCCATGGCAGGCATGGACCTGACCCAGATAATTCAGGGCCCTACTCATGAGGGGGGGAACACGCTTGACCTTGTTGTCATCTCGGGGCAGTGGTGTAATGATCTTGGTGGGGGTTCACCGACTAGTCAACCCCTGTCATGGACTGATCATTATCTCCTATGGCTGGTCTTTCAGCAGGCCGCCTCACGCTGCTGGGATGAGGAACCAACCAGATGGTTCCTCCCCAGACACCTGATGGACCCCAAGAGGTTTCAGATGGTGCTGGAGTTATTTCCCACTTCCCTTGTCCACAGCTCGGCTGAGGCCTTAGTGTCCGCCTGGCAACAGGTGGCCTCGGAGGCACTTGACTGGGTTGCCCCTTGCGGTCCCTCCCTCACCACAGATCCCAGTTGGCTCCCTGGTTTTCAGAGGAGCTCCGGGAGATGAAGTGTCAAAGGAGGGGCCTAGAGAGCAGGTGGAGGACGAGCCGTGCTGAATCTGACTGTGCCCAGCTAAGAGCCTATATTAGGACTTACCTGGTGGTGATGAAGGCGGCGAGGTGTGCTTACTTCTCCGCTCTCATTGTGTCCGCAGATGATCGCCCAGCTGCCCTGTTTAGGGTCACTCATTCCCTCCTACACAGGGAGGTGACGGGGGACCCTTTGCAGGGTAGAGTTGAGGAATTTAGTCAACATCTGGTGGATAAGGTCACTCAGATTCGGTCCAGCTTGGACTCAGACTGGCAGGGGTCAGAGGAAGGGGTGGCAAGGAATCTGGCTGATTCCATTTGGGTTGAGTTTGAGCCTGTTTCTTCAGATGAAGTGGACAGGATCATGCGGAGGCTGAGTTCCACCACGTGTTTACTGGACCCATGTCCTTCCTAGTTGGTCTATGCCTTCAGGGAGGTTTCACATGGCTGGCTCCAGGCAGTTGTCAACGCTTCGCTAGGGGAGGGTTCCTTCCCCACTGCCTTTAAAGAGGCGGTGGTGAGGCCCCTCCTCAAGAAGCCTGCCTTGGACCCAGCCATTTTAAACAACTTTCATCCTGTCTCCAACCTTCGCTTTTTGGCAAAGGTTGTCGAGAGTGTGGTGGTTCATCAGCTACCGATGTTCCTGGAGGAAGCCGATTACCTAGATGTGTACCAATCGGGCTTCCGACCCGAGCACAGCACGAAGACGGCATTGGTTGCACTGATGGATGATCTCTGGAGGGCTCGGGACAGGGGTTTTTCCTCTGTCCTAGTCCTATTAGATCTTGTGGCGGCTTTCGATACCATCGACCATGCTATCTTATTGCGGTGGCTCAGGGGGTTGGGAGTGGGGGGCACCATCTTATGGTGGTTCTCCTCCTACCTCTTGGGCCACTCACAATCAGTGTTGGCAGGGGGGCAAAAGTCAAGCCCAAGGTCCCTCACTTGTGGGGTGCCCCAGGGGTCGGTCCTCTCACCCCTCCTGTTCAACATCTACATGAAGCCACTGGGTGAGATCATCTGGGGGTTTGGGGTGAGGTATCATCAATATGTGGATGATACCCAGCTCTTCATCTCCACCCCGAACCATTTCAGTGATGCCCTCTCCGTGATGTCCCGTTGTCTGGATGTGGTGCAGATCTGGATGGGGAGGAACAGGCTTCGACTCAACCCGGCCAAGACTGAGTGGCTGTTCATACCGGCATCTCAGATTATTCAGGATATACCATCGTTGGTCATGGGGGGAGAGGTGTTGCCCCACATGGACAGGGCGCAGTTTGGAGGAGCAGGTGGGAGCTGTGTCCAGGGGGGCATTTGCCCAGGTGCATCTGGTTCACCAGCTGTGCCCTTACCTGAACCGAGATGCCCTATGGACAGTCACTCATGCACTTGTCACTTCCCCAATCGACTACTGCAACGCTCTCTACATGGGACTGCCCTTGTGGACCACCCGGAGGTTGCAGCTGGTGCAGAATGCAGCCACGCAGGCTGTGATGGGAGTGTCCCAATACTCCCATGTTACACCCCTCCTGCACAACCTGCATTGGTTGCCGGTTGCTTTCCAGGTGAGATTCAAGGTATTAGTGACAACATATAAAGTCCTACATGGCTTGGGTCCAGGGTACTTGCGGGAACATCTCCTGCCGGCATCACACTCTGATCGCCCTGTACGCTCCCACAGGCAGGGCCTCCTTGGGGTACCGTTGGCCAGACATTGTCGGCTGGCGGTGCCCAGGGGTAGGGCCTTCTCTGTGGGAGCACCCACCCTGTGGAATCAGCTCTCCTTGGGCCTTTGTTTGGCCCCTGATCTCCACTCCTTCTGCCAGGACCTGAAGACCTGGCTATTTCAGCAGGCCGGTCTGGACTGAACCAAAGGGGGGGGGTTCTTTCTTTTTTAAAGTAATTTTAATTGTTTTTAGTATTATTGGGCTTGTACTGTTTAATTATTTTTAAGTAAATTATTGTATTGTGTTTTATATTGTGAGCCACCCTGAGTCCTTAGGGAGAGAGGGCGGCATACAAGTCTAATAAATTATTATTATTATTACTTTTGCAGCAATTTTTAGGTTTCTGCGATATTCACCAAATGTTTGGGCCCTGGGTATATGTGACTCTGGCTTATAGCTTAGCAGCTCATTTGAACTAAGTCACTATTTTTAATACTGTAAAGCATGGTTGTTTTATGTGAACATATAAGTAATAAAAATAGTGACTTTGTTCTTAGCATAATGTGTGAATGCATTAGAGTGATGGAACTTGTTATTTAGCTGTGTTGCAAGTTGTTTCTCTGAAGTTAGTTACTCTACTTTAAAAGTGTATGTCTACCTATCTTCTTCTTTTCCTTTATTCCCATATGTTTTCTTTTCCCTACTGTATTTTCTTTTCATTGGTCCTGTTTTTCATTCTGCTAACCTTGGATCTTGATTCTTTTCCCTCTAGAATAATACTGTAGTATCATTTTTCAGAGGAATACATTCAAGCAGAAGACATGAAGTTTTCCCCTAAAATACTAAATATTTCAGTTCTTTTACAATGAATATGAGTTTGGGCAAGATGACATTCATCTCCCCTCTCATTTAGCTGAACATTCAGTTTCAGTTCAAAGTTGATTTCTACACCAGAGTCCAGTACCTCACAGGCACCAAAGGCACACTCCTCAGGTTCTGAAAGTACCTGTGATTCTTTTGTATGAGAGAGGATAATTGTGAAAATATATGAACTAAATTTTCACATACAAAAATGTGCTTTTCTGAAGGGCATTCCTGTGGCTGTATTTTCAGAAAAATCATTGCGACATCAGTGGCACGCTTCCATTTAATTATGCCTAGAATTGTAACCTGACTAGGCCATTCTGTGACTACTGAGAAATTAATCTCTTTGAATTCAGTGGAAAATACACCCAAGTGTGGGACTTTTAAGTATAACCTTAAAATTGCAAGATTTCTTTTATCACTTTACTTAAAGGAAAGCTCAACTGAATTCACTGGGAGCTATTTCAGAGTAAATATTGTACCAAAAGTCATTTTGCTATTTTAGCAAAGTTAGCACCACAGTAATGCCTAAAATCTTAAAGGACTGTTAAGGGAACTCACTCATACATTACCTGGCTCTGGGGAATAGAATCCATTAGCAGATTTTTGGGAGGAACACATTTAATTATGGCAACACATTTAATTTGGCTTTTGAAGAGTCTGTTCTGTTTTGGTTTTTTCCCATTCAAGTGTGTCCAATTCTCAGAAACCGCCTGGACAAATCCCTGCAGTTTTCTTAGTAAGGTTTTTCAGAAGTGATTTGCCATTGTCTCCTTCTTAGAGCT
The DNA here is from genome assembly GCA_009733165.1 of Naja naja. Classification (NCBI taxonomy): domain Eukaryota; kingdom Metazoa; phylum Chordata; class Lepidosauria; order Squamata; family Elapidae; genus Naja; species Naja naja. Next base: position 61,669,315 of record CM019149.1, on the reverse strand, counting down.
TGAGAGGAAATGACTGACCCAAGGCCACCCAGCTGGCTTCATGCCTAAAACAGGACTAGAGCAGCACTAGAACTCATAATCTCCCAATTTTTAGCCTGATGCCTTAACCACTCATCAAAGTGGCTCTCATTCTGTATTGTCGGACCACCTGGCAAAAGAAAGCTCAGGACCGTATTGATTGGAAACATGTGGAAGAGGCCTTTATCCTGCCCTGGATAGATAATGACTAAAATGATGATGATGATGATGATGATGATGATGATGATGATGATGATGATATTTAGGGAGCTGAAAGGTATACCTGTAATTAATTTTAAAATTATAAGTAAACACAGAACTTTGGCTTTTGTCATTAATTCCTGCACTGAATTATCTCATAATCTTTGTTTAATACAAGGCAATGTTTGATGTCATAGTCCTGGAAAATAAATAACCAGAATCAATGCCATTCTGACTAATCTTCTGGTTTCCTACTTAAACCACATATCTACAAGAGATTTAGGCTTCTTGAATCATTCCTATGAATTTAGGAATCAAACGTGTCCTTTTTCGGATTTTTTTCCTTTTTTTCATTAATAGCAATGGTACCAGAGCACTTTTTATTTCAAAAATAATGTATTTTGCAATAATGACATGAAATCCACAGTATCTTTTCTGCCTACAGGAGGGCGAGGTGCAATCCCAATGGTGCCAGCGATTCCTATAACTTCCACTACCCAACTCATTCAGCAAATGTCATTGTCCTGCCTTTGCTTTTCATTGTCATTCAAAGAAGTCAAACCACAGAAGAGCTCAGGTAAGAACCATTCCAAAGATGCCATTTTTATATGTATTCAAGATCAACGAGCAGAGAGGTAGCTTTTGACTGCTATTGTAGTGGAACGTGGCCTGGATTCCCAGGAGGGAGGAGCAAGAGACAGTGAAGTTTAGATAGTTTGGTTGGGAGGAAGAGGATCAAGATAGCTCCTCCCCAGACATTCTCAAAGTATATTTTAATATTGAAAGTAGTTTGCTTTAATTTAACAAGATTTCTGTCTGTAGCTGAAGAACAATAAAGGAAACTGCTTTCAAGAGCCTGGCAGCTATCATGTCATAATTAATACCAGCTATCCTTTGTAATAGCATACACAGTGAGTTTGTACCAGCAGGGTTGTAAATAGAATAGGACCCCAAAAAGGGAAGTATTAACATTATCCAGAAAGTTAGAAAAGCACAAATAATCCTTAGGGTCAAAGGCTTTGGGAAAGAGTCCCCAGTTCACCAGTCCCCAGATAACACAAGACCAAGTATTCAGTGGGATCCACCAGGAAAGGGATCAACAGCAAGAAAAGGATCCACCAGGAAAGGGATCATCAATCTAGTGGATGCAAGTGAGTAACAAGCATTTTAACAAGCATTGCAAGAACATTAAAAAGAGCGCATTGATTGCCTGAAGGTACCTGACACAGTGCTGCTAAATCGCCTGCACATGGTCTCATGAACATCTTCAGCAGCCACAGGGTAACCTGAAAAATGATTAAATATGTTTTTTTTTAAAATTCATATTTATATGCTGCCCTTCTCCGGAGACTCAGGGTGGCTTACAATTTTTTGGAGCACAACCCAATGCACTCAGAAATAGCCTTCATTCCATTGTATATGCCTGCTTATTACTAAGCGGCATTTTTTTCAAAGTCAGCTTATTGCCACCAACAATCTTGGGTCCTCAATTTACCTACCCTGAGAGGATGGGTGGCTGAGTCAACCTTGAGCCTGGTGGGATTCGAGACTGCACTAATTGCAGGCAGCTGGAATTAAGTGCTAGGCATTTAACAGCCTGCACCACCAAGGCTCTTCAGATAGATTAAAAGTCCTAATAAACTATATAGAATAATAAACAATAAATACAACAAGTGTTAATTGAACAAGTGAACCTGTTAATTCTATTATTTGTTTTTTTCTTTAACTCTTTTTAGAATATGTTTAATTACTAAATTAAATCTGATAAAGGTTTGTTAGGAAAAAGTATTAGGTGACAATATGTTTTCGTGATATGTTTAAAGCAGGGTTTCTTAACCTTGGTAACTTTCGGACTAGTGGACTTCAATTCTCAGAATTCCCCAACCAGCATGAAATCCACACTTCTTAAAGTTGCCAAGGTTGGGAAACCTTAGTTTAGAGAATAACTTTGAGGAGGGTTTTAAAAATAAAATAATAATAAAATAATAATCTGTATTTCTCAATATATTTTTATAGGTCTGCTTAAAATCAAAGGTGGTGGCAGCAGCACTGGTCAAGACAAGGAGTCCAATTTATCTGACAAATTTGATCCATGTCCTGAAGCAAGGGGGAAGCTTCGTGAAATCTGCCGTCAAATGTGAGCTTTTTCAAACAATTAGGAAAGAAAATGCTTTATTTCTACAACAAATAAGCACCAGTGGCTTTCACATATTGCAGTCTCTTAGAAATGCTTCAACTCTATATTAATTTGGTATCTAAACTGGCACAGTATGCACCTTTCATGAAGCAATATCCGGTCACATCTACCCAACCCATCAGAGCTGGGAGGCAGGGAATGCTGCAGGTCCCATCCCTGAGAGAGATACACCTGGTGGGACCCAGAAGAAGGGCCTTCTCCATGGTGGCTCCTCTCTGGAACATCATTCCCCCAGAGATTAGAATGGCCCCCTCTCTAATACTCTTCCAGAAGCACTGAATACCTGGTTCTGCCAGCGGGCCTGGGGAACCTAGAGCGGGATGGAGCCCATCAAATGGCTCATGTGATCTGCTGTTGTCTGGGCGGGGAGTGGGAGTTGGGGGGTGATTTTTAATTTTTTTTCTACTGTACATTATTATTATTATTATTATTATTATTATTATTATTTTATTAGACTTGTATGCTGTCCTTCTCCCGAAGGACTCAGGGCGGCGAACATATAAAAAAGAACATATATACAATAAAAAGATATCAGATAAAGACAAGTCTAAATTACAAGAAACATTAAAAACAATTAAAATTACAATAATGAACAATGCAATTAAAACAACCCGCCCCCATGGTCAATCCAGGCTGGCCTGCTGAAATAGCCAAGTCTTCAGGTCTCGACGAAAGGAGCGGAGATCAGGGGCCAAACGAAGATCCACAGGGAGCTGATTCCATAGGGCGGGAGCTCCCACAGAAAAGGCCCTAGCCCGGGGAACCACCAGCCGACAATGCCTGACCGACGGTATTCCCAGGAGGCCCCTCCTGTGGGAGCGCACGGGGCGATCGGAATGTGATGCAGGCAGGAGGCGTTCCCGCAAGTACCCTGGACCCAAGCCATTTAGGGCTTTATAAGTTATTACTAACACCTTGAAGGAAACCCGGAAGGCAACCGGCAACCAATGCAAGCCGCGCAGGAGGGGTGTAACATGGGGGTATCGGGATACCCCCATCACAGCCCGCGCAGCCGCATTCTGCACCAGCTGCAACCTCCGAGTAATCCGCAAGGGTAGCCCCATGTAGAGAGCGTTGCAGTAGTCGATTCTGGAAGTGATGAGCGCATGGGTGACCATTCGAAGGGCATCTCGGTTCAGGTAAGGGCGAAGCTGGTGAACCAGCCGAACCTGGGCAAAAGCCCCTCTGGCCACAGCTCCCACCTGCTCCTCCAAATTGAGCTGTGCATCCAGGAGGACGCCCAGATTCCTCGCCCTATCCACGGGGGGTAACACCTCCCCCATGACCAAAGATGGCACATCCACTGAACACCGAGATGCCGGTAAGAACAGCCATTCAGTCTTGGCTGGGTTGAGCCTGAGTCTGTTACTCCCCATCCAGGCCTGCACCGCCTCCAGGCACCGGGACATCACCAAGAGAGCATCACTGATCTGGTCTAGGGTGGAGATATACAACTGGGTATCATCTGCATATTGATGATACCTCACCCCAAAACCACGGATGATCTCGCCCAGCGGTTTCATGTAAATATTAAACAGGAGAGGTGAGAGAACCGACCCCTGGGGCACCCCACAAGTGAGGGGCCTCGGGGAGGATCTCTACTCTCCTGCCAACACCGACTGTGAGCGGTCCGAAAGGTAAGAGGAGAACCACCATAAAATGGTGCCCCCCACTCCCAACCCCCAGAACCGCAGGAGAAGGATACCATGGTCAATGGTATCGAAAGCCGCTGAGAGATCTAAAAGGACCAGGACAGAGGAAAAACCCCTGTCCCGAGCCCTCCAGAGATCATCCACCAGTGCGACCAATGCTGTCTTGGTGCTGTGTCCGGGCCTGAAACCCAATTGGTACAGGTCGAGATAATCAGTTTCCTCCAGGAACAGCAGAAGCTGCTGAACCACCACGCTCTCAACAACCTTCGTTGGACGATAGTTGTTCAAAACGGTTGGGTCCAGAGCAGGCTTCTTGAGAAGGGGTCTCACCACCGCCTCTTTCAGGGCGGTGCGAAAAACCCCCTCACTCAAAGAAGCGTTGACAACTGCCTGGAGCCAACCGCGTGTAACCTCCCTGGAGGCATAAACCAACCAGGAAGGACACGGGTGCAATAAACATGTGGTGGAAGACAGCCTCCGCATGATCCTGTCCACTTCATCCAGGGAGACAGGGTCAAACTCAACCCAGATAGAATCCACAAAACTCATCGCCACTCCATCATCCAAACCCTGCCAGTCGGAGTCCAAGCTGGCCCTAATCTGAGCGATCTTATCCGCTAGATGTAAACTAAATTCCTCCGCTCTGCCCCGCAGAGGGTCCCCCCTCTTCTCCAATTGCAGGAGGGAGCGAGTGACCCTGAACAGGGCCGCAGGGTGATCATCAGCGGACGCAATCAGAGCGGAGAAGTAAGCACATCTCGCTGCTCTAATCGCTTCCAGGTAAGTCCTAATATAGGCTCTTAGCTGGAGATGGTCAGACTCAGAACGACTAGTCCTCCACCTGCTCTCCAGGCATCTCCTCTGCCGCTTCATCCTCCAAAGCTCCTCTGAAAACCAAGGAGCCAAACGAGGTCTGCGGCAAGGGAGAGGCTGCAAGGGGACAAACCGGTCGAGCGCTGCCGAGGCTGCCTGTTGCCAGGCGGCCACCAAGGTCTCAGCTGGGCTGTGGTCAAGGGAGGTGGGCAAGAACCCCAGGGCCATCTGAAACCTCTCCAGGTCCATCCGGGTCCATCAGGCGCCTGGGGCGGAACCATCGTATCGGCTCCTCATCCCAGCAGCGAGGAGCAGCCGATTGGAAGACCAGCCTCAGGAGATAGTGATCTGTCCATGATACGGGTAGAGTAACTGGAAATCCACCCCCCAGATCACTACACCACTGCCCTGAGATAAAAACCAGGTTGAACGTGTTCCCCCCTCATGGGTGGGCCCCTGAATCACCTGGGTCAGGTCCATGGCTATCATGGATGCCAAGAACTCCCAAGCTGATCCAGATGCCACCCCCAGAGAGGGCAAGTTGAAGTTCCCCAGGACAATAAGTCTGGGGAACTCCACCACCACTCCCGAGAGGGCATCCAGCAGCTCGGGAAGGGCCGTTGCAATGCAGCTGTGGGACAGGTACGTCAACAACAGGCCCAACCGACCACCCGGGCCCAACCTCAGGAGGAGGGACTCACACCCGCCAATCTGAGGGACAGTGGCCTCCCTTGGAAACAAGGTCTCCCTAATAACAATGGCAACTCCTCCGCCCCTTCCCTGGGTTCGTGGACAGTGCAGCACCCGGAAACCTGGGGGACATAGATCACACAGAGGGACACCCCCCTCTGGTCCCAACCAGGTCTTCGTAATACATGCCAGATCCGCAGCCTCCTCCTCCATGAGTTCATGGAGGAGGGGGGCCTTATTAGCCACAGATCTGGCATTTACATACACCAGCCTGAGCCCAGGGACCACATCTCCCAAGATCCCAGGGGAGCGGGCAGAGACCTGAGGGTCAGAGCGCTCCACCGCTCGCAAACAGTGAGGGCACGCTCCCAACATATAATTTGGCCCTCTGTCTCGTCCACCCCTGCCATAACTGATCGCCCTAGGGATTATTGATCCCTCCCTGCTCGATGCGGGCCCCGTGGCCCCTTCACCCCGCCCCTCCACTACGAGACCCCTCACTGGCCCGGACAAACCAGACTCTACCAAAAAGGGCTGAACCCCAACCCTCCTCCCTAACCCATTAAAACACCGAATTAAAAATTTTTAAAGTCATCCCTTTCGCAATTTAAAATTTAACCCCTTGGTTGTGCCATGCCACCTCTCGGGATCCCAGGATCCGTCATTAAGGTAAGCTGTTGGTAACCCGGTGGGCCAATTCAAGGACAAGGGTGCAGTCCTGAGGGCCCATAACTCCGCTAGCGAGTAAACAACCATAAACAATAGGTCACAATTCATAGAGGGTGGAGATGGAATAAAAAACATCCTACGGCAAAAGTGATAGATGTTACACTGATGTAAAGTGTCTAGGTGAAGAATAAAAGGTCCAGGTATCAGTGTCCAAAAAGTTTCACACCATGAACAGGCCTCTCACACCTGTTCGGGGCCAGAGTCAAAATGGGCAACCCACCGCTCTCTCACCGTAGTGGTCAGAACAAATTGGAACTGATGGGTCGATAATTAAACCCCTCTGTTCTCTCACAATAGAGGGGTAGTCCTCCCATTGTCCTCACACCACAATGGGGCCCAACCTGAAACCGCATCCTGAAGAGGGAAAGGATCAAGATGGATTAAAGACCAAAGCGACTGATTCAAAGATAACACTGCACCCACAAGAGTGCAGACAAGAGAGTCCGGGCAACCCAAAGGCAGCAAGAGGCAGACGTAGTAGACGAGCCAAGAATGACACCAAAGGTAGGCAGGAAGTCCAGATAGAGAGTCCAAAGATAGCGTAGCTGTTAATATCGCCATCAGGGCCCAGGTTCAGAGCTGAAGAAACCGGCCAACCGTGGGGGTCTCGCCTCTGATGTCAATGTCAAACTCCAACCCCCACCAGGCCAGTGCCAGCTCAGTCTCCACATCTACCTGGGTTCCCACCGAGGCTGACAAGGCCTTCAAAGCAGTTAGGCCGAAGGGGCCGCCCAGGGCTCTGGGCCACCAAAATGCCCCTAAACAGCCGGGAGCATCGTCGGCCAGCCCAGGAGCCAACAGCAGCAGCACCCAAGGCCGCTGCCACCGGCAACATAGCCCCCGCCGCTGTAGCCTTCGCAGCCAACAAGGCCGCTGAAGATGCTGGAATGACCACGGCGGCCAGAGCCTCCATTAGAGCAGCCGCCATCTCCGCTGCCTCCATCGCCTCTGCCACTGCTGCAGCCTCCACCGCCACAGCCTCCCCAGCTGGCAAAACCGACGCTGCGGCCGGAGCCTTCGCCAAAGCAGCCCTCATCAACGCTGCCTCCGCCACCCAAGTTGCCGCTGCCACCGCCGCCGAAAAGGCTGCCGTCACTGTCGCTACCCCAGCCCCCGTAGCCTCTGCAGCTGCTAAGGAAGCTGCCGAGGCCCTCAATGCCGCCAGGCCCCCACCGAAACAGCCGCCATTTTCCACCACCGGGACCAGCGCTGAGAATAAACACCCGGCAGCAACTCACCGGTGGTCCAGCCGGGCTGAGAACAGCTCGGTTTCATGCCTGAGCTCTCCTGAAGAAAAAACCCGGAGAGCTCAACAGCGTCAGGAGAGTCTCCACCGCCACAAGTCACAAGAACGAACAACCACCCCCAGGAGTTCACTCAGCCAGCAGCCACCATGTTGGGCATGCGCAGATCTTGTTGTCTTTATTAATTCATTTGATTCTTTTTGTTAGTTTTTATTGTTTTTTTGTTTTAAATATGGTTTTACATTCTGTAAGCCACCTCGAGTCGCCATGGGCAAATAGGTGGTAATATAAATTCAATAAATAAATAAATAAATATAAATATAAATATAAATAAAAATAATAATAATAATAAATAAATAATAAATAAATAAATAAATAAATAATATGGAAATACCAAGTTAACTAAGTAACATATCTGAAGGCAGAGAGATCCTTCGAGGAACAGTGAAAGAACATGTGGGCAAATCACACAGCCAATCAACAGGTTGCAGTATCTTACATATTATATGATAAAGCAATCTATTTCATCAGGGCCTGGAACACAGATGGCCCGGAGTAGAGAGGATTCCTATTAGTATGACGCAAAGAAACATGCAAGGCTGCTTTCTTGCAGATATGCTTACAAATTTGTGTATTTATGTTGACTTGTTCAATCTGGAGGAAACCAAATGTTTGAAGTTTCAATAAGATGGTTTCTTTCCATTTCCTTAGAACTGACATTCTAATGAGAATGTCATGGTGGCACAGTGGTTAGAATGCAGTACTGCAAGCTTCTTCTGCTGACTGCCAATCAGTCTGACAGTTCGAATCTCACCAGGATGAAGGTTGACTCATCCTTCCATCCTTTTGAGGTCAGTAAAATGAGGACTCAGATTGTTGGGGGAAATACGCTGTTCTGTAAACCACTTAGAACTGTATTCACTATTCACTATAAAGCGGTATATAAGTCTTATTGCTAATCATTTGGATTTGATTCTTAATTTTAACTACTTCAGGTAAAGTTCAATGCAAGAATGCATTTTTCCACATATAAAAGTTGTACTTACATTTATTTAAATTACACAGTGGACTACAAAAGTAAATGGTACGTTATATTTATTATATTATATCCCCTTTATCTATCACTGTTAAGAGGTAGGTCACATATCTATATGTTGAAATATGTTTTTAAAAGTCAAAACCATCATGAGAAGTACTGACATTTTCATATATATGTAGGTGATAGTGATTTCCTTTCTCATTCTTTTAGGTACAGGGGTGATGAGGATTATTACTGCCACAGTACTGTATCCAGAAAAATGTCAACATCTTACTTTATAGTTCTTTTTCCTCAAGATTAGGGCTTAGAATAGGACTGGGGCATCTGTGGCCTGCATGCATTTTCCCAGCCCTGAAAAAATGGGCCAATTAATTTGGTCAGCATAGGAGATAAATTACAAAGTGAGGGTGGGATGGGAGCAGATAACTGTTTCTAAAGAACATTTTTTTAAAAAATCATTTTTCATCTTAACTTTGGCCATTGTTTTGACATTTTGCAGAAATGATTGATGTGTGAACAGCATGCAAAGCCTCTGAGAGGTGAACTGTCAAATTCTCATACTTATCCCGCATAAACACAGAAGAAAGTATACTTGATTGTAGCAGTAAATACATACATGCAGCCTCAAAGCAATCTAAAATTGGAACTTTTGGGGGCATTTTTGGACAGATGACAAGTTTTAGGGGGGAGAGGTGGGAGCAGTTTTTCTCTCAAAAATACCTTATTCCAACTGTTAAAACATATTGAAGTTCTATAGGAAGGGCCTGCAAAAATGGGAGTTCGAGTCATTTAAAAACTTCCAGTCATTCAATGAATGCAGTAGTTTGTCCCTCAGAGGGTTCTTGCTATCATTTCTATCCAGAACGTTTTTTATTTTTTATTTTTTTATATTGGGATTTCTATGCCGCCCTATCTCCCAAAGGACTCAGGGCGGTTCACAATGATAAAAAACATACAATACAAACATTAAAAAACAATTAAACAAACATCCCAATATAACAATTTAAAACTGACAAACTACCACTAAAACCCCACCTGCTCCATCAGTCCAGGTCGGCAAGCTGGAAGAGCCATGTTTTCAGGCCATGACAGAAGGATTGAAGGTCAGGGGCCACCCGAAGCTCCAGGGGCAACTGATTCCACAGGGTGGGCGCTCCCACAGAGAAGGCCCTACCCCTAGGGGTTGCCAGCTGACACTGTCTGGCCAACGGCACCCCAAGGAGGCCCTGTCTGTGGGAGCGCATGGGACATTGGGAAGTCGTTGCTGGCAGCAGAGGTTCCCGCAAATACCCCGGTCCTAAGCCATGTTGAACTTGTTGCAATAATTGCTATGAAATTTCCAAGGGCCTCTGCAATCTGTTGAAAAGCACTGGGTTGCAAAATTGCAACCTGTTATAGTCACAGCTTATAGGGGCTTTTAAGTACAAACATAAGGAAGTACAAGTCATAGTAGAGGGGATAGTATTGATTGGCTCACCTTTCAGTCTTGAGATACGCAGAAATGAAATTGAACACAGTTGCTTCTGACTTGTTTCCAAGGAATTGGGGCATAGAAATGATGCAATATGGAAATGCCTTCTATCTCTTTCCAAATACTATCACAACTTGCTAATTTCACTTTATTGCTCTGGGGGCTGTGTGTGTTAAGGGAGAACTTCTACTTATTCTCCATTTTCTATGACTGTCAAAATAAAAAAATAATATTGGAGTTATCATCTTATATTTTCAGTCTTTGATCAAGGAAAAAATGGTCTTTCTTGCCTTTCCGTGCTGGCACATAGCATCAAATTAATTTACGTATGTAATTATGCAAGCAACTTTCATACCCATCTTTAAAGCCTATTAATTGTCATAGGATTATAACCTGGGCCATAGACATGTAAATTAATAGCATCATGTAGTGGTCCAAATTGAAAGGACAAAAGAAGATTTGGATCACGTAGAGTGTGCATACAGCATCCTTTGGGCACACCGTAAACCAATCCATCTGTCCCCAAAATTAGTGCATCAGCTGTGAAGTACAGTGATGCAAATGGAGAAAAAGACACTGCTGGTTTAAAGTGTTTCCAGGAGATGCTACATGCATGTCCCTGTATCACAATTTGCCCTTTGCATCTGGCTCTGTGCACAGGAAGGTATATGAACTGTGTTTCAGCCTTTAATTTCCTAAAAAGCTCAGATTCTAGCTCTCTGCCAAATCTAATCTCTAGAGCTGGAGTGGTTTTGTTGTTGTTGTTGTTGTTAAATGAAATACGTCCAAAACTCTTAACTTGCTCAGTATGGTGTTATTTGAAGTTCTGATTCTTAATATTTATCACTATATTTAACATGAAGCAGTGCAATTGTTTCTCTCTTTTTTTCATAGAGAACATGAGAAGTCTGTAGCTATAGCAAAGTGCCACATGAGACCCCTAATATTGAAGAATTATCCAACTATACACAAGTCACCATCTCAGGCCTTGAGAAGAGCTTCCCTGTCTCAATTAGCCGCTGAGATCAGACGTTCAAAATTGAAAAAGTTATTCTTTTCCATTCCTGATGGAACATCGCTGATTTAGTATCCTTATTTTTCCAGGGAGCAAATTGGTGGGTTATTGTTACACTTACTAAAACCTGTTAGAAGTATGCAATGTTGAGGGCATGTGAACAGCTGTTCATCCATTTGATCACTTGGTCTAGCTGCCACCTTCATATGACTTCCAGGCATTTGAGCGCTGCTATTTCAAAGCCTTCATTGAATAAGAACTTCTCACCTTGTTCTGAGGTTGTGGTCTAGTCATAACTGCTCTACTATGGTGAAATGTTTCAAATATCTATCATTTAAAAGTTCATGAAAATGGAGCAGTCCTAAATCAGTTTCACTTGAGTCTCATTCCTCATATATGGGTTATCCATGACCAGACTTTCTCTAAAGATACTGGTATGTACCTTATCTAAATTGTATCAAATCACCTGGATGTATTTCTCTAGTAGAATTAGTACACTCAGAATTGTTCCATTTTTCAAAACTTTAATACTTCTGAAAGAGCATTAAAGCCAAACACCTGCTCAGAGATGTGCATGCTATGCAATTAAGAGGACTCTTACTCTTAATTACACCCTAATAATCTTGCTCTGACTCTTCCTCAAGAATTGGTTGAAGGAACTGATTGGATGATTCAACCCCCTGAGGTCAGAGACTTTCTAATGAAAAAGTTGGCTCCTCATTTCTTTTATGGATCTGCTGCCAGATGTGGCAGAACGATGGAAGAAGTGAGGAGAGACAGCTGATCCATCCAGAGTAGAGTCAAAATCAAAAGGACCCAATTTCCCTGCTACAAAAGAAGAATAGACCTGGAAGACAGTGTCCCAGGACTGGAGGGGAAGAGTTGGTAGTCATCTCGACTTTCACCATCCAAATCCAGTAACCCAATCCTACCATTACCCTTGGAATTACTTGGAATTTAATTTTCCAAACCCAAATAAGTGATAGTTATTAATGCCACTAAAGCCATGTGTAGTTCAGTCTTAAAGGGTATGTTGGAACAAGCTGTGAGTCTGTGCTGGGACTCCCATGACTGAATATTATCCATTCCATTTCACGCAACAGGAGCCTAGAATTAAACTCTACAAATCCTTTGCATTCTCTCTCTCCCTCCTCCCCCCTTTTTAATTTCCTTGACATCCACTTGGCTATGGCTTATTTTGGAACTATGTCACAGAAGAACATGCTGCATTTGATCTTGCCACTAAACTGGGAATTCTAAAAAGGCAGCAGATTTTTTTTCACATCACTATGATGGCTCAAATGACTCTTTCTCTTTTAACAATGTGATTTAAACAAAGGCCTGGATGGAAAGCCTTTATAACCCCCTTGTTAGAGTTCATTATTTCGGCTAATAGGTTCATCTGCTGTGATGGCATAGGTTATGAAAATGTGAGAGGGAAGTAGTCTCTCAGGCAGGCTGCAGGACAGAATGAGCCGTTCAGGGCTCCATTAGAAAATACTATGCTGCAATCTGGAAAAGATTTCACTACTTGTAAGTTGACCAGGTTCAGCATGTAGATAGGTGCAATAGTTTTAGGGCATGGGGTGATAACTGGAAGTTGCCCGTGAATGTGATTGCATCAGGGTTGCATGGAAAGATTTTTGCTGATGCAGAGAAGTTGCCAACTCTTCACTTTCTCCCTGCAAACTAAGTCTCTTCCCTGCTTCCTTCAGATGATTTCTGAGCATCACAAACATGGGAACTGCAGGAAAAGTTCCATATGCAGGTCTCTCCTCCAAGCATTATGAAATAATTCCAAGCTATGAAGAAACTGTGTCAGCACGTTTGATCTGAAATATCAACAGATGTCAATTACATTCACTGTCCCCTGTGACTGAGCATGCCCAGTGTGGGAAATTCAGCAGGAAATCAACCAAGGTTTGCACTTGAGGAAGATCTATTGCACAGTGCCATTTTTAATTTTTTTTATCCTTTCACATTATGTGATTAGACTCATATTGAGGATAGTATCACCTTGCAACTTCAAAGGGCCAAGAATTTTCCATACTCTCTGAATGAATAGCTAAGTAAACATCATTTTCATGTGTGCTATTACTTGACCTAATTCAAAGTTATCCATCCGGAAATATTGCAGTTTTCCAGTTTCCCATATGCTGCATAGGAAAGACAATCACTTTTCTGTTTCAGGATGTTCCAACTCAAGGACTTTTAGGCATGTTTTCCCCGGGCCACTCATGTCTATCTTATTCCTTTAAATCAAGGTGAGTGTCATTAATTGATCCTAATTGTTTGAGGTGTGTAGAAATGCAACAGAGAAAGCATCCATTAATTGATAGGAGATTATTGAATTATTAAATCAGAAGAAACATTAGTGTATTAATAGACCAATTCCATCAAACCAATGGTTGAAACCAATATTTTCATATTTTTGTTCACATTATGTTAGTTCTCTTGAGATTAGCCAAGTTTCCTGTAAGATAAGTTTATAGTCATTCAGAACATCATAATTGTATGTGATTACTTCACAGGATCTTTTTCTGTCCAGTACATTCAACACCATGGCTGCAAAATTTCATTTTGTAATACTAACCACAAAAAACAAAGTTATTAATGAATGCCTGTAGAAATGCATTCATTAGTGGAAAAAATTCATATAAGGGGGAAATTGTTTCAGTTTTACAGATGAATAATCAGAAAAGAGACTAGTACAAGGTGACATAACTAATCAGTGTTATGGGACTTTTAAAATCAGGTCAACTAGATCCATTTAATCTGGCTATTTTATTGTTATGATTCCCATCCATCACACTTTTTCTAAGTGAAGTAATTAGATATCCTGAATCTCTGGCTTTAAGAAGCATGTGATATAGCAAGCTATTAATGGCCTATGTTAAAAGCTTAACCCCACCGGGTGTAATTAATGATGATGCCACATGGTGTAACTAGGAGAGAAAAAGGTCAACAAAGTGATGAGCAACTGGAATACATTTCAGAGGTGGACTGTATGAGACTAACATAAAATTTGGCCTGAAGTGATGGCCTGAGACATTTCCTGAGAAATAAAGAGCACCAAGTTTGAGGGAATTTGGGAAACACCACAGAGAAGAAGTGGGAGCTGGGTAGTACACCAGTGGAAATTTTGCTTCTTCAAGGAGATATAACATTAGGTGGATTAGGTAAGTTAAAAGTCTGAGGAATGCTCTGATGTTCAAGGACTCAAACTAATTTTGAGTTGAGCATCTGTATTCATGACACTTGCTCTTTTGAACAGATAAAATGGGGCTTTGAAACATCTATTAATACCTAATTTCAAATAGAATGTACTTTAATTGCTATTTTATCCAACAACAAGATTCTCTATTATGCAGTGATATTAAAATATGTGTACTGTGTAGTTTTCATATTTGCAAGAACTCAGCTACCAATATACATCATGATACAAATTCCATCCCATATGAACTTGTGTGTAATCACATCACAAATACAAAAGGGCAGAGCTTGTGTCATGATATCACCTCTTATGTTTTGCCATTTTGGCATCACCATGAGTAGGAACCAACACCCTTGATCATAGCTATGTTGCATTGTATAGACACTAAATGGATCAAAAAATACAGTATAACAGAACAGTCCACTGAGGCAGAACTCTGGGCTTAGGACCACTGAATTCTTCAATATTTATTATTCTCATAATATTTTTGCAATGAGAAGAACCAAAAATATTACTAATTAACATCTTCAGGGCAACCTTATAGCATTATTTGCTGTGATTTGACTGTTTTCCCCCTTACTCAGCTTTTCTGTGGCGTTACTGATGAATCAGCAAGGTGGAATGGTTAGAGACAAATATGGCCAATTAACCCACCACTGGAACTGGTATTCCAGAAAAGAAGTTCTACAGTCTTTAGATTTTCAGGTATGAATTTGTCAGGAATAATTTTCAGATATCTTACTAATGAGATACTACCGTTGTTTTTGGCAGTTTTTAACAATTACTCTACATTTTTAGGTCAATCATGTCTTCAGTTGGGTTCAGGTTCTACAAATACCAGAGAACATGTATTCCAGGGTGTGAAACTCATGTTGTCACAGCGGCGTCACGTGACATATCACAACTTTTCCCCCTTCACTAAACCAGGTGTGGGCGTGGCCAGTGCATAATGCATCTGTCCCATGGGCCATGAGTTTGACAGCCCTGATGTATTCGGATTGATTCCTTGTGGTTACTACTTTCATATTTTAGACTCTCATGCATTGCCACCAGGCACTGAAACATGTTCTTAAAATATGTGTCCTTACTACCATATGGTAATACCTGTTCTCAAGGATTAGACCGTTAGTGTTATGTATGCAGGTTTGAAGTCATTGGTTTAGTTTGAACTGTTCTTGTAAAATGTTAGAAATGATTGGTTTAAAAAATGCGGGAAAACCCTGCACTCTGATTGGTTGTCAACTGCGGCTGCTGGCTATAAGTAGCAGCCGCAGCCCAGCCAAAGCGGGTCTGTTCTGAGCTGAAAGTCACAATAAACTTAAGAGCTGAAGCACTCCGTGTCTGCCTCTTCATGCAAACTTAACACTGGCGACGAAGGTGGGATCTTCCCTGAAGAGAAGGCAACGCGGAACAGAAGAAGAGCGAGATGGCTGCGCTGAACACCCCCCCAGCCCTGTTCGATCCGACGGCAGAAGACTGGGAGTTGTATGCAGATTGTTTCCAAATGTATCTGGAAGGAAACTGTTATGTATGTAGGTTTGAAGTCACTGGTTTAGTTTGAACTGTTCTTGTAAAATGTTGGAAATGATTGCTTTAAAAATTGCGGGAAAACTCTGCACTCTGATTGGCTGGCAACTGCGGCTGCTGGATATAACTAGCAGCCACAGCCCAGCCAAACTGGGTCGGTTCTGAGCTGTAGTCACTAATAAACTAAGAGCTTGAAGCACTCCGCGTCTGTCTCTTCATGCAAACTTAACACTGGCGACGAAGGTGGGATTCCCCTGAAGAAGACGGCAATGCGGACCAGAAGGAGAGTGAGATGGCTGCACTGAACACCCCCCCAGCCCCGTTCGATCCGACGGCAGAAGACTGGGAGTCGTATGCAGATCGTTTCCAAATGTATCTGGAGGGAAACGATCTTGCCGACATTTCCGAGAAGCAGAAGAGGGTGGTCTTTCTCATGCACTGCGGTCTGGCAGTTTTCAAGATGGCGAAGGCATTGGCAGGAGCTGCAGACGTGAAGGTAATGGACTGGCCTGACTTAGAAAAACTGTTAAGAACCCATTATGTGCCACAAGTATCGTGCCTCATTAAGAGACATGAGTTTTACCATCAGGATCAAGGGGAAAGCCAAAACGTCGTGGCAAGTTTAAGAGACATTGGGGGTGCATGCGAATTTAACAATTTAGAAGAGGCCATGCACGATCGATTTGTTCTGGGCCTTAAAGACAAGGTGCTACAGAGCAAGTTATTACTGAAACCTAAGATCATGCTGAAGGAAGCAATAGAAGAAGCCTCTTCAGCAGAAGCTACCAAGTCCTCAGCAGCAGCCATGAGGAAGATGAACAGGGCCACAAACCATTCTGATGGGGAAAAGTCTACCACAAACCATTGTGATGACCTAGATTCTGAATCATATTGCAGTGAGGTGGAAGAGGGAATTTACAGACTCAGAATGGAGCAGAAAAAGAAAGACCTAGATAGGAAGAGGCAAGATTTCTACTGCAGAGGTTGTGGGGGAAGCCACCCCCACACTGAATGCAAGTTTTTAGACACCATTTGCCTCCGTTGTGAAAAAGGGGACACCTAGCAAGAGTCTGCAAATCATCCAGAACTCCACCCAACAGAAGGAAATTTCCTGCAAACAAAGACAAAGAATTCAAGCCCAACAATCTCAATGAGAAAATGGGGCGCAGCACAGAAGCCAAGGGGAAGAATGAAACTCATCAGACAGTAACTATTGGTCATTCATCTTCTATCAATAACAGAAAAGTGCACTTATTGAAGGAAGGCCTTGCCAAATGGAAGTGGACTCAGGCTCATATCTGTCTGTGGTGTACACTATCCACAGACTACTCCCAAACATTCAGAAGAAGCATTTCAAGAAGCAAGCACTGACTCTTAAAGACTACCAAGGGAACAAGGTTCCAGTAGTTGGAACAAGAGAATTCAATGTGAAATTCAAAGGCCACACCAAACACCTGCCCCTGACCATCGTGGACAAGGATCGCCCAAGTTTGCTGGGACTTGAGTGGTTCAACCCGCTGGGCATCGAGGTGACTGGCATCAATCACGTGAGCAACTCTGAGTGGGAAGAGGCCTTGAAGTCTGAGTTTCTAGAGGTCTTCAGTGATGGATTAGGCAAGTACTTGGGGACCCCTATCACTTTCAATCTAGATCCCAAGGTGCCACCAATCCGCCTAAAACCCAGAAGGGTCCCATTTGCCTTAAAGGAAAAAATTGATGCACAATTAGATAAACTAATAGCTCAAGGAGTTTTAGAGCCCACTGACCACTCCAGGTGGGAGACACCCATAGTCACACCAGTCAAGACTGGTGGGTCTGTGAGAATCTGCGGAGACTATAAGGGGACATTGAACCATGCGCTACAACAGAGCGCGTATCCAGTTCCAGTGGTGCATCATTTATTACATTCTCTTGGCGGGGGCACAGTCTTTGCCAGCTGGATCTAGCCCAGGCATATCAACAGTTAACAGTTAACAGTTGATGATGCCACTGCAGTTGATGATGCCATTGTGACTCATAGAGGTGCTTTCAAATGCAAAAGGTTGCAATTTGGAGTAAGCGTGGCACCAGGCATCTTCCAAAGCCTTATGGAAAGAATGCTCCAAGGACTGCCAGGGGTAGTGCCTTACTTTGATGATGTGTTAATCTCTGCTGAAAATGACACTCAGTTACACGAGAGACTCAGAGAAGTCCTAACCAGATTCAAGAAAGCGGGGTTAAAAGTCAAAGAAGAAAAATGCACACTTAGAACTGACAAGGTAGAGTTTTTGGGCTATATGATTGACAAACATGGTATCCACCCAACAGATGCCAAGGTTCAGGCAATAAAAGAAGCCCCCAGGCCAAAATGCAAAACAGACTTGCAAGCTTTCCTGGGACTCATTAACTTCTATCACATGTTTCTACCTCAGAAAGCAACCATTGCAGAACCACTACACAGATTACTGGACAAAAAAATCTGCTTGGGTCTGGGGCAGGAAGGAACAATCAGCATTTAACAATATTAAAAGACTAATCACGTCTGATGCTGTACTGATACAGTTCTCTGAGAATTTGCCTGTTGTACTGACTTGTGATGCATCCCCCTTTGGAGTGGGGGTGGTTTGAGCCACATGCTTCCCAGCGGGAGGGAAGCCCCTATTGCATTTTACTCTCGCACCTTGACTAAAGCAGAGAGGAATTACAGCCAACTGGACAAGGAAGCCTTGGCAATTGTTGCAGCTGTCAAGAAATTCCATGAGTATCTATATGGGAGAACATTTACTATTGTCACAGATCACAAACCTCTTTTAGGCATTGTGGCAGGGGACAAACCAGCGCCCACGATCCTGTCACCAAGAATGCTGAGATGGACTGAATTTCTTGCTGCTTATTCATACAAACTCATCCACAGGCCTGGAAAAGACATTGGGCATGCAGATGCTTTGAGTCACTGCCCACTTCCTTCTCACACTGAGGACTTTGCTCCTGAGACTTACACCTTTTTCCTAGAAACTGTTGCCAAGCTTCCAGTACATGCTGCTGAAATTGTCAGAGAGACTGCCAAAGACACTTTATTGGCTCCTGTTATAGGCTGGATTAAGAAAGGTTGGCCACTTCAAGATCTACCTCAACTCGCCCAACCTTTTAAATCCAGGCAAACTGAATTATATGTATTAAGAGGATGTATTTTGTGGGGTAACAGGGTGGTTATTCCTGCAAAACTACAAAAGAGGTTTTGGAAATGTTACATGAGAGTCATCTGGGAATTGTCAGAATGAAGGGATTGGCCAGGAGTTATGTATGGTGGCCAGGTATTGACAAAATGGTTGAACACTGGGTTGCATCCTGTCCCAACTGTCAGGAAGTCAGGCCTGTCCCACCCCTCGCTCCCGAACAGGAATGGGAATGTCCTAGGGGCCCATGGTCCAGAATTCACATTGACTTTGCTGGCCCTACCAGGGGGCACACTTTCCTTATTATAGTAGATGCATATTCCAAATGGCTAGAGGTTATCCCTATGGTATCCACCACAGCTGAAGCTGTCATCAAGCAGCTTAAGAGGCTTTTTGTAACTTATGGGTTACCTGATGTCCTCATTGCTGACAATGGTCCTCAATTTACGTCCAACCTTTTTGAAACATATCTAGCACAGCAGGGTATCAGACATGCCCTGACAGCCCCTGGGCACCCTTTGGCTAATGGCCGGGCTGAACGCATGGTACGCTTTACCAAGGAAAAACTTCAGCAATTGGGTCCTGGGGACATCACTAAGAAAGTTGAAAAACTATTCAGTGTCCAGCATATCACTCCCAACCCATCAACTAACTTATCCCCAGCAGAGTTGTTGATGGGTAGGAAACTCAGGTCTCCCCTTGACCGCCTTCATCCCACTTACGCACCCAACGCACCACTAGATTCCACTAGCAAAATTTGCACATTCACTGTGGGTGATTCTGTTTATGCTAAGAACCTTATGGTGAACCATTATGGATTCCTGCTGAGATAACCCAAATCACAGGCCTTAGGTCTTACAGGGTACAAACAGAGGATGGTGTCCTCTGGAGCAGGCACATTGATCAGCTTAGATCAGATTACCTCAGGAACATCGCAATTGCTCCTCTCTGGTTCCCACACCTAGTACGTCATCTAGGGAGGAAGGGGAGGATCATGAGGATAATCAGCAAGCAAGAATCAACCCCATGTGTAATGAGCCAACATGACAGGAACCATCCCAAAACCTGTCAGAATGCCAAAATCCATTCTTACAAGTGGAAGACTGTATATCACTACCTGACTTAGGTGCTGACATTGGGTTGGAGATGGATTGGGAGGAGCGACCAGGTTGTAGCAACCAAACAGGTTCTACTATCACTTGAAGTCCAAGTATGGAAATGTCAACATACTCATTTCCTCTCTCACTGGGTGAGAACCTTAAAACATCTGAACCATGCAGGTCTCAACATACATGTAAGAGCCCCACCTATTTAAAAGAATACATTAGATAGATGGGGTTTGAGTATGGACTGAACCTGGTTGGGAGGGGTGTTATGTATGCAGGTTTGAAGTCATTGGTTTAGTTTGAACTGTTCTTGTAAAATGTTAGAAATGATTGGTTTAAAAAGTGCGGGAAAACCCTGCACTCTGATTGGCTGTCAACTGCGCTGCTGGCTATAATTAGCAGCCGCAGCCCAGCCAAAGCGGGTCTGTTCTGAGCTGAAAGTCACAATCAACTTAAGAGCTGAAGCACTCCGTGTCTGCCTCTTCATGCAAACTTAACAGTTAGAAAAAAAATGTATTGACAAAACAGAATTTGAGGTAGGCAGGCAGACAGTAGGTTACAGTGAAATAAAATGGTTTTCCTAGGTAGCCGCTTACAGAACACATACACTTTTTGCTGGCTAATTAGCTCTCATTTGGATTTTTGCAGGTCTAGAGGAGCTTGAGATCTATTCCTCCTTTCCTAATGCTACCCATGATACAAACAGTGATAAAAAAGCAAAGTGCCCCATAGGATCATGTGATGTTTACTTTTGCTTCCTGACATTTCTAATATAAATATGAAATCTGGGGCTTCATGAACTTGAGAGCAAAAATTATTGCTTCTTATTTCAAAGCCTCTATTGACACCAGTGAAAGTTTTTTTGTACATTGTAAAGAACATTTTCATAGTCATTGCCACCCATTAATTGAAAAGTTTAAGGTTTTCTCAAGCCAAGGTCAATTCTTGGTTAACTACGGGAACACAGCAGTGCAATTTCTTGACAGTAGTTTAGAAGAAGTTTGCAACTTTCTCCTTTCCAGGATGTGGATCATCATCATCATCATCATCATCATCATCATCATCATCATCATCTCAGTCTAAAATATATTTTCTAGATTCCCCCCACTGAAATACTAACCAGGTGCAGTTGTGCTTAGGTTTCCAGTCTAGAGAGAGTTGGCCAGGTAATGCCACCATTAGTATAATTAATGTAGTATCTAGTGTAAACTCAAAGTTTCAATTTGTCTCAGATTGTGTTTGCCGTGGATGTATACACATGTGTTAGTTTCAGCCTATGTGCATCTTTGCTAATTCAGTTAAGAAGACTGTCAGACATGAAAGCAGTGGAAAAAGATCAGTTCTGTATGAATCTGCCCCATGACTCTGTTTATCTTTTTTTTATTTCTTAGATAAATGAAAACTTAAAATTAAAGGTTCTTAGCCAAAGTTCCATGACCATTACTTTTGCTGCCTCGAATGAAAACCTCACCTTATCTTTGATAAGACCTGGATGTCTGCATGGATGCAAAGCTGATAAGCAGGTACCAATCGCCTAATGAAAGCACAGCCCCAGGGTTTGTTTGTTTGTTTTTAAATGGGAGGCTGATTTTCACTGGCACAATAAAGGGGTCTCTCTGCATTCTGTAACCCTAATTAAAAGTCAGGAGAATTTGTGCTTGCGCATGTTGCATCTCCAATGACCCCATTAGGAGAGACCCAGTATGGTAAAGTCGAGAAAGTATTGAAGTAGCATTGGGAAGATCCTGTTGTGGCCTGTCGGCTGCCAGCAGAGCTAGCAGCAGAGTCAGACGAGGAGGAAGTTGAGGGAGAGCCTGGGTCAGCTTTGGAGCCGTTGGAAGGCTCTGATTAGGAAACAAGCATCAGAGACAGAGGCAGAGCTGGGGCCTTCCCTTCTCCCTCAGGTGGAGAGGCCTGAACTGAGTGAGTGGGAGGACCAGATGAGGCGTATGTGCAGAGAGGAAAGCGATAAGCTGGCTCTCAGGGAAAAGCAGAGGTGGATGCTAGCCAGCCCCTCCCTGGCTGGAAAATAAATAGTAGGTGTTTGGGAGTGGCCAGTTGTCACAGACAACCGTTTGTTTTCTAGTGCACAGCAAGCAATTTGGATTCCTTGGCCAGAACCAGGTTTGTTGGGACTAATTATGTTTGTTTTTTGTTTATCCATGTGAATAAAAAACTGTTCCTATCCTGTTTGAATAGGGGTTTGTTTTTACTTGCGAGTAAGCAGCTTACCATTACTTGCTAAGGCTGGGTCAGAACAGATTCTAGTTCAAATTCACTGTCAGTTATGAATGGTCCCTGAGTGACTTTAGGCCAGGTAGTGTTTCTCAGCCAGCCTACCTCACAGGATGGATTTGTAGGGAAAGGGGGGTGGGGAGGAAAGAGTGCAGAGAGTCCTTGTCTTAGATCAGTTCACTTAGTGACTGTTCAAAGTTATAATGGCACTGAAAAGAAGTGCGTTATGACCATTTTTCCCCACACTTATGACTAGTGCAACATTCCCATTGTCGTGTGATCAAAATTCATACATTTGGCAACTGACTAATATTTACGGCCATGCCAGGGGTCATGTGATCACTTTTTGCGACCTTCTGACAATGAGGAAGCCAGATTCACTTAACAACTGTGTTACTAATTTAAGAACTGCAGTGATTCCCTTAACCACTGTGGCAAGAAAGGTCGTAAAATGGGGCAAAATTCACTTAAAATGTCTCACTTAGCAATAGAAATGTTGGGCTCAACTGTGGTCGTAAGTCGAGGACTGCCTGTACTGGGTATACCATATTGAGTTGAAACAAAGAAGGCACCATCACTAACAGATAACAGAAGGCATGGTTGAATATCATGCTTGGGTGATTCCTGTCTTCTAATGCTTGAATAAAAAACACTTACGGCATTACAGTATCATGCCCTTAAGCCCAGTTTTTCTGCTTACCGGCAAAATTAAATTCTGCAATAAAAGTGATAGACAAATTATACCACATTCTATCTTGTTCCCTTCTCCCCCTCCACCCATCCCCCCACAATACACGCTGCACTTGGCTCTTTTCAAATTGCTTCCCTGGAGTTCCATTGACCTTTCAAAGAACACCCCCAGGAACTTTGCCGAAACCGGCGGTAAGGACAACTTTCTTTCCAGAAGGAAATGGCTAGGTCCCTTCCCCCAAAATATTTATACTGTGGATGCACTTTTGTGTAAAGACAGCCTTTGCATTAAAATGTTTTATGACTCCACTGGTTGCCTTCACAGGGTGGCTGAATGACATATTTATCAGCCACGTGGTGTTAATTGGCCTATTCTTTAGATTAAGAAGTCATTGTCACTTGTCATTTTGTTCTTCATCTCCTACTGCTTTTATATTTATCCCCCACCCAGACCTGCAAACAGACACACTGCAAACCATACATTTTAAATTGCTTTTGTTAAGCAGGAACAAAGAAAAGCTATGGGTCTGAGCATTAAGGAAATGAAAAATGGCTTGAAGGTGAAATCCATATAAGTGGCCCCATGTTGTATCGGGCAATTTTGATCCCTTTCAAACCAGTCAGGAATGCTCCGAAAGTGAAAAATTCAGCAAGATTGGTGCTTTCAAAAGATTTATATGCTCAGGTGTAGAGAGAAGAGCATTTTGAACACATGGATCTGGTCATATCTGTGTTTTTAAAAAGATGCTTTTGTATGTGAAATGTAAAGATGAGATACGATAGCTCATTCCATTTTTTTTCATTCTTGTCTTCAAATCCTCTCTTGTTCCTTTGCTAAAAATTAGAGTGAAAGAAAGGTGTGGAATGTTTATTTTTCAAGGAGAGACTTTTCTCCTTGAAAACTGGTCTTAACACTGCAAACCCTTTCAGCTGAGGGAAAACGCTGATATCAAACAAGCTGCTATAAAAAAATGAGAATGTTCCCTGTTCCTATACTAGAGAGCTTGTAGCTGAAGCACACAGTTTGATACTTTTTAAAAAGAATCTAAATAAAGGTGATTTTGTTTTAGTACAATAAAGAGGATTTCAGAACAGATGCCTTTTTGCTCACTGTGACAGCTGCATAACAGTTCTTTTGCTATTGTTTGTCACAGACTTATTGCACAAAATAGGCAATTCTCTTTTATGCTTCCTCTAACACAGAATTATTTATTTTACTCCAGCATAGGAATTACAGAGATAACTTCAGATCTATATGGAAAGTAAATCGAGTCTTTTAATGATCAATTAATAGTATTATTAAGGAGCCGTGGTGGCGCAGTGGTTAGAGTGCAGTACTGCAAGCTACTTCTGCTGACTGCCAGCTGCCTGCAATTTAGCAGTTTGAATCTCACCAGGCTCAAGGTTGACTCAGCCTTCCATACTTCTGAGGAGCCAGATTGTTGGAGGCAATAGGCTGACTCTGTAAACTGCTTAGAGAGTGCTGGAAAACACTGTGAAGTGGTATATAGTCTAAGTGCTATTGCTATTACTAGCAACTCTCCATCATGCCATGTCTCAGAATGAGTAGAATGACTATGAGATTTCAGTTCTGGTAACATCCACTGCTAAATCTGATAGGCAGTGGTTTATTATTATCTGAGGTCTTATTTCTTACATGGTGCTCAATACTTTTAACTGATCATTCCAGAGTTTGAACCTGGAGAACCCCCACATAATGGTTTTGTCCATTAACCTATAATCAATTCTCTTTCAGTTTCCAGGGTACACTCCAGATCTGGATTGTCTCCAGATCTAATACTTAAGAGTCATTCTGCCCATTTTATTTGTTCTATTTGTCCTGTATGGATTCTGATTATTGGCAGTTCAATCCATTTTAAAGCTTCCTTCTTAAGATTAGAATTTCTGAAATTCTCAAGTAGGTGTTGATTCTTATTTTAAAAATAAACTTTAAAAAACAATATTGTAACAATACATGTGATGGAATGCAGCAGAAAGGAAGTGGGGTAGAGATAATCTGCATTGAGGGACTATCTCTAGAGTAAATTCAATGAAGATAATGTCCCATTAGCCTCAGAAATTGCCAGCCTAGTGTAATAAGAGCCCTTAGTTGACTCCAATAAGGAGAAAGATTGTGGAAATAGCTGCACATATAACAAGGCAGATCTTATCTGAAGCAAAATTGGCCTTTGAAGTATTTGTTCTTGGACAGAAAATTAACTGTTTCATTGTCCCCTAATTGGAAAACCTGCAGGAAGACAAGAGAGCTATGTTTCCCGAAAATAAGTAAAAGTAAGATAGCACTATAAATAATATAAATAATAAAATAAGACCTAGTGTAAATCTCCAGTTCAGGAAAGATTGGAGCAAGTGCACAAACACCCCCTACACACTCACACCCACTATTTGGCACCATAAATATATAAGACCTGAAAATAAGACCTAGTGTGTTTTGGGACAAAAATATAAGACAGTGTCTTATTTTCGGAGAAAACTAGGAGAGGTATTGTTTAAAAGCCTTCCGTAACCATATCTTGACTTAAAGAAATTTGCATTGCTGAAACAATCATTCCTGATATTGCTTATGTTACAAAGAAGGAAAAATGCAAGTTTTCTCTGTGTTAAATCTGATAATTTCCCAAGAAATCTCTTGTCCTCTCCTCTTTTCTTTTCTTTTGGCTGAGTCTTACCTTATATGATGTCATAGCTAAGAAAAAATGAATGCAATGCAATTCTTGGTCTAAAAAGTCACTAAATTCTGCTATTGTACAATGATGACTACTTAGATTTCCAGATGCCATAATGCAGTATTTTTTAAAATCATACTCATGTCCCTTTTTCCTTTCCAAAGTTAAAAAATGTTGAAGCTGATGAGAAAGAACATTGGAGAAGAATCCTTATTGGCATTAAAAGAAGGTTTCAGAAAACTACAAAACAATTTATAAACAGTATTTTAATGATTTCAGGTATTGTCATTATGCTGGGTTTATGAAATTCACACTGCTTTATTAATTAATGTGTATGTCATATAAATGTGCTGTCTCATACAAATGTATCTTCATAATGTACCTTCTTCGTAAGAACATGGAATGGTGATAACATTAAATTTGAAATGAAATGAATAATGGTACAAATATGACATTATCTTAAATTTCAGAATTTCAGAAATGATGAAATGATACAGATAAATGTTGTGAAGAAACCAGTGGTCAAATTGTGCATTCCAAACTGTTTATCTGAAGTAACATTGAGAACTACTAAACCGATTCCTTCTGCATTTTGTGCTTGAATTGTTCAAATAACATTTGTAGTTGTTGCTGCAGGAAGTAAGAATGACTACAAAAGTAGACATTTTTGTAGTCTTCCTCCTTCAGCTGGAAAAGGCTTCTAAACATTAATTGTAGCCCTAGTTTTCACACAGTATATAAATAGGCATTGTAAGGAAGGAAAGAAGAAAAAAGAATACTATATGAGGTGTTAATGTTCTTTCTCATAGATAATATACATCTGTAGCTTCTTTATCCAATGGACAAGCTAGATTCCATCTTGCTAAGATATTTTTCTTGAGAGATAGGAGGCATTGCCTCTCAGATCTTTCTGGCAAGAAGAGTGGCAGTCTTGCTTGTGTAATTGTTATAACTTTGATAATAAGACAGTTGTAAGCATATTTATATACAGTAGAGGTGATAAATAGATTTAAGGAATTAGATCTGATAGACAGAGTGCCTGAAGAACTGTGGACGGAGGTTTGCAACATTGTACAAGAGGTAACAACTAAAACCATCCCACAGAAAAAGAAATGCAAGAAAGCAAAATGGCTGCCTGAGGAAGATTTGCAACTAGCAGAGGAAAGAAGGGAAGCGAAAGGGAAGGGAGAAAGATACGCTCAATTGAATGCAGAATTCCAGAGAATAGCTAGAAGGGAGAAGAATGCCTTCTTAAATGAACAGTGCAAAGAAATAGAAGAAAACAATAGAATAGGGAGGACCAGAGATCTCTTCAAGAAAATTGGAGATATGAAGGGAACTGTTAGGTATTCAATGGGGAAAAGTCAGTGTCGGATGAGTGCTCCTTCCAGGAGGGGAGGGGTGTTAGATATTCAATGGGGAAAAGTCAGTGATGTCAGACTTCCCCCATTGGTTCATTTTCCAGGAGGGAAAATGAACAGCTGTCAATGGCTGAGATTGTGGACAGCAGCCTGTAAAAAGAACAGCAGGCACCTGGTGGCAATCTTTTGTTCAGAGCTAAATAAAGAAATCCTTTCCGTCTTCAATATAGCCCATATCTAACAGGAACGTTTCATGCAAAGATGGGCATGATAAAGGACCAAAATGGCAGGAACCTAACAGAGGCAGAAGAAATTAAGAAGAGGTGGCAAAATTACACAAAAGAACTATATAAGAACAAGTTTAACATCCCTGGTAACCACAATGGGGTGGTCACTGAGCTCGAGCCAGACATCCTAGAATGTGAAGTGAAATGGGCCTTAGGAAATCTGAGCCACAACAAAGCTAGTGGAGGTGACAGTATTCCAGCTGAGTTATTCAAAATCTTAAAAGACAATGCAGTAAAAGTGCTATACTCAATTTGCCAGCAACTTGGAAAACTCAACAGTGGCCACAGGATTGGAAAAAGTCAGTTTACATTTCAATTCCAAAGAAGGGCAATGCCAAACTACTGCACTCATTTCACATGCTAGTAAAGTTATGCTCAAAATCCTACAAGCTAAGCTCCAGCAGTATGTGGATCAAGAACTACCAGAAGTACAGGCAGGATTTCAAAGAGGCAGAGGAACTAGAGACCAAATTGCCAACATACATTGGATCATGGAGGAAGCTAGGGAGTTCCAGAAAAACATCTACTTCTGCTTCATTGACTATGCTAAAGCTTTTGATTGTGTGGATCACAACAAATTGTGACAAGTCCTTAAAGAGATGGGAATACCAGACCATCTTATTTGTCTCTTGAGAAACCTATATGCGGGTCAAGAAGCAACAGTGAGAACTGGACACAGAACCACTGATTGGTTCAAAATTGGGAAAAGAATTCGGCAAGGGTTTACACTGTCGCCCTGTCTATTTAACTTATATGCAGAGCACATCATGTGAAAGGCAAAGCTAGATGAATCAAAAGTTGGAATTAAGATTGCCAGGAGAAATATCAATAACCTCAGATATGCAGATGATACCACTCTAATGGCAGAAAGTGAAGAAACACTAAAGAGCCACTTGATGTGGGTGAAGAAGGAGAGTGCAAATGTTGGCTTGTAACTCAACATTAAGAAAACTAAGATCATGGCATCCGGCCCTCTCAATTCCTGGCAAATAGATGGGGAAGAAATGGGGGTAGTGACAGATTTTATTTTCCTGGGCTCCAAGATCACTGCAGCCAAGTAATTAAAAGACGCTTGCTCCTGGGGAGAAAGCTTTGGCAAGTCTAGACAGCATACTAAAAAGCAGAGACATCATCCTGCCAACAAAACTGTGTATAGTGAAGGCTATGGTTTTCCCAGTTGCAATGTATGGCTGTGAAAGTTGGACCATAAGAAAGGCTGAGAAGACTTGAGTCCCTGGAAGGCGATCAAACTGGTCAGTCCTAGAGGAGAAACTGACTGCTCTTTAGAAGGCCAGATCCTGAAGATGAAACTCAAATACTTTGGCCACTAATGAGAAGGAAGGACTCACTGGAGAAGAGCCTAATGCTGGGAACAGTTGAGGGCAAAAGAAGGGGATGGCAGAGAATGAAGTGGCTGGATGGAGTCACTGAAGCAGTCGGTGTGAGCTTAAATGGACTCTGGAGGATAGAGGACAGGAAGGCCTGGAGGAACGTTGTCCATGGGGTCATGATGGATCAGACATGACTTTGCAACTAACAACAACGCAGAAATAATGTTAATTGTGAAAAGTTGGGAATGTACCTTACAGTATATAAGGTATATTCTGGACTTTGGATGCAGAGGTAAAAGGATCTTGAGTGTACACATGATGGTGAACCTGCCTGCAACTCCTTAAACCACCTCCCAGATTATTCCAGAAAAAGATCATTGTTTTAAGGAGTTTGCAAATATTTGGTATATTACAAACTCCTTTCTACTCCAAATATTTGGTATATGAACATCTTTTCTACTCCAAAGTGTTCTTTGCTATTTGGGAGGGACCACAGTTCCATGTTAGAGCATAGAGATATAGGTATATATCTGGGAAGACATTTATATAACACTAGCTTCTCTGTGTTCAGATAGCTGGGGAAATATGGTATTTATCTATTTGCCCAGATGAGTTTGGATTAGAGTTAGCATAACCAAATTCTTTGAAGGGTTTTTTAAAAGAACAATCTTTTGCACTAATAAAATCCAAAGGATCATTTACTTTTACTAATCTCTGTACCACCCTGTATATCTGTAAAAAGTAGTTGATCGTTATTGCTACGTTGTTATTTTTTTATCACATTGTTATTAACTTTACAATAACTTTTAAAATATATTATAATCTTGGTAATCTGCCCGATAATTTGTTGATTGGCAGGAATATGCTGCATAGACTATCCGCCTGAGTTTCGTACAAAACCTGTGAAGTGTAAAACAGCGGATTCGCCACTACAGACCTGGGATCGAAAGCTAAAAGAAGAAGCTATGGCCTCAGTTTCAAAACCAAAAGAGAAACAAGCTGTCAGGCCAAAGAGCTTACCCAGTTACCACCCAATTAAGAGAAAATTTAGGCCTCCATCACAGTAAGTGGGACAATCTTTTGGAGGAGGGAATTCTCCGAAAAACAAGATGAAATAGGGGGATAACAATATGCTCCTTGTACAATAGAGACACTGGAGTCAGTCACAAAAGGCTAAGTGAGAGAGTGAATAGGTCCAAATGGTGCAAGAAGCATCATGATGTTCATCCCCTTTGTATCTGTGTCTTGATGTGGCAAGCTTGTACAAAGGGGGCCAAGTTTGTACTGCAATGATGCGGTGCTGCTTTTGTCATGTCGATGTTACAAAAGATGTCTTAGAGGTCACTTCTGGACTTCTGGTGCTTTTTATGCTCCTTAGAAGACATACCAATGGTGACAGTGCTTGCTTACTTTGGGCCTGTGACTTGCTGCTTTATTTATTTCGGCACCTAACTTATGTGCCATTAAGTTGGTGTTGAATTTTAGAAGCCACATAGATAGTTTTTCTTTAAGAAGATCTGTCACCTACTTGATCTTTCAGACCTATAGTGTACCCATTTTCAGTGTAATCGGGTCCATCCTTCCGGTTGATCCTCCTTTTCATTTGTTTCTACGTTTCAGTGGTGGGATTCACATTTTTTTACTACCGGTTCTGTGGGTGTGGCTTGGTAGGCATGGCAGGGGAAGGATACTGTGAAATCTCCAGTCAGAGGTAGTATATGCCGGTTCTCCAAACTACTCAAAATTTCTACTACCGGTTCTCCAGAACTGGTCAGAACCTGCTAAATACTACCTCTGCTATGTTTCCTAAGTGACACTACTTGGAAAACATTCGGATGAAGCTGGCATATAAACAAACAGATCAAGCCATATATATTTTGCTTTACTCAAGTTATACATATTGATATTAGTGCTATTGAATTGCAAAATGATGGTGAGATGCTGAAGGACAGATGTGTCATTTCTATATCACCTGCATGGCATCCTCTAAGCCAGCCTGAGGCCATGTAGTGTAGTGGAAAATGTTATATATACACTGGACATTGAAGAAGTCTTCCAATTCTAATCTGATTGTATGTTATGGGAAAGGAATATCTTTTTATCCTTTGAACCAACAATTGAGAGCAGCAACATATCGGACTGGTCTTAAACTTGTGATTGTATAAGCAGACAAATTCAAAAGAACTCCAAATTAGGTAAATCAGATGAAAAGCAAAAGAAACTATGAACACTAGTGTAGAATTTTACGAACTAGTTCAGGAACACACAGCTTATAGACTTAGGACCACATACAACCCTTTACTGCAAGGCATTAATAGCAATAGCAATAGCACTTAGACTTATATACCACTTCACAGTGTTTTACAGCCTTCTCTTAGCAGTTTACAGAGTCAGCATATTGCCCCCTACAACAGTCTGGGTCCTCATTTTACCCACCTTGGAAGGATGGAAGGCTGAGTCAACCTTGAGCCTGGTGAGATTGGAATTGCCAAACTGCAGTCAGTCGGCGGTCAGCAGAAGTAGCCTGCAGTATTGCATTCTAACCACTGCGCCATCACAGCTCTTAATGAATTTAGATTCATCTGCCTTTTCTCTGGCAGCTTCTTACATTGAGTTAAAAATGGAAAAACAGAGAAGAGAGTGTCCAGAAAAAATAAAAAGTGGCCCTATTCAGTTTGGCTCTGGAGTCATTATTCACTAGCAAACAGTCCCAAACAAATTACTCCTAAGAGACCATAACTCTTGGGGGGGGGGAGTTTTTTGAGGGAAAAAGTATTAAATGAATGGAATAAGTAATAGACAGAGATGTGGCTTAAGATAAGAGTGGATAAGAGTGAATCTGTTGTGGTTGTTGTTGTCTTCTGGATTTCAGCAAACCTTTTCATTAATGGCTTCCTAATTATAGGGCGTTTTCTCCCTAAAAATGCCTCATATAACTTTTATTGCCCTTTTGTTAGCCCAAAAGCTGCCTGACAGTTCTAAGATACTGCTTTAATGCAGTAGCTTTTAGTTTATATGCATATGTATCTCTCAGTAAGCGGATCAGATTTGTTTTTTTTTAGCTATGGCTGTTTTTGTAATTACTGGGGTGGTATGATTGAAGGGCAACGTGTTTTATGCTACACTTTATAATAAATATCCCCTGGATGGTTAAAATAATTTAATACTATAAAAATAAACCCATAATGAAAACTTAAACATAATATGAACTATCCATTACCTATATCTGATAATTATCACTATAAAATTTGAGTTGGATTAGTGAGTGATAGAACCATTTTTATATCCAATCATTTTATAACTGCTTGGGGTCTATATTAGATTCCGAAAAGTAATAAGGCTAGTATATAAAATAGGAGCAACACAAGCACTGATAAAAGTAAAGCAATTTTTAAAAAACCTCTAAAATAGCTTAATATTAAAAAAATATCAGGGAAAGGGAAAGCTTTGTCTGATGTTGATTCTCTGGGCAGAATATTTCAAAGATAGATAAGCCTTGTCTGTCAGACATCGCTGCACTCATTCAATATGGGCATCAGGGTAAAATATCCAAAGTTATTGTAGAAGGAAGAATTACTTCAAAGGATACAAGCTCAGCCATTTAGGGTTTGAAACATAAATACCAGCATTTTGAATTTAGAATGGAAACAGTTTGGCAGCAAGTTCATATGGAAGATATAGGTTGCATATAGTCATATTGTATTCAGTAGTCCTAGCTATTTAGTAACTTGATATTTGATTCTAGTAGAAAAGAAATTTGATTGACTGAGTCTGGACCCCCTGATATTTTTTGGGCTATTTTCAAAGGCAACCCTCCATTATAGTACAGTAATCCTCAACTTACTACCGCAATTGAGCCTGGAATTACGGTCAAAAGTCATGTCAGTCATTAAGGAAGTCACCACATGGCCATGGCCAATTTTATGTCTTATTTTGTAGCAGTCATGATGTGAATTTATTCGTAAGGAATCCATTGTTTCCAATGGGTGTTTTTTTCCCTAGAAACTGAAAGTAAACTCTAGTTTCCAACCCAAAAAAATTGCAAATTGTGGTCATGTGACTGGAAGGTGCTGCAAATGACTGTAAATGCAGGCAGGTTGCCGAGCACCTAAAAAACGATCATATGACCATGGAGCAGGGTGGGGTCTGGCCATCAGAACTCAAATCTGGGTCACACACTAAGTATCCCTGGGGAAGTCTGTTATAATTTTGAATAGTCATAAATCAAGAACTGCCTGTACACCAAAACAATCATTGTAGCAAAGCTAGACTTTTACAGGCATTTTGTGAAATGGCATGATTCTTTCTCCTGATTCTTTCCCTAATCCTTGTCCTAATTATTAAGGTAGAACAAATGCACCAGTTCTACAGTATCTTCTCTATATAAGCTTCATTGTTCCTTTCTTTTATTATAATTCCCGCTTGACTATGTAGTATTGCATAATCCCACTTAACTAGCCAGATAATCATTGTAAAGAAAATACTAGAAGAGGTAACAAGAAAGATAGATGTGTTAATGCCAGTATTGGGGTGGGGAAGAGGGGCTGATTTGAAATTAAAAAATAAGGGTCCAGGTAAGATTTGAGTAGAGTCTAGATACCATTTGCTTTTCATTTACTGTGTTCCAAATGTACCTCTAATACAGATTAATACTTTGAATAGAGAATTCAAAGTGCATTGAAAAATGTACACAGTACTATCATGGATGCTTTCCAGTTCTTTTGTTTCAAATATTACTTACCTGTTTAATTTTCCATTTCTTTTTTCTCATTCTTTTCTTTCTAACCTCTTCACCTGCTTCACAACAGAGCCAAAGAAGAGATCCCAGATGGAAGCCCTACCCTTGAGCCGTGGGCAATTTATCCTATGGACTGTCCAATTGTGCTGCGCAAAGTTTTGACCAAAACTAATGAAGGTTTAGGTTGCAAATGTGTAGTCAAAATCCCATTAATTACGGACTTGGAATTTGAAAAGTTTATCACTGCCCCAAGAGACCCTCAACAAGTCATTGTGATATGTGTGTTGTCACCACAAAAACATTCCTACTCTCCTTTCTTTGAGTGGTCTGTTGAACAGCTGTACATAAAGATGCAGCATGGCCGTCCCTCACCTTGTATTCAGGTAAACTAAATGTTGATGCGTTATACATGGATTTTCCCAAAGCAGGTTCATTCTTCTTAGCTAATCACTGTTTCTATTTTATGGAGCTGAAGTAGTAATGTAAGAGTAGCATGCCAATAAGGGAGTTCACTGACCACAGAATTTGGCTCAGGCTATTTGTTATTTTGCGATTCAGAAAAGAATGAGAAGCAGACTACTTATTTATTTAATCACATTTACAGGATTTTTGCTATTGATACCTGGGACACGAGCCTGAATCAAGAGTCATTCATTAGTAGAGAATTTTGTTTTCTTTTAACTCCTGTAAGATGGACAGTGGGAGGAAGAAAAAGATTCAGAAATAAAATAAATGTGATAAAGAAGTCTCTCCAGTCTGAATTACAGTGGTTTCAACCTGGATTGAGGCCATGTGTGTGTACAATAAAGTAAAAAAAAGAATAAATGAAAGGATTAGCTGTTTACTACATAACGCAGTATAAGCCAGATCCTAAGAAATAAACCCCAATAGCCACAACAGAAATTATCTTGAAATAAATGTTCATAATATTGCATTGCAAATTATGAAAGATAACTAAATCACATAATTTTATTTTATTTCCATAATTTATTCACAAAAATCTGATTAGCTGTCAGATTATGAAAAAGGGAATATACACCCCTCAGCTGAATCTATTTTCTCATCTGTTTTTCCCCCCACAAAACAAATTGGTTGGATTTGCTGTAAATTATACATTATAAATATCTGTTACCACTGTTAATTAAAGTAGAATTGCCTTAGCAGATCAAGGCAAGAATCATTTGCTCCACCATTTTTTTCCCGACAGTGGCCATTTTACTGACTCTTGTTTGAACTCAGGATCTTGGAGTTTATATTTGTTCTGAATATTAAAGTTTAATTTAGCTGTTATGATCATTAAACAGCTATAGATGTCTCCCCCTAGAATTTCACCATCCTCTTAAAGTATATTAACATAACAAAAAGATTATATTTTAAGGGCAGATGAGATCATTATCTCCAGTTACTCTTTATGTTTATTTCAGACATCTGACCTCAGCTTCTGTTTTTTTAGAGGAAAAATGATGGGCTATCTGGAATTTTAATTGTATGCATGTTTTGGTTTTTAGTTTTGGGATTCTTTTTTTCCATAGCTTTACCTTTTGATCTGGCAATCAGTTTTAGCTACCATCTTAATTTCTCACCCAGGAATTCAGAGAAAAAATGATCCATAACAGAAAAATAGAGGGGCTCTGAAGTGAGTTTCTATACTGCCTTTGTCTTCTTGTGAGACTTTTCTGTCTGGTTGGAATATGCAACCTGTAGACATTGGTCTATCATATGGACTTTGGATTTGACAAACCATCCACTTTCACCAATTTTGGGTTCTAACCATGCACACAGCCAGAATGTCAATCTGACAAGTTTTAACTGAGGTGATGCAGACAGAAAAATAAGTCTCCCACCTATGATCAGAAAGAGCTTTAGCAATATCCAGTTCACCCTGTCTGCATAGTGAAGCATTGCTTCTCCATTTGAGAAAAAAATGTTTATGAGACAAGTGCACAGGACATTTCCATAAAATGATAGAATAATTTATTGCTTTTCCAGAGCAAGCATGATTCCTACCGTTTCCTGAAATATGATCTAGAGAATCCACTGAATAAAACACCTCCTCTTCTGGTGCAGAAACACGGTGTCGTTCCTGGAATGGTGGTGGCAAGTATCTGATGGGTTTCTTGCAATGCCTATTGACCTCTTCATTTCATTGACCCTGCAAAAATTATTTCCTCATAATGCATTGAGACAATTTTCTATAACCAGGCACTCTCAGATAACTTCATAATGCACAACCGCATGTGCTGATCAGAAGATATGAGTGTTGAGAGTCCAAAACATTGAGAAAGTACCATGCACTCTGCTAATGGGCAGTGATAGAAACAGCCAAAGATATTTCTTTAACTTTAAACTTTACTTTCTAGACTTAGACCTTTGTCTCCTTCCTGGTGGCCTGAATCAACCAGGTGAGCAACAATCAGGTTTACTGGCGGCAGAGATGGCTTCAAACCTGTCCACTCTTGAAAGCCACAGGCTCAATTTAAGAAGCAAAGATCGAGATTGCAGCTCAGAGCAAACGCGAGTGATATTAATATTGACTGACCTTCTGGCCAAATTTTTGCTAATAGAGTCTGGGCTTATCTAAATTGTGCTTCTGACTGTTATGTCACAGATGCAACAAGGGTGTAGAAATAATTCCACTGTACTGTCCTTATTACTACCATATAGGCTCAAAGCAACAAGCATCACCTTGACTGCTTTCTTAAATGTTAGCAGCATTGTTTGCTGCTTCCTTCTTCTGGGATGTGTTTTTTTTAGACTTCCCAGTCTAGTTTTCAGAGATTTTCTGGTATCCTTTCGGGCAAGTACTAATCAGATTCAGTCCTGGTTCAGCACTTGCAGTTCCTATTTAGACAAAGTCAGTCAGGTGCTGCTCCCTGTTGCTGAGTCAGATACTAATTGCATTTCTGACAATACTCTGCACATCTGTTATTATAAAGAAAACACACAGAGAATCCTAGATAACTTTGGGAACAAGGGGTAGGTGGGCATGAAGAAATTTCCCTTTATTATTTTACACCAAAGTCTCTACAAAACATCTCTCATGTAGCAATTAAAATTTACAGAAGTCATGTTTTTGTGATTAAATTAAAATTAAAAAAAATTCCATATGGTGATACATTTGCATAATTGTTCAATACTAGACCTCAATGATTCAACAGTATTTGTTACATAACCAGGTTTAGAATAGAATAACTTTATTGTCATTTTGAATGTACACTGATCGGCAGACATTAAAATGAAATTTCATTGCATACAGCTCTCAAAGGGTCTCTCAAATAATATTCACACACAACTTGTGAAAGATTTTGTTATGTATGCAGGTTTGAATGTCACTGGTTTAGTTTGAACTGTTCTTGTAAAATGTCAGAAATGATTGGTTTAAAAAGTGTGGAAAATCCTGCACTCTGATTGGCTGGCAACTGCAGCTGCTGGCTATAAGTAGCAGCCACAGCCCAGCCAAATCGGGTCTGTTATGAGCTGTAGTCACTAATAAACTCTTCACTGAAGCACTCCGCATCTGACTCTTCATGCAAACTTAACACTGGCGACGAAGGTGGGATCCTTCCTGAAGAGAAGACGACGCGGAAAACAAGCTGAGAGAGATGGCTGCGCTGAACACCCCCCCCAGCCCCATTCGATCCAATGGCAGAAGACTGGGACTCGTATGCGGATCGTTTCCAAATGTATTTGGAGGGAAACGATCTCGCCGACATTTCCGAGAAGCGGAAGAGGGCGGTCTTTCTCACCCACTGCTGTCCGGCAGTCTTCAAGATGGCGAAGGCATTGGCAGGAGCTGCAGACATGAAGGTAATGGAATGGCCTGATTTAGAAAAGCTTTTAAGAGCCCATTACGCCCCACAAGTATCGTGCCTCATTAAGAGACACGAGTTTTACCGTCGGGATCAAGGGGAAAGCGAAAATGTTAATGACTTCATGGCATGTTTAAGAGACATTGGGGGTACATGCAAGTTTAACAACTTGGAAGAGGCCGTGCGTGATCGATTTGTTCTAGGCCTCAAAGACAGGGTGCTTCAGAGCAAATTATTATTAAAACCTAAGATCACGTTGAAGGAAGCCATAGAAGAGGCCTCCTCAGCAGAAGCCACCAAGTCCTCAGCAGCAGCCATGAAGAAAATTAACAAGGCCTCAAGCCATCCTGATGTGGAAAAGTCCACAACAACTCATTGCGAGCAAATAGATTCTGAGTCAGACTGTAGTGAGGTGGAGGAAGGAATTTATAGACTCAGAATGGAGAGGAAAAAGAAAGACCTGGGAAGAAAGAGGCAAGATTTTTACTGCAGAGGTTGTGGGGAAGCCACCCCCGCACTGAATGCAAATTTCTTGATACCATCTGCCTCCGTTGTGAAAAAAGAGGTCATCTAGCAAGAGTCTGCAAATCATCCAGAACTCCACCACACAGAAGGAAGTTTCTGACAAAGAATTCAAGCCTAACAACTTCAGTGAGAAAATGGGGTGCAACACAGAAGCAAATGGGAAGAATGAAACTCATCAAACAGTCACCATTGGTCATTCTTCACCCTTAAGAAGCAGAAAAGTACATGTGAAGGTACTCATTGAAGGAAGGCCTTGCCAAATGGAAGTGGACTCAGGCTCCTATTTATCTATGGTGTCATGGGACACTATTCACAGGCTACTTCAACATTCAACATTTCCAGAAGCAAGCACTGACTCTTAAAGACTACCAAGGGAACAAGATTCCAGTAGTTGGAACAAGAGAATTCAACGTGAAGTTCAAAGGCCACACAAAGTTTGCCCTGACCATCGTGGACAAGGACCGCCCAAGCTTGCTGGGACTTGAGGTTCAATCCACTAGGCATCGAGGTGACTGGCATCAATCACGTGAGCAACACTGAATGGGAGGAGGCCTTGAAGTCTGAGTTTCCAGAGGTCTTCAGCGACAGATTGGGCAAGTATATGGGGACCCCTATCACTTTCAACCTAGATCTCAAGGTGCCCCCAATTCGTTTAAAGCCCAGAAGGGTCCCATTTGCCTTAAAGGAAAAAACTGATGCACAATTAGATAAACTAATAGCTCAAGGAGTTTTAGAGCCCACTGACCACTCCAGATGGGAGGACACCCATAGTCACACCAGTCAAGACTGATGGGTCAGTAAGAATCTGTGGAGACTATAAGGGGACATGGAGCCATGCGCTTCAGCAGAGTGCATATCCAGTTCCAGTGGTGCATCATTTATTACATTCACTTGGCAGGGGTACAGTCTTTGCCAAATTGGATCTGGCCCAGGCATATCAACAACTAACAGTTGATGATGCCACTGCAGAGGCCCAAACCATTGTGACTCATAGAGGTGCCTTCATATGTAAAAGGTTACAGTTTGGAGTAAGCGTGGCACCAGGCATTTTCCAAAGCCTTATGGAAAGGATGCTCCAAGGACTGCCAGGGTAGTGCCTTACCCTGATGATGTGTTAATCTCTGCTGAAAATGACACTCAATTACAAGAGAGACTCAGAGAAGTCCTTACCAGATTCAAGAAAGCGGGGTTAAAAGTCAAGGAAGAAAAATGCACTCTTAGAACTGACAAGGTTGAGTTCTTGGGCTATATGATTGACAAGCATGGCATCCACCCTACAGATGCCAAGGTTCAACAATCAAAGAAGCCCCTAGACCAAAATGCAAAACAGATTTGCAAGCCTTCCGTGGAACTTATAACTTTTATCACCTTTTCATACCTCAGAAGGCAACCATTGCAGAACCATTACACCAGATTATGGACAAAAAATCTGTTTGGGTCTGGGAGGAAGGAACAAGCAGCATTCAACATATTAAAAGACTAATCACGTTGATGCTGTACTGATACAGTTCTCTGAGAGTTTGCCTGTGTACTTACTTGTGATGCATCCCCTTTTGGATGGGGGGGGGTTGAGCCACAGGCTTCCAGCGGGAGGGGAAGCCCTATTGCATTTTTACTCTCACACTTTGACCAAAGCAGAGAGAGAATTACAGCCAATTGAACTAAGGAAGCATTGGCAATTGTTGCAGCTGTCAAGAAATTCCCTGAGCTCTATAGGGGAGAACATTACCATTGTCA
>CM019149.1:61542895-61628844 GCA_009733165.1 Naja naja | reverse complement strand
TGGGAGGGGGGAGGAACATGAGGATAATCAGCAAGCAAGAATCAACCTCATGTGTAACGAGCCATTACTGGCAGGAACCATCCCAAAACCTGTCACAATGCCAAAATCCATCCTTACAAGTGGAAGATTGCACATCACTACCTGACTTGGGTGCTGACATTGGGTTGAGATGGGTTGGGAGGAGAGACCAGATTGTAACAATCAAACAGGGTCTTTCACTGGAAGCCCAAGTAGGAAATGTCAACAGACACATTCCTCTCTCACTGGGTGAGAACATTAAAACTTCTGAACCACGGGGTCTCAACGTGACACGTAAGAGCCCCCCTATTTAAAAAGAATACATTAGATAGGTTGGGGTTTGAGTATGGACTGAACCTAGTGGGGAGGGGTGTTATGTATGCAGGTTTGAATGTCATTGGTTTAGTTTGAACTGTTCTTGTAAAATGTCAGAAATGATTGGTTTAAAAAGTGCAGGAAAATCCTGCACTCTGATTGGCTGGCAACTGCAGCTGCTGGCTATAAGTAGCGGCCGCAGCCCAGCAAAATCGGGTCTGTTATGAGCTGTAGTCACTAATAAACTCTTCACCGAAGCACTCCGCGTCTGACTCTTCATGCAAACTTAACAGATTTGACTGTTCATTATTTTCCTTTTTAAGAAAAGACTTGATTCTCAGTCTCTTTCTGATTTAATCTATTTACCTCATTTGTGAAATTGACATCCTGATCTCAGTTTAAACCACAGGAAAATGGAAGCATCAAAAAAGTTCTTCTTCATATATATATACGTATATATATACATACATATATATATATATATATATATATATATATATATATATATATATATATGTAGGTCTTTTCGGGTCTGTCCGTTCCATTGAGAATACCTTGGCAAGGTATTCTCAATCGCATTACACGGACAAGACCAATACACCAAGACCTACATACCTTTACCCGTGAAAATCTACGAAAACAAATATATATATATATATATATATATATATATATATATATATATATAATTTATTTATTTATTCAACTTGTATGCCGCCCCATCTCCGAAGACTTGGGGCAGCTCACAACTAAAAACAGTAACAATAAATACTTAAAAAGAGATTAAACCAAATTTACAAGCCCAAAAATTACAAAAACTAAAATTTACAATAGTTAAAATAATTAAGAAATATATATATGCAGTAAGTGAATGTCTCAGATTGGAATCCTATTCACTGCCCGAAATCTCATGCCATGTGCCAAAATCACACAATTTGTTAAATAATAGAGGATTCTAGTATGGAGTACATTAAACTTATTTTAGGGTCTTTGGCACATATAGGAGTTATTCATTGTTCAAGTTCATTGACAGAGGCGCCTACTGAGATAAAACAGAGACTTCTAGTAAACACAGAATCTTTTTGTGTTCCAGTACTGCTTTTATTGCTTGTGAATCCCTCAGTCTGGAAGAGTAATGGGTGGACATATTCAGTATTTCTAAGGAGCCTGCTGTTGTAGAAACGGTATTTTCCTTTGAGCATATCAGAAGCTATTGGATAGCACTTTGTATTGAAATGCTATGAGGAAAATACAGCTGATATTTGTGAAAATGAGGAAAGGGTTTGTGTTCCTTGAAAGAACTGTTACATGCGGTCAAGCTATTTTCCAAGGCACCTGAAGGCCAGACAAGGAATAATGAACAAGGAGAGTTTCAACCTAGAAATAAGGAGAAATTTTCTGACAATAGCATCTGAGAATGAAGGACTATTCTTGTCTTGTGAATGTGGTCTTGATATGAAAATAGCATGTATGAAATGTTTAGATGGCCATTTAGGGGTGTGGAGAAAAATCCAGGCTGGGATATGACATAGATTAGCAAGGACATCTAATATCTAGTTGTTCAACAATAGTAGACTGTTCTGACCCAGGCTTCGTCAAACTTAATGAAACACAAACTTGTTTTAAAAGCAAAACCTATTTTAATGCAATGCTGGGACTTATTTTCATTCACAGCCAAAACTAACTTAAACAATTCTCCAAAATAAGCACATGCCTGTCAGTGCTGTGGAATGCTGCCAAAAACTGAAATCTCCAAAGTAATTATAACATTATTAGAAAAAACCAACCAGAATACACAGAGCTTCAAGAATGACTCAGAATATATTGAACTGCTTTGCTTCCTGCAAAGCTTTCATCATTGAGGTCTGACTTTTATCCCTTATGGGAGGGGCAATTACCTCCCAGCCTTACTCCTGAGTCACCCCTTCTGCTTCAGCTGCTCTCACCTTCTAAGCAGCTCTGCGCACATGCGCACTGGGAACAGGCTCCCCTGGGTCCTCTGCTTTGCTGCTGCCAGATTCCGAAGGCTCAGAAAGCAGCACCCCACTCCCAGATGGTCCTGGCTCCAACCCTGCATCAGATGCAGGATCCTCGTCCAAGTCCTCTCCAGACTCCCTGACTGGTTCCCTTTCGTCCTCACTGTCTGATACCTCTGCCGTCTGCACTGGCTGCCAGTGAACCACAACATAGACATGCTGCTGAAATTAATATACCACGGGAGTACCTGGAGTAGTTTTGCCTGTGAAAGGATGGAAAGCTTTAAGAATCTTAATTTATTTCTTTATTATGTTCTCTGGTAGGTTAATCTCAACAGTCTAACATAAAACAAAATAGAATTGACAAATCTGAACTCTGCCCAATCCTATTCAGAATATTGCATATAACTTTTGCTTGTGGTTATAATTAGCATTAACTGGGAAAAAAGTCAAAAACTTCCTGAGTGTATCACGGACTTAAATTTGTCCATCCTGCATTAAAGAACAGCAAAAGCAGTTACTGGTAATGTCTTTATGCATAGATAAAGTACACAGAGTCAATTGCCAACCATAGTACACAGCAACAAATTAATTATGGCAGATTAATTAATTTCTGCTCACTATATATCAATAGGCATACCAGCAAGCTAGCCAGTTTATGAAAGGTTGCTTTGCTGGCTCTAGCAGGACTTTAACATTCAGAGAATAATAAATCATTCTGCTGAAAACTACACAAGCATCCTACAAGGTGATCAAAATAATGATGCAGTGTCTGCTTTGAGAGCAAAACTGCTGCACAAAGGGATTTTCAAATGATCCTGAACTGAGCAAAGTTAGCGGCAAACACAAGGATCATCAGTGCTGATTTTGCAAAAGTCAAGACATCTGTCCCTTGATCTTAACCACTGATTGCTTGTTCAGCCATGGAAACACAGGGTCTTCTGTTCAGGTTGCTGGAATAGCCACTAGCAAGCAATAGCAATCATTCAAAATTAGAAGAACAGTTCAGCTTTCTACAGTGGGCAGAATTAACTAACAGCCTGCATGCTTACATGGAAATAACTCCTAGTGTGTTGAAGAGGTGCTCCCAGTTAAAATTGCTTTGGAATGAAAGTTTAAAGTGCTTTTCCATGAATTAAAATGTAGTTATTTATTATTTAAAAACATAGGGACACATGCATACCATAAATCCTAGAATTTTCCTTCTGCTAATGTCATAAAAATCCTGAATACCAAATAATATTAAACCCAAATTAGCATGTATGAAATGTTTAGATGGCCATTTAGGCGTGTGGAGAAATCCAGGATGGGATATGACATAGATAGATAAATTCTTTTAACAAATGAGTTATAACCTGCTTACACAAAAGCAGAATTTCCAAGAATTTACATACAGATTAATAGAGTTGGAAGGGAACTTGTAGGTCATCTAGTCCAACCCCCCCCACCAAAGCAGGAGACCCTACACCAGAGGTCCCCAAACTTGGCAACTTTAAGACTTGTGGACTTCAACTCCCAGAATTCCTCAGCCAGCTATTTTTTCACTTTGCTCTTTAACTTTCATTACAGAGTTAGTAGACCATTTTCATTGTACAGTAGTGTTATCAGCATAGCAAAGGTTATTGATTTTTCATCCTTGAATGTTAAAACACTCATCTTCCAATGAAGTTTCTCTTAATATAACCTGAGCATAAGGGTTGAATAAATAAGGTGTACACCCTTGTCTCATTCCTTTGTCCACCTAAGCCAGTTTGTTTTGCAACGTACCATGCAGACTATGGTATCCTGGCCTGTTTACAGTCACTACCCTGCCTCTTGCGCAAGGACTTTGTGCTCACGCACCCAATTTCCCTTCTCCCCCACAAGCTGGGCTACCAAGCCACAAAGGTTGGGAATCACAGGTACAGTTAGATTACCACTATAGCAAGGAAAAAAAACCTTGCTTTTATTATTATTATTTTGCATAACTCATGTAAATTCACAGTTTTACCATTAAATCCTAAAGTCAAGGAAAATTTAAAAAAACAATAAGAAAGAGACAGACAGATAAGGTCTACAGATGAAATATGTTCAGAATATTTTATTGTTCAAAAAATAAACTATTGTACCCAGCTCTAATTTAATAGAAGAATCAAAGACTGATGAAACCCTGTTGCATTCCAAATGATATTGGTGTTTCACATTGATGATATTAACATTTTCAAGCAAAAACCAAGTTCAGAAAAGATAAAGAATTTCACAGTTCAATTCTGAGTTATAGGTATTCTCTTCTATCTATTGAATTGCCATACCACTGAGTTCACATTTAAGTAGTGTATTAATCAGAATGTCACTGTTTTGACAAATGCTATTATTCCCACTATCTACTAAGAAAGTTCCTCATTTTAAAATTGACACAAAAGTAATCTAGTGCAAGATTTATTCTTGATTAATCTACTCTAACTTCTAGTAATTATTGCGTTGTTTTCAAGACATTTGTATAATGATTGCTTTTTTATCTGCTTTACAATTTTCTCAATTCACACTGGCTTGGATTATTTAAAAAAAGGGGGTAACTATCTACCTTTCTCCCATCTTCTAGAATTTCACCCCTTCTCCATGATTTTTCAACAATGATACCCACAATTTCATTCATTCAGGATGTTAGAATTCAATTTATTTTATCCTAGAGTTCTG
This sequence comes from Naja naja, assembly GCA_009733165.1. Taxonomy (NCBI): domain Eukaryota; kingdom Metazoa; phylum Chordata; class Lepidosauria; order Squamata; family Elapidae; genus Naja; species Naja naja. Next base: position 61,623,859 of record CM019149.1, on the reverse strand, counting down.
AATTCATTTCAGGAAATAGCTATTCCTTGACTTCTATGGCTAACAGCAGTGAGAGTGGTAATCTAACAGATGCTGAAGGCATCAGACTGGGGGAGGCTGGTTTTGACTAACCATTTACCCAAGATTGAAGGATTGAAGCATTGAAGAATGTCAAATACAGGTCATGCTGGCTGGGAGAATTATAGGAGCTGAAGTCCACACATCTTAATGTTGCAGAATTTTAGAAACAGTGCTTTAGAATGTTGATGTTTAAGTCTGACAGAATCAATTGTGAAAAGGAAAATGTAACTTCCTTCACTTGATCTTAATCGTCTTACTTTATCCCAGCACATTGAAAATTTCCAGGGAGCTATTGATTATTAATAAATTGTAAAATCTTACTAGCAATAGGGGTGAAATCATTTCTTCAGCAATCTGGGAAAATTATAGAAATTACCTTTGGCACTTTCAATGCTGCCTGAACAAACATAGTTTTAATAACATTTTTTGAGAGGGATTGTAAAAAGGGTTGGTTTCACAACCCTTGCAGCTATTTGTCTTTAATATTTATATCTGCAGCCCACTAGAGGGAACTGCTGGCTCTCTGAAGAGGGAGAGTTGTGAGCAGTGAAAACAGCCAAGTTCTTTGGCTGCAAAGTAATCTTTGTTTCTTGTGTGAAATCAACAAGGTGAGCAAAAGATTGCCAGTTACCCATTTCCAATGAGTGTCCTTACACTCCCCCATACACACATTCCCCTAAAACCTCACCCATACAACCCTTTCTCTCTGCTCTCCACCTTGTTTTCCCAAGTGTCTCCTACTTTTTCTCCTTGCTTATGCACCTCCACCCATTCCCCCACTTTATGCCTCCTACTCTCCACCTCATTATGATGTTTCAAATAGGTAGGTGTACCACCCTTTTTTATGCCTTCCTGGCCAATCGGCTTTTCTACCATCTCCTTTGTTCTGATTTTATGCCCACCCATTCTTTGAACTCCCCATTTACCTCACTATCTACTCTTTCAGTTGCCTTTATCTGCTTCGTAGCATTGCTGTTATTATGCACGTATTATGCAGATATTCAAGTGACAAAGTAAATGCACATGGATGTGTTAGTGACAGGCCAGAGGTGATATTCAGCAGGTTCTGACCAGTTCTGGAGAACCTGTAGTGGAAATTTTGAGTCGTTTGGAGAACGGCAAATACCACCTCTGACTGGCCCCGCCCTCATCTATTCTCTGCCTCCCGAGTCCCAGCTGGGTCTTCTTTTGTTGCCCTGCACAGGAGAACGGAGCTGGAAAGCAGGTTGGTGGGGTGGGGAGGGAATGGGATTTTGCAGTAACCTTTCCCTGGAATGGGGAGGGAATGGAGATTTTACAGTATCCTTCCCCTGCCATACCCACCAAGCCATGCCATGCCCACCAAGTCATACCCACAGAACTGGTAGTAAAAAAAATTGAATCTCACCACTGTGACAGGCATACATTATTCTGATTCTGCACAGGAAAAGAAACCCTGAAAGGTCTTTCTTGTGCTACAATATAACCAGGGGTGGGGTCTGACAGAGTTAACTACCGGTTCGGTGATTTACGATGTGCTTCCCTGCATGTTGCGCACGTGTAAATCTTCGTCAGCTTGCTGCCTGGACAGCTGAGCAGCACTGCGCGCGGGTGCGCAGCGCTTGAAAAAGCACTTTTTCCTGCTTTTTCAACCACAGCTATGTTGCACAAAGCAGCTGAGGTTGAAAAACTAGGAAATAAAGGTCAGGTAAGAGCCCGGGTGGGTGGGTGAGCCAAAACAGCAGCAGACATAGAACTGGTTCTATGTCTGCTGCTCTTCAGAGCTACCGGTTCTACAGAGCCGGACAGAACCGGTAGAATCCCACCCCTGAATATAACTCTTCCTTTTACCCAATCAGAATCATCTATAATGTCCCTTAACTTATCAGTATTATCCTTTGTGCTGCCTTTTCAATTAAAGGAGCCTGTTGCCATTGTAATTTCTTTAGGATACATGTTTATTTCTCTGATAAATTACTGTAAAATATTGCTCTACAGGGCAGGAAATGTCCTTTGACAAAGTGTCCCTCTGTACAACTTGAATCTCTGCTCTCACTGGTACCACCATTGTAATTTTCCATAACCTCAGAATTTTGTTACAGCAGAGGCATTGTAGAAAAATACTGTGCCAGCTAGACTTAGATTCCCAATACTGCTTAGAGTGCTGGGGCAGATTAAAAAAAAAGGCCAGAGGATAGGACAACCATCAGCAATGGATTCTACTGAGTCCCAAATCTCAGCAACATGTCCAAGATATGAAGTGTACTGTTTCATATATATGAAGTGTACATGTGATAACAAGGATGGATAATACAGTAGAACCAAAAACAGTGTTTTTTTCCTTATCCCACCAACAATGCTCAGGTGATAAGACAGAGTGAACTCTCTGTGATAATAAGAACTTCTAATGGTGACCCATATTCTCTCTCTCTCTCTTGCTATTTCTGTATTTCAACTGCATGTCACGCCCCTGGTTTAAAGGCATAGAACTATGGTCCTGGTACAGTCTGCGTACCTCTATTATTTGAAAGAGCAATCTTCTATGATAGGATAACTTTTTTCAAAGAATAGTTTCAAGTAGTCAGCATTTGGTCCAGTTGCTTACAAACTAACAATAGAGGTGGTTCAAACACATGTGGAAAGGCTGTTCTATATCAGCGACTGATCCTTGGTCTGGTATTGAAATATAAGCAATCAGGCTCTCTATTTGTTTATTAGCAGCATCTTCACATCTTACATACAACAGACATTGTATAGTTTCACTGAATCACATAACTTTGCCTGAAAGTAAATGTTACTGAACTAAATGGAGCTGATTTCTGAATAATCGTGATTAGGTTTGAATTGATAAAATAAAACCAATGGCCCCTTTAACTAGCGAGCTGAGCCGATCATTTTAAAATCTAAAAGTCAAATGTATTTGTTGAGATTGTTGATGTAGCTTTTATGAGATTTAAAGTAGTATTAAAATACTCAGCATTAGTACTATTAAATGACGTAAAGAAAGATTTTGTGTGTGTGTGTGTGTGTGTGTGTGTAAGCGCGCACAGAGCTGTCAGAGGCCTTTATGTCTGAGTGAAAACATTTAAAGCTCCCATACAAAACAGGAAAAGGAAACCATTTGGTCCAAGTCTTCAAACTCAACCTTAATTTTTTTTTGTTGCAAAGCATTTTTGTTCCTCTCTTTCCTGTCTGTTTGTCAACAGATGTATGCCGGAGGGAAGCTGCTTTTTGGGAGCTGTGTTTTCAACGGATACAGCTACAGTAAGAAGGACCTGCTAAAACAGATCAACCAAGTTTGCCTTGACTGCAAAAGAGGTCACTTCCTGCCACAGAGCTTCAAATTTAGGTAAAACAGAAAATCAAGGAGGAAAATGAGAATGGGGAGAGGGAAGGCAATGTCATGCTGAGATGTATGTTTACAACATTAACTTGACAAGATTGTGTTGCAATGAATAGAATGAAATCCTATAAACTCATTGTAGGGTGAGTGACTAGGAGTAGAGGAGGAGGAGGGGAGGATAATAATAATAATAATAATAATAATAATAATAATAATAATAATAATAATAATAATAGCCGTAGTAGTAGTAGTAGTAATTCATTCTTGTTATGGTTAATGGTTTTAAAAAATGATCTCTGAACACATTCGGAACTTAATTTATAAACTTATTCCAGTTGTTCCTTTTTGCATAATCTAATTTACAATTTTGTCAAATCTTCTTCCCAAGCAGCTTTCTTGAAGTGATCCCCCTATACGTTTTATATCTACTCTGGCTACCTTTCCCCTTTGCATAGGGAATAATAATTGCATTCTTATAGTCACATGTCACAGAAACAATGTTCATATACCTTGCTTAAGGCGCCTCTAGTCCTGCTTTAGCTATGAAAGCCAGCTGGGTGACCTTGAACAAGTCACTCTCTCTTAGCCCAGCCCACTTCAAAGGGTTCTGGTTGTGGGGAAAATAGGAAGAGGAAAATGTGTGGGATATGTTCACCACCTTGAGTTATTTGTACAAATAATAAGGGCAAGATACGAATAAATAAATAAATACAAGGTAAAAAAAACAAGTTGCACAGTTCATGAGCCAACCCATATCCTTATTTTCAAACTATACCAATTATACCAGCTACACCAGCAGCTGCACCACTTTTCAACACTGATGGAATGTAAGAGATTCTTTGCATCATGTTTTTTCTTGGGTACTAATGATTATAACCTTCATATCCAAAGTACGATTCAATTTGATCCTTTAATATCTCACTAATATGTTCGTATAACTGAGAGAGTGGAAAGCAAAGCAAATGGGGTAAGAGTTGCAGCTGCCATTTTGACTTTTATTTTACCTCTATGGATGCCGCTGAGTCTGGGGAAGATGTAGTTAAGGACAGGTATCTGCTCCTATTTAACCTGGCAAATATGCTGCAGGCTAGCTTAATCCCTCCAATCCCTGGACATGGTGACTTGCCATTTTATTTATTTATTTATTTATTCAATTTATATGCCTCCCTATCTCCTGAGGGACTCAGAGTGGCTTACAATGAAAATAGATTCAATACAATTAAACAAATGATTGACGAAGTCAAGGTCTCAATGTTGGTTAGGATAATTTGAAATATGTTCAAAACCCTTTCCCTTTCTCCCTCAGTGTGGGTAGGCTAGGTGGAATAGCCAGGTTTTTAACTCACGGAGGAAGGAGCGGAGGTCAGGGACTGTCCAGAGCCCCAGGGGAAGTTGATTCCATTTTCCCCTGGTTGTGAGAGAAATCGCCCACCTAGCTTCCACAATCTCTTCTTTTTTTCTTTCTCCCCCACCCCACCATTAGAATATTAACCTGGTGGGTTAATATTCATAGCCATGGAAAGAGTGCTTTCCCGAAGAAGGCATCCTTCTAAAACAGAGATCAAAAAAGTCTTGTGCTTGCCTCACTAATATCACTCTAATAGTGGAGCTATCATTATTTTAACTGAGCAGGATATTTCCATGTTGATATAGGAGTCAGGATGATGAAAGAGCATTTTAGGTGTCCCTCAGTCGAGTTTAGACTCTCTTTCATACCAAAGCGACTTCCTTTGCCCCTTTCAGGAACTTGCTGAGCCAACTTGATGGGCCACCTGCAATGTAATTAACAATCAGGTTAGCTTTGTTATCTACCAAAATCACATTGAAATGGCAAGCAGATTTAGCTTAGAAATATAAAATGAATCCGAGAAAGAGAAACCAGAGATGTTTCCTCCCTGTCATCAAATAACAAAGATTTTATGGGTAAGGAAATAAAAGGGAAACCAAAAGGGAAACAAGGCAGCGGGGAAAACCCCAAACTTGTTTCTTACCTGCTCCAAGCAAATTTTTTGTTGTTGTGTTTATTGTTCTCCCTTTCAATACTTAATGGTTCTTTAAGGGTAAATATACTAGACTTCGTGCGATTCTTTCTATGCCATAAACAAACCTTAGTACGATATTAATCAGATAGCAACAAATGGAGAATCTTTGCTGTCTCAAACTGACTTTACATAGGAATTTGAAGAGTGAGATCTTCATAATTAAGAGACGAGCCCCACTGTTTTGTTCCATTCACACTGAATATAGTGTTGATCTCTACTGGAAAGTAGGTATTTGTAGGCAGGACACACAGAACTCAGGAAAAAAGTTAGAGTTTGTGGTCATGATGCTGTGAGTCATACAAGTTCTGTTCTGTTTTTATTTTTTAGTAGAATTTTGTTATTACTAACTCTTTTATGATTGTTATTACTGACTGAGTCAAAAATTCCAGGAATCCATAAATTCTGTGCTGAAAACAAGATTCCTCAGTGTGAACTGGAGAAAAGAGGAAGCATTTTATGTGTCACCGGAATTTGCTTGTGATTTTGCTAACATTTACTGGTTCTCCAATGTCAAAATAACTAGGAAACCAGGAAGCATTTCAGTACCCTTGTTTGCAACTATTCATTCTCTCTGTGCAATAGTCTCAGTGCAAAAAAAAAAAAGGTGGGAATTGATGGCCTTTCTTGTTGGCATTTTCCAAGGTTACACGTTCTTAAAGCTTTTTAAATAAAAACTTTTAGGACTGAGAATCTAATTGTCTGGTTAACATTTAAAAACAGATGCTACCAATTTGATCTTGTCTCTAAAAGTAATTTAAGCATTCAAATACTCCATATAGATCAGGGGTGTCAAACTGGATTCCTTCGAGGGCCAGATCAGCTTTTTAGTTCTCCTCCATGGGCCAGCGGGGGGGGGGGTAGTGGGGGGGATGGATGTCTCCTGCAGCACCCTGCTGGCCAGAGTGGGGTGTGGGGGGGTCTGCACATGCCCCCCCTGCACCTCATTTTTACCCTCCATGGCCTCTTGCAGCACTCTGCTGGCCGTTTTTGGCTCAGTTTTCGGTCAGTTTTCAGCCTGTTTTTGGCCCATTTTCAGGCCCCTTTTTATTTATTTATTTATTTATTTATTTGAACTTATATGCCGCCCCATCTCCGAAGACTTGGGGCGGCTTACAACTAAAACAGGAACAATAAATACTTTAAAAACGGTTAAATTAAATTATAAGTTCAAACATTATAAAACCTTAAAACCATCCCTCCCCCAAGGGGGTCACAGGCCAATTTTAGGCCAATTTTTGGGCCGTTTTCCAAGCCTTTTTCGGCTGGCAGAGTGCTACAGGAGGCCATGGAGGGTGAAGCCACCAGAGGCTCCACAGGCCATTCTTTGATATTTCTAGGCCATCCCCACAGGCCAGATTTAAGCACCTGTGGGCCAGATCTGGTCCATGGCCCTTGAGTGATATAGATGCTAGAATGGTCTGGGCTATTTAGCATGAAGTAGAGTTTGTAAATTTCCTTCTCGGCACTGCATCTGATGACCATTATCAAATGTTTTGACATTTTGGTTTGCAATGCTAATTTAAAAAGTGCCAGTTGAAGTATGGCAGGGGCCTCACCTTAATATAGCACACATTAACATAGCATAAACACTTCCAACTATGATTTAGCCTCAATTTGCCAATCCTCAGCTCAGGAAGAAATGCTAAAAACTTTTTGCTGAGTTTTTTCTATAGCAACAAGTTAATCAATTCAGTTTACAGGGATGTAGGAAGAGGGGATGATTCTGAACTTAAACTGGACCAGGCTTTGTGTATGGAAGGGCTGCTGGAGTCAAGCACTTGGCCTAAATTAGAGAGGACCATAAATATCCATATCTGTGTAGGGGAAAGAATGAATAAAGAGTTGTTAACCATTTGGGAACATTTCCAAAAATGTAGATGACTATGATCCTTCATGCTTCCTTTTTTGCAGAAATACTAATGAAGAAGAACTGGCAATGGGGGAGCAAGGGTGACTGACTTGCAGGATTTAAGTTAATATTTTTGGGAATTAATGTTTTCACTGAGCTGAGAATTGGAAATAACTTCAATATATGATCTATCAAAGAGAAGTGTGTCAAGGTTTTTTAAAAAACCAAACCAAACCCAAGAGGAGTAGGGGAAAAAAATCAGAGTAATCAATTAGCATCTTGTGAATCCCTCTGCATTAACATGGCCCAACTTAAGTTGAGAGTAATGGTCTCAGTTTGACCAGTGACTCTGAAGCACATGTAAATGCAGCAGCTACATTTGCTACTTTCCAATGTGAGCTGCCTGAGATTCAGGGCAGGATTCAGGCCTGATAGATAGGGTGCATTTGACTTAGCAAAGAAATTCTAAAAAGCAGCAGAAAGTAAAGTATGTGCATTCAAAGGTCAACAAGACAAATCTCTCACCTCACCTTTCAGGAAAAGTTGAAGGGAGTTGACTCTATTACCGGGTGGGCAGCTTTAAGAAACAAATACATTCCACATCCTGTTGTTTGTTTAGACTATTAAATGTTTCTGGTGCATAATTAATATCCTTCTTGCTGAAACAAGGCAGAGCACAGGAATTAGGAAGAGATGCACCCACATGCATTTCATTGGAAATAAAATAAGCAAAACCCCAGGCAGTGACTAAATGATAAATATGTTCAGGTTAATCATGTCATTCGGTAAGTTATTCCATTTCATTCCTCTCTTCCCAGATTTTCAATTTCCCTCAAATTAGCTGGTATGTTTTATTCCCTGAATTTTTTCACTTCTGTGGGGTGTTTCGGTGTATTTTCTCTTATTAGGGATTTCCATCCCAATGCTATTTTCCATGTAAACCTTCTTATGATGATGTCAAGAGCCATACATACTATTAGAATATTGGATATGAATGTTTATATAGTCCTTCCTTGCTAGAGGCATTAATTTGGACCATTTTAACTTTTAAAGACACCATAACTCTAGGATAATATAGGTTTCCCAATTTCAAGAGCAGTGTAATCATTGTAGCCAAATGAACTAACAGAAACCACAATGATGCTAGTTGTTTCTAATTTGCAGCTAATATGAAACTTTAAAAGAGAATCCAGTTACATACTCTAGTTTATAATTCCATAATCATTAGGCCTGTATGAGAGAGGGAGGGAGGGGAGGGGGGGGAGGGAGGAGGAGAGAGAGAGAGAGCGCGAGTTGGAAGATTTCAGGGTAGTATTAATATGGCAACGCATTTTGTTTGGAATGGATTGTATGTTCAGCAGTACTCAGAACTGCTAGCAGTATTCGGAATGTATATTTGTTTTTTTCTGTCTATGTAGAAAGAGATGTGTATTTGTGATCTTAATGATTCTGGAACAGCTGAATTAAAGAGAAATAAAATCACCTTGGTAATAGAAATTTAAATCCCTAAAACCCTAAGGATCTGGGCATATGCAGTATATATTTTGTTTGTGATGGATTATTGGCTGTGAATTTATTGTAAATAATCCTCCAACTTTCTCTTCGTCTGCATAATCATCCAGAATAAATAATTGGGGAGCTGACATTCCACATCCCTAAATTACATTCATGTTTCTACAGTTGGTCAACATCTCTATCCATTGCTATGAATAACTGAGTGTGGTGACACATGCTAGGATTTTGTTAATAAAAGCAAATAATGGAAGAAACAGCAATATTGCTTGTAAATCCTAGCCAGATTCAAGATATTTGGGTCTTCGTTGTGGGCAGTTTGGAGGTTGTTAAAATAAACTGATACAAATTTCTTTTGGTTACTTCCCCTGTATAAGCCTAGTGTCTCTTAAAAATGGGACAGCATTTAAACTGCTGCAATCACAATATGAAAATCATACCATTTGACATAAAAGCAATACCACAAAGGCACTATGTATTGTCTCTTTGCACCAACTAGGTTGTAAGCACCCAGGGCTGTAGAATTTTTTTATTTTGAAGTTGTTTCCTCACACCATGTCAGATCATGTAGAGATCTGAGATGACAGACATCTGTTTTCTAATGATGTGAATTAATGTTTGGTGGCATATCACTATAGGGAACAATTGATTTTAAAAGGCAGCTAGTTTTAAAATAGTAATATGGAGATTCAAGCCTAAAAGCCATCAAAATAATAGTTAGTTGCTAGTACTCTAACTCAACTGTTTCGAAGGGATATTGGAATAATAACAGGCAGTCAATCATAAATCAAATCAATTGGAAGTTCTTTTTCATAACTTAATATTCTGCATCCTGCACAGGCCTTTCAGTCAGTGCAAAGTATTGTCATATCCTCCATAAATCTTTTTTTTTCAAAGCTACAAATATCTAGATGCTTCAGTTCCTTGTTTTAAGATTTAGCTTCCTTCTCTTCAACTGTTCCAGTTTTTCTGGAGTTGTCTTGAAGTATGGTGCCCAAAATTGATTATAATGCTCAAAGTAATATTTGATCAAAGTAAAACATGGTGTGGAACCATGAGTTCCCATTATTTGAAAATGATACTTTGATACAGTGGTGGGATTCAAAAATTTTTACTACCGGTTCTGTGGATGTGGCTTGGTAGATGTGGCATGGCTTGGTGGGTGTGGATTGGTGGGCATGGCAGGGGAAGGATACTGTAAAATCTCCATTCTCTCCCCACTCCTGGGGGAAGGTTCCCATTCCATTCCCTCCCCACCCCATTAACCTGCTTTCCAGTTCCATTCTCCTGTGCAGGGCAACAAAAGAAGACCCAGCCGATCAGCTGGGACTCGGGAGGCAGAGAATAGATGGGGGCAGGGCCACTCAGAGGTGGTATTTGCCGGTTCTCCAAACTACTCAAAATTTCCACTACCAGTTTTCCAGAACTGGTCATAACCTGCTGAATACCACCTCTGCTTTGATAGTTTTAAATATCATTTCCTTTTTGTAATCACATCACACTTCTTTAACCAATTTCATATTATTTTGAATTTGTATGTGCTGCAGTTTTATTGAGAAGGTTATCCCTCCTACCTTTTGTCACCTTTGATAAGCATACCTTTATCTCTTTATCTACAACATTAAATTAAAATGTTGAAGAAAATTGGAACATTGGACTAAAAGTATGAGACTCAATATTTTACACTAGTTTAATAAATAAGGTATGAATTGTTTTGAGTATGGTTTTCAAGTCTGTCAAGTTATCCTTTTTAATCTAAGTAATCCCCAAATCAGAATGTCATTGTTTACTTTGCCAAATGTTTTCTGAAATTAAGAGATGTCTTCATCATTCCCCTATTCTACTAAGAAAATTAATAAGAATAGATATTACAGATAATCCTTTTCAACAAATCCATGCTAGATGGATAACAAATCAATGCACAAAATGTCTCTGAAAATTCTCAGTCATCCAGGTCATGGGCATCCCAAAGGTGCTTTTTCAAAAAGCAACTGGATTTTGTTTTTCTTTGAAGTAGAATGATTTCAAAGAAAAACAAGAATGACCAGTTGCCTCTTGAAAAAGTACCTTTGGGACAATCAATGCACTACTTTCAAGGTACTCATGGATTGCAAACTACTTCTGTAACTGCAGGGACTTGTCCAGACAGTTGCCAGGAGTTGATACTTACTCAAACCCTACCATACACAAAAGGGGTGACAGAAATGACAGCCAGAATTGTCCAACCTCTAGGAATAGCAATAGCCCACAAAACCACAGCCACACTTCTCCAGGAATTATCGAGAATGAAAGACAAAGTACAGAAGGATGAAAAAACAATGTAATCAATTGTAACAATTGCAACCAGTTCTACATGGGACAAACATAAAATCAATTGAAAACCAAGATTTAGGAACACCAGCTGGCAGTCAAATGCCACAATCCCAAATCCCTTATCTCTATCCACACAGATACAGAACAGCACCAATTCGATTGGAGCAATACAAGAATCATCAGCCATACTACCATTTGCCACACTCAAAGCCTTATCAGAGCCTGGCACTCCCCAAGCAATTCCATCAACAGACACATGACCTACAACCAGCCTATGAACCCCTCAGAATTCAAATCAACCACAAAGCCAACCAGAGACAACATTGACCTTCAACTAACCCACACGATTTCCCCCATCTGGTACATCACCTCCTGATGATTCTTACCTGATATGACCTCCCCATGACAAGACCCTCACTTGTTACCCACACCTGACCCATCACAAGACCCTCACTTGACACAACTCACACCTGGCCCATCACCTGATCTATCACAAGACCCTGACCTGATCTATCATGATCTCACTATCATGAGACCTACTGACCACACAAAGCCCTTATAAGCAGAACCCCCATAATGATATCCCCTAAATTCAACTGAAGATGTTATTTAAGCTGGTAACAAAACATTCAGAAACCAACCCACAAGCTCAGAAAATCAACCTCCACCCTCAACTTACTTAAATACACACCCAGTGCCCAGATCAGCAACTTTCTTTAATATTGTAGGATAAAATCCACCTGGGTTTAGAGAATTGAACCTGTTCAAGGCCAGCAGGTATTTCCAGCCTATTTTTCTGTCATGCTTAAGTTTGTGCTCGACTCCTACAACCAGCACTTCACAATTGCCCAATGGAATGCATATCCTCTTTTCAGGGAAGACTGAGAGGACTTCACAGAGATTTTGCAACAGTTCAAAATCAGCTCTGGATTTGCCTAATCTCAGCTATAGCTGGGAGCTGAGCTAATTTATTGCTAGCTCAGCTACTATATAGCTGAAATTGCAGCAGCTGGTATGCTTCCTCCCCTCCCCTATTTTGAGTGTATCAGAAGAAGATTGTTTTGTTATTTTCTATAAGTCTAAACTCATTGGCTTTCTGCTTTCCTGATAACATGCCTGCTGTCTGTACTCTTCCTTACCAATTTATTCTTCTTTCCAATTCCTATGTTGTTACTAAAATGTTTGTACAACCATAATAGCTTCTACTACAGTTTTACAGTTGTGGAATTGCTTTTAGCATCTCCTTTTTAAAGAACTCCTGCATAATTCCCATTAGGCTTTCTCTTATAGTTAATTTACTGAGTTTATTAAAAACCACTTTCTTGAATTGCAAAGTGTGTATTTGTTGACCCTCATAATGTATCTGCTTATGGCATTTATTTTCTAGCCAACTGTTGTACTAGGAGGAGAGGCAGGAAGGGGGAATTGATTGAGAAACCATATTTATATGTAATGGTGATTCCTGCCTGTTTCACTCCAAGAGTTTGAGAAGGGAACTACCGTGCAGTAAAGGAAGGGAATCCTGAAGATACAATTGCCACCTTATGAGAATCTATATGTAACAAAAGTCCTGTGGCTCTTATATAAAAGGCAATTCCAGGAAAAGTATTTTGAGCAGAATATAAGAGAAAAGCCCTCATTTTTCAAATTCCATTCCTCCAGTTGCATACAGGTAAACTTTGATTTATGACCACAATTGAGCCCAAAATTTCTGTTGCCAAGTGAGACAGTTGTTAAGTGAGTTTGGTTGCATTTTGTGACCTTTCTTGCTAGGTGCTAAGTGAATCACTGCAATTGTTAAACTAGTAACACAGTTGTGAAGTGAACCTGGCTTCCCCATTGACTTTGCTTGTCAGAAGGTTGCAAAAGGGGATCACATGATCCCAGGATACTGAAACTATCACAAATATGAGTCAATTGCCAAACATCTGAATTTTGATCATGTGACCAGGGAATGCTGCAACAGTCATAAGTCACTTTTATAAAGTGTTGTAACTTTGAATAGTCACTAAGCTAATGGTTGTAAGTCGAGGACTACCTGTCCTGGAGCCTGTTTTGTTGACATGACACAATAAACTGAATGTCTCAGTGCAATGACTCACCTTGAATAAATATGATGCATATTTAGCATTTCAGTAAGTACTTTACAACTGCAACCTCCAGTCAGATAAGTGTTGATGGTTTAATTTACCTTTTCCACTCCCAAATGACTAAATGAAAAAGAGAGGCTAAAATAAGAGGGAATGACAAGATGGCATTGGGCCTTAACAAGAGAACTGTGTTCAGATGGTCTTCGTAATAGGCTCTGCTGATCACTTCATTAGACAAAGCCATAATCCCAGTCTACTATAATGAAGTTTCCCTGTTCACTTTATCCCTTTGAAATTAGTTTTCTTGCACAGCTGTATTACTTATCTTGAGGCAAGAAAAAAGGGTCAGGACCATGAACCATAAAAGAAAGTATCTAGGGAAAACTGATGGTTCATGAGCCTTGGATCTAACTTTCTTAGTTGTTCCATTTTTACAAGTCGTATTGTATTTTCTGATGCACCTTTCCCTCAATACTTTCTTTTCTGTGAGGAACATACCTTTTTAATACAAAGAACAATAACAATACTGTTTAGATATTATGAATGATACAAGAAAGTTCCCAATGTAATATTCAGTAAATCCAGCACTACGAATTAACAGAATTAAGTTTTTACATTACTAGTGTACTCTTTCGCATCCAGCCTTGACAAAATGGGTTTTCTAGGTGGAAATGTTTCTATTTTGCAAATACTATGCCAAAAAGTGGATATATATGGGGCACAGCCAGATAATGATGTTAAATGCTGTCTTTCAGTCCCTGATCCAATATATCAGTTGTGCCCTGGTTGCCAAGACCACCTTGCCATAGTAATGAGGCTAGCAAGTCATGCTGTAATTAGTGATTCAATGCAGAGCAGGAATATAATTGCTATGTTCCACCAGCTATATTTCCCCTCCCATCTAACACTGCCTGCCAGCAGGAAAACAAAGTGAATTTGGGGAAGGCTAGGTGAGTATTTGGGTGCTTGGAACAGTAGGTATAGCCATCTGTTGCCTGACTAATATGGTTATGGAACTGCTCTGCACCTGTGATGTGTCATTTGGGCTGTTTCTGACCATGGGCCTAGCATTATTCTGAAAAAGCATTTAACCTATGTCCAAAAAATTCCATCTGACAGGTCACAGGCATCAAAAAAAGAGTGAAGTGCAGAGGTGGTATTCAGCAGGTTCTGACCAGTTCTGGAGAACCGGTAGTGGAAATTTTGAGTAGTTCAGAGAACCAGCATATACCACATCTGACTGGCCCCGCCCCCATCTATTCTCTGCCTCCCAAGTCCCAGATGATTGGCTGAGTCTTATTTTGCTGCCCTGCAGAGGAGAACGGAGCTGGAAAGCAGATTAGTGGGGTGGGGTGGGGAATGGAGATTTTGCAGTATCCTTCCCCTGTCACGCCCACCAAGCCACGTCACACCCACCAAGCCACACCCACAGAACTGGTAGTAAAATTTTTTGAATCCCACCACTGAGTTGATATCTTCTGGGTGGGATAGCATTTCTGGTCAGGGACTAGTATTGGCTTCATTTCACATGGGACGAAAACATGGGTTAAACCTTGAACTTGGAGGATGGTTAGCAAAAAGTGGCCTAAAATCAAAGGCAAATGGAGAATTTTAAATTCAGTTTTGATGAATGCAAAGAAAGTGAGGGAATAAGCTGGCTGTCACATATTTTGAGTAGTGAGTGAATAATTTTCTATAGAGTAAAATGACCCCAAGAAACAAGTGGAGACCAGGGAAGAAGATTAGTGTAATCAAGAAGGGAAAGAAGCAATATTTTTAATCATAGGGTCTGTATGGAATGGTGGGTTCTTTCAATTTTTAATGTAGAGAATAGATTATATTTTAAGGACTACAAATCTTAGGTTTCAGTTGGCCTTGACTTGATGTTTCATTTTTAGATGTCATTTTGATAAATAAGCGAGAGTTCTTGGCATTTTAGTTTTCAGAATTTTTAATGCACAATAGCGATAGATATCATGGCATTTACTCTTTGTCCTACAAACAAAGCCATTCCTTTCTCTTGCATGTTTGATTTTGTATATTTGAACAGATGTAGCTTGCTTCTGCATTCCTGATTAGACTGAATACCATGTGGTATCTTTTGGCTTGTTCATAATAATAGATGTATTTGTTAAGGAATGTTTGGTGATACTGATGATGGTGGTGGGGTGTGTGTGTGTGATGTAAGTACACACACACACACAAATACACCTCAAAGCAAAGGAACCTAAGAAACACTTGGAAACAACATACTTTTTCTCTTACAAACTCATCTCACTATAGTACAAATACACAGACAAATCTAGAGTCTTTTATTCTTTTTACTGTTAATGACTTCCTCAGTGACAGCCAAGTTCATGCTGGTGAAATTCAAAACTGAATGTTTGTGTCAACCTCTGTCTCAAAACCACATGAATAAAGAGCAAAATACCATGCTTTTATTGCCAGGATGTATTTGCTGCCATAGCCATAACTTCACTTAACAAAGCATCCAATAAGCTGGCTTTTGCAAAAGACATTTTCCTTTCTATAGCAAGGCCCCTGAGCTTTAGAGAAAGATGGGTCATAGGAGTGAATTACTTTGCTGACCCCCTGGGATTTGTTCTGATCCTTATCTGGCCCAACTGTAAACTAAATCTTGCTTAGATTTTGTGCAGGGATAAGAAAAAGAAATTGATGGTGTCTCTTTAGATCAAGATGCAATCCCTCTACTTTCATTCATTCACTGCAGTCACAGAAGCACAAATCTGAAGGGAAAAAAAGGAGTCTCGACTGTGCTCTGTCTCCATTTTAATTGGGAAATAGAAGATACAAGGATTTTAAAAAGGTTCTGCTACGTAGGTGTGTTTTTACCTGAATGCCCAGTGGCTTCCTATGATGGTAGATAATAGTTTCTGTTATGTATGTAAGTTTGAATGTTATTGGTTTATTTGAACTGTTCTTGTAAAATGTCAAATGGTATTGGTTTAAATAGTGAGGGAAGAAACCCTGCACTCCCATTGGCTGGCAACTACGGCTGCAGGCTATAAGAGGCAGCCGTAGCCCAGCCAACTCGGGTCCATTCGAGCTGTAGTCACTTAATAAACTCTTTGCTGAACTCCTCGCCTGACTCTTCATGCAAACCTAACACTGGCGACGAGGATGGGATTTCCCTGAAGAGAAGACGACGCAAAGAACAAGCAACAGAGCGAGATGGCTGCGCTGAACACTCCCCAGCCCCGCTCGATCCGGGCGGCGGAAGACTGGGAATCATAGCGGATCGCTTCCAGATGTATCTGGAAGGGAACGACCTCGCCGGCATCCCCGAGAGACGGAAGAGGGCGGTCTTTCTCACGCACTGCGGTCCGGCAGTCTTCAAAATGGCGAAGGCATTAGCGGAGCTGCAGAGCTGAAGGTAATGGAATGGCCCGATTTAGAGAAACTTTTAAGAGCCCATTACGCCCACAAGTATCGTGCCTCATTAAGAGACACGAATTTTACCGTCGGGATCAAGGGGATAGCGAGAATGTTAATAACTTCGTGGCAAGTTTAAGGGACATTGGGGGTGCTTGTGACTTTACCAACTTAGAAGAGGCCATGCGTGATCGGTTTGTTTTAGGCCTCAAAGATAAGGTCTTACAAAGCAAACTATTAATGAAACCTAAGATCACGCTTAAAGAGGCCATTGAAGAAGCTGTTTCAGCGAAGCCACCAAGTCCTCAGCAGCGGCCATGAAAAAGATTAACAAGGCCTCAAGCCAGGCCTCAAGCCATTCTGATGGGGAAAATCCACAACAGCCCATTGCGAACAAATAGACTCTGATTCAGATAGCAGTGAGGCAGAGGAGGGGATTTTTAGACTCAGAATGGAGAAGAAGAAAAAGACTCTGGAAAAACAGGCAAGGATTCTATTGCAGAGGCTGTGGGGGCACCCCGCACTGAATGCAAGTTCTTTGACTCCATCTGCTTACGTTGTGAGAAACGGGGTCACATAGCCAGAGTCTGCAAATCATCCAGAACTCCACCTAGTAGGAAAAATTTCCTGATAAAGACTTTAAGCCCAACAATTTCCTTGAAAAGATGGGGCAAAATTTAGAAGCAAATGGCAAGAATGAAACTCACCAAACAATCACCATTGGTCATTCTTCACCCTTGAAAAGCAGAAAAGTACACGTGAAGGTGTTTATTGAAGGAAGGCCTTGCCAAATGGAAGTGGACTCAGGCTCTTATTTATCTATGGTGTCATGGTGTCACAGACTCTTTCCCAACATTCAGAAGAAGCATTTCCACAAGCAAGCACTGACTCTTAAAGACTACCAAGGGAACAAGATTCCAGTAGCTGGAGCAAGAGATTTCAACGTGCAGTTTAAAGGCCACACCAAACGTTTGCCCCTGACCATCGTGGACAAGGATCGCCCAAGTTTGCTGGGACTTGAGTGGTTCAAGCCACTAGGCATCGAGGTGACTGGCATCAATCACGTGAGCAGCTCTGAATGGGAGGAGTCCTTGAAGTCTGAGTTTCCAGAGGTCTTCAGCGAAGGACTGGGCAAGTATATGGGGACCCCTATTGCTTTCAGCCTAGACCCCAAGGTGCCCCCAATTCTTAAAGCCCAGGAGGGTTCCATTTGCTTTAAAGGAAAAAATTGATGCACAATTAGATAAGCTCATTGCTCAAGGGGTTTTAGAGCCTACTGACCACTCCAGATGGGAAACACCCATAGTCACACCAGTCAAGGCTGATGGGTCAGTGAGAATCTGTGGTGACTATAAGGGGACACTTAACCAGGCGCTGCAGCAGAGCATATCCAGTACCAGTTGTGCATCATCTGCTCCATTCCCTTGGCAGGGGTACAGTATTTGCCAAACTGGACTTGGCTCAGGCATATCAACAATTAACAGTTGATGATGCCACTGCAGAGGCACAAACAATTGTGACTCATAGAGGTGCCTTCAAATGTAAAAGACTACAATTTGGAGTAAGCGTGGCACCTGGCATTTTTCAAAGCCTTATGGAAAGAATGTTGCAAGGACTGCCAGGGGTAGTGCCTTATTTTGATGATGTGTTAATCTCTGCTGAAAATGACACTCAGCTTCAAGAGAGACTCAGAGAAGTCCTTACCAGATTCAGAAAAGCGGGTTTAAAAGTCAAGGAAGACAAATGTACACTCAAAACAGACAGAGTTGAGTTCCTGGGGTACATGATTGACAAGCATGGCATCCACCCTACTGATGCCAAGGTTAAAGCAATCAAGGAAGCCCCTAAACCTAGATGCAAGACAGATTTGCAAGCCTTCCTTGGACTTATTAACTTTTATCACATGTTTCTACCTCACAAAGCATCTATTGCTGAACCTTTACATCGCCTGCTTGATAAGAAGGCTGTTTGGATCTGGGGCGGAAGGAACAGTCAGCATTTAACAGTATTAAGAGACTAATCACGTCTGATGCTGTGTTGATACAGTTCTCTGAGAATTTGCCTGTTGTTCTGACTTGTGATGCATCCCCTTTTGGAGTGGGGGTTTTGAGTCACAGGCTTCCCAGTGGAAGGGAAGCCCCAATTGCATTTTACTCTCGCACTTTGTCCAAAGCAGAGAGAATTATAGCCAACTGGACAAGGAGGCATTAGCAGTTGTTGCAGCTGTTAAGAAATTTCATGAATATCTGTATGGCAGGTCATTCACCATTGTTACAGATCACAAACCTTTATTAGGCATTGTGGCAGGAGACAAACCTACACCTAATATCCTGTCACCAAGAATGCTGAGATGGACTGAATTTCTTGCAGCCTATTCATACAAACTGATTCACAGGCCTGGCAAGGACATTGGACATGCTGATGCACTGAGTCGTTGCCCACTACCTGCCACAAGGAGGACTTTGAACTTGAAACTCACACCTTTTTCCTGGAGACCATTGCTAAGCTTCCAGTCCATGCTGCTGAGATTGCCAGAGAGACTGCCAAAGACTGTGTTGGCACCTGTTATGGGCTGGATTAAGAAAGGTTGGCCTCTTCAAGATCTACCTCACCTTGCCCAACCTTTTAAGTCCAGGCAAACTGAATTATCTGTATTAAGAGGATGTATTTTGTGGGGTAACAGGGTGGTTATTCCTGCAAAACTGCAAAGGAGGTTTTGGAAATGTTACATGAGGGTCATCCTGGGATTGTAAGGATGAAAGGTTTGGCCAGGAGTTATGTATGGTGGCCAGGTATTGACAAAATGGTTGAAAACTGGGTAGCATCTTGTCCCAATTGCCAGGTAGTCAGGCCTGCTCCACCTCACGCCCCACACAGGAATGGGAATGTCCTAGGGGCCCATGGTCTAGAATCCACATTGATTTTGCAGGCCCTACAGAGGGCACACTTTTCTAGTTATAGTAGATGCATATTCCAAATGGCTAGAGGTAATTCCCATGACATCCACTACAACTGAGGCTGTCATCAAGCAGCTCAGAAAATTGTTTGTAACCCATGGGTTACCAGATGTCCTTGTTCTGACAATGGCCCTCAATTCACATCTAACATTTTTGAATCCTTTCTAGCTCAACAGGGTATCAGACATGCCCTCACTGCCCCTGGGCACCCTTCGGCCAATGGCCGGGCTGAACGCATGGTACGCTTTACCAAAGAGAAGCTTCAGCAGCTGGGTCACTGAGAAGTGAAAAACTTCTTAGTGTTCAGCACATCACTCCTAGCCCATCAAATAACTTGTCCCCAGCAGAGTTGTTGATGGGTAGGAAACTTAGGTCTTCCCTTGACGCCTTCATCCCACTTACGCACCCAACGCACCACTGGATTCCACTTCCAAAGTTCGTTCTTTTAGTGTGGGAGATTCTGTCTATGCTAGGAACCTTATAGGTGAACCTTTGTGGATTCCTGCTGAAATAACTCACATCACTGGCCCTCGTTCTTACAGGGTACAAACAGAGGATGGCCTCCTCTGGAGCAGGCACATTGACCAACTTAGATCCAGGTTCCCTCAGGAACATCGCCCCTGTCTCTCTCTGGGTCCCTCACCTGATGTCTCTTCTAGGGGGAAGGGGAACAGGAGGAAAATCAACAAACAGGAATCAACCCACGTGTAACGAGCCATTGTGACAGGAACCATCCCGAACCCTGTCACAATGCCAAGATCCATCCTTAGAAGTGGAAGATTGCACATCACTACCTGACTTGGGTGCTGACATTGGAATGGAGATGGGTTGGGAGGAGAGACCAGATTCTAACAGTCTACAGGGTCTCCTTCACAGGAAGTCCCAACAGGGAAATGTCAGCAGACACATTTCCCCTCTCACTGGGTGAGAACATTAAAACTTCTGAACCACGAAGGTCTCAACGTACACGTAAGAGCCCCACCTATTTAAAGGAATACATTAGATAGGTTGGGGTTTGGTATGGACTGAACCTAGTGGGGAGGGGTGTTATGTATGTAAGTTTGAATGTTATTGGTTTATTTGAACTGTTCTTGTAAAATGTCAAATGGTATTGGTTTAAATAGTGAGGGAAGAAACCCTGCACTCCCATTGGCTGGCAACTACGGCTGCAGGCTATAAGAGGCAGCCGTAGCCCAGCCAACTCGGGTCCATTCGAGCTGTAGTCACTTAATAAACTCTTTGCTGGAACTCCTCGCGTCTGACTCTTCATGCAAACTTAACAGTTTCTATTTTAACTTTTCCTCGATCAGAACTAGTTGAATGAATTCAAAGAAACAGTAGCTGCCCTAGGCTAGATCTTCTTCTTCTTCTTCTTGTGCCATATCCGTCATCAGACATTGGCGATCGTGTTGGTGATCCTATTTTTATCAACAGCCGCATGAAAAAGTGCTGTTGAGTTTTGTCCAAACCAGCCCTTAGTTTTTGAAGCCTTGATGTTCTTCTTCTGCCTGGACCTTGTTTGCCTTCAATCTTTCCTTGGAGGATTAAGTGAAGTATGCCGTATTTTTCTGGGTGCCGCATCACATGTTCAAAATATTCTAACTTTCGCTTTATTATGGTTTTGATGATTTCCCTTGCCTTTCCCAGGCGGCTTATCACCTCCTTATTTCTGATTTTGTCGACCCAACTTATATGTAACAGCCGCCTGTAAATCCACATTTCAAATGCTTCTAGTCTCTTCAAGTGGCTTTCTGTCAGAGGCCAATTATCCTCACCATAGAGCAGGATAAAAAAGATGTAGCATCTGACAAGCCTGATTTTCAATCTTAGGCTTATGTCATGACTGCAGAAGACCTTTTTCATTTTGAAGAATGCTATTCGAACTTTACCTATCCTTGTATTTACTTCAGTGGTCTCGGCTAGATGCCCTAGACAAACCATGCGATTGGTATTCCCTTCACAACAAAAGTTGTAATTTTTTTTTGACCCCCCCATTTTTTTTGTGATCTACTTAAATCATTGCCCTATGCAATTCACCTAGTTTGCTGATATAGAGAGACCACCCTAACAGAAAAAAGACTTATTTATGCTGCTTGGAATAGAGAATCCACATCTGCTTGGAAACGTGAATTTCAATGACTTTGTGCAATTATCATTGCACCTGCTGAAGAAAAGCTTTGGTGGCTCAGGCTGTTAAATGCCTGCTCTTAAGATCCAGCTGTCTACAATTACTGTAGGCTCGAATCCCACCAGGCTCAAGGTTGACTCAGCCTTCCATCCTCTCGGGGTAGGTAAATTGAGGACCCAAGATTGTTGGGGGCAATTAGCTGACCTTGTAAAAATGCCGCTTAGTAATAAGCAGGCATATACAATGGCATGAAGGCTATTGCTGAGCGCATTGGGTTGTGCTCCAAAAATTGTAAGCCGCCCTGAGTCTTCGGAGAAGGGCGGCATATAAATGTAATTAAAAAAAATTGACCTGTTCTGCAACCTTTACATCTGCAGGAAATATATCCTTTGTTGGATACAACCATCCCATTTGATAACTATATACAACTAAACTTTGCAAACAACAAAGAGAAAGCTTTTGCTGGTTTTAGCCAAAGGTCCAAACAAAATGATCGACTAAATGATCACCAAGGTTCATTTTAACTCTTGCATTGTCTGACTCTAAATTGGAGATTGATAGCCTTTTCAAGCATCAGCATACAAATCCATGTCATAATGCAGGTGTGTAGATACCATATACCTCACACATGATAGAAAACTGCATCCACTTTTATGTGAAGCCATCAGAATTTCACATAAAAATGTTAGCAGTTGTGAGGTTTTTAGAATTCCCAAACTAAAGAAAACTTGAAATCTTATGTAGCAAATTATAAGCATTTAACTCTTAGCAATCCAAGTTCTGTGTTTATGAGGCTGGGGTAGAAGGAACCAAGCAACAAGCTATTGTCATTCATTCAACACGAGCTAATTAGAATAGTGTTTACTGTAGATCATCTATTTCCTACTCCTTGTGTTGATTAAATTTTCAAATTAAAAAATAATTAAGCGATCAAGCCATGAGTTTCATATGATAAAGTTGTTTTACTTCTCTGAAATCTTTAGCAGGTGAGGTAGGACTTTCATAAATGCTCTCTGCTAAAATTATTTAACTCTTTGTAGACTTAAGTTCTGTATCTCTTGGCACTTAAAAGCAATATGAGTTTTTTTTAATTGTAAGAACATTTAGCCTGTGAGCTAAGTGGAAACAATGTGACATGTAATTACAGTAGGGATAGGGATATTTTTCAAGCATGAGTACTGAGTTGTAATTCATTGTATATATGTTGCTTTTAAAGTAGATCTTCTTTCTCATGGACTGTGATTTTGGAATAGTTTGAATAATGGATACATGTTACTTAATCCTGAAGTTATCATGGGAGTATACAGAGCAAGATAGTGATTCAGTTGTTAGGTTTGAGTTCAAATCTTTAGTCTTCATCTGTGGAGTTGAGTGAGCATTCATGTGATTCAATCTAATGTAATTTGCAGCATTGTTGTGAGGATAAAATGGAGATAGGAATGGAATAAAACATGATATTAATGTCCCATATGCTAACTTTCTTCTAAGGAGCTTAACTCTATGAGATAGGATAGGTTGAGCAAAATTATTGATCTGTCACTCACTGTGTTCTGTGGTCAGGTAAGTCCTTGGTTTTGGGATTCCAGTCCAGCATTCTCACTGCTACAACATGACTCTAAGTTT
The DNA here is from genome assembly GCA_009733165.1 of Naja naja. Lineage (NCBI taxonomy): Eukaryota > Metazoa > Chordata > Lepidosauria > Squamata > Elapidae > Naja > Naja naja. The sequence goes on along the minus strand of CM019149.1, from coordinate 61,600,570 downwards.
CATAAAAACAATATTACAACTGATAAAACATTGGTGGGCTATGTGTGAAAGAAAAAGTGTGATAGCAAGAGAGGGCAATTAATTCATTTTCTAAAAAAAAAAACACCCTAAGTGCATTAATGTTCAAGCTTTCATTCTCTTCCTCTTGATATATATGTACTTACGACAATGGGGAGGGGGGTCAGCACATTTCCCCCTTTCTACCCCTTGCCCTTTCTTTGAGGCTGCTTGGGCTATTAGACCCAAAGTGACCACACAGTGTTGACAGTGGACTTGAATCTAGATCTCCCTAGTCCTAAATGGTGGTGCAGGCTGTTAAATTCCTAGCACTTAAGTTCCAGCTGCCTGCAATTAGTGCAGGCTCGAATCCCACCAGGCTCAAGGTTGACTCAGCCTTCCATCCTCTCGGGGTAGGTAAATTGAGGGCCCAAGATTGTTGGGGGCAATTAGCTGACCTTGTAAAAATGCCACTTAGTAATAAGCAGGCCTATACAATGGAATGAAGGCTATTGCTGAGCGTATTGGGTTGTATCCCAAAAATTGTAAGCCGCCCTGAGTCTTCGGAGAAGGGCGGCATATAAATATGAATTAAAAAAAAATACTTGAACCTATGGCATCTCCAGGAATGGCAAGAGGTATAGTGATGCCAGAGCATCAGGTGCTGTAACGCAAGTCCCAATCCTTTTCCAATGATAAGAACCAGAAGGTGCTGCCGCCTTAACCACTCTGCCACAATGCAATCCAAGCTGATTTGTTTATGTATTTTTAGTTTGCGCTATCTGCAGCTTCATTTTAAGGCAAGATACGTAATAAGCATTTGAGCAGTTCATTGCAGATATGTATAATGGGTGAAACAAAAAGACTTTCCACATTCCTCAAAAGAGATTTGTTCTTTTTCCTCAGTCCTATTGCTGAACCTCCGAAGAAGCCCTCTTACCAAAGTCTAGAAAGGTCAGTGTGATTACACAGCATGGGAAATTAACATTATGGCAGTGGGTGTGAGTGTGGGTGTGGGTTTTGTATACTGCTGAGACTAGTCTGGACTGAAGTGGCTTATAAATTTATCAATACATAATATTGATAGATAAATATGTATTATAAACACTTTGACAGGCTGCAGTGGTTTCCAGGAACTTTCTCTTGTTTTGCTCCGGCACCCTCTTGAGACCATCTGGCACTAGGAAAAAAACATGAACATTTCATCTGTTTTTTGAGCAAGCCAGGAGGTTTTGAATTGGCTTAAAAAGAAAAAGGAAAAAAAAAGGTAGAACAAGCATCACATTAGACAGGACAGGCAATCAGATAACCTCCAGGTGATTTTAGGCTTGACTCTTATCGACTCCTGTAGCAAATGCAGTGGGAAAGGGTTTGGAAGCTATAGGTCAAACTATGTAGATGTACCAGGTTGCCTCTTCCTATGCCACATGGAAGAGAAAAGGACCTAAATGACAGCCTGCAGTCTAAAACATTGATCGCCAACCAGTGGGCCGGGGACCACTGGTGGTCTGCAAGAAAATTTTGGTGGTCCACAGAGAAATGTCCACTCCAAAGCACCCCCCAAAGCAATTAATCCAGGCTGTGTGGGAACACAAGGCTGTGCTGCCCACATGGCCTGTCCACCTGCTGGCCCCCACCCTTCGGCCGAATGCAAACCTTATCTTGAGTAGAGCCATGCGAGAACTGGAACTGGAAGGTAAGACCAATGGTGGGGGAGGGAAATCCACCCTGGGGTGGCTTTCTGACATTGCTGGGAAAGTTGGTCCCATATTCCAGAGCTGCAGTAGTCACAGGACTGGCCCTTTGGTCATCCTGGAGCAGCTACTCCTCCACCCGGGTGCACCAGCCTGCCATGGACTGGAGGAGATGCTCTGGGATGACCAAAGGGCCAGTCCTGTGACTATTGTAGCTCTGGAATATGGGACCAACTTTCCCACCAACGTCAGCAAGCCACCATCAGTCAAAATTCATATTAGTGGTCCGTGGGATTTAAAATTATGAGTTTGGTGGTCCCTGAGGTCCAAAAGGTTGGCGACCTCTGGTCTAAAAGGACCTAAAATGTCCTTTAATTTTACAGTGTACAGGTGGATGGGTAGAGGGTAGAATGTTTTATACTCCTTTTTTCTCTGTTGGTATTTACTACCTTTTAATTAATGACAACTGAGAAGATATTATGGTGTTCCTTTTTTAAAAAAAAATCCACTTTATTTGACTTGCAAAGGACTTTTTGAAAGCTTTCTGCCTTCAAACCATGGTTTTATCTGATTGATTTAGAAGTATTTCCATGCTTTTTGGAGGAAATGAATTTAGGGCCAAGATAGTCCTAAATGTTTTATCTTTGTTGAAAAAGTAAAGCAAGGGTCAAATTTTCTTAGGTTTTTTTTAAGCAGCTTTTTTCCCGTATTTTTTTTCTTATCTGTCTTTTCCTTTTTGTCCTTCCTGACTTTTCTGACAAGTCAGTTCAGTATGAAACTGACAATTAGGTGCAGAGAATCTGAAGATCACAATACAGATGACAAAATCCAATCAATGTATTTGATACTGAATGCATACATATGGCGTTTCAGTAAATAAGACTGCCATAGTTGGCATATTGTTGGTGAGGTTGTTTACGGGAGAGGATAAAGAGTGAATCTTTTCAATGTACTAACTAGAGGGATCGAAGAGCAATCAGTCAAGTGGCTAAAAAGAAGATAAGATCCACCATATTCCCAGAGGTGCTTTTCTTTGAATCCATAACCAGTGACCAAACTGTAGCAAGCTGCATCAAATACTGCCTTTCCTGAGAAATCTCCTTGTATGAGGCAATACAGCAGGCATTCTAGAGCAGATGCTAAATAGAAACAGTCATTCAAATTCATGTACTGTTTGAGAATTTCTACCCCAAAATTGACCCATCTTTTTTTTAAAGCAATAGGCTGGATTTGCTTTCAAAGGAAAAAAAGGTATTCTATTCTATTCTATTCTATTCTATTCTATTCTATTCTATTCTATTCTACTCTACTCTACTCTACTCTACTCTACTCTATTAATTTTATTTATTTATTTATTTATGTTTAATTTATTTTATTTTTATGCATATGTATGTTTTTAAATGTATATGCTGCCCAACTCTTTATAGTCATTAAGAATCATAAAAAGTTCAATTCAAGGTGTTGACTATCGCTTTTAAAACCCTCTATGGCAAAGGTGGGGAACAATGGTGCCTTTATGACTTGTGGAGCCATGCTGGCTCAGGAATTCTGGGAGTTGAAGTCCACAAGTCACAAAGGGACCATTGCTCCGCACCCCTGTTCTATAGCATGAGTCCAGTATATCTGAGGAACCACCTTTTCCCAAGGGGAGGGGAGTGGTCCTCCCCCCTCATTCTGACAGAAGGGGCCCACTCAGACCCCATCAAGAGGAGAGCCTTTTCTGCCACTTCTTATACTGTAAGCCGCCCGGTCATCTTAAACAGTGAGATGGATGGCATACAAGTTTAATCAATAAATAATAAAAATATCCATAAAAATAAAACTAAACTGAACGGGTGAATGGTGAATAGTGTTAATGGCAATGAGAATATCCTTCATTTAGGATCCTGAATCTAAACATTCTGAAACACTACTTGAAAAGTTTCCAGGATTGTGGCCACAAGAAGCTATAGGAAGTCGAAACAAGTCCATTTGCTTCCCTCAGAATTTTTCACAGAAATAAGTGGTGCAATAATCTTTAAAAATATTTTGATGCTTAAGTAAGGTAGTGTAGCAGTACCTGAAAGTTTGATCATTCCTGACCTAAGAATTGCTTTAGGGAGTGTAATAATCTGGAATATACTCTGTATCCATAATTAGATTCTCAGAAATCAATTCTATTAAATTAATGGATTTCTCCCCCCCCCCAAGTTAAATGTATAGAACTTGCTGCTGAAACCTGCTGAATGCCCTTCGAATAAAGTGTCGCTTGCACTTTCTAGCAAAATTCAGGCTATGCATTCATAGTAAATTATGCAAATTAAATTTGTATCTACCTGCTTTTCATAATGCATTTTGCTGCTGAGACTTGTCTTCAGGTTTTTGCTACAAGGTGGCAGCCCGAGAACAAAAAGAAGACAGGCATTTATTGAAAGAAGCTATCAAATAGGGCAATTTTGGCTTTTCATAAGCCTTAAAGGGCATTATTATCACTTGTTAATTGAAATCCAGTTAGTCCATCCAGCTTCCATTTTAAAACATTTAACCAGTCATTGCTTATCTAGTTTTATAACTTTCTTTCTGTTTTTAAAACAAAGTTTCTATTTTTTTTCTGGTTTTAAAAATATTCTGAAATAGTAGCTTGTATTTATTTCTTTGTTGTCATTTTACAATATTCATAGATTTAAGGGATTTCAGAGTTTCCGTCCTTCCTTTCTCCCTTCCCTTCCTCTTTGATACTTGGATATAATGCATACTATTTTAATGTGTTTTTCCCCTAATGTTGCAAAAACCTGGAATGATTAGGAGAAGAAACTCTGGAACCTAATAAAGCTGAGCTCTACCACACTGGGTATGGTCTTTAAATGGATGCTAGTGTCCATATGAGAAACATGAAAATGGAACACCTATTAAAGTTGTGATTATCTATTACTTTGCTAACCAATCTACAGTGCAAACTTCTCTTTGATTTTTCTCCATATCCAGTATTTATACTACCAGTTTTAAGGAATGTGAAGAAGAGCAAGAGCCTATTGTTGAAGAGAAGGTACTAGAAGTAGAAGAGAAGAAAAAACCTGCTGGTCGTGGAAAGAAGAAAACAAAGAAATAGTACAATGAGATTGGAAGGTGTTACTGTTATTTATTTGTTTATTTAGCACATATGTTCTTGTTGGTCTGAATTCAATGTAGTTACAGATGTTCAATATAGATATAGCCAAGTGGATTGTATACATTATACAGCAAACCACATCCCAAAAGTATCTGCCTTATTATCATCAACTTTCCCATAAAGGAGCTTCTTTCTTTCCATAAAACATTTTATCTTTCCAAAACATCTGGAGATCAATTCCCAGCACAATATTGCAGATCCTAGCAAGAATCTCCTTACCTTGTTCTGCAGAAATAAAACATCTCAAGATTTTGGAAAGAAAACAAAAGTTGTGGTCAGACTGATGTATAGAAAAGGAGTTTGTAGGGCAGGGAGATGGGATACAGCAAACAAACAAATGAACTGAAGGGCCATCAGAGATCATTGAAAATGGAATTAATTAAATTATCATCATTACCACCATCATGGTATTCTTATATGAGATCTTATGGGATTTCTAGCAGCAATATAGAAAGAATACCAATATTTTGATATGTTAAGGGGTGGTTTTGCTTGAGGTTTAAGCATTTGACAGATGATATGAAATATTAAGGGTGAAATTAAGACATGGATGTTTCTTTTTTTGTTTCAGTTTGGCACTCACAATCTCCTACAAAACCATACAATGATGTCCAGCACTTGGGGGGTAAAATTACCATCCTTCCTGCAAGAAGCCTTCATCCTTTCAAAAGGAACATGTCTTCAAAATTGTGAAACCCTGAAGTTGTTCACTGAAGTTGAAGAGATCAGATTAACACAGGGAAACATCTAGTAAAGAACAATCACATCCATATAGATGCTTGAAACAGAACTGCAGAAAAAAAAAGAAAATGGAATTCTGGCTAAAGCCTGAGATATTCTATGCATCAGTATATACAATACTAAAAGTACAATTTTCATTTGAAATCTTAAAATCCTCTGCTCAACTGTAGACACCTATAACCTTCTGTGCATCATGTGGCAGCCGCTGTCCTCATCCTAACCATAAGTAGAACTCACTAAGGATGATGGGAGTTGAACAATATTTGAAAGGCCACAATGCTGCATCCCTGTCTCAGATATAAAGGCTACATTTGACAGACACCTGGACTCAGCTGTGACATCCAGTGGAGACCTTGCACTGCTATCTGATAATAAAGTGAGATTATGACCCACCTGTTACCTTAAACAAGTATATAGTGTAAGAAATCTATGGTAAGATACATATGTGATAAATACATAATCTGATATTGGCCACTGTGTATGCTCAATTTCTCCTCCATATCCCATTTCTCATTAACAATACCATACATGGAACAAATAATAGCATGGAACATGACTAAATTTACCCTTTATGTAGCAATTTCTGTAGAATTTCAAATGTGTTTATCCTTTGATCAGTGCTGGTATCTTAACCATCAGAAACAATGGATATACAGGAAGTTATCCAGTACGCAATGTAAGCTATCAAGCTACATTTAGTCAAACTAATTTGTTACCAGGGAAGATGTTCGTTGAAGTAGAAGAGATCATGACCTCATATTAACAGACTGAATTTTTTAGAGATCAACTGAAGTCACACCTAGCAAATAACTTATTTAATAAGAAGCTGGTATACTAAGTTATCCAGAAAGGGGTAGGGCAGTTTTAGTATCTTCTTGACCTGAATCTGCCAAAGGGTTTTTCTGATTAAAAATCTCCAGTTTAAATTCAAAGGGAAAGGTATAGATTATGTTATAATTGATTCATTATACTTCCAAAACCACCTAGTGTTACTTGGTTGAGTTGGATGGCTATAGAAGTTGAATAAATAAATAAAAGACCTTAGTTTTGGAAAAGAAACATTTCATCTTCAGTACATTCTACAATTAAGATGATTATTTGCACAATGACATTCCTTGCAAAAATGGCAGATGGAAAAATAATTTATAATATTTCCATTTAATTACATTCACATTTTCTGTTATGTTTATGGTAAATTAATGTGGTTATGATCCCCCCCCCAAAAAAACACTAGAGATTTGTGTGCATGTGAATGGGGGTTGTCGGGTTTTTCTATTTTGTTTTTCAGTTCGTCACCTTTCAATAAAGCAAGCAAGTGTTGGATGTAATAGCTTTGAAAACAAATGTCCCTTAGAGGCTGCAATAAATTAATATGGGTCTGAAAATTGCCAGAGTTAAAGTGACATTTTACTAGACTTGTTTTTTGTCTTCCTCCGGATAGGCACATTCTCATTATCTAGAAAACGCTGCATGGATTTGACATGTGAATTCTGTAAAGAAATAAAATTAGCAAGAAGACTATGTGGCTGAATTAGATCATAGGAGAATAAGTATGGTTGCTTTATTTTGCATTGCTTTCTCTTAGAAGCCCATCATCAAATCCTATAGATTAAGACATGCCTGATGGCAATACCAGAATGGCCTTGTTAAAACAAACTATTATTAGAAAGCTATTGCAGTGTGTGGGTTAGAGAGCTGATCAAGGAAGACCCAAATTAAAATCCTCACTCAGCCATAAAGTTTTGGAAGATTTTGAACCAGTCATTATATTTCACCATGACAGGTCCAATAAAGGGCTGTTGTGAGAGAAAAATAGAAGAACAATGCTATGCATACAAAATAAAATACAACAATTTATTAATCATGCATTTTGGTCATCCAGATATTTCTGAGTCATCAGTTATGCTACCACCACTCAATTTCCAAAGATATTACACAGAGATTATTAAATTGCTGAGATTAGTTCACATATTAAACCATAAACCATAGTATACAAAACACAATGGGATAGATTGATAAAAATGTACAAAGTCAGAACTGAACTACGTATTGTTTAGGATGATGTCTGAACTTAAAATGTTTATAAATAAGTCTGTGTCCTCTGGATTTCTTTTCCATCATTAACCGACTGGGAAGAAGTTGCCACCACATAAACTGAGTTTTGTCTCAAGTTTCTCCTATTCATAAAATGGCAAATTTACCCACATACTGGTATATGCTCAGGTTGGGTGGGGAGCTGTCCATGGTAGAACATGCTTAAAGTCTTAGACTCAACTGATCCACAAACTGGAAGGTTGCTGCTTTGTGTATTCTGGGCCTTTAATCAGGAGTAGCATGCCTGTCTGCCTGCCTGGTAGACGCAGTCCTTAGTGGAGGACTGTATATACTTGCAGATAATCTCAAGGGTGCTATTTCAGGAGACACTGGACTTCCTTGTTGTTTTCTTTGAAGATGTTTCGCTTCTCATCCAAGAAACTTCTTCAGCTCTGACAGAACAGTATGGAATGGAAGGATTTATATTCTTTGATTTCCAGAAAAAAATGAGACTACAGGAACCAGGAGCACTACTCAGGTGACCCTGAGGACATAGAAAAACCTCCAAGTGATTCAACGAACCTGTAAAAGGATGCAAATGACCAGCTGTCTACAAGGAATATAAATCCTTCCATTCCCCACTGCCCTGTCAGAGCTGAAGAAGCTTCTTGGATAAGAAGTGAAATGTCTTCAAAGAAAAAACAAGGAAGTCCAGTTGCCTCCTGAAAAACCACCTTTGGGACAGCCATGACCTGTCTGAGAATCTCTACAGACTACTTGCAGATAACCCCATCTGTAGATAAGCAAACCCTCAAATTTTAAATCAAAATAGCATGAAAATGCAATACTTGCAGACAAGCCAACCCTCAAAATTTTTGTATGCTTTAATTTTTATAATTGGCTTATCTGCAGTTGAAAATTTTGGATTTATCCACAGATAGACTTATCCACAAGTATACGTGGGATATAGTGGTACTTTTAAAAAGCTGAGGAAAACTCAACTATATATACTCTCTGGTAAGTATTTGTGGATAAAATTATCCACTTGGGAGTGGATGGCTGTATTTTGGAACCTAAAATTCACAGTTTATCCATGAGTATATACAGTATCAAGGCTTACAGTGAACAGAAAATGCTTCATGAACCCAAAGGATGAATGTGGAAGAAATGGCATTACTTTTTTTCCCCATATGCTGCTATTTGGGAAGGGGGGACAGAATATATTAACCATGGCAGTGGCATGCCACATCCCTTTTCCCAGACAGGGACTTCTGCAACCTGTTCTACTTGGTAACTTACTCTTTGTAATTGGGACCTCATTCTGACAGAGAGATTGAAACTTACTAGCTCAGCAGTCCAAATCCATCTGGATCTTGGCCTGGCCATATGTTTTCTGCAAAGTCAGCATGAATTAATTCATTAGAATGTCTTTGGTGTATAACTAATTTTAGCCCTCGTTTCTGACAACAAAAAAAGCATCTAAAAGATGTTCAGTTAATTGATACAAGTGAAACTTGGAAACAAAAAGTGGAGATAGTTTATTTGTTTGTTTTAGCTGCTGGATAAACAACTAGTCTTCTTTAAAATTCTTTTTCCAAATATTTTCCTTCTTAAGTTATTGGTTTCCCACCTTCCAGCTAGTGTTTTTCTTCTCAGTGAATACAAAACACATTCTAGCTACCTTGTGTTCTTAACCATTCTCAAATCAACATTATTCAAGGTGCTGGTGTTAACCTATAAAGCCTTGCATGGCTTGGGTCCGGGGTACTTGCAGGAGCACCTCCTACCACCATCCAGGTCCAATCACCTGGTACGCTCCCATAGGCAGGCCCTCCTGGGGGTGCCGTCGGTCAGGCAATGTCAGTTGGTGGTCCCCCGGGGGGGACGCCCACCCTTTGGAACCAACTACCCCTGAAGCTACCTCTGGCCCCTGACCTACGCTCCTTCCACTGTGATCTAAAGACCTGGCTGTTTTCACAGGCCAGCCTGGATTGAGCGGGGTTGGGGTTTTTAATTTTGGGATACTTTAATATTTTATAATTATTTGGATTGGGCAAATTTTGGAATAAGTTTTATACTGTGTATATGTTTCTGTGTAAGCCGCCCCGAGTCCCCCCGGAGACAAATCCAAATATAAATAAATAAATAAATTTCAGTGGGATGGATTCACATATCATACTGAACTACCATTATTTTAGGCTTTGGAATGAGCCACTACATGCAGTATGCTCCTGCTAGAATCAGACAATCAGAACAAATACAAAATCAAATGAAACACAGCTGAATGTGACAATCCTGCTAATGAGTTTTAAAAACTTATTCAATTAAACCCAAGCTCAAACACTGTGCCTGAGATATGAATTCATTATAGAGGTTTCATACCTCTAAGTAAATCTTTTTAATTATGTCCTTTGCTCTATGTGCTAAATTTGAAATAGTTATGGACATGGTGAATTCCAAAGAGTTCATATTAAACTTACCCCATACATATTTTTCCAGCAGTCACTTTCCCTCATCCAATTATTGTAGGTTATTCTTCCTCCTTGACTTCCTTCCAAAATTATGGGGGAAGCAGAAACCTCTCCTGAGCCACTTATGGCATACCAACAGGAAGTTATCCAGCAGGAATTCTTTTCTCCAAAAAATGATAGTATACTAAAGTTTCTAAATTAACTAGTGAAAAAAACTGTCCTGTTTTTCCTCTCCTATTGTATGGAGAACTTCATTATGAAGTTGGTCTGAGCCACAGCTGATCAATTTTTTTTGTATTTTGTGTGTGTGTGTATGTTTCACAAAAATTAAAATGCTGAGGTAACTTGTGTGAAGTGTGAATCAGTGTCACCTGTGGAATTATAAAATTCCATCATTAAAATTAACTTCTATCTATTTTCTCATTACCTCCAATTCATTCATTCATTCATTCATTTATTCATCCACTCATTCAATTTCTATGGTCACCCAGTCAACCAAGTGTCTCTGGATGGCTTACAATTCTAAAATTTTAAAACAAGTAAAACAATTTAAAAGACATTAAAACAATAAAAACATTAGCAAAATAAGTTAAGTAAAAGTCTAAATCTGAACTTTAAATACACATTTTTAAATACACTATTTTCCAATATGTATCAATATCAGAAAATGACAATGAGTCTTTTAAGCACTTTTCCATTTTTTGCCTACTCTGTAAATCACATCTGGAACACATCTGTAATGTTCGAGAAAGTGACTTACATACTAGGGCAACAGAGCTCTAGGCTTCTTGGCATCTGTCGCAAAGCTGACAGACCAGGGCTATTTATTCATGCATGTTAAAAGAAAGAGGCAAAGCAACTACTATGGTTCAAGGGCAATAATGCCTAAGTGATGGATGATCCCAGTAAGGCTGCAGACATTAACCCAATAGAAAAAGATTTGGTGAACAATGACTCCTCATCTGTATATGTAGAATCATGTGACTCGAAGGTACAAAAAAGAATAAAAAGATTTACTGGATGCAATAAGATCAGATGAGAAGCAGGGGGAAGAGACACAAAAATGCTACATAGATTTACTAGCAATAATAAGGCTAGAAAAAAATTAAAACTGGACGGTAAAAAAGATTCATTCATTGCAAGCAGCTATTTTTTTGTAAGCAGCTGTAAAAGAAGCTATCCATTAAGATTTATAGATTGCAATGTCATTTTAAAAGGCAATAGAATAACAGCTGCCTTTGCTTTGACAGTACATTTCTGTTCCTGCATGTCACACGCCTGGAGCCAATAGAAACCTCAGGGCATTTCAGGATTCTTACGAACAATTCAAGTACTGAAACTAAAACCTATTAGGGCCAATATCCATAGCCAACTAGGAAAATGCATCTTGAGGACAAACCACAAAATATTTCACTCCCCTGGTTCTTGATCCTGATTTCCTGATTTTAAAAAATGTCTGAGGGCAACTTTCTTCCTTCTTTTGCCTCACTTTTATTAGCTTAAATCTTCTCTGAGACTGGTACCCTTTAGAAGGGTCAGACTACAACTCCCACTATCCTTAATCAGCATAGTCTTTGTTAACACAGGATGGAGAGGATAGCTGCCCAGTTTATCTGCCTGGAACTAGGAAGGCTGATTTAGGCTTCGGCCTATTTTGTTCACAGTATTTGTTAAAGCACTATATTCTGTGTGGTTTCCCCGCCCCCAAAAGCAATAGTAGAAGGTTACAAATAACCATGCATAATAGGGTAGCATTTGAAGGCTTGTGAAAATTCCTGTGTGAGATTTAATACAGTTTTGTAATGGTTTGGTCCTGCAGCTCAGCGTAAAATGCTTCTGCTTGCATAGGTAATTATGCAAATTGAAGAACATAATTAGATTTAGCTCCTGCAGCACTCTGACTGCAGCCTCCCCAACTCCATCTGTGGTTTCCAAAGCACCCTGAGATCACAAAGATTGCATCTCATGTCATAATCACTGGGTTTCATTTGCTTCATTATTTATTTATTCCTCCCCCCAAAAAAAAACCAATAAGAAAAGGAGACCTCTTGGTCTCGACAAATCCTGGGAGCATTTCACCAGGATAAATGAGAACAAAGAAGGAAATATAACTGCCCAGGGTCCAGAGTGTTAAGGGATTCTGTTTGGGGTGCTTGAATCTGAATTAGAAGTAGTTAGGACAAGGGATCCAAATCCAGATGTTCTACCTTGAAAGTGCCTTGCTTTTGCTCCTATGCAAATTCAGAATGTCACTTGGAACAGCCCCTATTGACAAAATTACTATTTACTATCTCACTACTAAAATACTTTATAAAATTAAGTTACTATTACCAAATGCTAACCTCTCCAGATATTGGAGTTACTTTAAAGGGAAGGTAAAAATAGCTCCTTGGTATTACATGAGGATAGTGGTTCTTGAATTTACATTAGTCACTTCACTAGCATTTAAAGTAATGAATATCAATATACATATATAAAGCATTGATTCAGGTCAATTTAATGAAGGGTGTCATCAGCAACACTAAACAGCCATAGAGCCTGAATAGACTCTTGTAGACAATATTAAAATAGACTGGGAATTTTTAAATTTAATAAAGGCAAATGCTTCTGAGTAGCAGTCAGATAAATCAAGACTTCATCTTTCATAACTGCAGTCTGAGTTGCACCAAACTCTGGAAACATGTTGATCTTCTTAGTAATTCCTGCATTGAGAATTGCAGTTCCAAAGTCCCATCTCAGTGTTATGAGCAAATTAGGCCACCAAACATCTTAGTTGTCGAAATATTTCTGTTCTTTCCATCCAAAGCAGAGGTGGTATTCAGCAAGTTCTGACCAGTTCTGGAGAACTGGTAGCAGAAATTTTGAGTAGTTCGGAGAACTGGCAAATGCCACCTCTGACTGGAGATTTTATAGTATTCTTCCCCTGCCACACCCACAGAACAAAGCCACGCCCACAGAATTGGTAGTAAAAAAAATTGAATCCCATCACTGACCCAAAGGTCTCCAAAGTGGTGTAAGGTTTGCACTTATTTCTCTTGTCTTGAGCAGAATTTATCAATTTGTGGGTCTTCAAATGCTGCTGAAGTAAAGTTTTGGACAGCCCCAATGTGGGGGGAAATGAGATTTTTACAGTGCTTGTTAAGCAAGAGTCCTCTGAATGACAGAAATACCTTCTGTGACAAGCCAGAATGTACTGTAAGACAGTAAAACATTCACTGAGACCATTCTTGAATCCAGGGTTGTCAATGATCCCCATGGGGTCAAAAATAGTCAAGATGATGGCTGTAACTAAGTGATAGAAGTCCTGTTCCTTTTTTAATATGCATCACAGCTGCCATCTTGCATTTTTTGACACCTCACCAGATGCTTGCCTGCTAGTTCTGTCTGCAATTGTTCACTGTCAGCTACTTAGAAACTAACAACAGGGATCAGATTCTGATGTTGTTGATTTTAAGTTCTTTGAAAAAGGCACTGCCAAAACACAATTTGTCTTGTAAATACTGTGGAGAAAAATACTTGAGTAGCAAAAAGTGAGGAGGACAGTTTGCATTAAAATATTGATTGAGGTCTAAATGCTAAAGGCTGCCATTAAAAATTCACTCAACACCTCTGCCAATAAGCTGCATGGATTGGCTCCCACTTCAGCACTTCCATAAATCCTGTGACAGTATTAATAACCTTTAGTAATGAAATAGAATGTTTTTTTTTGAGCTGGGATTATGAATATGTGTAACTTGTCATATTCAATTCTAGAGTCCCATGACAGCATTCTATTGATGTCGCTGACAAATCATCAAAGATCCCAGCTTCATTGGCAGGATAATCTTAGTTTATGATTCTGCTGTAACCACAGAAAAACAACCATTGATCCAAATACCTATGAATACATGCAAGGCATCTGTTGAAGACTTCTTTAAGTAAAGTGCCCTTCTCCATGTTGTCTTATCTTTGTCTCATTTCTGAGGCATCTTCCAGAACTTCCAACACTCAATATGGACATCTGTTGTACTGGATATGCTGGGGGGTGGCATGCAGCAATAGCAATAGTGCTTAGACTTATATACCACTTCACAGTGCTTTACAGCCCTCTCTAAGCAATTTACAGAGTCAGCACATTCTGAGGACCCAACAATCTGGGTCCTCATTTTACCCACTTTGGCAGGATGGAAGGCTGAGTCAACTTTGAGCTGGTCAGGATCAAACTCCTGGAGTGAGCAGTGAGTTAACCTGCAGTACTTCATTCTAACCACTGCACCACCATGGCTCTGTAACACCATTACTGCACATCAATAGAAAAAATGTAACTTAAAAAGAGGACAAAGTGCTTCATTAAAATGAACCTCCCACAAGCCTAGCAGAAGCTAGTTTCAAACCAGAAGGAGAAGCTGATAAAGTCCTTTTGGTAGTCATACACATTTCTTCCTTTAGCAAGCCAAGCAGAAGATGGAGCACCCATGCTCAGCTAGGCCACTATAGCTGTGTTACTCAACCACCACAACTTTGAGATGTGCAGACCTCAACTCCCAGAATTCTCCCAGTCAGCATGAGGAATTCTGGGAGTTGAAGCCCACACATCTTAAAGTTATGGTGGTTGGGAAACACTCCACTGTAGTAATGGAAAACCTGATTCTAGTCCAATATTTATTTATTTATTTATTTATTTATTTATTTATTTATTTATTTATATAATTTAATTTATATTTTCTCTCTCTCATCGATAATTCCTTTGTAAGTTCCATACAGTAGTTAAAGTTAATTTTTATTTCTATTTTGCTGATTTGTAAAAATAAGTGACGGTCATTTTTAGCTCATTCAATGAAGGGTTGGTTGGTTGGTGTTTCCCTTGGCCCAGGATAATAATATCAATAGTCATTGTGTCATCACATTCTATAAATGAACAAATAACAAAGAGCCATTTCAGCCATTTTATATTTACCCAATATGTCCAGTTGACTTCATTGTTTTCTGAATCAGATCTTGAATCTTAAAACAGTTGGAATCGAATCAGTTTGCCCTTAAATCACAAACCTTTATTGAATCATGCCCTCCTCAGATCCAAAATGTACAATTCAAATTGGATCATTGCCCCATTGTTCATAATTTTTAAATCTTGGAGGTAAGCAACCAAATCAGCCAAATCTGCCTTGTTGTTTCTAAAAATGAAATTATACATGCTTTACAAAGTCCTTCTCATACCCACACAAAGTCCTTAATAATTAATATTGTTAATGTCACCCATTTTGTCCTACTTGGGCAGAATAGGTGACGTGCCCACTAAAATCTTTACTAATGTTATCCTGTATATTGTTCAACCCTTCCCCTCTGAATGTAGATGAATCCTGATCTGATTGAATCATTATTAACAGCACTGATTCTGCATCCTTGAAATCAGCTCAATGGGGAGCTTGGCAATTTGTGATATTATTAGGAAGATACGTATCTCATTGCAAAGGCCCAGCTGTTTAGATAATAAACCTTATAAATAACATATTAAATTCCTGTCCTGAAAACATCCATTATGTGCATATGGAGTATTTTATTAAAAAGAAAAAGGCAACACCTTTTTTTCCTTTTATGTGTGTGTGTGTGTGTGCGCGCGCGCAACAAACCCTACAAGGTTCAATAATCTGCCATTTGAGAAATAGGATCGTCAATATCTTGGACATATTTTCTGCTCTCTTTTTTTATTGGGATTCACTTTAATTCTACATTATTTATTTCATACACAGCAAAATCAAAGCAGCGTGAAGTGAGCCAATATCTCTGGTTTTGACTTCAGGCCTCTGCAGCGGTTATAGGAGTAAATATCTCTCCAGGTCCCTCCTCCCATCAGCATCTAATGGAAGTTTTATGACTGTTGCAAGAACATTGACTGTCTGATGTGGTAACTCCAATAATCTTCTCTCTTGAGCCTTGGGGACCCCAGGAAAAGGCTAATAAATCTTGATTTTTATTGTAGGCTCACTCCATCCACACATAGATAAGAGAAAAAGCAACATTTGGAGCAAACATTTTTGCAGCTCTGGGGTGGGCACAGAATTAGCTTGCCTAGCAAGAATAAACTAATAAGTAACAATAAATTAGATGTTATGTTACTGCTAATAGCCACCAATCCTGATAGGTCAGTGCTTTTCTATAGAGTTGCTGAAGGGCAAGAGAAAAAGAACACACTGATCTATTGGACCCAAAAACATTTCCAAAATAACACATCTGTATTTGGGGGCATGCATATTCCATCCAATGAAGACATATATTTATTAACAGGATCTCCATTTTATCTTGGCTAAGTTCCCTTTTTAATATTTGTACATTTGTGGTTTATTTGAACTGTATCAAGGGGGGCATTTGCCCAGGTTTGCCTGCTGCACCAGTTGTGCCCCTATCTGGACTGAGATGCCTCATGCACTCGCTACCTCCCATGTAGATTACTGCAATGCTCTCTACATGGGGCTGCCCTTGTGGACCACTCGGAGGCTTCAACTGGTGCAGAATGCAGCTGCACGGGTTGTGATGGGAGTATCCCAATACTCCCATATTACACTCCTTCTGTGTGAACTGCATTGGTTGCCGGTTGCCCTCCGGGTGAGATTCAAGGTGCTGGTAATCACCTATAAAGCCCTACATGGCTTAGGGCTGGGGTATTTGCGGGAACATCTACTGCCAGTAACGACTGCCCAGTGTCCCGTGTGCTCCCACAGACAGGGCCTCCTCAGGGTGCCATTGGCCAGACAGTGTTGGCTGGCGACCCCCAGGGGGAGAGCCTTCTCTGTGGGAGCGCCCACCCTGTGATATCAGCTGCCCTTGGAGCTGCGGATGGCCCCTGACCTTCGATCCTTCCGTCGTAACCTGAAGACATGGCTCTTCCAGCAGGCCAACCTGGACTGAGAGTGGGGGGGTTATTGGTTTTATTAGCGTATATTCGCTGTTGCTGGTTTTAATTAATGTTTTTTGAGATTTCTATTTAACATTTTTTAAATTTTAAATTTTTGTATTGTATGTTTTTTACTGCTGTGAGCCGCCCTGAGTCCTTCAGGAGATAGGGTGGCATATAAATCCCATTAATAAATAAATGAATCTTTCTTTCCCCACTTCATCACTCAAAAATTAGCATTAGACACTTGCATATACTGTAAATGGCTCACTCACTGGCATTTCTAGTTAGGATTGTAAAGTACTTCTAATCCTCTTCTATATCATGAAGCTAGTTAATCTGATACTGTTAAAAGCAGAATCCTTTAAGAGGTTTGCTTAAGGAAATCTGTTTAGTGAAGTCTCCATTTTGGTCAGATTATTCAGGATTGTGAATAATCCGTAAAGACAGCAAAACCGAACAAAGCTAAAGATCTTTAAGTCCGCTGCTTAAAGAAGTACATTATACTTCTGTTTTAAGGTGAAGTAGAAAATAGCATTGAGGATAGAACAGGCAACAATGAGTGAGTAATAAAGACAGCATTTCTGAAGCACATGAAACAAACTCCAGGACAAAGACCCAAGATTGTTGGGGGCAATAAGCTGACTTTGTAAAAATGCCGCTTAGTAATAAGCAGGCATATACAATGGAATGAAGGCTATTGCTGAGCACACTGGGTTGTATCCCAAAAATTGTAAGCCACCTTGAGTCTTCGGAGGAGGGCGGCATATAAATGTAATTAAAAATAAATAAATAAATAAATAAATAAAATAAAATAAATAAATAAATGAAAAGAATCCTCTACAAAGCCAATTCTGGAAGGGGCATAGAAATTATTATTTTAATTCTCTATAATTATTTTTCTGGGGCAAATGAAGAGATTTTCCTCCTTGTTCACTTCTGTTCCTTCCATTGTACAATTTTCCATGCACAGTTACTGGTGGACAAGGAGAGTAAGAGGGGAGGAAAGGAAGGGAAGGGAAGGGAAAGGAAGCTGTTTGCAAATTAGAAATAATTATCAAGCCCTGACAGAAAAGTCACAATTTCAATCCAAAAGGGATATCTGGATGCAATGATTAGTTTCTGCCAAACTTTATCCTTTTATGTCCATTGCTCTTAGAATTATTCTTTAATTTTTAAACTGGTCTCGAATGAGTACCAGCATCTCTTCCAACAGAGTTGAAATAAGCAACCTTCTTTTCTATTGAGACTAATAGTCCCTCAGGGGTAAATTATTGGAGTGAGCATTGTAGGAGGGTCCTGTAGTGATATGTCATCTATCAGAACAGCATTTTCTTTAAAAAAAGGAGCCAAGAAATAGAAGCAGGAGTTTGGGAGAGAGGGGAGCTGGCTCATACTAGGAAAAGCAGACTAAGAACTGCAAACAGTTTATATATCAAGTTGGAATAGTCAAGCCTTTTTATAAAGAGAGAGAAAAAAAGTCAGAGGGGCAGCAGGAGGAGAAACAGGGCTAGTTGGATAAACCTTTTTTTTCTAATCTTTTTTTCTCTCCCTCCCTCCCAAAGAGCAGGCCAAGGGATGGGAACCAGCAGCTCTTAAATCTGAATTCACCCCTTGAGGAAGATGTTTGAAGCTATGCCATCAAATAAAGGCTGTCTTCAGACTCAGGAGAGTATTCTATAAAATAGACTGGGAGTGAAAGGGCAAAAGGAAAGGAAAGACATCAAACCAATTCTGAATAGAATAGGCAAGCCAAGCGCAGGGCACTTTTCAGTGTAATATACAGCTGCAGTCTAAATCTCTTGGTTGATGCCACACGTATTATAAAGGCATGATTATGGGAGGGCTGCCTATCATCCTTTTCCACTGGGGTAGGTTCACAGCAACCTCCCAGCTAGGATAAGAGAACCAGATTAACTTCGTCCAATTTTCAGGGAAATTGCAGCAATGAATCGTAGGCTGAAGACAGTTTTTCCTCCTTGCTCTTGATGTTTGGATTAGATTACAGGCTTCCAAGTTGTAGAGGTTGCAGGATTCAGAGAGTTGCTTACTAGATTCAGCAACAAGCTGCAGGCTTTCCATTCCTTTTCTCCTATCAACATGGGTCCCCCGATTAAAAATAATTTGAATAAGAAAAGGGGAGAGGCAGGAAGGCTGCATTGTGCCTCTGGTGCAAAAATGAAAACCATCCCATACTTTGTTATCATGCTAACTCCAGGACAGTAGCCAAGCAACAGCATATCTAAACTGGAATAGAAAGAAAACATTGGAGGCTAGAATTATTGCCAACTAAACCAATTAAATCCATCCAAAACATCTGAAGTAAATCAGAAGTCCAAACAGCCCGAGAAAAAAAACACAAGAACCATCTATATGTAAGGACTGTAAAAACTATGTAAGACAGACAGACAGACAGACAGACAGACAGACAGACAGACAGACAGAAGACTAGAGGAGTACATTCATGAATCTCAGCTAGCATTCAGAAGACAAGATGAAAATTCTTCCATCTGACAACACATGGACAGCCTCAATCATAATTTCAAATGAGAAACTGTGAGCATCCTAGAGCAAGCTAAATCCCAAAAGGAATTCCTGGAAGTTTGTCATTCAGACAAACAGCCATCAATAGACGTAGAATAACACAATCACACAGTTGGAAGCCACATTTACACACTATTCAAAAGAGACAATAAAAAAGCTAAGAAGGGGAAGAAAAACCAGGACACATTCTCTCCAGAAGCCTGTGCCCTGATAAGAAGGGATTAACACCAGGCAAACAAGCAAGTTGAAAGCAATAGCCTAATCAATGAAATACCAAGGAGGAAACTACACCCCCTCTAATACTGACAGGGCAAGTTACCAATGGTGGGACTCAAAAATGTTTACTATAGGTTCGGTGGGCATGGCTTGGTGGGTGTGGCATGGCTTGATGTGGCTTGGTGGGTGTGGCAGGGGAAGGATACTGTAAAATCCTCATTCCCTCCCCACCCCACTAACCTGCTTTCCAGCACTGTTCTCCTGTGCAGGGCAACAAAAGAAGACCCAGCTGATCAGCTGGGACTCAGGAGGCAGAGAATAGATGGGGGCAAGGCCAGTCAGAGGTGGTATTTGCTGGTTCTCCAAACTACTCAAAATTTCCACTACTGGTTCTCCAGAACTGGTCAGAACCTGATGAATACCATGCCTGCCAGTTACTGTATATAAACAAGGAGCAAATCCCACACTCATTAGCACTGAAGATGTTACCTAGTTCGGTAATGAAATGTTTGCAAGTAAACAACTGGGCTAAGAAAGATCTGAATAGCACTGTTTGGAGAAATATGAATTGGAAAATTGTATTTTTCTCATGCTGCATATGCAGGATCATCACTTTGGGAACTAAATGTTTAGGTAGATGAATTTCTCACCTTCTTATATTGTAGTAAATAGAAAATAGTTTGGTGTAATGGTTAGAGCTCTGGGCTAGAAACCAGGAGAGGGTTCTAGACCTGCCTTAGGCATGAACCCAGCTGGATGTCCTTAAGCCAGTCACTCTTTCTCAGCCCAAGAAGAAGATAATGACAAACCACTTCCAAAAATTCTTGCCAAGAAAATTGCAGGGACTAGTCTAGGCAGCTGCCAGTAGTCTGACTCCAAGACAGAAAATAATAAAATAAGCTAAAAAAGAAAAAGAACAGAAGAAAAGGGAAAGGGAAAGAGAAAGAGAAGGAACATCATCCTTGGCCAATGAGATGTGGGGATGGGGACAACTCACAGGGAGGGAAATCGCCACCTTGGGACAATTTGAGAATGAAACAGGGAGGGGAACAGGAACAGCGAGTTGTCCCATTCCACTTTCAAGAATACTTTACTTAACCAGAGGCACTTCCCCCCCTACCAGAAGAAACATCAGCCCTGGCTGATGGGACATGGGGACAGAGACAACTCGTAGGAAGGGAAATCAAGTAAAACAAGTGATGCTGAAATCCAAGCCACAGGACAATGAGATTGAGCATATCTAAACTTGGAGATGTTTAGAAGAAACATCTCACCAGAAGAAACATTAGCCTTGGCCAATGGAAACAAAAATGGGAACAACTTGCAGGGAGGGGAAGACAAGGTAGACCCTCCATAGGATGGGAACTTGAGGATATTGTGCACCAAGAGTGTTCCCTGCAACTTTTAGGACTCTTTCATACCCTCCCTTCAAAAGGGTTGGAATTTGTAAGAAATACTAAACACCTCCAACTTTAGATATGCGCAAACTCACAGGTGGCTTGTATTTCAGCATCACTTCTTTTACTTGATCCCTATGAGTTGTCCCTTTCCCCACATCCCATAATTCAGGGCTGATGTTTCTTCTGGTGTGGGGAAAGTGCCTCTGTTTAAGTAAATTATTCTTGAAAGTGGATTGGGACAACTTGCTCTGACCAGGTTGCTCCTGCTGGGTCACCACCTCCGACTCACCCTGGCCAACTGAATGAAGGACAAGTCACCCCAGCCAACTGGATGCAGAGACAACTCACAAGACAAATTGAGGGCAAAGCAGGAAAGGGAAGAGGTACTTGGTCTTTCATTCATGTAACCCACTTGAGCTTTGAGTGATTTCTGGACTAAGTCGAATAAATAAATAATAATAAATAATAATTAATCTGTATGCTGTATTCTGGTCTAGTAAATCCAAGCAGAATCCAATGTATTCTGGTCTATTAAAATCTAGAAGCCTACAGTGACAATTGGTAAGCATCTATTGGGCTAAGCTCATTATTCTATCCTTTATTTGTGATAAATGTTATTTTTTGTATGTAAATGTCAAATTAACAGAATTTAACAGTAGATACTGACATCCAAAACAACCAGATCATCCACAACAGGCAGCATATAGATGTTAAGAAGAATCTTCCAAAAGCAAATACAGGTGAAACTCAAAAAATTAGAATATTGTGCAAAAGCTGTAAGCCATAATCATCACAATTATGGCAAATCATGGCTTGAACTATGTTGCTTTGCATGTAATGAGTCTATCTCATATATTAGTTTCACCTTTTAAGTTGCATTACTGAAATAAATGAACTTTTGCACGATATTCTAATTTTTCGAGTTTCACCTATATGATAGAAAATGTGACAAAGCTGTTGTATGACTTTTCAGAGAATCAAGTTCTCTTGGCTTGAAATGTTGTATTTTGATGTACTTTAATCATTTGCTGAGGTTCTTTATATATTCAATATATGGGAAGATGTGGAGTATGATTGAGATGGATTACTAGCTGCAAAGGTCATGTTTTTAAAAATCATTTCTGTTACATTAGGAAGAATGGTGCTTTGAGTGAAAATGACTTCAAGAAAATTTATCAGTCTTCTCTGTTCTGTATTGGTCAGACATAGTTCTGGGGACTTAGTTTTAGGAGCAACATTAGCAAACAGGAGTTTGTCCAGAGGAAAGCAACCAAGATAGTAAGAGGCCCAGAAGAAAAAAATTATAAAGGAGACAAGAAGTGATGGGGAGAGTTCACAATTGTCTTCAAGTGTCTGAAGGGCTGTTATGTAGAAAAAGAGGCCGAAGTGTAGTTCAGAGTTGTCCTGGAAGATAAAACCAAAAATAATGGGTTTAAATTATAGAGAAGTAGAGTTTGATTGGATATCTGGAAACATTTCATAACAGAGACTGTATGATCCTCTTTTAGGGACATCGGTGTAATGGATTCTTACTCTGGACAAGGAGCAGAATACATGATCCTCAAGATCCTTTCCAATCCTCATGTTGTATGGTTCTATACATAAAACATGTTTCTTTGTTTGTTTGTTTTTACACATGTTCACACTAGGATTTTATCATCTTTTTCATCCGACTTTAAATCAATAATACTGGCTGTCTTGAATACAATTTTACAATACTATATTGGATTTTTTTTTACTAATTTCAACAAAGATCAGGTAGACATTGACTTTAAGGATACCCTGGATAATGGGGTTAATTTTGCAAGAAATGTTCTATGTATCCTATATATTGTAGGAAGCACAAACAGCATTTTAGCATTCCATTTAATTATATGGTCTTTCTAATGGCAATAAACAGTGTAATAAAGTATATGAGACAAAAAGGGATGTAGCACCTTGGAGACTAAACAGATGAACTGAGGCATGAATGTCCATATTGTTGTCTTACTTCCTTCAATGCATGAAAAGTTCCAATTTCATGTTTTATTGCCATGAAAAAGAGGTGAATCGCTCCACTTCTTCAAGCAGAAACAAAAATTACTTTGTGTTTGCAATGAGAGTTCATTGAAGGCTTACAATATGTTATTGCTATTTGCTTTTATTTACAAATATAAAGCATGGCTGATCGGGACTTAGTGGATTCTTAAAACATGCAGCCCAACTGCTAATCATATTAGATTAAAGTACTCAAGAGAGAAAGCACAACCTCTCTAAGGCTATTTCCACTTTAACTAACTGGAGTTAAACTCCAGTCTTAAGTGTTCAGGCTTCTTTAACCAAAATTAAAATTGCAACAGAGCATTCTCTGTTCTTCTTACTTGCTAAATGAAGAGTGTTCCAGCCATTAAGGCAACATATTGTCTTTTAAAGAAACAAATAAAAAAGAAAATACAGTCATGTCCCCATCCATAATAGTATTTTTACCATGATATAATTTATTATGGTTAGTCATTTTCTTCTCCTTCTTAATTTTCTGGAAGAAAAATATAAGGGGTAATTCAAGGATTTGTCTTTAAAAAACCCAGAATATACTTCCTTGCAATGCAGTTTGAATGCCGATTGCATTAATGAGCATCTTTTATCTTTAAAGGGATGCTAATCTCACTACAGTGATTATATATTATTTACAATCGTTGCAACATTATACACATTACAACAGAATGTAGCAAGAACGCTGTCACGAGGATGATCAAGTTATTTAATTTCAAGGCAGGGTTGGCAGATGGAACAATTAATTGCTCAGCCACTACACTGATGATCATGTCAAGGCTGCCATAGTTTACTATGTTTTGGTGGGGTGAAGGACATGACAGCATCAGACTTTTTTTATTATGATTATTGGCGACATCTTGTATCAATGTCAAAAATGAGGCTGTATGGATTGTAATGTTGGAAATCAATCAGCAATATGTCTCTGGTTTATGATGGCTGGATGGATTACCTTGAACTGTGCAGGAAACATGCAGTCAAAAAGGTGTGGCTTAACTTTGACAAAAGTAAAGGTTCACATTCAAAAGACAGCATAGCTGATTGCTTTGCAGAAAATAATTTCCTCGCTTAAAAATCTTTCGATCTTTTACTTCTCCTCCTCTTTGCTCCCACCCTGCCGAAAATGTTTTGAAGCCCCGTTTCTAGAGAAAAAACAGCCAGTGGCTCATCTTTGTATTGAGAGGATAATGCTAATGCTATCTCTTTCTCCTTACACCCACCTCCTCTGCCCGTCAGGCTTAATATGTTCCCTACAGGAAACTGCCATGTACAGAGAGGAGCAATTGTGTCTGACCTGATTCCTTCATAGCAAATGGGTGACTATTTCCCAGATAGTTTTTCCTCACTTGATTCCCATTGGGGAAGCTGCCTTTTGGGTCATGCTTGAAAGAATTCCTGGCACACTGATGAATCTTCTGGAAGGTTGTTGCCATCCAGCCTATGTTCTTTGTAGCTGCCAGGTGTTTGGGGAGGGGGGAATGAAAGCAGAGGAATGAAGCTGCATATATTTCACCTAAAGGCAAAACAAGGCCAGCATCACTTTCGTGGAGACAGTGGATCACATCGGGTTACCAAGCCTTTCTGATGACACTGTAATTATGACATTCCAGCTACTGCTGCCATTAAAGCAGCTCACAGAGAAGAGCAGAACAAAGGTTTCCATTTCCTTTTATCTCAGTTTCTTCTTTGTAAGTTCTGTTTCTCCCATTACACTTCCATTGACAGGCATTTGTTTGGCAAAGTTTGCCTTTGCAGGGAGGTCTGTGTGTGCGTTTTTGTTTTCCTTTTGACATGAAGTTTTACTTAATGGATACATTTTAATCCTTTTTTTCCCTAGCAACTTGCTCCTGGCAAAGTCTGTTCCGCACAGAATGCTGCATTTTAATACTTGTTTTTATTCATGCACATCTCGGTTAGCATACACATTTTTGTCAGCATTTCTTTAATTAGGAAACTGTATCGCAAAATCTGAAGAATGTGCATTTCAGAGGGTTTGTATGTAATCCACTGTGCAAAATTAGGAAGTTTCACAATCACAGGTCAGCTGAAAGCACCCTCTTTCTCTCTGCCATCTCACTATCAGTGGACAAGAACCCTTAATCCTTATGCCAATCTGCTTCCCTATGCTGAAGTTTCTCGTAGGTTCTCATTTTCAGTTAGCTGGAGCTCCACACAGCTATCTAAAGTAGCTTTCCCCAACCTGGCAGCTTTTAGGTTTGTAGACTTCATTTCTCACCATTCCTGACTCCAGCATGGCCATCGTTGAGAATTTTGGGATTTGAACTCCAGTTAGAGTTGGAGAAAGGCAGCCTAAAGCAGCAAATTGTTTTTGTCCTTATATTGGCAGTCACTAACTCTTTTGTTCTAGTTCTGATTTCTAATTAACTATATGTGCAATCTATAGCTTTGATCATGATCCTGTCTTCACATTATATGTCAGATTCAGCAGGCTACTATTTCTATTGAAGAGAACAGGTGGGGAAAGGAGTAGACGATTATATTGTCTTTTTACGTGTTGTTGATAGCAAAGTGTTGAGCTGCCATTGCTTAATGATCCTATAAACGCATACATATTTTGTAATGTTTAGGCATATGGCTTCCAATTTATTATTGCCCAGAACTTTTGGAAGACTCCAGGCTATCTTGCAGTATCCCAACAGATGGGCATATTAGGGGCTAAGCTCATGCTTATGTGAAAGTATCCAAGCATCTTCATCTTCCAAAAATGCATTGGTTGGAAACAGTTTCTTCTAGGAACAGGAAACCATGCTTGTCAAAGCTTGTAGTTCAGGCAATTGCTACCAAGTATGTTTACAAACTCAGGCCTCCATCCCACCATCCAGATGGTGGGATGAACTCACTGCTGTTTCAGGAGTTTTACTGAGTTTTGCTATGGGGAAAGCTTTGGAAGGTAAAAGACTTTTAATTTTTTATATTGCTGGTCTCCACTGCTACAGCAATACTTGTCCACCGTCACAAACACAAACAGCATTTGTTTTCTGCAGCATTTGATGTTGTTTAGTTGGCAACCACACTGGCTGTAAAGAAAATCATGGAGGTTGATGCGGTTTTGTGGGGCCACCATGTTTCTCCTAAATGTACTAGAATGTACTAGAATCAGTGGCCTAGATTGCCATCCTGGTTGGCTCCTATATCAAAATGGACCTTAGCATTCTAGAGCAAGGATATAGAATATTTTAGAACAGGGCAACTGGGAGGATCAAAAGACTGGACATTAAGGTTTGAAAAGGGAAAATGCTCCTGGGCCTCACTGCAAGGCTGGCGGTGGAGTTCCCAAGGCTTATAGTGCTGGGGGACTTTGACCTGCCATCCCTGGGAGCGGGTTCAGAGGCAGCCTGAGATTTCATGGAAACCATGACTTCCATGGGCCTGTCCCAGTTAATCCAGGGCCCAACTAGGAATAGTGGTTGCTTACCCGATTCTTGTTGGAGCAGTGTCTATTGACCTAGCATTGGGGGACTTGTCTTTGGTCTCCCCTGTCATGGTCAGATCACAGACTGGTGACAATGAATTTCTCAAGAGCTCCCTGTTTTTTATATTTGTGTAAGCAGAACATAGCAGACCTCCCTGTTTTTATATCCACATAAGCCACCTTGAGGTGCCATGGGCGAGTAGGCAGCAATATAAATTTTGAAAAAAAAGAAAAAAAAAGCTCAAAACCTGTTTCCCATAGTTCCAAATGTAGCATTCAGTTACACTATGCCATATTTAACTTCTATATTTATGCAATAAAATTCTTCCTCACACTCAAAGCAGTTCATCAAACTAACGGTAGGCTTCCACACGCTAGAATTATTCAAGCAGAGATTTTATTTGAGTTCTTCCACTCAAAGAGGCTTTGACTCAATGGTTCAACAGCCTTTCCAACTCTGTGATTCTATCACCTGTTAGAGGCCACATTTCTTTGAGGTTAATCGTGTCCATGGCACCAGTGGATGGGGCCACCAATTTTCTCTTTTGCCACCACTATTCTCTCTGCCTTTTGCTTAACTTAGCCTTAACTCCTATTCAGTTTCATCCAATATTTATGAAAGAGTAAATTGTAAAAGTTTTACTCTGCCTACTGAAAAGTATGTTTTGTTAAATTCAGTAAGAGCATCTTCCTAAATACATGGATATAGAATTTCAATTGTAAAGTTTGGGTGAGAATATTTGCCCTATAACAACATATTGAGCATGGGATTGCCTTTAATGACCATTTGAAAACTGCCGTTGTTACAAAATGCAATGGTCTGTGAACTAATTGACACTACACAGCATGAACATATTAAACCTTGCTGAAGACCCAGCCACCAATAGTGTCCAGGTGAGATTTAAAATGCTGCTATTAACCTACAAAGCCCTGTATGGATCGGTGCCAAGGTGCCAACAGGGTCCTCCTCTCCTTCAAGCAAGGTCAACCCATTTGACACAAAGCTCTCAAGAAAAAATGGTTGATAACCCCTTACTCATGGGGTAGTAGAAAGGCCAAACCAAGAAGGAAATTTTCTCTATTATGTTGCCTGTATTGTAAAATAACTCACCAATGGGAATTAGACTTGCCCTAACCTTTGCATCCCTCCAGGAATGGGTGAAAATAGAGCTTTTCCAAAGGGTCCTTTTAATTAGTGGAGATAGTGCCTTAGGCATTATTTTGACTCTAGTTTAAGATACCTTCAAATATTTGTCTGATTGTATGATATACCAGTGTGTTACTGATAGGAGACACTGTTTGTAACTCAGGATTCAGTTGTGGGGTCCTTGGTGGCTTTCTTGCTGATATTTCATTACCAAACTTGGTAACTATCCTCATTGCTGGAAGGGAGTCATTGATGTTACCTGGTTTGATAATGAGATGTCTTCAAGAAAACCATTAAGTTCAGAGAGAGCATCAAGAACCCCACCGTACTAGTGTGTTCCCAAGTGCAATTTGTAATCCCTCTATGATCCCTCTATGACCCTGGGTGTTTACAAGAAGAAAGCAGAGAATGATTGGCATTATCTGTGAGGATTCTCTTCCTCTTTGGCATGGCTTGTCCTTCAAGGCAAGAGTAGCTTCCTCTCTCATAGCCTTCTGAAGATGGTAATTTTGGAGTCCTTCAGAGACTGAGTAGTTATAATTCATTAACCCAGGTAAAAGGCTGCTGCTCTTCTTATAGATAACTAATTTCTTATGAACTGTTTATTAACCATGGCAGAACAAAGAGCTAGCAAATAGATTGGTTCTCTGATAAATGGACCAAGAGTGGTATGTGATGGAATTATCATGTGTTTTAGAATAAATAGAATGCTTTGTGAATGCTTCAGCATTGCCCAGGGAGTAAATCAAGGACTATGATGTTCACTTGGTTATTTAATATTTTTAGTATGAATAAATATATGGTTATTGTGTTGACCTAAAAACTGTGGTTGGGGATTTGAATGTATGTGTGTACTGAAGTATGCAGATGATGCCAAGGTGTTGCCTAAGGACCTTAATGATTAGCAATGAATGATAGATAGGCCATAAGATGCAATGAGGAGTATGAATCAGCAAATAAAAATATCAAAAATCAAAGTATTTGTGCTTAGCAGGAGAAATAGAGTGAATTGCACAATATGTTCTTTGATAGATGTATGGAAATGGGTAAATGTTACAATATACAACTATTTGGTTAAAAAAGTAATGGAGAGAATTGGACCTATTGAGAGGAATCAAGGACTATTGAGGGAATCAGGACTAGATTCAGCATTTAAAAGATGCAGTCCATCTGCATTTACAAGACAAATTTCACTCTTTTGAAGACAGCAAAGTCCACAGTTTGGGCAGAGAGGACCACTGGTTTGAAAGAGGGTCGAAATTGAACAGCTCTCTCTCAATAGAGGGGGAGGAATATGACATCATCTATCTCCAATCAACAACACAATCCTTTCAACCGTTCCAAGAAGGCTCCACACCCATCTGCACCACTCAGGAGACCTTGATGACACAGATAAACCTCCAGGAGACCTTAACAACTCACTAAAAGAATGTAAATGTCCAGCTGTCTTCAAGGAGTATAAATGCTTCCATTTCCTACTATCCAGTCAGAGCTGAAGAAGCTTCTTGGATGAGAAGTGAAACTTCTTCAAAGAAAAACCAGAAAGTCCAGTTGCCTCTTGAAAAAAGCATCTTTGGGAGAGGAATGAATTCAAAGATGCTAAAGAGGCTAGGAATAAAACTGCACTTGTGTCTGTCTGGATATATGAAAGGAAGAGTTCCACACACATTTAATGCAGTGGGAATGGGGTATATAAGAAAAATGTGTAGTAAAACCAACTGACAGTGTGATAAATGAATGCAGGTCCAATACAAGAATGAAGGAAGGAAGTATGTTGAGATAATTACAATGCAACCACATACCTGAAAAAAGAGTGAATCATTTCAAAGAAGGGAAAGATCAAGAACGGTGTAGTTCAGAGGAGTTGATGAAATTCTAAAAGTGAAAGAGATGAGAATCTTAATGAACAAAAGGGAATATATGAGATGACGTATTATATAGAGGCATAGTGCTAATTATATTTCCTTTGCCTTTCTGATCTCATGCCTCTTAACTCCCCACTGCTTTGAAAATGTTACTTATCCCAAAAGAGAGTAGCACAGGGAGTAGATATGCATGTACAAACATATCTATGTAGGTTGGGGAGTATTTGTGTGAAATATTAAATGCATATTTTCAGAGACAAGGTTTATTTATTTTTTCCAAGGAACTATGAAGGGCATTTTCCCTTGGTGAGATCTGTCCTTGTGTGGTCATTACTACTTGCTAATTAAGTTGGCAGGTTCTGAGTTAATGTTGCATGTTTCATCCATCCAGAGCAATAAAACATATTTATTTGCTCACCTTCTGCCCTATCAAGAGGTAAGCCTCGCCCATCTACAGAGAACACTGTGGGCTAGAATCGTTCCACATTTATATGACTGGGAAGGGTTCTGTTTTACAAATCACTGCATTCTAATTTGATGTGTTGGACAATTGCCAGAAGTCACACTGCCAACAAGCTGCTTAATTTATAAGGGAGGAAATGGCTTGTAGGATGATTGTGAAAAATAACCTTAGTAATAACCTCCCTTCTGCTGGAGGTCAGCCTATTGCCTTCTAATAAAGACACTCCATTTTCCACAGATCTTTCAATGCAAAATTTAATGCATCTTCATTCTCTGATTTCTGGTTCACAGAGACAATCCTAGAGCATCAAGGAATATTATGATGTGCAAACCAGTCAACAACTCCCAGAGGCAGTGTGTTCTTAACATCTTCCTCTATGCATTCTTATGAAGGTTGATCACATGGTCAAAGGCAAATATCCAATCTTAATGAGCAAACTGATGTGGTAAAATCTCCGGAATGTTAAGCAAAGCAAAGCATTAAAACAAAGATTTCTTTTTAATGGTCATTTGCCATTAATTATCCTGCTAAAACAATGATGAATGGGAAGTTGTGAATTTGCTCAGGGTGGGGTAGGGGCTGCAGAGTTTTAAAATATTTGCCTATTTCTTTGTTGCAGGGATAAGACCACATGCTATAACATCCATTCAACTGGCATTGACTATTCTTGTCCCGAAAGTCCAACCTTCTGCAACAAGGAAAAAAAATGTGGAATCAGCCCTGAGAAAACACAAGATTGGAAAAGGATTATGTTTTCCATCCTTCCTTTCTTCCTTCCTTCCTTCCTTCCTTCCTTCCTTAATTACTTACTACTACTCCTCTTTCCCCTTCTTTTCCACCCCTTTTTTAACCAGTTGAAACCCAGAAACTATGACAGGATGTTTTTCATTGACTACAGCTCGGCCTTCAATACTGCCAAGCATCCTTATCAAAAAGCTGACTGACTTGGATTTTCCCTCTTCCATCTACGACTGGATCAAAGACTTTCTGGGGGACCAACCACAAACAGTGAGGGCTGGTTCTGTCACATCCACCTCCTGAAGCTTAGCATTGGCTCCCCATAGGGCTGTGTGCTCAGTCCCTACCTGTACTCACTGTACACACATGATTGTGTATCATCTGACCCATCCACCAATTCCACCCATGCTTTCTACAATTTTGTAAACAATAAACTAAAAGACTCAAGATCCATCCCACCCCTGAAAGGACCTAATGGTAAAGACTGCAATGATGACACCATTAAAGCCAACCTCTTTAACACATTCTTTGGCTCAGTATTTGTAAACAGCAATGGATCATGCCCAGTATTTCCTAGTCGAACTACAGACAACTGCAATGATCTAATACATATCGATTTTACAGAAGACAATGTTGAAAAACCACTACGCAATCTAAAACCATTTTTATCTATTGGACTGGATGGAATATGTGCCTACTTCTTTAAAAAGTTATCCACTGCCATAGCCGAACCTCTAAGCATAATCTTTGAAAAATCTTTCAGGACCAGCTCCTTGCCGAAACTATGGTCACAAGCCACGGTCATCCCCATCTTCAAAAAGGGAGACCCCAGCCTAGTTGAAAATTACAGACCAATCTCTTTATGCTGCATCACCTGTAAAGTCATGGAATCAATTATTCACCAATCCATTATCCTCCACTTAGAGACAAACAACCTACTCTCTAATAAATAATTTGGTTTCAGAAAAAAACTATCCTGTAATCTGCAACTCTTACACTGCAAAAACAAATGGACTACACAACTCGATCAGGGCAAAGCAATAGACGCAATCTACATAGACTTCTGTAAAGACTTTGATTCAGTGGTACATGACAAACTATTCCTAAAACTAAAATCTTATGGTATCTCTGAACACCTGCATAACTGGATAGAAGCATTCCTGTCAAACAGACAACTAATGGTCAAAATTGGGAGCGTCCTATCAAATTCTGTACCTGTCAACAGTGCTGTCCCCCAAGGCAGTGTTCTAGGACCAACTCTCTTCATACTCTACATAAATGACCTCTGTGATCATATTAAGAGCAACTGCGTTCTTTTTGCGGATGATGTAAAGCTATTCAACACCACAGACAATACTGCTACCCTTCAAAAAGACCTCGACTATGTATCAGAATGGTCAAACAAATGGCAACTTCAAATCTCAACAAATAAATGCTCTGTCTTACATATTGGCAAAAAAAATCAGAAAATAAAATACAAGCTGAATAGTTAAGACCTTATTGACAATCCAAACTCTGTCAAGGACCTTGGAGTACTAATCTCTAATGTTCTAAGTGCTAGAGCCCACTGTAACTACATAGCCAAAAAGGCATTAAGAGTTGTTAACCTAATCCTACGTAGCTTTTTCTCTGGTAATATCACACTACTAACTAGAGCATACAAAACATTTGCTAGACCAATACTTGAATATTTATTTATTTATTTATTTATTTATTCGACTTGTATGCCACCCTATTCCCTAAGGACTCAGGGCGGCGAACATTAAAACAGAGAAAATTTACAGTAAAACAGAATTAAACAAGTAAACAAGCCAAATAAAGTTAAAAAAATTCATTCAAGGCCGAATATAGCTCATCAGTCTGGAACCCACATTACATATCTGATATTAACACAGTTGAGAGAGTCCAGAAATATTTCACAAGAAAAGTTCTCCACTCCTCTACTCATTGCAGAATACCTTATGCCACCAGACTTGAAATTCTAGACTTAGAAAACCTAGAACTACGCCACCTTCGATCCGATCTAAGTATAGTATATAAAATCATACATTGCAATGTCCTTCTGTCAATGAATACTTCAGCTTCAACCATAACAATACAAGAGCACACAATAGATAGAAACTCAAGGTTAACCGCACCAAACTTGATTGCAGGAAATACGACTTCAGCAACAGAGTGGTCAATGTCTGGAATACTCTACCTGACTGTGGTTTCTTCCCCAAACCCCAAAAACTTTAACCTTAGACTGTCTACTATTGACCTCACCCTTTTCCTAAGAGGTCTGTAGGGGGTGTGCATAAGCACACCATCATGCCTACTGTCCCTGTCCTATTGATTCTTTTTATTTCTCTTATATGTATCCATTTCATGTATTCATAACTATGTTTATACTTATACATATTATCTTGTAAGCGATTGACAAATCAAATAAATAAATAAATCCACTGTGATCATTAAGTTTGCAGAAGATACGACTGTATTGGGTCTCATTACAGGTGAAGATGAAACAGCGTACAGGGGGGAGATTCAAAAATTATCCTCATGGTGCCTAGAAAACAACCTGCACCTAAACATCAGTAAGACAAAGGAGATGATGTTAGACTTCTGGAAGAAGAGGAAGGAACCTGCCCCACTTTACATCAAGGGGGGCTATGTGGAGAGATTTTCCTCCTTTAAATTCCTGGGAGTCTACCTCTGCGAAGATCTTACCTGGAAAATCAACACAACCCAGGTGGCCAGAAAGACCCAACAAGACTCCATTTCCTTAGGGGCTTGCGAAAGAATAAAGTGGAACAACTACTGATGGCCTCCTTTATTGGTCCACAATGGAAAGCATCCTCATATATTGCATTATGCTGGCTTGATAGCCATGGATGGAAAGACATTATAGAGGGTGGTGAGTATAGCACAAAACATTGTGGGCTGTTCCCTGATACCACTAGATGACATTGCTAGGGCTCGCTGCCTTAGAAGAGTGAGGAAAATTCTTAGGGACAACTCACATCCCAGTCAGCAGTTCTTCACTCTCCTACCATCGGGTAGGAGATATAGAAGCATAGCCAGTTGCACCAACAGGCTGAAGAACAGTTCCTACCGTGGGCTATCAGACTTCTGAATGGAAAATAACTTCATGTCAACATAGTATGATAGACTTGCAGGGCTGGCGTTGTGCAACAAGGTCACATAGAGTAATAAGATTGGGAGTGGGTTAGGGACTTCTGTCCTCACTGTGAGTTATGTTGGGGCAGGGAGTGCACGAAGGGTGGCTCAGCCAATCTCATTGTACACATGTTGTACTCTGACAATAAAGGTAATAATAATTTATTCATTCATTTGTTTTCATCTGTTATAGATTGCCCAATCTAACTCACAATGCAGAACATCCCATAATAACATTCTCATTTGGAAGCAGTCCTAGTCTTTAGCTGGAGACTCTCAGAAGTCATATGCCCACATGGATTAATTGTTTTCACTTTCTTGAAAAAACAACATTAGGGAAAGCTTTTGTTCTCATGATTGGGAAAATATTTTGAAAGACTTGGATTGGATCCAGATTTACTTTAAATCATTAATGGGATTTAAAGGTGGATATGATTAAATCAGTAGGCTGCTTACATTTTAATCATGAGAATCCAAGGCAGGAACTGTAAAACTGTTGGAGGGTTCTTCAGGTTGAATCCTTGCAGTTGGCCATCTCCTAAGTCCATCTGCTTCTTCTTTTTCTACCTGAAACATGGACTGTATTATCCACTGCCTGGGCTAGAAAAGGATGCCATATGCTACTCAATTGTTCCCAAATATGGAAACCTTCCTTGGCTTGGAATTCTGGTATAATTAAAAATTATGAATTGATACATTAAAAGTGGAGTTTCTAGAGTTTCCAGGGATAAATAACTGTGCTCTCCAGATGCTTTAGACTTCAGTGAGAGGCTATTATAGAACTTGCAAAATGAACCATCAGGTTGCCTAGCATTATTGCATTCCAAATGGTTATTTCCCCCATTTGTACCCCTACTCTGTGCTTTGTGCTCCTTGCTCATTCTATTTTTCTGTCTGCTGTCTTTTCTGCCATGTGCCAAAATGGCTCTGACTTTAAAGTGAATTAATGAAGTTGCTTTGATTATTTTATCAACTGATTGGTCTCCAAGTGGTTCAGAGTGGCTAACTAGGGTTAAAAACATCCAGTAGCAAGGAAAATAATAACAATAAAACATAATAAAACATACTGCACCAGTGACAAGTACACAACTCACATTGTATATAGCTGGCCCATCTAACTACCTGGCCCAGTGCCTCTGGCAAATTAAAGCTGCCATTTAAAGCCACGAGTCACAATTCAGAATTAATGTTTCTGAACTGCCCTCTGGTTTCTCCATCAGAGCTTTGTTCACTAATATCTACTGGGTTTTTTTGCCATAAAAACTCACATCTGGCTACTTTATTCTGTGTTTTAAGGAGATCCCTGCAACCTTCCTTTTGAGATGGGTCTCTGATAGTTCAGATACCTATTGAAGAGGAGAAAGACAAGACAGTTCTAATTTCAGTTATGTCTGTTGTTCTCATGTACCAAAGAGCTCCTTTTATAATTCCCTCACAGTCAAATGATTGGAGCAGTATTATAGCTCAAGTTCTTTCACAAATAGGTTCATCATGCAGGATCATTAGGAGGAGATCAAAGCACAAAGGAGCAGCAATGCTTTTAATCATTTCTGAATAATTTGTCAGGTACTCATCGGTTTATTTTCTGGTAGTTTGCATTTTGACCTGAGTTTGTCCTCTTCCAGAAACTGAATAACCCTGTGGTGGTAGTTGAATCATCTGTATACTTGATTCAAATGTTTCTCTCCCAAATTTCAACTTGAATTCCATCAGTTACTACCTGATGCTTACAAGGCAACCTCTTTTTAAATCAAAGTCACATATTTTGCTTTTTCTTGCCCTGGTATTTTCTCTTCTCCCTTAGTTCTTATTGTTGTTGGTCTCAAATGTGGCCTTTAACTGCAATCCAAGCTTGAAAAAAAAAGACTGGATAAAGCACCGGAAAATGAACAAATAAAAAGACTCAGGGGATCACAGCAATTGTCCTCAGCTGCATAAAGTTCTTCACTGCTTTTTCAAGAGCAGCTTCTTCTTTTTCAAAATCAGAATGACCTATTCATCACAGACAGATACTCTATGGGATTTCCAATGGGCGGATTGAGAAAACTAATTTTCTCACTCTTCAGTGACCTTTTGTAATAGCTGCACAGCGTTTAGTAGTAAGAAGTAATGGACAGGTTTTTTTCCCTTTTAAAAATCACATTGGGGTAAAAATCAAATGGTTCTACACCTATCAATGTAGAAACCTCTTTTCTTCCTATTGCAACTTTAGTTTTCTCTCTTTTTACAACCTTGTATTGTTAGGAGATTATTGTTATGTATGCAGGTTTCAATGTCATTGGTTAAGTTTGAACTGTTCTTGTAAAATGTCAGAAATGATTGGTTTAAAAAGTGCGGGAAAACCCTGCACTCTGATTGGCTGGCAACAGCGGCTGCTGGCTATAAGTAGCAGCTGCAGCCCAGCCAAATCGGGTCTGTTATGAGCTGTAGTCACTAATAAACTCTTCACTGAAGCACTCCGCGTCTGACTCTTCATGCAAATCTAACAATTATTATGTACAAATGTATCATGATAGCTTTGCTTGGATGCAATTATTATGGTTAGTCACACAATCAGCCAGATATTTAGGCAAGATTTGGCATTTTTGCCCACTTATCAAATCTTTACCAAAGGATCCAGGCTGTCCAATCTTTGTTTGAAAATCTCCAGTGCTGCCACGATTCTTTCATTCCTTAATAGCTCTGGCAGTCAAGAAATTCCTCCAAATTTCAAGTTTGGACTATGAAATGTCCACCAGCCATCTTGAGCACTATTTGCCTTCAGTTATACTTGCAATGATATTAAACAGCAGGTTTTCCAGTTATCTCCCAGCAAAAAGAAATGAGTTCAGGTATCATTGCTGTTGGACTTTCTTATAACAGTTGACAGTGTTTAACCAAATTAATTGCAGTCCTGGCCTATTGTGTGAACTTGGAAGCTGAGATAACTCCAGATTAAAGAAGGGATTTTACTCTACACTCCCACCCCTATTTCCTTGTACCAAAGGATGGAATATTTACATAGTTTTACCTCAGCTTAACTCAGGCTTCTGAATCAGAAAAATAAAACTAACTGAACCCTTTCTTCCATTCTCTGACATAGAGATGATCTCACAAAATGGAAGGACCCCAGTTGTTGGTCTCACAAAAATGGTCTCACAAAATGGAAGGACCCCAGCATGTCCAATGTTCTCTCTTTTTCTCTTTCTTCATACTCCTCCCTTGCATATACAGTGCACTTGTAAAATGGGGGTGAGAGAGGGAGCAAGGAAGTTACTTCTTCAATATTGTAAGTTAAATTTGTTTTTTGTTGTTGCTGCTGTTGTTTCATTTTTTTTCAAAGGGAAAAAGAAAAAAAGCTTGGCAGCTACTTTAGTTGTCTGAGATGGCTGCTTCTCAATATAATCAATATAAACCCTTGTACACTTCTGTTTTCTGGTGCTGGGCCACTAGTTAAATGAACTAATCATGATTCAGCCCCAGACCAAATCAGGCATGTCATATAAGATTCCAGTTCTCTTGGAGTATGCTTTTAAAATGGTGTGCAGAGGGCAGCATTTCAATCCAGAAAGTCCAGAATACATTAAAAAAAATCACCTTGGATTTCTGTGGGTAAGTATGTGTGAGAGAAGCCAATAACACTTGACACTTCCATAGCACAGATGGCATCATTGAAATCCACGCAGTCAAATTTCCTCACCAAAACATCCCATCCTGTTTGTTTGTCAATTAATCTGTCACCCGTTCCTCTCAGACACAGACACACACTGCACACAGACTCTGCTTTCGACATTAAAAAAAAGGACAGTTACTTTAAAAAATAAAAAAAACTTGCATTAGGGAAATTTATATTTTAAAAGCCAGCTCTAGGAAAATTAAATTGCATAAAAAATAATGACACCAGAGAAATTTGCATTAAAATGGTTTCCTGGGGAATTTATTTTGAAGATTACATTTATCAGGGGTGATTGCCAAAGCACTGTATGTTAAGGGAAACTGCACATACAAAAATAGATGTGGATTTTACTCTTGTAACAAATATCTTTGGATTTTTTTTTTTTTATTTTTTAAAAAGGATACCTTGGATGCTATTTTCAACAACTGAGAGGTTCTCTGTCTCTGTAAAAGAGTTAAAATGACTAGTCCTGGCTGCGTTTCATTTTTATATAGCTCCACTGGAAACAATGAAGGTGTCAGCTTCTTCCTGCTGATCATCTCTGCATCCGGTGGTAGGAAATGAAACAACTCTGACCAGGACAGTCTAGCTCTGGATACATCATAATGACAGAAACCTTCTGAAACTGACTCTGAGGTGTCAGAATTTTAATAACATTTAGCTTGTCATTCCATAAGGCTGTGTTTCTAGCTTCCTAAACTTTTTGCTTGTCTCCTCCACTGTTTCTTTTTACTCCCTTCAACCCAAGTGCACATTGGGAATAAACTATATCAACAAGCTTGGTACTCCATCCATCAACCCTCTAAGAACAGGACAGGACAGGATCAAATTAGGTATAGCTGTAGAAGCCAGCAAAAGAAGCATTGTGTATGGAAATGTGGACCCAAGATTGTTGGGGGCAATAAGCTGACTTTGTAAAAATGCTGCTTAGTAATAAGCAGGCATATACAATGGAATGAAGGCTATTGCTGAGCACACTGGATTGTATCCCAAAAATTGTAAGCCGCCCTGAGTCTTCGGAGAAGGGCGGCATATAAATGTAATTAAAAAAAATGTGCCAGATCCATGTAGGGGTTGTGGAGAAAATCATTCTGGAAAATGTGTCAGGTTCTGGGAGACGCCATTGGGCCACAATGCTTTCTGCCAACCCTCCATTCTAAGTCCCTTCCTTTCCTCATGGTCACATGATCTAGTCTGGAGAATATGCAGCATTCATTCATACAAAGCACACTCAGACTCAACACAAGGAGATAGGACAAACACACATCCAGAGAGTATGACTAATCAGCGCAGCTGCCTGGATTAGACCTTTATACACACACAGAGAGACAATATATGCATCTGCCATGATTAGATTTTCTTTCACTCTTATACACACGCTGTCAGAGGCAACATGTCTGCACACACCATGATTAATCCTTGGAGAGAAAGGGCACATGCAGGTTCAGAGGCAATGCAATTGGGGCATGAGCCATGGTGGCACAGTGCTTAGAATGCAGTATTGCAGGCTAACTCTGCCCACTGCTGGGATCCTTACCAACCCTTCTGAAATTGGTAAAATGTGGATCCAGATTGTTGAAGGCAATATGCCAACTCTGTAAACTGCTTAGAGACTGCTATAAAGCAATGTGACGTGGCATATAAGTCTAAGTGCTATTGCTATGATACAGAAGGAAATACCTCCTATTGATAAGGGAGACTATTTGTAGCTCAAAGTTGAAATGAGGGGCCCTTGTTGCTCTCTGAGCTTGGTTCTTTCCTTGTAGACATTTCATAGCACTGATGATGTTACCTAGTTTGGGTAATGAAATGTCTGCAAGAAAACAGCCAAGCTCAGAGAGCACCAAGGACCTCTCAATGCCACTTGTGGCCATTAGTGGCAAAGGGATTGGAAAGAACTTCAGAAGTGAAGTTCTTGTAGGCTTTCCCTGCCTTGTTATAGATAAACATGCATATTAGAATCATACAACTGGAAAGAAATATTTCAAATATTTTGTCCAGCCTGTGGCCTACAGGTCTGTGAGGCCCTGGACAACTTGTAATGTGTGATGGGATTCAATATTTTTTACTACCGGTTCTGTGGGCGTGGCTTAGTGGGCGTGGCAGGGGAAGGATACTGTAAAATCTCCAGTCAGAGGTGGCATTTGCTGGTTCTCCGAACTACTCAAAATTTCTGCTACCAGTTCTCCAGAACTGGTCAGAACCTGCTGAATACCTCCTCTGATGTGGTCCCACAAGATCATAAACTTTTAACATTATTATGAGTTTCTAGCATTATTTATATACATTAACTATATTATATATTTTATATGCAGCCCAAGACAATTCCTCTTCACTCTCTTTTGGTAAGCCAAAAGGTTGAACACCCAGGATTTAGGCCATCAGGTCAGAGGTGGTATGCAGCAGGTTCTGTCCAGTTCTGGAGAACTGGTAGCAGAAATTTTGAGTAGTTCAGAGAACCGGCAAATCCCACCTCTGACTGGAGATTTTACAGTATCCTCCCCTTGCCATGCCCACCAAGCCATGCCCACAGAACTGGTAGTAAAAAAAGTTGAATCACCACTGCATCAGGTCCAATCCCTTGTTCCAAGGAAGAATCCAAATGAAAGCATCCTGTCTACTAGCCTTTACTTGAACATACCCAGTGGGATATGGTCACTGGGAGTTGGTTCCATTGGCAAAATGCTGCAACTGTTAGAACAATGTCCTCAATATTCAACTAGCATTTGCTTTCCTATAGCTTTCCTATGTTTTGACCTTCTTCTGTATATTAGGAATTTCAAAAGTGCTATCCTATTCCCTTCAGTCTTCCCATCTCAAGAAAAAACATTCCTAGTTCTTTCAAGCTGTCTTTGCATGACTTAATTTCTAGCACCCTGAACATCAAACTGTGTCAGTTTGTCTGACATTTTTCTTCATGCTCTGCCCACTACTGGTCATCAATAGGGTGGGACCTGATTAATGCAGAATGCAGTGAAGCCATTCCTTTCTGTTATTTAGAATTTTGATGTCTTTTGATGCAGCCTAATTTCCACTGACCTTTTTTTACCATGACTTCATGGTGCTGATTCAAATTCAGTTTGTAATTAACATGTACAGTATGTCAAGTTTTTTTTTCCTCCTTAAATACCATTGCGGGAATACATATAGTATTCCCCATTCCCCATTTTAATTCTTCTTCCACAGAGTATAAGTCTGAGGACTTTTAGACTGTTGTTATTACCTTCTTCTCTAAAATTTCAAGCTCATTTTGAATGCTGTTTTTGTCTTCTGGAGGCTTCTGGTAGCATCTAGCTGACTGTCACTGATCTTGAAAGATCAGACATGGTTAGTACTTGGAGGAGGGAATCACCAGGAAATATCAGAAGTGTAGGCTAGATTTTCTAGAAAAAGGAAACAGCAAATCAACTTCTGCATCATTGATAGGAAAACTACGTAGACATTTGGCTGTGTGAAACCTTCAAAAGTCCTTTGCAATATATGGGAATATGTACAAAGCTCTTCTTTTCAAACTATTCTAGCAGCTACTTGATTTGCAAGTCCTGTGTAATATTTTATAAACTACTCAGCTATGTTTCTATTTGTATGGAAAATGTAATTCTCGGTGTTTTATTTGTTTGCTGTCACTTTGCATATTGGGAAGGCTTTGCACAGCCTTAATTAATATGTCAGAAAGTCACAAGGACTGAATTCAACTTTTGTGAAATCTGCAATTTTGGTTAAGGTTCTCTCCACTTTCTCATCCAAGTCATTAATAAAAACATTGAAGTGTACAGTGCCCAGGGCTCCTCACTCCAGTTTAATAAGGAACCATTGATAAGCGTTCTTTGAATCTGATTTTCAAACCAGCTAGGCATCTACTTAATTATCATGCTGTCCAGCCCACACTCAATTACCTTACTAATCAGAATGTCACGGGCACTTTGTCAAATGCATTGCTGACATCAAAATATATGATATTTACAGCATTCCCACAATCTATCAAGAATGTTACTTGAAATAGAAAATCAAATTAGGCTAAAAAGTTTTGTTCTTTAGAAAACCATTCTGTTTTCCAGGGGCTTAATAGTTCAATTGATTTTTAATTTACTTTAGCATTTTCCTGGGTAACTGTGTCAGGTTTAGATAATCTGTAAATCCTTGAATTTTCCTCTTCCCCAACCCCATCCCACTAAAAATCAGAACAATATTTATTACTTATTCAAACTTTCTCAGAAATAGTACATAAACATTGACTAATCAGCAAGTTCCTTCAGAACTCAAGGATGTAAATTATCATATTAAAACTCATTCAAAGGAAACTGATATTCCCTGACATGCTGCAGTCATTCTTGGGGTTCAAGTCTGCCCTGTTTCCAACTGATTCATTACAACTGGTCTCAGATGAAAATATATAGGGGTAGGGAAAAACGGTTTGCTGATTGAAAGTCAGTATTCATTTGTAAAGGTAAT
Organism: Naja naja; assembly: GCA_009733165.1. Lineage (NCBI taxonomy): Eukaryota > Metazoa > Chordata > Lepidosauria > Squamata > Elapidae > Naja > Naja naja. The sequence goes on along the minus strand of CM019149.1, from coordinate 61,558,511 downwards.
TCTTGCACCAGGAATCATTTAGAGCACGGTTTCCCAAACTTGGCAACTTTAAAATATGTGGACTTCAGAATCTCCAGAATCTGAATTTTTGAAGTATTGAGAAAGTATTGAGAAATCAAACAATCTATATTATTGGTACAAGGAGATGGAAGAGCACAGACACTTTCAGGGACTGAGTGTGAAACAAATCATGAGATGCTTATGAACAGATTCCAAGTTAAACTAAAGTGGAAAAACAAAAACAACCAGTTCTCACACTATGATCTTGAGCATATTAATTGATTATGTGCCATCTGTCAGCTGTCTCCTTGAGTGAGGGATCTTCCCCTCTGCCTTGAAAGAGGCGGTGGTGAGGCCCCTCCTCAAGAAGCCTGTCTTGGACCCAGCTGTTATGAACAACTTTCGTCCTGTCTCCAACCTTCTCTTTGTGGTGAAGGTTGTTGAAAGCGTGGTTGCCCGACAGCTCCCGGTGTTCCTGGAGGAAACTGATTATCTGGATCCATATCAATCGGGTTTCAGGCCCGGGTACAGCACAGAGACGGCATTGGTCATGCTGGTGGGTGATCTCTGGTGGGCTTGGGATAGGGGTTATTCCTCAATCCTGGTCCTTTTAGACCTCTCTGTGGCTTTTGATACCATTGGCCATGGTATCTTACTGTGACGCCTTGAGGGGTTGGGAGTGGGAGGCACTGTTTTATGGTGGTTCTCCTCCTACCTCTCGGGCCGTTCGCAGTTGGTGTTGGCAGGGGGACAGAGATCGACCCTGAGGCCCCTCTCTTGTGGGGTGCCCCAGGGGTTGGTCCTCTTTTGTTCAACATCTATATGAAACCGCTGGGTGAGATCATCCATGGTTTTGGGGTGAGGTATCATCAGTATGCTGATGATACCCAGCTTTTTATCTCCACACCAGACCAACCCAGTGATGCCCTTGATGTGATGTCCTGGTGCCTGGAAGCAGTACGGGTCTGGATGGGGAGGAACAGGCTTCGACTCAACCTGGCTAAGACCGAGTGGCTGTACATACTGGCACCTCGGATTGTCCAGGATGTTCAACCTTTGGTTGTGGGGGGAGAGGTGTTACCCCCCGCAGAGAGGGTGCGCAGCTTGGGTGTCCTCCTGGATGCACGGCTCAGCTTAGAGGAACAGGTGGGAGCCGTGGCCAGGGGGGCATTTGCTCAGGTTTGCCTGGTGCACCAGCTGCACCCCTATCTGGACCAAGATGCCTTACGTACGGTTACTCATGCACTCATTACCTCCCATGTGGACTACTGCAATGCTCTCTACATGGGGCTGCCCTTGACGACCACTCAGAGGCTTCAGCTGATGCAGAATGCAGCTGCGCGGGTTGTGATGGGAGTATCCCGATACTCCCATATTACACCCCTCCTGCATGAACTGCATTGGTTACTGGTTGACCTCCAGTGCTGGTAATTGCCTATAAAGCTCTACATGGCTTAGGGCTGGGGTATTTGTGGGATCATCTACTGCTGACAGTGATTTCCCAGTGCCCAGTGTGCTCCCACAGATGGGGCCTCCTTAGGGTGCTGTTGGCCAGACAGTGTCGGCTGGCGGCCCACAGAGGGAGAGCCTTCTCTGTGGGAGCGCCCACCCTGTGGAACCAGCTGCCCTGACCTTCGATCCTTCCATCGCGACCTGAAGACATGGCTCTTCCAGCTGGCTGACCTGGACTGAGGGGAAGGGGTTTATTGGCTTTTACTGGTTTTATTGTTTGTTGTGGGTTTTAAATTATTGTTGGGATTTAATATTTTTAATATTTTTAATTTTTGTATTCTATGTCTTCTTATAGTTGTGAGCTGCCCTGAGTCCTTCGGGAGATAGGGCAGCATATAAATCCCATCATAAATAAATAAATAAATAAATAAATAAATAAATAAATAAAATATTAGCACCAGACACTTCCACACTGCCACATTCTTGAACCTGGGAAAACGGGAGGGGGGAATGAGTGTATGTACGGTACGGATCTGGATGGACAGGAACATGCTTCGACTCAATCCAGCCAAGACAGAGTGGCTGTGCATACTGACATCTCGGTCCAGTTTGGATGTTCCATCTTTGGTCATGGGGGAGGAGGTGTTGCCCCCCGTGGACAGGGCACGGAACCTGGGGATCCTCCTGGACTCATGGCTCAAATTGGAGGAGCAGGTGGGGGCGTGGCCAGGGGCCTTTGCCCAGATCTGGCTGGTTCGCCAGTTACGCCCATTCCTGGACCGAGATGCCCTGTGCACAGTCACTCAGGCGCTCGTTATTTCCCGACTCGACTACTGTAACGCTCTCTACCTAGGACTGCCCTTGCGTACCACTCGGAGCTTCAGCTGGTGCAGAATGCGCCACGCTGGTAGTGATGGGAGCTTCCCGATACTCCCATGTTACACCCCTCCTGCGCGACCTGCATTGGCTTCCGGTTGCCCTCCGGGTGAGATTCAAGGTTCTGGTATTAACATTCAAAGTCCAGCATGGCATGGGTCCAGGTTATTTATGAGAACGGCTCCTCCCAACATCAAATACTAACCGCCCTGTATGGGCTCACAGACGGGGTCTCCTCGGGGTGCCGTCTGCGACTCAATGTCGCTTGGCGGTGACCCGGGGGAGGGTCTACTCTGTAGCGGCTCCCACTCTGTGGAATCTTCTTCCACTGGAGCTCCGCCTGGCCCCCAATCTTCGCACCTTCCGCCATGATTTGAAGACTTGGCTCTTTTTACAATCTGGGCTGTGCTGATTCTCTGGGGTTGGTCCTATTTTAACTATGGGTTTTAATTTTCAATTCGGCTTAACTTGTTTAATATACTTTTAATTTATTTATTTATTGTTGTATTTTTAGCTGTGAGCCGCCCGGAGTCCTTTTTGGAGAGGGGGCGGCATATAAGTCGAATTAATAAATAAATAAAAATAAATAATAGCATTCTTCTTATAACGTTAAGGTCATGTTATTTCTGCACCTGCTTGAGAGGACGTCTCAAGTTGGGACGGATGGTGATTGGGGCATGTGATGCAATGATGGGTGCAGGGGTGGATTTATAATTTTTTACTTATTGCAAGGAAACCCAGAACTTTCAGATTTGGGATTTCCCAGATGTGCCAGTTTACTACTCTAATAAAAAGAACCTTGGAGAGGATGGTCTGTCTTGGAGGTATTTGTTGGAGTGGAGGTTTTCTGGAACGCTGACACTATCAAGGTGCTGACAATTCTTCGTAACCACATACATCTTACACAGGATGATTGATCCCCAACCTGGCCTCTTGGGTCTTTGATGCTGTACCCATCACTGCTGTACTTGTGTCCTTGCTGCTGGACTCTGTTCTTTCCTTCTTCACCTTAATGGACTACTCAAAGGAACTAAGTAACATAATAATCTAAGTTTGGTCATTTGTGTCTTAACTCAGAACTCTGGGTTAATTTGTTTTATGATCCATGTATTTCTTTTCTTGGTATTCATAGGATTCTTCTCATATGCCAATGTCAGTACTTTTTCTATTCTGCCTCTTCGAAGTCCAACTTTTGCTCCCATAGGGAAGATTTTCCATAGAGTGAAAGTGATTGCCTGCACAGTTTGGATTTTGTAGGTAGGGTCACATCCAGAGGTGGTATTCAGCAGGTTCTGACCAGCTCTGGAGAACTGGTAGCGGAAATTTTGAGTAATTCAGAGAACTGGCAAATAATACTTCTGACTGGCCCCGCCTCCATCTGCTCTCTGCCTCCTGAGACCCAGCTGATTGGCTAGGTCTTCTTTTGTTGCCCTGCACAGGAGAATGGAGCTGGAAAGCAGGTTAGTGGGGTGGGGAGGGGAGGGGATTTTGCAGTAATCTTCCCCCAGGAATGGGGAGGGAATGGGGATTTTACAGTATCCTTCCCCTGCCATGCCCACCAAGCCACGCCCACTAACCCACACCACGCCCACTGAGCCATGCTCACAGAACTGGTAGTAAAAAAATTTTGAATCCCACCACTGGTCACATCTCAGTATCTTCTCAAAGACCTTCATCGTTATCAAGTGCTAGTCTTTGGAATATTTCTTGACTGCTCATTCCTTTTTTATTAACAGTCGATCCTAAAAAGGTCAGAGTTATTCACCACTTCAAAATCTTCATTGTCAATTCTAAGGCCATTTGCTGCACCTAGTGTCATTAAGTTAGTCTAAGAAGAATAGTGCAAGTCTGGCAAAACATGATTGAGATGTATAAAATCATGATAAAGTCTTTTCCATCTTATTCAACTTTAGAATAGAATAGAATAGAATAGAATAGAATAGAATAGAATAGAATAGAATAGAATAGAATTCTTTATTAGCCAAGTATGGTTGGATATACAAGGAATTTGTCTTGGTGCAAATACTCTCAGTATACATAAAAGAAAAAATACATTCTTCAAGAATCATAAGGTACAACACTTAATGATAGTCACAGGGTACAATAAGCAATCAAATCATACTAGGAAACAGTCAATATAAATCATAAGGATACAAGCAACAAAGTTACAGTCATACAGTCACAAGTGGGAGGGGATGGGTGATAAGGAGTGATGAGAAGATTAACAGGAATAGTAGTGCAGACTTTGTAATAGTTGAACAGTGTTGAGGGAATTATTTGTTTTCACACCTTGCTCAGACTAGATTTAAGAAAGCTGTGGCCAAGGTGCATTTGATTTAGATTTACAAAATGATACATCTAAAATATACTTTCACCCTTGATGTCCTTATGTGCACTCTTTATATTATCCTTAAAAATCTTTATTACATTCCCACACAGAAGGACCTTTATTCTGGTGAGATTTTAACCTTACTCTCAAAGGTGGGGGAGGATAACAGATAAAAGATAATCAGAGTTGGAAGGGACCTTGTAGGTCATCTAGTCCAACCCCCCACCCAAGCGGGAGATTTGTTTCTGACAAATGGCAGTCCAATCTCTTCTTGAAAGTCTCAAGTGATGGCGCCCCACAACTTCCGAGGGCAAGATGTTCCACTGATGGATTGTTCTCACTGTCAGAAAGTTTCTCCTTATTTCCAGGTTAAATCCCTCCTTGTTCAGTTTCCATCCATTATTTCAAATAAGAGGAAATATTTCAAACTTCCTCTTATTAAGAACATTTCAGTTACAGAGGCTGAGCCAACCACATTTGCTTCTCTGACTTGCCCTATGTACCACACCTCATGCCTAATATTAATCTCCTCAGTAAGGGTCTAGTTTAGAGAAATGTCTAAGAAGGTTGTGTAAAGATTTGTACCATAGCAACTATAATTAGAACATGATAAGACTATTGAAGTTGCGGCACGCAGGACAGAGACAATGAGGTATTCTGAATGGCTAACTATGTTTATTCCAACAGCAATGGGTTACCCATGGCACCTTCAGCTAACAAGTGCGGCTCATGGCGGGCAACAGCTAATGCTGTCTCACAGCTCCCTTTTATAAGCGGCTGTCAGACGGCCAGCTAATAAACAACGGCTCTGGCTCCCGCTCAAAACGCGGACCAGAGCGAGAACTTTGCAGGAACGTAACAAAGACTGCCTAGATAGATTGACAATTGCCACATTGTCTTATGGTGCTCAGCAAGTTTTTTTGTTACTTTCTACTGTTAGTATTCTTACTAATGCCACTATATTTTCATTTTCTCCTTTTCTTTTTAACCTACTGCAATTTATTTTATCTGCTTTATTTAATTTCTAATTGTTCCTTTGATCCATCACTATAAGATATGCTAAAATATAAGCTATTATTTACAAACCATAGTGTCAGGGCTCATGCAACATGCAAAGCCAAAACTAGACAAATCGTATAATGGCATACCACTGTAAATAATCATACTTCACCTCCTTCCATGCTGTGCCTATCAAAAACAACTCTAGGCAGAAAGAGAGGCTTTAAAATAGCCACCATTAAAATAATTTGGAGTGCCAGTTTGATGTGGTCATTAAGCCATAAGGCTAGAAACTGGAAGTGCTGGAGTTTTAGTCCTGCCTTAGGCACAAAGACAACTGAGTGACCTTGGGCCAGTCATGGTCTCTCAGCCCAAGGAAGGAGGCAATGGCAAACCACTTCTGAAAACCTGGCCAATAATACTAATTGTATTTGTTCAGGTGGTCTCTGAGAATCAGGCACGATTGAACAGAAGAAGGAAAAAAAGATAATTGGAGCCTATTTTTAAAATCTGCAAATAGAAAACTTTATATGATTAGAAATGAGAGGCTTTCCTATTTTTGCTTGGAGAGACTACTATTCTTGTGAGAAGGACATCATGGACTGCTAAATGAGGTATTACCATAGCCATAAAACATAATTAAGCATGTGTTTAAAAGCATTTGTATCATGAAATCCCTGATAAATATAGCATCATTCTGGAATACAAATGGAGTAGCCCTGGCAACCTCCACCCAGAAAAGCAGGGGGGGGTGGGAAGTGGTGGCAGCAGAACATATTAAAAGATGCTTCCTCACTGAAGCCTTTTCCCTTAAGTGGTGAGAAAAAAAATAGACCTTTGAAATATATGTCTATTGAGATATTTCACCTTTGCTGCATACTTCTCTAATTTTCTGCACAATTGACGAAAACTTCTCCTGTCTAGGCAATTGTGCAATGTAAAAAAGAGAAAGAAAAACAGAAACAAGAAGTCATGTCCAGTTCTGACAATTTAATTTCATATCCGAGATTACTAGCTCCTGCTAACGCTTGCCCCCATATTCAAAATGGCTGCCCCCTCCTCATTCATACCTGAAAAGAAAAACAGGGGTTAATGTATTTTCCTGTGATTTTAGAGTGGCTGATATTTTTTCAGCATGCACACCTATAGAACATGTCCCAAACTTTTTCCCCATTCTCCAAAGCCAACCAAGATTTTCCCCGTTCCCATTCACTTTTCATAATAAGCACAAATATTACATTTAAACCTCATCACGAAACCACCAAAGGTGCTGTTGATATGTTTGTCTACGATTAGAACTTCCTTCTGCAACGTGAGTTGAATTCATAATGCCAATTAATGAAATATTTAAGATGCTGCATTGAGTGGAGTCAGTGGTGGTCGGAGATTATTTTAGTCAGCCCCAGTGTGCACTTCACAAGCTTTATTTTTGCTCTTCCTGAAGTGAGCTTAGTCTGTCCTGAGGGACCAAAAAGATCACAGCAGGTTGTGCCAATCATTAAGAAACAGAGTGCAAGAACCATAAGTTGGTTTCCATGGAGCTCAAGTCTACTCAGTGCCTTGGGTTTTTTCACTTGTAGACTGATTTATTCTAATACCAAAATCAATATATGTCATGTATGGTTAGCTTCTCTCAAGATTTCTAATCCTTTTTGGATGCAATTGCTTTTAATAAGGCACGCAGACAAATTTGTACAATTTCCTGAATTTTGAAACCTAAAGGCTTGATGACCTAGGAGAACTCAAAATGAGACAGAGTTTTCAAAGGCCTGCAGGATCTTGTGGCAATGAAGACAAGATGGGTCTGTTAAAATTTGTCTCTCTTTTTTCTTTCTTCTCTGTGTATTTTCTGACACACTTTTCTTAATTTTTTTTACTTCATGCCACTTTTTTCATTTTCTTTTCTTTCATCTTACTTTATATTAATTCTTGTTTATCTTTTGGTTTGAAAAAGCTTGATAATTTTTAAATCTTTTTTTTTTTAGTGATGGGACTGAGAAAGAAGTATGAGTCAAATTTAAGCCAGTGTAATAGCTGGGGAAAGTCGATTTGTTAGTGTAAAATATTGCTCAAAACCCTGAAGAAATGCACAGCCATTGTTTTCTATTAATGTGGTTTCTTTCCAACGGGAATATTTAAAATATAGTGATAAACTCCTGTTTAGCTGTAAGCCTCCTAAATGTTAAATTCCTGTTTAGTGTAAGCCTCTTAAATGTTTTACAAAATTCTTGTCTTGATTGAACCAGGCCTATCGGCATGAACCTACTTTAGTGCTATTCTTCCTGAGCTAAAAGTTTAGAAATGGGATGCTATAGAGCAGGGGGTGTCAAACTCAGATCATCACGGCATCATCATGTGTCCTATCATGACTTTTTTTCCCCTTTTGCTAAACCAGACGTGGGTAAACCAGCTGTGTGACTATCTGGCCCGTGGGCCACAAGTTTGACAGCTCTGTTATAGAGAATAAGGACCACGATAGATGTCAGCGTTCAACAGAAATGGAGATTTCATTCATTCATTCATTCATTCATTCATTCATTCATTCATTCAATTTATATAGCACCCTTCTCACTGTTGAGCAACATATGCAGAAGGTGTTGCCTAGGCAAAAGGGCTGAAACATTTTGAAAGTTCCAAATACAAATAACATTCAGTAGTGGATCAAACAGACACCTCTCTAATTGACTGAACTATAAGTAGGAAATGTGCAGTATAATCACAGAATTTGCAAGATTCTGTTATTATAGACAATCTCAATAAATATAATTTTAGCCGTTCTTTGGAGCTGATTTCATGATCTGATCTTCTTAATGGGGCTGACAGATATATATAGCTCAGTAGCCAAAGAGAATGTTCACATACAAATTAACCACAGATACTTTTTGCTAACAGTGTATAAATAACACAATTAGCATCTTAAGAAATGTGAGAGAAGTAGAACAAATATATCAGTTTAGGACTTTCTTTCTAGGAAGGCGGAAGATATGAATTAGACATGACCTCTCCTAATTCATTTTCTTCGCAAATAAATGAAATGAATGGATAGAATTATATGATAATTGTAAACTAGAATTGTGAGATATAGTTTTAGGCATCTATAATATATACTTAGGTAGGCAGCTACAGAAAAGTATTCAAGAAATGTCAATATTGGGCAAGGAAGTAGAGTAAAAAAATCATTGCTTATTACAGATATACTGATTTTTTATTAACTTCATGAAAAATCACATATAAGTCTTACCTGCACTGACTATCCTATCACACGTTAGTCATTATGCAATCCTATGCATCAATATACTTTTTTTAAATTCACATTTATATGCCGCCCTTCTCCGGAGACTTAGGGCGGCTTACAATCTTTGGAGCACAACCCAATGTGCTCAGCAATAGCCTTCATATATGCCTGCTTATTACTAGGGCTTTTGCCCCCCTCCCCCCCGGCATTTTTACAAAGTCAGCTTATTGCCCCCAACAATCTTGGGTCCTCAATTTACCTACCCGGGAGGATGGAAGGCTGAGTCAACCTTGAGCCTGGTGGGATTCGAGCCTGCACTAATTGCAGGCAGCTGGAGCTAAGTGCTAGGTATTTAACAGTCTGAACCACCAAGGCTCTTTGTACCACCAAAGTATTTTGGAATGCATTTTTCCATAATCATCCGTAGAGCAGGATAAAAAAATATCTGCAATGTTTTTTACTGCTTTCTGAAATACAAACACCAGTTAGTAACAAATAGGGAAAAGCAAGGTGAAAAGATCAAGTGTAATGCAGTTTTGACATATTCTTTTTAAAACACATGCACCATTTTTCAATAGACAGAGCATTATTATTCAGCTTGTGCTTTAATTGCAAGTTCGTTATAATGTCAGATCTCAAAGGGCAACTCCCTTAATCTTACCTGGAGACCTGAACTGAAAAAAAGAGAGGGTTTTATATGACACATATAAACAGCACAAGCATATCTAATAGAATGAAGGTGCTGAAAAAGTTGTTTCTCAGTCTTTGCTATCAGTTCTTTCCTCCCTGTTTCTCCTCCATTCCAACTTTACCTAGCTTTTTCCAACTGCTGTTCTGAATCTTCAATCCTATAAATAACTGATAAAAATATCTTTAATGATATCTAGTAGGTTACAGTCTAAACAATCTCCTTTATCTTATAGATTTTTTTAACAAAGAAAACAGTTCATTTGATATATAACAAAATATGATTCATACAAAATTATTCATACTTGATAATGGTAGGGACTGGAGCCAAGAAGAGGCAGCACCCTCTGTAAAGTTCTCCTGAAATTTCTTTAGTTTATTCTATGTGCTTGTTCTTATACAGCTCATGGTGAGAAATAAGGCTTCTGTTGAATATTTTTTGGGCAGGGTGCCTTCAAGTCAGTCCTGATTCCTGCCAAAGGCCTGGAGAACTCCTTGAAGTTTTCTTGGAAAGGTTTTTCCAGAAATGGTTTGCCATTGCCTCCTTCCTAGGGCTGAGGGAAAGTGACTGGCCCAAGGCAAGAAGCAATGGAGGGAAACTAATGAAAGACAGAAGCAACCTGGCATTAAGGAGAAATGTTCGAACAGTACGAGCAATTAACCAGTAGAACCGCTTGCCTTCAGAAGTTGTGGGTGCTTCATCACTGGAAATCTTTAAAAACAGTCACTTTCCTGAAATGGTATAGGGTCCCTTCCAGCTCTATTCTGATTAAGATCACCCAGCAAGCTGTGTGTCTAAGACAGGACTAGAACTCATGATCTTCTGGGACCTGAATGTCTAAACCACATTGGCTCTCTTCTATTATACTGCTTTTACCCTATTCTGTAGTCTTCACATCTTTATTCAGTGACATATCACAGAGCAATGAGTATCTGTATGGATGCACCTCCAGAATCACAGATTAATTGTTTATTTATGAAATATATATGCTACCCATCTCACCAATAAGACAACTCTGGGTGGTTTACAAATGATAATAAAGATAAATATAGAAACAATTAAAATTTTAAAAGTTACATAGGAGTTATGACCGAGGAGATAGGTGGCATGACATTGAGGTCTTCTTCTTATTCTGTCAAGCATCCTCATCGAGACCCAAGCCAACTGGCAAAGCCAGGTTTTCAGACCCATGTGAAAGGCCAGGAGGCTGAGAGCAGATCTCACCACCAATAGTAGACTATTCCACAGTGTGAGGACCTCAGCAGAACAAGCTCTTCTCCAGTGGTGGGATTCAAAAAAATTTACTACTGGTTCTGTGGGTGTTATGTATGTAGGTTTGAAGTCATTGGTTTAGTTTGAACTGTTCTTGTAAAATGTTGGAAATGATTGGTTTAAAAAGTGCGGGAAAACCCTGCACTCTGATTGGCTGGCAACTGCGGCTGCTGGCTATAAGTAGCAGCCACAGCCCAGCCAAATTGCGTCCATTCTGAGCTGTAGTCACTAATAAAAAAGAGCTTGAAGCACCCGCCTGTCTCTTCATGCAAACTTAACACTGGTGAAGGTGGGATTCCTGAAGAAGATGGCAACGTGGAACAGAAGGAGAGCAAGATGGCTGCGCTGAACACCCCCCCAGCCACATTCGATCCAACGGCAGAAGACTGGGAATCGTATGCAGATCGTTTCCAAATGTATTGGAGGGAAACGATCTTGCCGACATTTCCGAAGCGGAAGAGGGCGGTCTTTCTCACGCACTGCGGTCCGGCAGTTTTCAAGATGGCGAAGCTGCAGACGTGAAGGTAATGGAATGGCCTGACTTAGAAAAACTGTTAAGAGCCCATTATGCACCACAAGTATCGTGCCTCATTAAGAGACACGAGTTTTACCGTCGTGATCAAGGGGAAAGCGAAAACGTAAACGACTTCGTGGCAAGTTTAAGAGACATTGGGGGTGCATGCGAATTTAACAATTTAGAAGAGGCTATGTGCGATCGATTTGTTCTGGGCCTTAAAGACAAGGTGCTACAGAGCAAGTTATTACTGAAACCTAAGATCACGCTGAAGGAAGCAATAGAAGAGGCCTCTTCAGCAGAAGCTACCAAGTCCTCAGCAGCAGCCATGAAGAAAATCAACAAGGCCACAAGCCATCCTGATGTGGAAAAGTCCACAACAACTCATTGTGAGCAAATAGATTCTGAGTCAGACTGTAGTGAGGTGGAGGAAGGAATTTACAGACTCAGAATGGAGCGGGAAAAAAAAGACCTGGGAAGAAAGAGGCAAGATTTCTACTGCAGAGGTTGTGGGGGAAGCCACCTCCGCACTGAATGCAAGTTTTTAGACACCATTTGCCTCCGTTGTGGTAAAAGAGGACACCTAGCAAGAGTCTGCAAATCATCCAGAACTCCACCCAACAGAAGAAAGTTTGCTACAAGCGAAGACAAAGAATTCAGGCCCAACAATCTCAGTGAGAAAATGGGGTGCAGCACAGAGGCAAATGGGAAGAATGAAACTCATCAAACAGTAACTATTGGTCATTCATCACCTTTAAGAAGCAGAAAAGTGCATGTACTTATTGAAGGAAGGCCTTGCCAAATGGAAGTGGACTCAGGCTCATACCTATCTATGGTGTCATGGGACACTATTCACAGACTTCTTCCCAACATCCAGAAGAAGCACTTCAAGAAGCAAGCGTTGACTCTTAAAGATTACCAAGGGAACAAGATTCCAGTAGTTGGAACAAGAGAATTCAACGTGAAATTCAAGGGCCACACCAAACGCCTACCACTGACCATCGTGGACAAGGACCGCACAAGTCTGCTGGGCCTTGAGTGGTTCAACCCGCTGGGCATCGAGATGACTGGCATCAATCATGTGAGCAACACTGAGTGGGAAGAGGCCTTGAAGTCTGAGTTTCCAGAGGTCTTCAGCACGGATTAGGCACGTACTTGGGGACCCCCATCACATTTAACCTAGATCCCAAGGTACAACCAATCCGTTTAAAACCCAGAAGGGTCCCATTTGCTTAAAGGAAAAAATTGATGCACAATTAGATAAACTAATAGCCCAAGGGGTTTTAGAGCCCACTGATCACTCCAGGTGGGAGACACTCATAGTCACACCAGTCAAGGCTGATGGGTCTGTGAGAATCTGCAAAGACTACAAGGGGACATTGAACCATGCGCTACAACAGAGCGCATATCCAGTTCCAGTAGTGCATCATTTATTACACTCTCTGGAGGGGCACAGTTTTTGCCAAGTTGGACCTGGCACAGGCATATCAACAATTAACAGTTGATGATGCCACTGCTGAAGCCCAAACCATTGTGACCCATAGAGGTGCCTTCAAATGCAAAAGATTGCAATTTGGAGTAAACATGGCACCAGGCATCTTCCAAAGCCTTATGGAAAGAATGTTACAAGAGTTGCCAGGGGTGGTGCCCTATTTTGATGATGTTTTAATTTCTGCTGAAAATGACACTCAATTACACGAGAGACTCAGGGAAGTCTTATGTAGATTCAAAAAAGCGGGGTTAAAAGTCAAAGAAGAAAAATGCACACTTAGAACAGATAAAGTGGAATTCTTGGGTTACATGATTGATAAACATGGCATCCACCCCACAGAAGCAAAGGTTCAGGCAATCAAAGAAGCCCCCAGGCCAAAATGCAAAACAGATTTGCAAGCATTCTTGGGACTCATTAACTTCTATCATATGTTTCTACCTCAGAAGGCAACCATTGCAGAACCCCTACATAGGTTGCTGGACAAAAAATCTGCTTGGGTCTGGGGGAGGAAGGAACAAGCTGCATTTAACAATATCAAGAGACTAATCACGTCTGATGCTGTGCTGATACAGTTCTCTGAGAACTTTCCTGTTGTTCTGACTTGTGATGCCTTCCCTTTTGGAGTGGGGGGGGGTGTATTGAGCCACATGCTTCCCAGCGGGAGGGAAGCTCCTATTGCATTTTACTCTCGCACCTTGACTAAAGCAGAGAGGAACTACAGCCAATGGACAAGGAAGCCTTGCGATTGTAGCAGCTGTCAAAAAATTCCATGAGTATTTATATGGGAGAACATTTACTGTTGTCACAGATCACAAACCTCTTTTAGGCATTGTGGCAGGGGACAAACCAATGCCCAAGATCCTGTCACCAAGAATGCTGACATGGACTGAATTTCTTGCTGCTTATTCATACAAAACTGATCCACAGACCTGGTAAAGACATTGGGCATGCAGATGCTTTGAGTTGCTGCCCACTTCCTTCACACATTGAGGACCCTGTTCCTGAGACTCACACCTTTTTTCTAGAAACTGTTGCCAAACTTCCAGTACATGCTGCTCAAATTGCCAGAGAGACTGCCAAAGACACTTTATTGGCTCCTGTTATAGGCTGGATTAAGAAAGGTTGGCCACTTCAAGATCTACCTCAACTCGCCCAACCTTTTAAATCCAGGCAAACTGAATTATCTGTATTAAGAGGATGTATTTTGTGGGGTAACAGGGTGGTTATTCCTGCAAAACTACAAAAAGAGGTTTTGGAAATGTTACATGAGGGTCATCCGGGGATTGTCAGAATGAAGGGATTGGCCAGGAGTTATGTATGGTGGCCAGGTATTGACAAAATGGTTGAAAACTGGGTTGCATCTTGTCCCAACTGTCAGGTAGTCAGGCCTGCCCCACCTCTCGCCCCCACACAGGAATGGGAATGTCCTAGGGGCCCATGGTCCAGGATTCACATTGATTTTGCTGGCCTACCAGAGGGCACACTTTCCTTATTATAGTTGATGCATATTCCAAATGGCTGGAGGTTATCCCTATGGCATCCACCACAACTGAAGCTGTCATCAAACAGCTTAAAAAGCTTTTGTAACTCACGGGTTACCTGATGTGCTTGTTTCTGACAATGGCCCTCAATTTACATCCAACCTTTTGAATCATATCTAGCACAACAGGGTATCAGACATGCCCTGACAGCCCTGGGCATCCTTCGCTAACGGCCGGGCTGAACGTATGGTACGATTTACCAAGGAAAAACAGCAATTGGGTCCAGGGATATCACTGAGAGTTGAAAACTCTCAGTGTTCAGCATATCACTCCCAACCCCTCAACTAATTTAACCCCAGCTGAATTGTTGATGGGTAGGAAACTCAGGTCTCCCCTTGACCGCCTCCATCCCACTTACGCACCCAACACCACTAGATTCCACTAAAAATTCTGACTTTCACTGTGGGTGATTCTGTTTATGCTAAGAACCTATGGGTGAACCATGGATTCCTGCTGAGATAACCCAAATCACAGGCCCCAGGTCTTACAGGGTACAAACGGAGGATGGTGTCCTCTGGAGCAGGCACATTGATCAGTTAAGATCCAGATTGCCTCAGGAGCATCGCTTTGCTCCTCTCTGGTTCCCATACCTACTGCCTCTTCTAGGGGAAGGGGAGGATTATGAGAGTAATCAGCAAGCAAGAATCAACCCCATGTAACGAGCTAACACGACAGGAACCATCCCAAAACCTGTCACAATACCAACAACCATTTTCACAAATGGAAGATTGCACATCACTACCTGATTTAGGTGCTGACATTGGGTTGGAGATGGATTGGGAGGAGAGACCAGGTTGTAGTAACCAAACAGGTTCTACCATTACTACAAGTCCAAGTAAGGAAATGTCAGCAGACACATTTCCTCTCTCACAAGGTGAGAACCTTAAAACATCTGAACCATAGGTCTCAACGCACACGTAAGAGCCCCACCTATTTAAAAGAATACATTAGATAGGTTGGGGTTTGAGTATGGACTGAACCTAGTGGGAGGGTGTTATGTATGTAGGTTTGAAGTCATTGGTTTAGTTTGAACTGTTCTTGTAAAATGTTGGAAATGATTGGTTTAAAAAGGGAAAACCCTGCACTCTGATTGGCTGGCAACCGCGGCTGCTGGCTATAAGTAGCAGCCGCAGCCCAGCCAAATTGGGTCCGTTCTGAGCTGTAGTCACTAATAAAAAAGAGCTTGAAGCACTGCCTGTCTCTTCATGCAAACTTAAC
>CM019149.1:61470282-61541895 GCA_009733165.1 Naja naja | reverse complement strand
CAGTCACTTTCCTGAAATGGTATAGGGTCCTTCCAGCTCTATTCTGATTAAGATCACCCCAGCAAGCGTATGTCTAAGACAGGACTAGAACTCATGATCTTCTGGGACCTGAATGTCTAAACCACATTGGCTCTCTTCTATTATACTGCTTTACCCTATTCTGTAGTCTTCCATCTTTATTCAGTGACATATCACAGAGCAATGAGTATCTGTGGATGCACCTCCAGAATCACAGATTAATTGTTTATTTATGAAATATATATGCTACCCATCTCACCAATAAGACAACTCTGGGTGGTTTACAAATGATAATAAAGATAAATATAGAAACAATTAAAATTTTAAAAGTTACATAGGAGTTATGACGAGGAGAGATAGGTGGCATGACATTGAGGTCTTCTTCTTATTCTGTCAAGCATCCTCATGGGACCCAAGCCAACTGGCAAAGCCAGGTTTCAGACCCATGTGAAGGCCAGGAGGCTGAGCAGATCTCACCACCAATAGTAGACTATTCCACAGTGTGAGGACACCTCCTTGAACAAGCTCTTCTCAGTGGTGGGATTCAAAAATTTACTACTGGTTTCTGTGGGTGTTATGTATGTAGGTTTGAAGTCATTGGTTTAGTTTGAACTGTTCTTGTAAAATGTTGGAAATGATTGGTTTAAAAAGTGGAAAACCCTGCACTCTGATTGGCTGGCAACTCTGCGGCTGCTGGCTATAAGTAGCAGCCAGCCCAAAATTAAATCCATTCTGAGCTGTAGTCACTAATAAAAAAAGAGCTTGAAGCACTCGCGTCTGTCTCTTCATGCAAACTTAACACTGGTGACGAAGGTGGGATTCCTCTGAAGAAGATGGCAACGTGGAACAGAAGGAGCAAGATGGCTGCGCTGAACACCCCAGCCCACATTCGATCCAGAGGCAGAAGACTGGGAATGTATATGCAGATCGTTTCAAATGTATCTGGAGGAAGCGATCTTGCCGACATTTCGAGAAGCGGAAGAGGGGCGGTCTTTCTCACACTGCAGTCCGGCAGTTTTCAAGATGGCGAAGCTGCAAGGCGTGAAGGTAATGAATGGCTGACTTGAAAAACTGTTAAGAGCCGTATGCACCACAGTATGTGCCTCATTAGAACATGCGAGTTTTACCGTCGTGATCAAGGGAAGCAGCGTAAGCGACCGTGGCAAGTTTAAAGACATTGGGGTGCATCTGCGAATTTAACAATTTAGAAAAGGCTATGTCTGCGATCGATTTGTTCTGGGCCTTAAAGACAGGTGCTACAGAGCAAGAGTTATTACTGAAACCTAAGATCACGCTGAAGGAAGCAATAGAAGAGGCCTCTTCAGCAGAAGCTAGAAGTCCTCAGCAGCAGCCATGAAGAAAATCAACAAGGCCACAAGCCATCCTGATGTGGAAAAGTCCACAACAACTCATTGTGAGCAAATAGATTCTGAGTCAGACTGTAGTGAGGTGGAGGAAGGAATTTACAGACTCAGAATGGAGCGGAAAAAAAGAAAAGACCTGGGAAGAAAGAGGCAAGATTTCTGCAGAGGTTGTGGGGAAGCCACCTCGCACTGAATGCAAGTTTTTTAGACACCATTGCCTCCGTTGTGGTAAAAGAGGACACCTAGCAAGTCTAGCAAATCATCAGAACTCCACCCAACAGAAGAAAGTTTGCTACAAGCGAAGACAAAAATTCAGGCCCAACAATCTCAGTGAGAAAATGGGGTGCAGCACAGAGGCAAATGGGAAGAATGAAACTCATCAAACAGTAACTATTGGTCATTCATCACCTTTAAAGAAACAGAAAAGTGCATGTACTTATTGAAGGAAGGCCTTGCCAAATGGAAGTGGACTCAGGCTCATACCTATCTATGGTGTCATGGGACACTATTCTGAACTTCTTCCCAACATCCAGAAGAAGCACTTCAAAAAAGCGTTGACTCTTAAAGATTACCAAGAACAAGATTCCAGTAGTTGGAACAAGAGAATTCAGCATGAAATTCAAGGGGGCCACACCAGCGCCTACCACTGACCATCGTGGACAAGGACCGCACAAGTCTGCTGGGCCTTGGTGGTTCAACCCGCTGGGCATCGAGATGACTGGCATCAATCATGTGAGCAGCACTGAGTGGGAAGAGGCCTTGAAGTCTGAGTTTCCAGAGGTCTTGGATTAGATTGCGTACTTGGGGACCCCATCACATTTAACCTAGATCCCAAGGTTTACAACCAATCCGTTTAAAACCCAGAAGGTCCCATTTGCCAAGGAAAAAATTGATGCACAATTAGATAAACTAATAGCCCAAGGGGTTTTAGAGCCCACTGATCCTCCAGGTGGGAGACACTCATAGTCACACCAGTCAAGGCTGATGGGTCTGTGAGAATCTGCAAAGACTACAGGGACATTGAACCATGCGCTACAACAGAGAGCATATCCAGTTCAGTAGTGCATCATTTATTACACTCTCTTGGAGGGCACAGTTTTTGCCAAGTTGGACCTGGCACGGCATATCAACAATTAACAGTTGATGATGCCACTGCTGAAGCCCAAACCATTGTGACCCATAGAGGTGCCTTCAAATGCAAGATTGCAATTTGGAGTGCCATGCACCAGGCATCTTCCAAGCCTTATGGAAAGAATGTTACAAGAGTTGCCAGGGGTGGTGCCCTATTTTGATGATGTTTTAATTTCTGCTGAAAATGACACTCAATTACACACGAGAGACTCAGGAAGTCTTATGTAGATTCAAAAGCGGGGTTAAAAGTCAAAGAAAGAAAAATGCACACTTAGAACAGATAAAGTGGAATTCTTGGGTTATGATTGATAAACATGGCATCCACCCCACAAACAAAGGTTCAGGCAATCAAAAAGCCCCAGGCAAAATGCAAACAGATTACAAGCATTCTTGGGACTCATTAACTTCTTATGTTTCACCTCCAGAAGGCAACCATTGCAGAACCCCTACATAGGTTGCTGGACAAAAATCTGCTTGGGTCTGGGGGAAGGAAGAACAAGCTGCATTTAACAATATCAAGGACTAATCCGTCTGATGCTGTGCTGATACAGTTCTCTGAGAACTTTCCTGTTGTTCTGACTTGTGATGCCTCCCCTTTTGGAGTGGGGGTTTTGAGCCACATGCTCTCCCCAGCGGAGGAAGCTCTATTGCATTTTACTCTCAGCCTGACTAAAGCAGAGAGGAACTACAGCCAACTGGACAAGGAAGCCTTGGCGATTGTAGCAGCTGTCAAAAATTCCATGAGTATTTATATGGGAAAACATTTACTGTTGTCACAGATCACAAACCTCTTAGGCATTGTGGCAGGGGACAAACCAACGCCAGATCCTGTCACCAAGAATGCTGAGATGGACTGAATTTCTTGCTGCTTATTCATACAAACTGATCCACAGACCTGGTAAAGACATTGGGCATGCAGATGCTTTGAGTCGCTGCCCACCTTCCTTCACATTGAGGACCCTGTTCCTGAGACTCACACCTTTTTCTAGAAACTGTTGCCAAACTTCCAGTACATGCTGCTCAAATTGCCAGAGACTGCCAAAGACACTTTATTGGCTCCTGTCTATAGGCTGGATTAAGAAAGGTTGGCCCTTCAATCTACCTCAACTCCCCAACCTTTTAAATCCAGGCAAACTGAATTATCTGTATTAAGAGGATGTATTTTGTGGGGTAACAGGGTGGTTATTCCTGCAAAACTACAAAAGAGGTTTTGGAAATGTTACATGAGGGTCATCCGGAATTGTCAGAATGAAGGGATTGGCCAGGAGTTATGTATGGTGGCCAGGTATTGACAAAATGGTTGAAAACTGGGTTGCATCTTGTCCCAACTGTCAGGTAGTCAGGCCTGCCCCACCTCTCGCCCCCACAGGAATGGGAATGTCCTAGGGGCCCATGGTCCAGGATTCACATTGATTTTGCTGGCCCTACCAGAGGCACACTTTCCTTATTATAGTTGATGCATATTCCAAATGGCTGGAGGTTATCCCTATGGCATCCACCACAACTGAAACTGTCATCAAACAGCTTAAAAGCTTTTGTAACTCACGGGTTACCTGATGTGCTTGTTTCTGACAATGGCCCTCAATTTACATCCAACCTTTTGAATCATATCTAGCACAACAGGGTATCAGACATGCCCTGACAGCCCTGGGCACCCTTCGACTAACGGCCGGGCTGAACATATGGTGCATTTACCAAGGAAAAACTTCAGCAATTGGGTCCAGGGGATATCACTGAGAGTTGAAAAACTTCTCAGTGTTCAGCATATCACTCCCAACCCCTTAACTAATTTAACCCCAGCTGAATTGTTGATGGGTAGGAAACTCAGGTATCCCCTTGACCGCCTCCATCCCACTTATGCACCCAACGCACCACTAGATTCCACTAGTAAAATTCGCACTTTCACTGTAGGTGATTCTGTTTATGCTAAGAACCTTATGGGTGAACCTTCATGGATTCCTGCTGAGATAACCCAAATCACAGGCCCCAGGTCTTACAGGGTACAAACGGAGGATGGTGTCCTCTGGAGCAGGCACATTGATCAGTTAAGATCCAGATTGCCTCAGGAGCATCGCTCTTGCTCCCCTCTGGTTCCCATACCTATTGCCTCTTCTAGGGGAAGGGAGGATTATGAGTAATCAGCAAGCAAGAATCAACCCCATGTGTAATGAGCTAACACGACAGGAACCATCCCAAAACCTGTCACAATTCCAACAACCATTTTCACAAATGGAAGATTGCACATCACTACCTGATTTAGGTGCTGACATTGGGTTGGAGATGGATTGGGAGGAGAGACCAGGTTGTAGTAACTGAACAGGTTCACCATTACTACAAGTCCAAGTAAGGAAATGTCAGCAGACACATTTCCTCTCTCACAAGATGAGAACATTAAAACATCTGAACCATGTAGGTCTCAACGTACATGTAAGAGCCTCACCTATTTAAAAGAATACATTAGATAGGTTGGGGTTTGAGTATGGACTGAACCTAGTGGGGAGGGGTGTTATGTATGTAGGTTTGAAGTCATTGGTTTAGTTTGAACTGTTCTTGTAAAATGTTGGAAATGATTGGTTTAAAAAGTGCGGGAAAACCCTGCACTCTGATTGGCTGGCAACTGCGGCTGCTGGCTATAAGTAGCAGCCACAGCCCAGCCAAATTGGGTCCATTCTGAGCTGTAGTCACTAATAAAAAAAGAGCTTGAAGCACTCCGCGTCTGTCTCTTCATGCAAACTTAACAGTGGGCGTAGCTTGGTGGGCATGGCAGAGGAAGGATACTGCAAAATCTCCATTCCCACCCACTCCAAGGGGAAGGTTACTGCAAAATCCCATTCACTCCCCACCCCACTAAACTGCTTTCCAGCTCCGTTCTCCTGTGCAGGGCAGCGAAAGAAGATCCAGCCAATCAGCTGGGACTCGGGTGGCAGAGAATAGATGGGGGTGGGGCCAGTCAGAGGTGGGATTTGCCGGTTCTCCGAGCTACTCAAAATTTCTGCTACCAGTTCTCCAGAACTGGTCAGAACCTGCTGAATACCACCTCTGCTCTTCTCCTTGACCCCCAACAACCAAAATTCCTTAGCAGACAGGATCTGCAGCACTGGACCGACCCCACTGTTATTTCTGGTGACTAGCAATAAGTATCAGAGGTCCATCTGTTTCTGAGAGCTGAGAGCTGTAATTGTTCCCCATATGCTGTGATGAATAGTCCAACCTAAAGAAATGCTCCCGCTCTGCTCTCATACTCAAAGATAAAACCCTTCTCCCTTTTATTTGAGGCATACCAACCACTGTCCACAGATTCTACAGCCTATCCACAGTCTCTGCTAACCCCAACAGTTAACAATAGCTGTATGTCAATTGACAGTGCAGTATAATTTTAATTCAAAATGCAATAAAACATTCATAATATGAAAATTAAAATATATAAAATAAAACAGAACCAGTTTACAGCAAATAAACAGTGCTATTTCACATTTCCCCCTCAGCGCTCCATAATAATTTAAACGCTATCTACCCAGTACAGTTACATTCATCTAGTTTATTCTTTCTTTTTTCCATTCTTCTTCTTCCTCCTCCTCCTCCTCCTCTTCCTCTGTGATCCATGTTCATTAAAATTTCATAGGTAGCTTTATGCGCTCTGGCTGAGAACAGCATCCGGTCAATGTGTATTAGAGATAGGGTGGGGAGAGCCAGTGAAAGATGGGCAGATCTCAAGTGGGAAGCATTTATGCAGCAAATAACCTTTCTTGGGACAGCTCAGGAGGGAATTAGCTATTTATCCTTTGAATTTTTTATGCCTTGCAGCATTGTCTGCATGAGGAATCGGAACAGAGACTCTGACAATAACCTCCAATGCAAAGCCAGTCTGATGATGTATGGACTCATCCAGTTTGCAGGAACCTTAGGGCCACTGAGATATTTTTAAGTCAGATGTGACTAAATTGGACTTTCCCGGCAAGTATTTATTGATGTGCATGTTGAAGATAGTTGTTTCGATTGGTTAAATAACATTTTGGTCTTCAACAGGATTCTCTGCACAACTAAGTCCCATACTGAGACTCTCATTTTGAGTCCCAAGTCAAAATGTAGTCCTCGACTTATGTCCACAATGAGCCCAAATTTTCTGTTGTTAAATGAGACATTTGTTAAGTGAGTTTTGACCCATTTTACAACCTTTCTTGCCCCGGTTGTTAAGTGAATCACTGCAGTGGATAAGTTAGTAGCACAGTTGTTAAGTGAACCTGGATTCCCCAATGACTTTACTTATTAGAAGGTCACAAAAGGGCATTATATGAACTTGGGGCACTGCAACCATTATAAATATGAACTTATAAGTCATTTTTTTTCAGTGCCATTGTAACTATGAACACTCACTAAAATGTTGTAAATCAAGGACTACAGTACCTGTATTTGGTCACATCCAGAACATAAATTTGCGCAATCTAGGTAAATGGTATTAAAGTGGACTATTACTGCTATAATTTCTTTTTCAGATATTTCTCTAATTTTCCATGTGTAGATCAGTTTTGTCTTCTTAACCTGGGGAACAATAGCCTATCAGAGAACTAATTTGTTTTGGATGATTGCTGTAACTAATAATAGAGAGGGTCAGGTTGGTTCCATTTGTGTCTTTATAGGTTGACTGAAATCATTTCCTAGACTTTTTATTTGTTCTTATAACTCAACCTGTGTGAAAAGTTACTCACTGTGAGTGAGGACTTTCTTTCTTCTAAGTAGATGTGTTTACTCTCCAGGAGACTATCCTGAAGGCTAGCATGCCATTTTCTCTGGCTTTCTGGTTTGGCTCTTCAGTTATTTGGGAGCTGGATATGGTTTGCCTTTGCAGTTTTGCTTCAGTGGCTAAGACGCTGAGCTTGTCGATCAGAAAGGCCGGCAGTTCAGTGGTTCGAATCACTAGTACTGCATAACGAAGTGAGCTCCCATTACTTCAGAGGTAATATTCAGCAGATTCTGACCAGTTCTGGAGAACCGGTAGTGGAAATTTTGAATAGTTTGGAGAACTGGTAAATACCACCTCTGATGGGAAATTTCACAGTATCCTTCCCCTGCCACGCCCACCAAGCCACTCCCACAGAACCGGTAGTAAAAAAAAATTGAATCCCACCATTGTGTTACTTGTCTCAGCTTCTGCCAATCTAGCAGTTCGAAAGCATGTAAAAATGCAAGTAGAAAAATAGGGATCACTTTGGTGTGAAGGTCACAATGTTTCGTGTGCCTACTGTGTTTAGTCATGCTGGCCAGATGACTACGGAGACATCTTCGGACAGTGCTGGCTTTTCGGCTTTGTAACGGAAATGAGCACCTAGAGCCGGAAACAACTGGCATGTATATGTGAGGGGAATCTTTACCTTAACCTTACCACATTATTTGATCCTTCGGCATTTGGGGGTTCCTCCTCTCAGGTTTAAATTTGAAAAATATGTTGCATGCCAATAGTTGAGCTTGATTATGAACAAGATCCAATTCTTTCATGTACAGATGGAGAATATGGTCAAAGGGGAACAAATGCACGAGTCTAGGTCTCTCTGTTCCTTTTTCCATGCAAGCAAAATTGCCTAAACTAGGGAGTAGGAGTGGCCAGAAGCAGGGCAGCACTTCCCTGTAAAAGATAGGGTCGATGAATTGATAAAACTCATCAACTGACTACTCAGTTATCATACTTTTCAAACCACTTTTCTCCTTTATTCATATATATGGCAAGAAAGAAACTTTGTGAAGCAGAGACCACTAAAAGGTTGATCAAATCCCTGAATTTCCTTTGAATTCTTTCTGTTATGTATGTAGGTTTGAATGTCATTGGTTTAGTTTGAATTGTTCTTGTAAAATTTCAAATAGGATTGGTTTAAATAGTGCGGGAAAACCCTGCACTCTGATTGGCTGGCAACTACGGCTGCTGGCTATAAGAAGCAGCCGTAGCCCAGCCAAGTCGGGTCCATTCGAGCTGTAGTCACTTAATAAACTCTTCACTGAAACTCTTCGCATCTGACTCTTCATGCAAACTTAACACTGGCGACGAAGGTGGGATTCCCCTGAAGAAGAGATGACACGGAAGACAAGCAGAAGAGCGAGATGGCTGCGCTGAACACCCCCCCAGCCCCGTTCGATCCGGCAGCAGAAGACTGGGAATCGTATGCGGATCGCTTCCAAATGTATTTGGAAGGAAACGACCTCACCGACATCCCGAGAAGCGGAAGAGGCGGTATTTCTCACCGCGGTCCAGCAGTCTTCAAGATGGCGAAGGCATTGGCGGGAGCTGCAGACGTGAAGGTAATGGAATGGCCTGATTTAGAAAAGCTTTTAAGAGCCCATTATGCCCCACAAGTATCGTGCCTCATTAAGAGACACGAGTTTTATCGTCGGGATCAAGGGGAAAGCGAAAATGTTAACGACTTCGTGGCAAGTTTAAGGGACATTGGGGGTGCTTGTGAGTTTACCAACTTCAAATAGGATTGGTTTAAATAGTGTGGGAAAACCCTGCACTCTGATTGGCTGGCAACTACGGCTGCTGGGTATAAGAAGCAGCCGTAGCCCAGCCAAGTCGGGTCCATTCGAGCTGTAGTCACTTAATAAACTCTTCACTGAAGCTCTTCGCATCTGACTCTTCATGCAAACTTAACACTTTCCAAAACATTGTAACTCTGAGGGTGCCTGATTCTATCTGACAATTCTGTCTGAAGATCTGATTCAGGGTGGTTAGTCAATCAAATCTCCTTCTTTGTTCTTATCTATATCTGGATATCTCTAAGAAAGATTTCAGATTCCTTTAAGCTTCTAGCTGAGCCTTGTATGGGTAAAACATTTCACAGGAACAAAGAAGGGTGCTGTATTTGTTTAATTTTGCCAGTAGCTTTCCAAATCTCTTCTTGATCACACTGCCAACTATTTATACGTTGTCATTTCTTCTTAGTGCACTAACTAAATTGTAAGTTAAGTGGGTTATTGCAACCCTAGGGTACCATTCAACACAATATTTTTCTGTGCACGTTCCATTAAGATGAATAGGAATTATGCAAGTGCATTAATCTTTATACTAAAGTAATTATCATTCCTACAAATAAGCCTGGCAAGTTAAAGCGCTGCATATTATCATTCCAAAGCCTATATTTATTGCGATATAAGAATCTTCCACACATTCAGAGCTTTCATAAGGAACAATAAATCTCCTAGCTATCAAACAGGCTCAGGAACTTGAAAGCATAGGGCACGGTTTAAAAAAAAAATCACATATGTGTTTTGCTTCTGCCTCAATATTTTAAGCCTTTATGCTTTTGCTGATTGTATGGAAAGTTATGAAAGCCAAACCACTAGCCACAAAATCAGAGCAAAGTGCAACCAATCAATTTTCATGACCTTCTACCTGACTGAGAACTAACAAGCTAATAGCAGTAAGGATGGGGATTGCTTTGATTCGTGTCATGTAGAAAAAAATGTCCTGACTTTTTTCTTCTACCAGTTCTCATTTAATTTGATGAAAAAGAGTGTGTCTTAAAAAGACAGTTTTATAAAAATAATTATGACCCAAAGTTATGGGTACCAAAAGCCTGAGTAATGTTCTTTTTGTCTTCTTTCTGATAGGTCTGGCCTTAAAATCAAATATTGTCCAGCTTTTTAAGTATATTTTTATTGTTTTCACAATAGCATTCATTCAAATATTTTGTATAAATTGTCTGCTTTTTTTTTCTTTCCCTTGTCTATCAACAGCTTAGATTTACATTATTTAATTTATTTTCAGCTTCTTGCAATCAACTTCAATCCAATCTCTTCAATCAATGATCTGACAAATCACATAATTTGATTCTATAGTATTGCTAGCATATCCTTTTGAAAATAAAGATTTGTTGGAACAATATTGCAATGAAAAAAACCAGTCTTTCTGAAAAAGTAATTTCATATACACATAGGGCTAAGGACTGGGGTGGTGGCTGTTGTTTGTTTTGTTTTGTTTTATCTGCTGTTTTTCACTATAATTTTTGTCACAGATGCCAAGGAAATTAAACAGTTAATTTAATGTTAAATGATTCTCCCTCCTCCCCCATTGTTCTCCTTTCCAGTTGTTCATGACCTCCTTTGCCTGTTCAGATATTGGGTTATTCTGTCCAAAATGTGCATTTTTCATTGTGCAATAGGCCATAATTGATTCAAACTGAAGATTCATGAACAAAAGTTAAGTTAAATTTCATGGTTTAAAGACTGAATAAAATGGGAGAGGAAGAGGGAGTACTCAAATAGTAGAGGCACGTGTTTCTTTGGATATGTTAATCAATTTAGAGGAGGAAACATTTACAGATTAACAGATTAACAGAGTTGGAAGGGACCTTGTAGATCATCTAGTCCAACCCCCTACCCAAGTATGAGAACCTACACCATTTCTGACAAATGTCAGTCCTATCTCTTATTGAAAGCCTCCAGTGATCAAGCTCCCACAACTTCCGAAGGCAAGCTGTTCCATTGGTTGATTGTTCTCACTGTCAGAAAATTTTTCCTTATTTCTAGGTTGAATCTCTCCTTCATCAATTTGCATCAGAGGTGGTATTCAGTTCTGGGATACTGGTAGCAGGAATTTTGAGTAGTTTGGAGAACTGGCAAATACCACCTCTGGCTGGCCCTGCCCAACCGCCCCTGTCATTACCTCTCCTATATTCCCTTGTTTGTTAGCCCAGCTGATTCGTGGGGCAGAATGGATTGCTGTGCCTCAGCTGAGCTAAAAAACAGCTCAGCTCATCATTGTTGACACAGAGGGTGGTTTTTGAGCCCTGCGCAAGGACAAGAAGCGCACTATCATAAAACCGATGGGAAAAAATTTGGAAACCCACCACTGGTTTGCATCCATTATTTCTTGTCTGGCCTTCAGGTGCCTTGGAAAAATAGCTTGACCCCTTCCTCTCTGTGGCAGTCCCTCAAATATTGGAACACTACTTAGAATATTTTAGAGGAAAGGAGGAAGAAGAAAGAAAAGCAGAGTCACTAATTGAATTTGAAGAGGAGTGTATAGCAGTAATTGAAAAAGAAAAAGAAGAAGGTGCAGTAAGTGGTGTACCTAGAGAGCAACAAGAATTAAGATCTACTAGAGCAATAAAACCCTCTTATAAAGCTTAACATGGATGAAAGAAAATTGATTACAATTAACATAAATGGACTTAATTTGGCTGCTAAAAGAAGAAAAGTATTCCATAAATTAAAGAAATTAAAATTTGATATAATTTGTTTACAAGAAGTACATATTAAAAAACAACATGAATATATATTGAAACAAAACAAATTAGGGAAATTATTCACATCGCTGACACAATTAAAAAAAGAGTCATGGTCTTATATATTAGAGATACAATTTTGACAGAATTAATTTATACAGATGATGACAGAAGGATTTTGATGGTGGAAATAATGGACAATAATGTTAAAACACTTTTAATTCAATCTATGCTCCAAATGATAACCAAGAAGAATTCTACAGGAAATTACATATGAAAATAATTGAATTGGACTATGTTAATATTTGTATGATCTTAATGGAATAATTAATGATCAATTGGACTATAAAATGCAGAAATCAACAAAGAAAGCTAGAAAGATACCACCAAAGTCTTTCTTTCGAATGATAGAAGAAAATTTAAAAGATGCATGGAGAGAGAGAAATGTGGAAAGTAAGCAATATACCTTTTACTCAAACAGACATGCATCATGGTCCAGAATAGATACGATATGGATGTCAGCAGAATTACTTATCAACATACAAGAAATTGAAATAGAAACAAGCAGTTGAGCAGACCTCAACCCAATGACAGTTATCTGGAAAGGATATAAGAGGAGAACTAGATGGATTTTAAATAATACGATACTAAAGGAAAAAGACTTTAAACAGAAAATAGAGAAAGAACTGGTTTTCTTTTTTAAGAAAATAGAAAAGTGGATACATCTTTACAGAATCTCTGGGACACGATGAAGGCCTACACAAAAGGTTTCATAATAGACTATACAGGGAAAAGAAATATAAAATGGAAAAAGACTTTTAAAACATTGGAGGATGACTATAAAAGACTGGGGAAAAAATTACAGAAGTCCCCACAAAAAAAAGACATTAAGAATAAAATGGATATAATTAAACATAAAATGGGATTAATGGAAAAAGAGGAACTAGCACAAAAAATTAAAAATGCTAAACAGAATTACTTTGAAGTTGCAAACAAACCAGGCAGATGGCTAGCCTATAAATTGAGAAAGGAAAGAGAATCAAGAAGGATTAGTCAATTAATAAATGAAGAAGGACATGTTTGTTATGGAAATGAGAAGAAAAAAATTATACAAGATTGAAAATTAAAAAGGAAGAGTATAAATTGCAAATTTTTGCAGATGACCTGGTATTCATATTAGAGGATCCATTGGAAACAGCACCTAAATTAATAGAAAAGATACAAGAATATGGAAAAGTAGCAGGTTTGAAAATAAATAAAGATAAAACAAAGATATTAACAAAGAACATGTTAGTAAGATGAAAGAAGGAGTTGGAAGAAGTTTTAGAAATACAGGTCACAAATAAGGTTAAATATTTAGGGATATACATTACACCAAGATGTAGCACACTGAAAGAGGACAATTATCTTAAACTCCAACAGCAGATTGCGACAGACTTGATAAAATGGGAAAATTTACCACTATCATTGATTGAGAGAATATCTACAATTAACATGAATGTATTGCCTAGAATTTTATATCTATTCCAGACAATTCCAATCCAATTAGGGAAAGAGTTTTTTGAAGATTTAAATAGAATTGTGTTGAAATATAATTTGGCAGGGTAAGAAAGCAAGAATAAAACTTAAACTGTTACAAAATGCAAAAATAAGAGGAGGGTTTGCCTTGCCTCATTGGGAATTATATTACCAGGCGACAAGTTTGAGGTGGGTAAAGGAATGGATAACATTAAGGAATAGTAGACTATTGACCTTAGAAGAGCATGACTTGCTGCTGGGATAGCATGCTTTTCTATGGTATAAGGCAGTGGTTCTTAACCTTTTTGAAAGAATCGCCCCCTTGAGCCATTGAGGAAGTTGTCATCGCCCCCCTCCCCCAACATAACCGTCCCCCTGCCACCTCTTAGCATCCCCAAGGGGCCAGCAGAGGGGTGCTAAGAGGCAGCAGGGGGGGCGTTCGAGGCGCTGGCCCTGCAGGCTCACCCCATTGACTGTTGTACCACACCTGAACTGGCGCCTGTCCATCCATCCATCCAAAAGGTCTGTTTGTTTGCCTGCCTGCCTTCCTGCCTATCTATCTACCTACCTGTCTGTCTTTTTGTCTACCTACCTACCTATCTACCAATATAGATCTCTCTCTCTCCCAATATATCTCCCTCCATCCCCCATATCGCCCCTTCCATTCCTTCACCCCCACGCCACCCCTTTTCATTCCATCGCCCCCTGAAAAACAAAATCGCCCCTTGGGGGGCAATATCGCCCAGGTTAAGAACCACTGGTATAAGGGAACTAAAACATAGGGGTACTTTAGAAGACATTACATTCGAGAGGCACTATTTTTGAACTGGGAGAAGACAAAAAGACAATATTACTTAAAAATTCCATTATGGATATCTACCATTGAAGTTTTTTCCTATCCAGTAATATATAAAAGGAACAAATCGTTAGATATGGTGAGCTATTGAATGAAAAGGGTGAACTTAAATCTATTCAAGCGTTGGAAGAACAAGGTGTAAAAATTAATTGGTTTTCATATTTGCAAATGCAATCTAGATTTTATAAAGATTTTAAAACAGAAGATATTTACAATAAGTTGACTGATTTAGATAAAATTTTGATGAGTACTGATGAAAAGGTAATTAAAAACTTTATGGACATTTATTAGAATTTAAATTGGAAGAAGAACAAGTTAAAGAAATGATGATTGCTTGGGGGGGAAAGTTTGGATATAGGATTGATTTAGAGAAGTGGCAAAGATTGTGGTCTCAAAATTATAAAATGACAATGTCAACTGCATATAAAGAAAATTTGTATAGGATGTTTTACAGGTGGCATCTACCCCCGACGAGAATTACAAGAATGTTTAAGAACAAATCGGATAAATGTTGGAAATGTCATCAGATACCTGGTTCATATTACCATATGTGGTGGACATGTTCGGATGCAAAAAAATATTGGACTAAAATCCACACATGGTTGGAAAAATGATAAAACAATATATAGACTTTAAACTAGAGATCTTTTTATTGGGAATTATACCGGAAATATACAATAAAGAGTTGAAATATTTGATTGTAAATGTTTTAACAGCAGCTAGAATTGTATTTGCTAAGAACTAGAAAAACGATAAAATACCTATGCAGGAGGAAGTTATTAAGAAAATTATGGACTGTGCTGAAATGAGTAAATTGACATTTGAAATTAGAGAACAAGAAGATAAACAATTTTATATGATATAGGATTTGTTTTATCAATGGTTGGACAAAAAGACCTGGTAATGTAATAGATTAGATAATTTTGTAATAGAAGTTTAATAGATTGATATAAAATATAATATAGACACATATAACCATTGGATGAAAGTATAATATAAATTTTAACATAAAATTTGGAATATCTCATATAAAATGATGGAATAAATAGTTTAGTCATGGATGATTAATAACTGATAAATATATAAGCATATGTTAGCTTGACAATGTGAAAGTTTATATAAATTGTGAGTGACGACTACAAAAGGATAGCACAAAAGATTTGTAACCAACTGACACGCTGTATGTATATAAAATGGAAGGTGGTTTTATGTTTTTATGTTTTGTTTGTATGTTTGTCTTAAAAAATAAAAACTTTTGGTAAAAAAAAAATTGGAACACTGCTATCATGTCTTCCCGGTCCTTCTCTTCACTAGACTAGCCATGCCCAGTTCCTGCAACCATTCTTCATATATTTTAGCCTCCAGTCCCCTAATCAACCTGTTAGGTTTTACTTTAGAAATCCCATTTTCTTCTCCAATCATCCTCACTTTTTCCCTTGCCAGCCTATCTGTAGCTTCTAATAGATTCCATGGAACACATACAAGCCCCTTAACTCAAAACCAGTTTTATACCCATAACTTGAATTGTCCATCAAGATTTGATGATTGAGTCTGCCTCTCACCAATTTAAGATATTTTTTAATACCTTAAATTTTTCATAACAACCATTTTCAGTTGTTTTTAAATATACTAAAGAGTACCAATAGAGCAAAACAGTATTAATAGAAATTGGCATCTTATTATTTATTTATTTATTTATTTATTTATTTATTTATTTATTTATTTATTTATTTATTGGATTTCTATGCTGCCCCATCTCCCTAGGGACTTGGGGCAGTGTACAAACATAAAAAACAATATAAATACTATACAATTAAAAGAAAATTAAATATGAAACCCAATAATCATCTTAATGTGACACTATTAGTTCTATATTCCAAAGGATACTTATATTTTAAAAGAATATAAGATAGTAAAAGAATATCTTACAATTTCTCCAACCAGTCTTTTTACCATACCACTATAAAAAGTATAAACTATTGTAACAACTACTATCATAATTAATATTACATTGTATTTTTACCCAGAGAGATATATCATTAAGAAGACAAACAGGTTTAACAAGTACCTTTTGCATGGGCAACAAGTTGCCTTGAATTAGTGTGCCTTCCTTAACTAATTTCAGAGGTGATAAACCTAATTTCATCTCCTACATGAAAGACCAATCTCCTGTTTTGCTGTATTGTCTTCATCCTTTATCTTCATTCTCTTCTGTTATTCATTCTTCCTTAATCTCCATCCTCTTTCCTTGTCCTCTTCTGCCACCCTTTTCTCTTTTTTCCTTCTTTTGTACTGCTTTCTCTATTCTCTTCTTTTTTCTCCTTCTCCATGTCTAATAAAGTAGTGTGGTTCAATCACAATTAAATTTAAAATATAACCCCATGAATACATGCCAATATTGCCTTAACATTTTTTTAAAAAGGAAAGATTTGTAACATAGAAGGCTTCTTTATATGAGGCTGAGGCAAATAAATAATTATAAAATGTAAGTGACATTCCTAAATGTGAGGTTGCACTGTGATTATGAAGCTGACAATCTGGGAAGGCTTGGTAAATAAGTATCAATTACTGATGTCTACCATCTTCAGTTAATTTGCAGAGGAAGAAAAATATATTCGCCGCTGCTACATAAAATGATAGCAGGATTTATGCTACTGTCTGGTGTTCTAGCAGCCTTCTCAATAAATGAGAAAAGAGTGTTTGCAGCCTGAATTATGGCCAGGTTTATTGAAGATACACTGCATAGCAGATGCTCTTTTGCAAAACATCTTTATTAAATGATCCTTTTGAAAGATGTTGAGAGAGTAAGAGAAATAGCTCCATATTAGAAGCTAAAAGCTTTCAGAAAAACATGCCAAATAACAAATCTGTCTGTCTTTTGAGTTATAAATATTTTTGCTGCTCCATCTGCATATGATCATACCATCCTGCTTTGCTACAGGTGTGATTTTTAAAAATTAATTTATTCCCATTGAAATAAATACATGATTTATTTATTTTGCCTCTTAATGGCCTACTTTTCTTCCTTCATGACATCTGTGAAGTTGCCCTCTAACATTGACCAAAGTCGAAATTATTTATGAGCAAATTTAAAAGCAAATGACAGTGTCTTGGGATAGCAGCAAAAATGGAAGAATACAAATATTGGACTTGGATCTGAGAGACATGAGTGCAGCATGCTGAGCTCCCTGGGTGTCTTTTTGAATGTCAGTGTCTCTAAAGATAACCTGCCTAATACAACTACTATAAACATTTAATGAGATAATTTCACATATCCCGTCCAGGAGACAAATAAGCACACCATTAGGTTTATTTCTGAGGAAAACCTATATAGTTCCACCTAGGCCTATCTGAGAACTCAAGTTTTGTTTATTATTTATTTTAAGGGGCAGGTTGGGTTTGATCTTCCTGGAGAAAACCTGTGTGGTCTCCAAGAATTGACACTCATTTGATGGTATATCATCATTATCGTAGGCCTCACCCTCTTCCTTTGTTTGATTTATAACCCAGCTTTCTGTTCTGATAGGCACTCTAAGCACTTCCAGTCAAAATCAGTATTAAGAGAGAGATGTGCACTTGGACTATTCTGGGACACTTGATAAATCTGCAGAGAGAAGGTGGAGGGTCTCCTTTATGTGTTTTCTTTTTACCAGATGTTAAAGACACTTTTATATAATGGGCTTTTAATGCTTCACATCTAATTTTATTACAGTTAGTCGTAATGTGGTCTTCAGCTGATGGTTTGTATTTTGCTTTATATAAAATGTGATTATAGCCTGTTATTACTTTTGATAATTTGTTACATCTGTGCTTTTTTACAGCTTATATTCAACCAATTTGTATGATAAAATTATGCCACTTTTACTCATTTTGAGGGCCAGATTCAGATCTCCTCAAATTGCCCACTTTGGCTCAAGTCTCCAGAACTTGCTTAATCCCTTTCACTTCTAGATCTGGAGAAACTGAACTTTTGTTCTCATTGGTAGGATGCTCTCTGTTGTCTTTTTAAAACCTGTCTCCAATAAGGAATGTGTTCCCTTAGATTTCACAAGTTTGAGGGACCAACTTTTGTTTGAATCCAGCATGAGAGACTTCTCATACTCATTTAATAGTCCACTTTGGTTTTGTCCAAGTGATCATTTGCAAGAGCTTCTTCACCAGCATTCTCCAGACTTTTAATCATCTATTGTACTTACAGTTTTGCTGAGACCCTTCCTTATCAGTTTGCCGAATGTGCACTGCCCAATCAATATCTGAGGGACCACCTCTGTGACTGGGTCACCGATAGCAATTTGATTAAAAGGGTCACTTTGAGATGAGGACAGACCAATTTATTTATTTATTTTATTTATTTATTTATTTATTTTGTCAATCGCTTACAAGATAATAAGTATAAGGATAAACATAGTTATGAGAACATAAAATGAATACATATAAGAAAAATAAAAGAAACAATAGGACAGGGATGGTAGGCACTTTGTTGCGCTTATGCATGCCCCCTACAGACCTCTTAGGAAAGGGGTAAGGTCAATAGTAGACAGTCTAAGATTAAAGTTTTTGGGGTTTGGGGAAGAACCCACAGAATCAGCTGGAGTATTCCAGACATTGACCACTCTGTTGCTGAAGTCGTATTTCATGCAATCAAGTTTGGTGTGGTTTACCTTGAGTTTATATCTATTGTGTGCTCTTGTATTGTTATGGTTGAAGCTGAAGTATTCATTCACCGGAAGGACATTGCAATGTATGATTTTATATACTATACTTAGATCGGACTGAAGGCGGCGTAGTTCTAGGTTTCCTAGGTCTAGAATTTCAAGTCTGGTGGCATAAGGTATTCTGCAACAAATAGAATGGTGTAGAAGTCTTCTTGTGAAATTGATTATTGAATCCAATCTTCTTCCCCCACCCACTCATTTCCATGCCATTTTGTAAAATTATTTTTTAACAAAATATTTTATATAGTTGACCCAGGATCTCCACTTGAAACTTGTTGGAGTTCCAGAACAACCAATCCCAATGATTTTTGAACTGAGATTATTAGAGCAGTGCACTCTGATTCAGATAGTTGATAAGTTTGTGTTATGTATGTAGGTTTGAAGTCATTGGTTTAGTTTGAACTGTTCTTGTAAAATGTTGGAAATGATTGGTTTAAAAAGTGCGGGAAAACCCTGCACTCTGATTGGCTGGCAACTGCGGCTGCTGGCTATAAGTAGCAGCCACAGCCCAGCCAAAGTGGGTCCGTTCTGAGCTGTAGTCACTAATAAACTAAGAGCTTGAAGCACTCCGCATCTGTCTCTTCATGCGAATTTAACAGTTCGAATTACAGATAGTCCTCTATTTGCAATGATTTGTTTAGTAACTGTTTGACGTTACAATGGCACTGATAAAAGTGACTTATGACCATTTTTCACACTTACAACCATTGCAGCTTCCCGATGATCACATGATCCAAATTCGGATGCTTGGTAACTGGCTCATATTTATGACTGTTTGCAGTGTCCCATGATCATGTGATCCCCTTTTGCAACCTGCTGACAAGCAAAATCAATGGGGTAGCCAGATTCCCTTATGCCACTTAGTAATAAGCAGGCATATACAATGGAATGAAGGCTATTGCTGAGCGCATTGGGTTGCACTCCAAAAATTGTAAGCCGCCCTGAGTCTTCAGAGAAGGGCGGCATATAAATATGAATTTTAAAAAAAACAACCATTTTACTAACTTAACAACTGCAGTGATTCAGTTAATAACTGTGGCAAGAAAAGTTGTAAAATGGAACAAAACTCACTTAACAACTGTCTCACTTAGCTACAGAAATTTTGGGCTTGGTGGTGGTCGTAAGTCAAGGACCACCTGTATTCCAATCCACTTCAAAATTTCATCTACATCTGGAATGATCCTGCAAGACCACAAAGGCTTTAAAAATGGAGAGGGTTCTGGGGACAAACTTCTACCACTCATCAGTAATTACTTTCCCCAAATAACCCTTCTTTGGATTTGCATGGGAGGGAAAACGATGGCCTTCCTTTCCCTTCCCATTTCCACCTCTAACTGCTGCCCACAAACCCCAAATAGTCCAAAATTCTGCCATTAAAATTAGGTGATTTGGCTTAGGTTGTTGGAGACTTTGCACATGTGCTCAAAGAACTAAAACTATCTCTACTGAATGAACCTCCTGCCTATGATAGTCTGTTCCACCCTTTCAACTACCAGAATCAGAACAGAGCTGGAAGGGATCTTGGAGGCCTTCTAGTCCAGCCTTCTGCTCAAGCAAGAGATCCTATACCATTTCAGACAAGTGACTGTTCAATCTCTTCTTAAAATCTCCATCGATGAAGTACCCATAATGTCTTCCATTGGTTAACAGTCCTCACTGTTAGGAGGTTTCTCCTTAATTCCAGGTTGCTTCTCTCCTTGATTAGTTTCCATCCATTGTTTCTTGTCCTGCCCTCTGGTGCTTTGGAGAATAAGTTGACCCCCTTCTTTGATGCAGCCTCTCCAACACTGGACTACTGCTATCATGTCTACCCTAGTCCTTCTTTTCTCTAGACTAGCCAAGACCAAATCCTTCGATCTTTCTTCATATGTTTTAGTCTCCGGGCCTTTAATCATCCTAGTTGCTCTTCTTTGCACTTTTTTTTTCTGCCAAAGTCTCAACATCTTTTTTTGTAATGTGGTGACCAAAACTGGATGCAGTATTTCAGATGTGGTCTTACCAAGGCTTTATACACTGATATTAATACTTCATGTGATTTTGATTCTATGCTTCTGTTTATACAACCAAGGATTGTATTTGCTTTTTTGGCTGCTGCTGTGCACTGCTGACTTGTGTTTAACAGATCATCCACTAAGACTCCAAGATCCCTCTCACAAATACTTAGAGTCAGGTTTCACCAGACGGTCCATCCCTTCCCTACAAGCTCTGCTACGATTGTCACACTTTTCTGGTTTTGATCTACCATGACCATTATCAACCATTTGCTCTGAAATATAAAAGATCACTTTGGCTTTCTTTGGTGGCTTTTCATCATGTCCTCTTCATTCCTACCTGGAAACGGTAGCTCTTCCTCTGTGAACATGAGGCATAATAACCATCTCCTTCCTTCATCAGGTTGAAGTAAAAACACCAGAAGCATCTGACCAATTAAACCACCTGTTGACTTAAGCATTAGTGATAATAAATTTCTTTGTTGCTTTCTCTTTATCAGCTTTAATGGGCTGGCAGTATTATTTGTGAATCCCCAAATCATAAAGATCCCTATTTAATATGCCAACTAATCTTTGTGAGTGTTACAGGAGTGGAGAACAAACTCACACTGCCGGTGATTTTTACTGCCTTTTGTGTCATACATGAGGCTAACATAAATCATCCAGATAAAGGCTGTAACTCCACGTTAGTGTACGCAGGAGTTTATTGTCAATGGTTAAGCTTTGTGAAAGTGCTGCAGTATTTCAGAGCCAGCTAGCAGGGAGGAAGTGCTGAGTACAGACACTTTGCAAGGAGTGATAGTAGGATAATAAATTGCTGCAAGGGAGGGACAAACTCTAGCCCCCCCTAGAATTATTGCACCTATTTGTGTACCAACAATTTTTAATACACACAGTAATAAGTTGTTAACAGTACCCAACCACTACTGCAGCAGTTGTTGACGTAGAATGTATACATTTTGACAAATGGAACTACTAAATCTTGAACAAGACAGGAATGCTCCATATTCACTGTTTCTTTATGGTGATCCAAGGGTCCTTTCTCTTAATATTGGTTGAGCAGCTAATCTGAGCATGACAACTCAGGATACACACAATCAACTCATACAATGCCACACTTTCATCCTTTGAGCATGGCACTCATTCTGATTTCATTTCGGGGCTTTGTGTCCTGTCCTGCCTTGCTTTCAGTTGCCACAAGATAGCTGGACACAGATGTTATAATTTTAACATCCGGTGCACTATTGACGCCGAGCTGATGCTGAAACAAATGCTGAAGAAGAAGGCTACAGTACAGGCAGCTGTCAGCAAGGAGCCAGGACATGGCTGGGGAAGTGAACTGCCCATCCGGTGGTACCAGAAATGAAAGAATACCCTAAGGATGACACTAGAGGACAGTCAAAACATCCATCCGGGTATTAATAAAATAATAGCCCAAACAAGAAAATCTGCATTTCCTACCTATAGGGATGCAATTGTCAGCTCTGGTGGATTGGCTGTTGCTCAGAATATGCTCCAAATTAGATCCAAAGGTCACTCAACCTAATGAGTATCAATTGTTAATTATGCCATCCACCAGATGCAACATGTACATT
Organism: Naja naja; assembly: GCA_009733165.1. NCBI lineage: Eukaryota > Metazoa > Chordata > Lepidosauria > Squamata > Elapidae > Naja > Naja naja. The sequence goes on along the minus strand of CM019149.1, from coordinate 61,519,495 downwards.
CATAACAATTTCACCAGAATACCTTTGTGCAGATTCAGAGATTTCAGGCAATGAAAACATCATGTTTGGCTAGTTTCTAAGAAAAAGTAATTGATAATAAACTGACATTTAGAATGGGAAAATTAAGCTCTTCTAGAACTTTAAGATATGATTAAAGGTGTCTCTTTCTCCTCCTGCAACCAAAAATGCTCTACACAGATACTATTGCTTCTTTCTATAATCTGTTCATCAGCGGCCTCAACAAAAATGCAATTTTTAGGACATGAAGATTCCTTTCCTGGTGTATGCCATGAAACTGTTAATGCTTGAAGACAAAATTATTGAGATTGCAGAAAATAATGTATTGAGAGATACCGTTTTAATTAAAACACACCCACATAATCAATCAATCAATCAATCAGAGTTTCCAGCTCTAACACATTCTCCCTCTTCTAATAAAATCACCCATACTTTTGATCATACATACATCCAATTCCAATTGCTTAACAGACAGCTTTGAGGAGCCCAGAAAAAATGTAGCCTGTGCTTTATAAGAAAAGAAAAGAACATTTTGCCTTCTGAAAGAAAAGCTGTCTGCCTCAATTGGTGTCCCATAAGAAGGAGAGGTGAACAAACTGAATCACCGATGTGTAAAACTGTCCACATTCATACAACTGTTTTTTTTTAATTATGTGGTAGAAGGGTTTCTTAATTATTTGTGCTTGCTTGTTCCAGGATCTGATATTCCTACTGGCCAGCATGTCAGAATGAAAAATAGAGTCATGATTTATTTATTTGATGTACAATATGTACCAAAACAGACAAAAAAAATTTCTTTACTTAGAATGATGCCCCAAACATGCTCTCTATTTCTCCAGCCCTATATGGGTATTGTGAAATCAACAAGACATTGCGAATCAAGCTGTTGTGATTTATGAACCAGAAGAATATAGAGGGTATATTCAGTCCTGTAGATGTGTCCAGTCTTGTCACCTGGACAAGATTGACTCGAAGGCACAAAATCAATTAATTAATTAAACCAAAACAACTCTTCAATTATCTCTTTTTCCCCTCTATTGTTCTCAGTTTGTATAATTCTAAATAGGTTGGTAGAGGTCATAACGTCTTTTGTGTAAAACTTAAATAATAAAATATTGATGTATGGCTTTCTCAAACTTGATATTTTGTCTATAGTAATATCATGGAAGAAGGCTTACACTAGCAAAACTGGCTTCAAGCACACAAGAAAAATGTGTTTGTTACAGCAATATTGGCTGACATCTCAGCAATCTTTGGATCACAAAAGACACCAGTTTGTCTTCCCTCAAGGAAACTGATTGCAAAATCATCCCAACAGGGAAAACTGTTATTTCCCTTATCTTTTCTCAGCTCTTCTATCATTTCAGAAGATTTGAATTATTTTAACATCTGCACTGTGTTTTTAGTTGCCAATAGATTATTTACAAAAGGCTAAAGGTGGGGATGTTATTTAAACCATATTTTTATTCAAAATATAACCCTCCCTTGACACCATTATGTTGAAAAGGCAGGGTTGATGGCTACCTTAGAATTGATTAATCAGAGAAATGGTCTTATTTTTTGCCAATCTACTATTTTTTTCATTCTTTGTTTGAACTTGTCCAGCTTAAATAATGAGAGCCATCTGAATAACTTTAGCAGCAAAAATGAGGACTTCAGATTGGACACATGCAGTAGATTCTAAAAGTCTATTTTGCATGGGGGAACATAATTCACGCTCAGTTTTTCCTCATACGAAATGATTGTGGGGGGAAGGACAGACAGAAACAAGGCGTTTTTTTCCTTATATGTGTTCATGTCATCATTACCGAATATTGTACTGTCAATTCCAATATCTTAACTTTATTCTTCTCTACTGCTGCCAGAAGATTGAAAACCACTATCCATTGCAATGAAATCCCAAGACATAGAAATGAAATGTCAAAAACAGTTACGCAATCTTACAACAAAAAAGACTCCACATAAGAGTAAGTGCCAGGGGAACACACCTACTGCAACACTGGGTTCATGCAGCATTGTGGGAAACAGCCCAATATGGCAGATGGAATCTTGGATGAGATTTGGATCAAAATGGAGTCTCTCTCACTCAAGTCAAGGTATAATATTCTTGCCTCCCCAGCAGAAAAATATGCAGTCCCTGGAAACAATTACATCAATTAGAAAATTGTGGAATACCATATCTAAAAAGTGATTTGATCCTTTACATAACAAATTTGTAAAAAGATAAAAATAACTATGAATGAATTGTAATGCCAAATGACTTGTGCAGATTTGTGACTTGTGACTTTGCTTCACCTCTTCTGAACTGAAATAGATTGAGACTGAAAGCTCACCAAATGGCAGGCATCTTTATAAAATCCTTAGTTAAATAAAGGAATCCTCTGCCATGACATGTGGTGAAAGTTATTAGAATAAATGGTTGTAAAAGGCAGGGAACAAAGGCAACAATTGCCATTAGTTGGATAGTTGACTAAAATCTCCAGAATTATAGGGCAAATGATGCAAATATTAGCTGCTGCTCTGCAAATATAGAGTAGAGCAATGAATGACATTGCCCACTGAATGACATCTTTTGCTATTAAAAACAAGCTTTTCTGAGAAAAACATTTGCCCCGCAACTGGTGGTTGTGACTCCACAGTATGCTTTTTATTTTTGTCCCTCCATTCATGTTGAGACTCTAGAAATAGTGCAGAGAAGAGCAACAGATGATTAGGGAACTGGAGGCTAAAACACATGAATAACAGATGCAGGAATTGGGTTAAGTCTAGTTTAGTGAAAAGAAGGACTAGGGATGACATGATAGCAGTGTTCCAATATCTCAGGGATTGCCACAAAGAAAAGGGAGTCAACCAATCTCCAAAGCACCTGAAGGCAGGACAAGAAACAATAGATGGAAACCAATCAAGAGGAGACGCAACCTAGAACTAAGGAGAAATTTCCTGACAATTAGAACAATTAATCAGTGAAGCAATATGCCTCCAGATATTGTGTGCTCCAACACTGGAGGTTAAAAAAGAGATTGGGCAACCATTTGTCTGAAAAAACCTCCAAGTTTCCCCCAACTTTGTTGTTCTGTTATGTGGACCAGTAAGGAAGCAGAATACTGTAAAATCTACTCAGCACGTTACGCAAACTGGCAATAGAACTTAAAGGTTCTGTGGATGAAAGCAGGGTAATCCCTCTGCATTTGAAACAATGAAAAACTGATATAATTTGTCTGTAATTCAATTGCCTTTTTTTGCTTATGAATTTTAAAATTCTGAGAAAACTCTGGGGAAGCGATAAACCTATACTGTTAAAAACCTTCTCAGCAATGCAGTGTGTAAAAGGTGGTAATGTCAGCTTTTGATTTGGGTGCCGTAAAAAGCCTGGATGTTTACTGTTATTATATTTTGGTAAGAAGCCATATGGAAATATGCTCCTTTTTCCATGTAAAAGCACTTTTATAGTTGAAGAAATGCAGGCTGTTGCACATTTACAATAAGGTTAGTGCAGTGACTACCAAGGTATCAATTTCTGACTTATTTCCAGTATGTACAGATCCCTTTTCTGTTTCTAAGTGCTGGTAAATTAACTGTGACTAATTAGCTGATGAATTGATAGGCACCACAAGCTCCAAAGCATAGGCCCTGTGGGTTCCCTGTCATCCCCATTCAATATTCATAAGATAGAAGAAAGAAAGAAAGAAGGAAGGAAGGAAGGAAGGAAGGAAGGAAGGAAGGAAGGAAGGAAGGAAGGAAGGAAGAGAAGGAAATGACCATAATCTTGAATCTCCATTTTGAATGGAACCAGGGTTGATTTGCGCAAGCCTAAAAAATACTTCCATGTGTTCATGGCTTCGTCTGTCACTGGGTTGTGTGGGTTAGACTAGCAGCTCCCAACCTTTTCGGCACCAGGGACCATTTCCTGGAGAGAGGTTTTCTGTGGACTGGAAGGGGCATGTTTCTATGTGCTGCCTGCATCCCGCAGATGTGGGTTTGCTTGTTTGTATGGTCTGGTTTCAGGTGCGTCCCAGATCAGTGCCAGTCCACAGACCAGGATTTGGGGACCTTTGGGTTAGACCAAGACGTCACTGTAATCAATAAGACTTTTTTTTAAATTTGCTGCATGTGCCCTATGGTGAAAAACAGCAACAATCCTAAATTCATGAGGAGATGTCCTTATAACTCTGAGTTAGAACGAATTACTTTCTTTCAATTTTGAAGTTCGAGTTTTTCAATTCAGGAACACTTCGGTATGAATATAAATATAACTGAACATTTTTCTACTTAAATTGGACTTAAACACCTCCTAGTTAAATATTATTTGAACATTAAAATTCATATGACTGTGTGGTTCAATGCAAATTTGAATCTGACACAGCTTAGATCTACATTTGCCAATGAAATGTGGAATCTATTCAGGGTTAGGTGGCACTAGTGGTCAAAGCATGCCTACCATATTATTGATGTGGCCTGTGTGGGGAGCATTTCCATGCTAGATGAAGCAAGCAGAAGATGAAGGGAGATAGCTACAGCAAGAGAATGTGGCAATACATATAATTTACCAAACACTTATTAGTTTGCAGTGGGGATCCCTGAGCTGTTAATAGCCACATCACCCATCTGAAGACCCATATTTCTCTCTTGTTTGAAAGTAATGTCCTTTTATAGGTGGGATAATCATACCCACCTGCTGACCAACCATGATTATGCACGCCATTCTAGAAGAGTTGGCCAGTAAACATCAGGACCGATTTTAGCAAAAGTTATACAGAAATAAAATATTTAGAAAGTTGCTTGTATTTCAGCCATGATGGAGTCTTTTCTCCCCCCCCCCAAGAGATTGCAAAGCTCACTAGCTGCTGAAGCAATTTTGCAATGCAAACATAATATCTAAACTCATAAAGTCAAAAATGGATTTGAACTTTCCAAACTGTCCATTAGATTGTCAGTGATGATCAATCCATATAGCAAAACAATTAAAATGTAGACCTAAATCAACGATCACATCCACAAATCCATTCATGGCCCAATCACATATTTAAAAGAAGGTGTTTAAATCAGATTTTTAAATGAGCTTCCTGATAAAAACCTATAATCTGGAAATATTTGTGTGAGTTTATATCTGGGTCTGTTTGTATAAATCTTGATATAAACAATGCATTTTAGGGCTATTTTAAAAACTGAATTTTTATAAATCATAGAAGAATTGGCTAGTTATTTACAGCCAGATATGAAAATGCATAATACTACCACCTTTTCATCATTTGGATAATTGATCAAATTATTTATTCAAAGCCAGAAAGTTTATCAGCCAGAAAGCTTTCTAATTTGGCCAGCAGACCATGTCATTGTGATCTGTTGATTGAGCTACTTGGTGAACATCTTATTGTTATGTAATTTATAATTCTGAATGGAAAGCTCCAGAAATTTTACATTGCAAGTGAAAATTATACTAATGCTCTCCATGTCTCAAGATCTTTGAAATGTCTAGAGAAATCATTCTTAAATCTTCCACTGTGATAATTCCTATTTAAGATATATAGGTTAATATATTTTTGCACCAGCACATATACTTAGAACCTCACCTCCAATATTAAAATCTATGTTACTAAATATATAAAGTGATGATCATCATAATAATTACATTGATGTTATAATGACCATTTTTTTTCATGCTCTGAGTTAACCTTCTTAGCCTTTTTTATTTGGTCTCCAGGGAGAGCAAGTAGCTTTCAAGACATTGTCAATATCCATCTTCTTTTGATATGATTTGCTTTCAGTGGATTCATGGGGACCATAAAAATAGACTAATAAAATAATAGTAAATTGCCTAAGGTGAAATTTGTATATATAATTCACTCAAATACATCCAGTTGTTGGATGGCATTGTGACAATTATGCATTTAACCAGATTTTGACAATTGATGACAACAACAATGATCTTCAAAATAAAATCTGTATCTCCTATCACTCCACAGTGCCTGAAGACATCTCTTGCATGAATTAGTCATGCAATTTATATATTACATCTTTCATAATCCTCCCTTTACAATGAGAGAGTCCAGCCCAGCTTATTTTATCTCAGCATTATTAAAATCACTATTACCATTGCAAATGCTTCCAGGGGAGATAATATTAATAACAGTCTGCTCCATCAGATCCGGTCAGTTCCCAAGGTGATTAATATTGCTGTTGGCAAGAAGTATTATGTTGTTTAGGAGAGCATATTGCTTGGCTCGTAGGCCATTCGTCATCAGCTGTGATAAATGCATTGCGATTTGCTATTATTGCATTACTGTTTACACAGCTTGAGATGGCCCATAAAGCTGTTAGGAGACGACCAAAATGCAGGTAGATTCAGATCTTGGAAATGAGCAAAATCACCCAGGTTATTATTGCTTGGTTGCTTGAGAAAGTTTCTTTCCATTCTCAGGTAAAAGGGATGACAATCTGCATTTTCAAGAAAGGTTCTCAGGGGAAGAGTTTGTAGCTTGTGACTTGTAGCTGACCTTTGGCAAGGATGTTTCACCCTGCAGATTTCCTGAAATATATAAATGTGGGATAACAATGTCTCCAACTTAGACTGACATAGTTCACAGCAGTTAATGATCAAATGTTATGCGATCAGACTTATTAGCCAGTTTAAGAAACAAATGGGGCCATTTTGGACAAGAATAAATTATCTTTTTCTATCGGATTCTCTCATTCCATCTATTAAAAGTTATACCAAAATAATCAAGTCCTAATTATGCATTTTGAAGCACAATGAAATCAGTAAAAGTTATCTCTGATTTAAAATACTTCAGGCACCATTGCATGGATTAGAATATACAGAACATATGGCCAGAATATTGAAGATTCAATCATATAATGTGTTTTACATGCTGTATTCAAGTGTTATATGCTGATACAATTTTCTTAGCAAGAGGTATATTTTTCTTTGAGATTAATGCTCTACTTGTGATACTCTGATTGAGCAGCAAGTTTCTATAGACATCTGCTGTAACCACAGTAACTGCTGATTTGATCAGGCACCTGATTCTCCAATAAGTATCAAAGAAAACCTAAAGAACACTAGTCTTCAAAATAGTGAAGGTTTCTGTTAAGTTTGCATGAAGAGACAGACGCGGAGTGCTTCAAGCTCTTAGTTTATTAGTGACTACAGCTCAGAATGGACCCAATTTGGCTGGGCTGCGGCTGCTACTTATAGCCAGCAGCCGCAGTTGCCAGCCAATCAGAGTGCAGGGTTTTCCCGCACTTTTTAAACCAATAATTTCCAACATTTTACAAGAACAGTTCAAACTAAACCAATGACTTCAAACCTACATACATAACAGTTTCCAGTGTTTGTATACACTGAATGCTTAGATTGCATATTACCTACACATTTCTTCAGGGAATCTCCCTCCTTCAGATCTTCATGAAGAGCTCAAAACCAAGACAAATTATATAGCAAAAGAAAGAAAAGAAACTGTAGTGGCATGAGTTAATGGCCAAATGACACATGTATCACAGCAGTTAACATTTTACACCCACTGTAGGATGTGGGCTAGGGGATATGCATTTGGTTCAGCTGAATTCATCATTCAGCATTTGATTTGGCTGTTTTGAAACGTTTTTATTTAACCAAGATGGAGCCAAGAGACCTGCTTCCACTCCATTCCATTCTTAGACCGCAGATCTTTGGAATGGAGAAATGTACTTAATAATATGTACTGGACAACCTCTTCCTTGTCCAATCTCTTATCTTAAGTATCTGATTATGATCTGTGGATGTGAATTAATGGGAAACACCAATGTGTGTATATGTTATACACACAGTTATGAACTGAACTGATTTAGTTATGAACAATCAGCTCCACCACATCCACATGAATTCTTCCATTGCACAAAACCCTTTCTAGTTTTTGCATGAAATTTAGCATGAGTGTTCCATACTGCAATCATAATTGCAAACTTAATTATATTCAGCTCTACAGCAATATTTTTTTCTGAACTTCTAGCTTTATGCTGGGTTCTGATTGGATTTCCTAAGTAGATCAGATTGAGCACTTTCTGGAACTCAGGATCAGGTCTTGAACTTGAACTCAGGTCTTAAGTGGTCTTCTTATATCTATGCTATATCACTGCATGAAATGGTTACTGATGTCTTTCCATATCAGCCCTCATTCATATTTAGAAATTTATAATATCCTTCCTGTTTGTAGTTACACACACACACAAAAAGATTGTAAATTACTCGTGTATTAGGGTAAAAAATGATTCAGATGTGGAGACTCAGTTGTAATTCTATCCTAAGCAACTTACTGAATTATTCTGGGCCAGTTAGCTGTCTTTTATCTTCACAGGATTGGTTTTGTGAAGATAAAATGGGAAAAGGGAGTACTATGTATACCACTCCCAGAAGAAAAACATCTAATAAATAGATCATTAAAAATGCACACATTTCCTTCAAGTTATGGTGGAATCAAGTTGATGGTCTGAATATCTTAGTTAAGATGAAATGCTGCCAACTCACTTCCAAATTAGTTCTTTCAATAGCCTATACCTAATGTATTTTAAAATGTAATGAACTGCAACTAATTGCCATGTGCTCGTGCACATAGACAGCATAGTAAAACATTTATACTTTCAGGTCAGTAACGAAACAAAATGCAATGCTACTTTAGAAGTATTTATTCATTTTGTATCTCTATTGAGAATATGACTAGTTTCACACTAAGAGGTTAATGGCCAATTAAAATATGATATGGGAAGAAATTCACATCTGGTCCTTCCAGATAGGAAACAAAATCCAAATGTTACCATAGTACATGTATTATACCATTGTGATAAAGAACACTGGAATTTATTTTCAAATCCAATGCCAGTGCTGAACCCCCTTTTTAAACACCACTCCATTGCATGTATTTGCACAGCTGAATGTGTTCCTGAGCATATGAATTCAGTCAGCTAAAGACTATTAGTATATCCTGTTATAGTTCATTCTGATACCAGCATGACACTAGTAGGTGCCCTGGGATTGACAACCTATGGGATTAGTTGATGATCAGTTGAAACCAATTGCTAACCTGTGAAATTCATTAATGCATTTTAATGCCACTAACAAAATACACTGTCTTGGATGGTTTTAAAAGGGATTGATGAATGCATGGAGGACAAGTCTACTCAACACTATTAATGTAACAGATTCAATATTAGCTCAAGGATAGGTATGCCTTCCAATTCCAGTTGCAGGAAACAATGGTGGAAGAGTGTCAGTGATGCAATGAATTTGACTTTAGGCAAACACCAGGGGACAGTGGAGGATATGGGGGTCAGATGGTCTACGGGGCTCACAAAGAGTCAGACAGTTAGCAATTGAACAATGGTGAAAGAAGAGCAATTTTGTTTAAAAGCACCTTGTAGGCCACAGTAAGAAATAAATGATCCTTTCCTCTTCCAATTTGGGATATTCCTACATATTAAAATACCTGCAATGAAAATGCTGAGCTGAAAAATGCTAATCATGGGATGCGGTGGCTCAATGGCTAAGATGCTGAGCTTGTCAATCAGAAAGGCTGGCCATTCAGTGTTTCGAATCCCTAGCACTGTGTAATGGAATGAACTCCTGTTACTTGTCCCAGTTTCTGCCAACCTAGCAGTTCAAAAGCATGTAAAAATGCACATAGAAAAATAGGGACCACTTTGGTTGGAAGGTAACAGTGTTCTGTGTGCCTTTGGCATTTAGTCATGTTGGCTACATGACCATGGAGACATCTTCGGGCAGTGCTGGCTCTTCAGTTTTGTAACGGAGATGAGCACTGCCCCCCAGAGCCAGAAACGACTAGCATATATGTGCAAGGAGAACTTTTACCTTTACCTTAAGAGAGACACATTTAATAATTGGAAGTATTGAAATAATCCAGTACTGGTTCATTTCCTTTAGTATAGGACATTCTTGGGTAAACTCAGAGCAAGATTTGGAAAAGGGCTCATACACACAGGGACGCATTACAGATGCTTCATTGAAAAAATCATGACTAACATGTTTCATTGATTTGAATGGATTTTGTATTGATTTGATGTGATGTAACTCCATTTGTCTTTCGAAGAGAAGTTTTATGCTCTTTATTGACTACAATATTTCACATTGTCTGTAGCTTAATGCATTCATTTTAAATTAAAATAATTCACATACTAAATATTAGGATTGTATCCACTTCAAAATGATTTGAAAGGAATATTAAATTTTTTAATAAACTCAGAACCTCCCTGCTATTTGTTAACATGCTAGTTTCTTTTCAGGATTCCATACAAGTCACCCAGAAAATGGATTGCTGCTTTAAGGAGTCCATTAAAAGAGCCATTAAAGCAGCCACTGTTTCTTTTGGGGCTACTTTAATGAGTAACAAAAAAATGAGTGCTCTGTTCAAACTGACATAAAATTCCAAAATATGTTTACCAAATAAAATTCAAAGCATATATAGTACATGGGAGTCCACTGTGAAGTTCAAAAAAAAGCTCTGTCCATTTTCAAGGTATTGGTATTAACATACAAAGCCCTTCATGGCTTGGGTCTGGGGTATTTGCGGGAGAGTCTCCTGCTGACATCGAATGTTGACCGCCCTGTGTGAGCGCACAGATTGGGACTCCTCGGGGTGCCGTCCGCAAGACATTGTCGGCTGGCGGTGCCCCGGGGATGGGCCTACTCTGTAGCGGCTCCTGCCTTGTGGAACCAACTGCCCATGGGGCTCCGTTTGGCTCTGGATCTCCGCTCTTTCCACCATGATCTGAAAACTTGGCTGTTTGAACAGGCCGGGCTGGACTGACCTCTCGGGGGGTGGGGTTTAAATTGATTTTATTTGGGCTTGTGGTATTTAATTTGTTTTTAATGTATTTATTGTCTATATTTTTAGCTGTGAGCCGCCCCGAGTCCTTTCAGAGAGGGGGCGGCATACAAGTCCAATTATTAAATTAAATTAAATTAAATTAAATTAAATTAAATTAAATTTTATGTGTGTCACACAGGATGTAGATCTTTAGTAAATATGATACTTTTAACTTCACCAGCAATTTAACAAATCCATAGCTGATCCTTGGTGAGTATACTAGCAATAGCAAAAGCACTTAGACTTATGTACCACTTCACAGTGGTTTACACAGAATCAGCATATTGCCCCCAACAATTTGGGTCCTCATTTTACCCACCTCAGAAGGAAGGAAGGCTGAGTCAACCTTCAGTTGTTGAGGATTATGTTTAAAAATAATTATCATTAAACTTAAGTACATGCTCTTAGGTGTACAATAAACAAAACAATTATTTGTGCACAATAAACAAAAAAGGAGGACTAGGGGTCACATGATAGCAGTCTTTTAATGTTGGAGGACTGACACAGAGAAGAGAAGAGGGAGGTCAATCTAATTTCCAAAGTAGCTGAGAGTAGGACAAGAAATAATGAATGGTAACTTATTAAGGAACCCAAACCCAAGGAGAAATTTCCTGACAGAACAATTGATCTGTGGAACTGCTTGCCTCCAGAAGTTGTGGGTGTTCCTTCATTGGAGATTTTTAAGAAGAGATTGGACAGCCATTTGTCCAGATGGTATAGTGTCTCTGCTTGAGCAGAGAATTGGACTAGAAGACCACCAAGGTTCCTTCCAACTTTGTTATTCTGTATTCTAAAGTGATTCCTAGTGACACCAATTCACAAATAATGTATTTACTTGTTCCATGGCAACTTGGCAGAACTCATATTTCTCAGGATTTTGAGACAATCATCATTACAGTAGTTCAAATAGATTCTTTTTACAGAGCAGTATTTTAAAAATAGAAAAATGGGGAAAAAATGACCAAATCATTTTGTTTTATCAAATTCCATTCATAAGAAAAATGATTCAACTAAATCTACCTATAGGGACAAGGTTAGGTTCTTTTTTGTAGGAACACTGGAAATAATATATCCCCTCTTCAGATTGAACAAACATGTTCACCTTTTTGTATATTTGCATACAAAACTTAAATAAATTCTGTCTAGGTTGAAATGGGTTTGTAAATCTGGTCATTTGGATTTTATTATAAAATATATCTCTTCCATCTTACTTCATTCCTAGAAATACTTTCTATATGTGTCAGTATTGAAGATACCCTAATCGCAATATCTCACTCTGTGTTTTGACTGCAGAAAGGAAGAAAAGTGACATAAATGGGAGAAAATGATTAGCACGTTCAGATAACACAGCAAACTGCAATTTATAATACACCAAGCTGAAGTCAGACTAAACTGAGAGGCTCAAATTTATTCCAATTGTATAAGTTTCCATCTCTAGTTTCTGCTTACTTGTTGCTTAATGGTTTTAGGAGATATTTTTCATTTGCTCCCTTTGCCCTCCTAACTTTTAATGAGGACAGCTGCTGTTTTTCTAATTTGCCAGTAGAGTAATTCATTATTTTAAATGTCAACATAAGAGACAGAAGAGTTCTACAAACAAATTGAGTCTGGAAAGAGTCTGAATAGAAAGTTGCATCAGCCACAGGGCTACTAAAAACTCAAAAATAACCACTAAAAGGAGATGGAATTTGTTAGTAGTATGGGATCAAGTCATGGCATCAGGGTATATTATTCTCTACTGATATTAAGAAGAATTTCTGTTCAGTCAAAATTTAGTCTACAAATAATTGTGAACAGCCCAGCCAATGTTAAATGTACTATCAGTATTTTAAATAGATGTTGCCATTTCCTACTTTAGACCAAAGGCACTGTAGTAGCCTAGATTTTGTTTTGTTTTGTTTCATTTGATACTTCCAAGTTAATCTTGACTCCAGGCATTTGCTTAGTCCCTGCAGTTTTCTTGGCAAAATTTCTGAAGTGATTTGCCATTGCCTCCTTCCTAGGCCTGAGAGAGAGTAATTGGCCCAAGGTCACCCAGCTAGCTTTATGACTAAAGTAAGGCCACTGTAGAACTCATAGATTTATGATTTCAAACCTGATGTCAGCCTTCTTAGGAAAACCAGACAGAAAATATGACCAGATGAGCTAATTCTACCTTATTGTAAAGCTACATTAATAGAATCTTGCAATTCTGAAAATACAAACCACCCGCTGTCTCTTTTTAACAATCTGACAAGCTCTCTATCATGTGTAATCCTAAATTGCATTAACAGAGAGATACAATCGAGATCAAGTGAGGCACTAATACCACTCTATAAAGCCTTAGTAAGACCACACCTAGAGTACTGCATCCAGTTTTGGTCACCACATTAAAAAAAGATGTTGAGACTCTAGAAAAAGTGCAAAGAAGAGCAACGAGGATGATTAGGTGACTGGAGACTAAAACATATGAAGAACAGTCACAGGAACTGGGCATGGCTAGTCTAGTGAAGAGAAAGACCAGATGAGACATGATAGCAGTATTCCAATATTTGAGGGACTGCTATAGAGAGGAAGGGGTCAAACTATTTTTCAAGGCACCTGAAGGCCAGACAAGGAATAATGGATGGAAACTGAACAAGAATAGATTTAACCTGGAAATAAGGAGAAACTTTCTCACAGTGAGAACAATCAACCAGTAGAACAGTTTGCCCTTGTGGGAGTGTCATCACTTGAGACTTTCAAGAAGAGATTGGACTGCCATTTGTCAGAAATGATGTAGGGTCTCCCTCTTGGGCAGGGGCTTGGACTAGATAACCTATAAGATCCCTTCCAACTCTGATTATCTATTATCTGTTATCTGCCTTTGTAAAAAGTGGCCAGGACAGAAGGAAAAAGATGTGTTCTCCTCATCCAAAATGCAGACGCTGGTTTGCATTGCACACTTCACTAATGATGACATGTGGAGAGACCAATTCAGATTTTTAGTTATCTGCACCCCCAGATGCTTAATACTGTTGACCACCTCTACAGCTGCACCCCTGAAACTGACTGGAGTATGACTATGCCAGCTCTTTCTAAAATCTACAATGAGCCTACAAGTTTATGGGCTGAAAGCAACTCTCAATTTTTTAGGGGCATATTGGAGAACGTGTTTAACCATTGCATTGCATTTTATTCTATTACAATGAAATATAATCAATACAATTACTGTCCTGTTATGTACTAAATGCTTATGGTTCTTTTTTGTTTGTCTCAGCAATATTTTTGGAAATTGATGGGGGCTGTATCCAAGGATTTGGGGGCCATGTGGTGCCATAGAGCCTCAGGTTTGATGTCTCTGTTGTACAACTTTCCATCATTATTCTTTTACCTATTCTGGACCTTCTATGCCCAGTTAATTCCCACATATCACCTGCAGTGACAGATAAACTCTCAAACTTCTGGCATAAAAGTGAAAAGCTGAAGAGTTTGCACTTGGGTGAGAAGGCGAGCACCTGAGAAACTGAAGCTGTATCAAAATGACATTTCAGGGGCCATTAAGAGATAAACAGCCAAGTTGCCTTGGGGTCACATCCTTCTTCAAGACAAAAGAAAAATGTATTCAGAAAGGAAAGGCAAAATGTCACATTAACCACAACAGGCATAAGAGGTGCTGATAGCCTTTATACAAATGCCTCTGTACAAATCTGTAACGTATAAACTGTATCTCAAAAAGAATATTGCAAAGTTGGAAAAGATGGAGAGAAGGCTACTTTCTCCACATTTTCTTTTTTAGATAAAAATGGGGAGGAATAATAATGGGGGTGGATGTGATGTGATATAGTGCAGGCCTTCAAAATAATGGTTTCTTTGGGGAGGGAGAAATGTACAAAGAAAGACTCTGTTGTCACACACCTAATCTGAGATACAAGAATCATTCAGTGAAGACAAATGTTGGGAGATTCAGGACAAAAACTATGGAAGTATATACTCAGACGGAAATTGTTAAGTTTGCATGAAGAGTCAGACGCGAGGAGTTCCAGCAAAGAGTTTATTAAGTGACTACAGCTCGAATAGACACGTCCTGGCTTGGCTACGGCTGCTTCTTATAGCCTGCAGCCGTAGCTGCCAGCCAATGGGAGTGCAGGGTTTCTTCCCGCACTTTTTTTTTTAAATTACATTTATATGCCGCCCTTCTCCGAAGACTCAGGGCGGCTTACAATTTTTGGGATACAACCCAGTGTGCACAGCAATAGCCTTCATTCCATTGTATATGCCTGCTTATTACTAAGCGGCATTTTTACAAGGTCAGCTAATTGCCCCCAACAATCTTGGGTCCTCAATTTACCTACCCCGAGAGGATGGAAGGCTGAGTCAACCTGAGTCAGGTGGGAGGCTGAGTCAACTATTTAAACCAATACCATTTGACATTTTACAAGAACAGTTCAAATAAACCAATAACATTCAAACCTACATACATAACACCCCTCCCCACTAGGTTCAGTCCATACCAAACCCCAACCTATCTAATGTATTCCTTTAAATAGGTGGGGCTCTTACGTGTACGTTGAGACCTTCGTGGTTCAGAAGTTTTAACGTTCTCACCCAGTGAGAGGGGAAATGTGTCTACTGACATTTCCCTGTTGGGACTTCCTGTGAAAGAAGACCCTGTTAGACTGTTAGAATCTGGTCTCTCCTCCCAACCCATCTCCATTCCAATGTCAGCACCCAAGTCAGGTAGTGATGTGCAATCTTCCACTTCTAAGGATGGATCTTGGCATTGTGACAGGGTTCGGGATGGTTCCTGTCGCAATGGCTCGTTACACATGGGGTTGATTCCTGTTTGCTGATTTTCCTCCTGTTCCCCCCTTCCCCTAGAAGAGACATCAGGTGAGGGACCCAGAGAGAGACAGGGGCGATGTTCCTGAGGGAACCTGGATCTAAGTTGGTCAATGTGCCTGCTCCAGAGGAGGCCATCTTCTGTTTGTACCCTGTAAGAACGAGGGCCAGTGATGTGAGTTATTTCAGCAGGAATCCACAAAGGTTCACCTATAAGGTTCCTAGCATAGACAGAATCTCCCACACTAAAAGAACGAACTTTGGAAGTGGAATCCAGTGGTGCGTTGGGTGCGTAAGTGGGATGAAGGCGGTCAAGGGAAGACCTAAGACCCATCAACAACTCTGCTGGGGACAAGTTATTTGATGGGCTAGGAGTGATGTGCTGAACACTAAGAAGCTTTTCAAGCTTCTCAGTGATATCCCCAGGACCCAGCTGCTGAAGCTTCTCTTTGGTAAAGCGTACCATGCATTCAGCCCGGCCATTGGCCGAAGGGTGCCCAGGGGCAGTGAGGGCATGTCTGATACCCTGTTGAGCTAGAAAGGATTCAAAAATGTTAGATGTGAATTGAGGGCCATTGTCAGAGACAAGGACATCTGGTAACCCATGGGTTACAAACGATTTTCTGAGCTGCTTGATGACAGCCTCAGTTGTAGTGGATGTCATGGGAATTACCTCTAGCCATTTGGAATATGCATCTACTATAACTAGAAAAGTGTGCCCTCTTGTAGGGCCTGCAAAATCAATGTGGATTCTGGACCATGGGCCCCTAGGACATTCCCATTCCTGTGTGGGGGCGTGAGGTGGAGCAGGTCTGACTACCTGGCAATTGGGACAAGAGGCTACCCAGTTTTCAATCATTTTGTCAATACCTGGCCACCATACATAACTCCTGGCCAACCCTTTCATCCTTACAATCCCAGGATGACCCTCATGTAACATTTCCAAAACCTCCTTTGCAGTTTTGCAGGAATAACCACCCTGTTACCCCACAAAATACATCCTCTTAATACAGATAATTCAGTTTGCCTGGACTTAAAAGGTTGGGCAAGGTGAGGTAGATCTTGAAGAGGCCAACCTTTCTTAATCCAGCCCATAACAGGTGCCAACACAGCATCTTTGGCAGTTTCTCTGGCAATCTCAGCAGCATGGACTGGAAGCTTAGCAACGGTCTCCAGGAAAAAGGTGTGAGTTTCAAGTTCAAAGTCCTCCTTGTGGCAAGGTAGTGGGCAACGACTCAGTGCATCAGCATGTCCAATGTCCTTGCCAGGCCTGTGAATCAGTTTGTATGAATATGCTGCAAGAAATTCAGTCCATCTCAGCATTCTTGGTGACAGGATATTAGGTGTAGGTTTGTCTCCTGCCACAATGCCTAATAAAGGTTTGTGATCTGTAACAATGGTGAATGACCTGCCATACAGATATTCATGAAATTTCTTAACAGCTGCAACAACTGCCAATGCCTCTTTGTCCAGTTGGCTATAATTCCTCTCTGCTTTGGACAAAGTGCAAGAGTAAAATGCAATTGGGGCTTCCTTCCACTGGGAAGCCTGTGACTCAAACCCCCCCACTCCAAAAGGGGATGCATCACAAGTCAAAACAACAGGCAAATTCTCAGAGAACTGTATCAACACAGCATCAGACGTGATTAGTTTCTTAATACTGTTAAATGCTGACTGTTCCTTCCGCCCCCAGATCCAAACAGCCTTCTTATCAAGTAGGCGATATAAAGGCTCAGCAATAGATGCTTTGTGAGGTAGAAACATGTGGTAAAATTTAATAAGTCCAAGGAAGGCTTGCAAATCTGTCTTGCATCTAGGTTTAGGGGCTTCCTTGATTGCTTTAACCTTGGCATCAGTAGGGTGGATGCCATGCTTGTCAATCATATACCCCAGGAACTCAACTCTGTCTGTTTTGAGTGTACATTTGTCTTCCTTGACTTTTAAACCCGCTTTTCTGAATCTGGTAAGAACTTCTCTGAGTCTCTCTTGAAGCTGAGTGTCATTTTCAGCAGAGATTAACACATCATCAAAATAAGGCACTACTCCTGGCAGACCTTCCAACATTCTCTCCATAAGGCTTTGAAAAATGCCAGGTGCCACGCTTACTCCAAATTGTAGTCTTTTACATTTGAAGGCACCTCTATGAGTCACAATTGTTTGTGCCTCTGCAGTGGCATCATCAACTGTTAATTGTTGATATGCCTGAGCCAAGTCCAGTTTGGCAAATACAGTACCCCTGCCAAGGGAATGGAGTAGATGATGCACAACTGGTACTGGGTATGCGCTCTGCTGCAGCGCATGGTTAAGTGTCCCCTTATAGTCACCACAGATTCTCACTGACCCATCAGCCTTGACTGGTGTGACTATGGGTGTTTCCCATCTGGAGTGGTCAGTAGGCTCTAAAACCCCTTGGGCAATGAGCTTATCTAATTGTGCATCAATTTTTTCCTTTAAAGCAAATGGAACCCTCCTGGGCTTTAAACGAATTGGGGGCACCTTGGGGTCTAGGCTGAAAGCAATAGGGGTCCCCATATACTTGCCCAGTCCTTCGCTGAAGACCTCTGGAAACTCAGACTTCAAGGACTCTTCCCAGTCAGAGCTGCTCACGTGATGGATGCCAGTCACCTCGATGCCTAGTGGCTTGAACCACTCAAGTCCCAGCAAACTTGGGCGATCCTTGTCCACGATGGTCAGTGGCAAACGTTTGGTGTGGCCTTTAAACTGCACGTTGAAATCTCTCGCTCCAACTACTGGAATCTTGTTCCCTTGGTAGTCTTTGAGAGTCAGTGCTTGCTTCTGGAAATGCTTCTTCTGGATTTTGGGAAAGAGTCTGTGGATAGTGTCCCATGACACCATAGATAAATAAGAGCCTGAGTCCACTTCCATTTGGCAAGGCCTTCCTTCAATAAACACCTTCACGTGTACTTTTCTGCTTTTTAAGGGTGAAGAATGACCAATAGTGATTGTTTGGTGAGTTTCATTCTTTCCATTTGCTTCTGAATTTCGCCCCATCTTTTCAAGGAAATTGTTGGGCTTAAAGTCTTTATCAGGAAATTTTTTCCTAATTGGTGGGTTCTGGATGATTTGCAGACTCTGGCTATGTGACCCCGTTTCTCACAACGTAGGCAAATGGAGTCAAAGAACTTGCATTCAGTGCGGGGGTGGCCCCCCCACAGCCTCTGCAATAGAATCCTTGCCTGCTTTTCCCAGAGTCTTTCCTCTTCTTCTCCATTCTGAGTCTAAAAATCCCCTCCTCTGCCTCACTGCCATCAGAATCAGAGTCTATTTGTTCGCAATGGGCAGTTGTGGATTTTTCCCCATCAGAATGGCTTGAGGCCTGGCTTGAGGCCTTGTTAATCTTTTTTATGGCCGCTGCTGAGGACTTGGTGGCTTCCGCTGAGACAGCTTCTTCAATGGCCTCTTTAAACGTGATCTTAGGTTTCATTAATAGTTTGCTTTGTAAGACCTTATCTTTTGGGCCTAAAACAAACCAATCATGCATGGCCTCTTCTAAGTTGGTAAAGTCACAAGCACCCCCAATGTCCCTTAAACTTGCCACGAAGTCATTAACATTCTCGCTATCCCCTTGATCCCGACGGTAAAATTCGTGTCTCTTAATGAGGCACGATACTTGTGGGGCGTAATGGGCTCTTAAAAGTTTCTCTAAATCGGGCCATTCCATTACCTTCAGCTCGCTGCTCCGCCAACGCCTTCACCATTTTGAAGACTGCCGGACCGCAGTGCGTGAGAAAGACCGCCTCTTCCGTCTCGATGCCGGCAAGATCGTTCCCTTCCAGATACATGTGGAAGCGATCCGCATACGATTCCCAGTCTTCCGCGCGGATCGAACGGTGCGGGGGGTTTTCAGCGCAGCCATCTCACTCAGTTGCTTGTTCGCTTCGCTCGTCTTCTCTTCAGGGAAATCCCATCCTTGTCGCCAGTGTTAAGTTTGCATGAAGAGTCAGACGCGAGGAGTTCCAGCAAAGAGTTTATTAAGTGACTACAGCTCGAATAGACCCGTCCTGGCTTGGCTACGGCTGCTTCTTATAGCCTGCAGCCGTAGCTGCCAGCCAATGGGAGTGCAGGGTTTCTTCCTGCACTATTTAAACCAATACCATTTGACATTTTACAAGAACAGTTCAAATAAACCAATAACATTCAAACCTACATACATAACAGAAATGAATTAAAATATGGAGTTCACTGTGGTTTAGATGACTTAAAAGTGAATTCATGAATGGAGATGAATAAATGGGATGTTGCTCAGCACAATCGTATCTACATGTGGGATCAGAGACACTACCTTTATGAATGCAAATTGCCAAAAAGCAGCAAGGGATAGTGCAGCATTGCCTCTTTGGGGACTTTTGTCTACTGGACAGTGAGAACAATCAACCAATGGAACAGCTTGCCCTTGGAAGTTGTGGGAGCGTCATCAAGAAGAGATTGGACTGCCATTTTTTTTAAAACTACATTTATATGCCGCCCTTCTCCGAAGACTCAGGGCGGCTTACAATTTTTGAGGGGATACAACCCAATGCGCTCAGCAATAGCCTTCATTCCATTGTATATGCCTGCTTATTACTAAGCGGCATTTTTACAAACTCAGCTTATTGCCCCCAACCATCTTGGGTCCTCAATTTACCTACCCCGAGAGGATGGAATGCTGAGTCAACCTTGAGCCTAGTGGGATTCGAGCCTGCAGTAATTGCAGGCAGCTGGAACTTAAGCGCTAGGCATTTAACAGCCTGCACCACCAAGGCCAGAAATGTCAGAAATGGTGTAGGATCTCCCACTTGGGTGGGGGGTTGGACTACGTCCCTTCCAACTCTGATTATCTATAATCTGTAATCTGGACTCTTGTCCTTCTGGACTTCACAAGAAGCTTCTACTTGAACATTCTGGGAAACAGATACTGAAGTGGTTGAATCTCGCTTGATGATGATGATGATGATGATGATGATGATGATGATGATGACGATGATGATATTTAAAAGATGCTGGTATAAAAAATGAGGCATACATGATACAGTCTGTTTTACATTATCTCTTTCCTATCCTACATATATTTCAAAACCGATGCCAGTGAAGAATGTCTTCACTGCATATGCCTTAATTTCTATTATAACCTAAGAAAAATCAAATTTGAAATGTTGGCTTTACTAAGTCATTGCAAACTATGACTGTGCTGTTAGTCTGTTTGTTGTTTTTTAGCATGTCTGCC
This sequence comes from Naja naja, assembly GCA_009733165.1. NCBI lineage: Eukaryota > Metazoa > Chordata > Lepidosauria > Squamata > Elapidae > Naja > Naja naja. Next base: position 61,498,597 of record CM019149.1, on the reverse strand, counting down.
GATGTACTGGGATGGTTAACAGAGGCATTAATAACATTACCAATCATATCTAGAGAATGAAAATCCAGGAATTTGCTTTGCATTAGTGCTGGCTAGATTCAGATCATTAGTTTCAGTTTTATGGTTGTTCTAGCAATCATCATAGTGGAAACGTGGGATATGACTACTTCACGACGCTGCTTCAAGGTACTGTATCTGCTGCCATAGGGTTCCACTTTATGCAAAAAAAGATCATATACAAAATAAATAACCAATCCTAGCACATGTCACTCTTTAAGAATGTTTTTGTACCTGTATATGTATATAAACATGTATGTAAGGGATGTGGTGGCTCAGTGGCTAAGTCACTGAGCTTGTCAATCAGAAAAGACAGCAGTTCGGTGGTTTGAATCCCTAGCATCGCATAATGGAGTGAGCTCCCATTACTTGTTCCAGCTTCTGCCAACCTAGCAGTTCGAAAGCATGTAAAAATGCAAGTAGAAAAATAGGGACCACTTTGATGGGAAGGTAACAGCATTCTGTGTGCCTTCGGCATTTAGTCATGCCAGTCACATGACCACAGAGACGTCTGGCTCTTTGGCTTTGTAACAGAGATGAGCCCTGCCCCCTAGTGCCAGAAATGACTAGCACTTATGTGCAAGGGGAACCTCTACCTTTACTTATACCTGTATATCTAGACATTGATTCTCAATAAAACTTCATCTGATTACCGAAACTTGGGTTTAATGAGTAGTTACAATGAAGTATTATTTATTTATTTATTTATTTATTTATTTATTTATTTATTTATTTATTTATTTATTTATTTATGGGACTTATATGCCGCCCCATCTCTGAAGACTCGGGGCGGCTTACAATAAAACAAGCACAATAAATACTTAAAAAAGAATTAAACTAATGGTCCCAATTAATACAAAACTAAAATCCACCAAAATCTAAAACCACCCCACCCATGTACATTGAAAGATGATGGCAATACCCTCTTTTATCACAACAAAGGATTTTAAATAAAATAGGGAGATTTAAGGTTGGAAATGGCAAGGTTGGAAAGCGTGCAATTCTATGACTCTATGACTAATGATTTTCTACTTAAACTGAATTACAACATAAACCTTGATAATTCCCCCATATATAATATGCCATGCTGGCTGCCTTCAGTAGCCATTTCATAACATGGCTAGCTTAGTAGCATAAACATGAAGGTCTTACGCTAATACTAGGATTTGCTTACAAAAATCCAGTGTATAGAATAGGGTAAAGCAGCTAAATTCATAGACCACACTAAACCATATATGCATATGTTTCACCGTAACTTAGTGTGCAGTGTGAACCTAGCCTTTACATCTTGCAAAACAATTTATATCTTAACTCCAACCCAACATATTGCAGCTGTCAACTCATAAAATATTTCTATGGTCTTTTTAGAGTTGCCAACAGAAAGGGAGGGGGAAAGGGTTTGAAAGAGCAGTGTGGCAGCTTGGAAATCGAAAGTGTATTCCATACATAGCTTTTCAGAGTTAGTAACAAGGTGACTGAAGTTTCTGCCTCGTAAAAATCTAACTGGAGAACATGATTGATGACTCTCGACTATGGATGTATCTCATTGGAGAATATGAATTATGATACACCCAGGAGGTGGGGGAAAACCAGGGTCAAGGGTGACAATGAATCTTGTGTTTCCTAGTTGGTGACACCCAGGCAGTGCCGGACATGTTAACTCCCAGTAAATCCTTTGAAGTTTTGGAAGTTTGGCTCGAGACTCATGATTTAATTGGGGTAACTGCCGAAATAAAAAAAAAAATTTTCAAAAAAAAATCATGATTAATCAAGCCATGACTAAATGCAATCCACCAACCAGATCACAGCAATATTTAATTTAAAATACTGGTATTAGTCAGGCTTAGCATTGTCTCCTGTCTACTTTTCTGCCTTGGTTAATATGTTATATTTTGGTAGAATCAATTCAAAACTCATGTGGATAAGTGAGAAAACGATTGTCCTTCTAGTGAATTTGTACTTCTCCCAGTGCTACCAGATATGAAAAAGAATAGCATTCCTGTACTTTTAATAGTTAAAGAAAAGACAATTTCTCTTTCTGGAAGTTTGGATAAAAAAAAATAGCTCTGAATTCCTCTTTTTGCACAACTGTTAAAAGAGGTGAAATATCTTCTGCCTTTTATATATCTGACTTTCCTTTTCCATTAATTCTTTCATTTTCCCTGGGCACCAAAAAGAGACAAAGAAACCAGAGGGAAGAGAAAGAAAATAATGAAGTAGCCACATTCTCTGACTGTGGAGAAATGCTGATAAATATCTTCAATTCAACAGAGCCTACAATTTAGATGTAATCAGGTTTCCACTAGACTAATTCAACTGATGAATAATACTTTGAATGGGATATAGTGGCTTGAATTGAATCAACAATAAAGGGATACCTGGCATGAGGAATCACAGTTCAGGTTTTTCATTCTCTGATGGGTGGGAAAACTGCAAGTATATTTTTAAGCATGAAAAATCCTGAGTTTCTGGTATAGAAACATTCTGGTCTATTTTAAACATCAATTAATAAAGTAATTATCTTAACTCCTTCACTTAATAATTAGAGGAAAAGTCCACTGCAATATTGTAAAAAGATTATTATCTCATAATCTCTTTGATTATTATCTGAATTTATTACTCATGTGTTGAAAGCAATAGGTATTACAGCTGAAGTCCTGGTTAATTAAAAATAAAGTTGGTTTGTGGGGAACTGATTCTGTTTGAAAACTGGCTGACTGTGGATACTTGTTTCCCCATGCAAAAAGAAAAAAAGTCTCATTTCTTCTGTAAAATGAAAATAGTGTTGTTCTCCTTCAAAAACCTGTCAGGAGAATGATGCAGAACAGAAGAAACCATCACATTAATCCTACAAGAATGTAATAGGGCTACAACATATCCACAGTAATAAATAATTAAACCAAAATATTAAATTAAATTAAATAGAGTATTCATGTTTATTTGGCTCATTCAAGACTTGCGATCTGAAAAACCATCTTTGTGAATCAACCATAAAAACCAAACCACCTATGATTCTTTGAAAAACAAAAACTGATAATTGATTTATCCACACCATCAAACGAAACTCTCATTTGTCTATGGTCAAGGACAGAGGTGGGCTGCTGGGGGTTTGTGGGGAACCCTAGCTAAGATTCTGCAGAATTCAGAGAACCCCCAAATTGTGCCCAGCCCTGCCCACCCTGCCCAGGACTCCCCACACAGACCATTTTGGATACAGATATGTGCAGGGCACATGCGGAGGCTCGGGGAGGGTGAAAAATGAGCCTCCCAGAAGTTTGGAAAAGCCAGAAATGGGCCCGTTTCCAGCTTCCAGAGAGCCTGTAGAGCCCAGGGAGGCTGTTTTTGCCCTCCTGGAGGCTCAAGGAAAGTTTCCAGAGCCTGGGGAGGGCAAAAATGACCCTGCCATGCTGCAGGAGGCTGACTAGGCCACACCCACTATGGCCATGCCCACCCAGAAACCAGGCAAAGAACCCCTTGCTAAAAATTTTGAAGCCCACCCTGGTCAAGGATGCTGAACAACAAGGCCCCACTAATTCACCAGGACAATGCACAGCCCATCACAAGATTGAAATTTTGAAGGCAATGTGGAAAACAGCTATTCCCTTAACATCTATCCAAATTTAATCCCGAAAATGCCTGGAGAGATCCAAGGTAGCTTCTTGTGGCTTAACCTTCTATCAAACCACCTGACTTTGAACAGAATCAGGTGTGATACCGGAAGAAGTGCCCCTGCCCTGTATCAGTGGGGATGGAAAGATTTCCTGTGTTGCGATTGTGCTACTGATATGCAATCAATTAAACATATTATGCAAGATTGCTCACAACATGCATTCTCTAGTTCTCTAGAAGATCTGCACAAAGCAATGTCAAAGCTGATCACCTGGAGTCTTAGTGGACAACCAATTAAATATAAGCAAGTAGTGTGTGGTGGCAGCCAAAAAAGCCAACACAATCCTAAGTTTCATTAACAGAGGGATACAATCAACATCAAGTGAGGTACTAATACCATTCTATAAAGCCTTAGTAAGAGCACACCTAGAATACTGCATCCAGTCACTACACTATAAAAAAGATGTTGAGACTCTAGAAAAAGTACAAAGAAGAGCAACCAGGAAGTTTAGGGACTGGAGACTAAAACATATGAAGAACGGTTAGAGGAACTGGACATGGCTAGTCTAGTGAAGAGAAAGACCAGGGGAGACATGATAGTAGTATTCCAATATTTGAGTGGCTGCCACAGAGAGGAAGAGGTCAAACTATTTTCCAATGCACCTGAAGGCCAGACAAGGAATAATGGATGAAAACTGATCAAGGAGAGATTCAACCTAGAAATAAGGACAAATTTTCTGACAGTGAGAACAATCAACCAATGGGACAGCTTGCCTTTGGAAGTTGTGGGAGCTTCGTCACTGGAGACTTTCAAGAAGAAATTGGATTGCCATTTGCCAGAAATGGTATAAGGTCTCCTGCTTGGGTGGGTGTTTGGACTAGATGACCTACAAGGTCCCTTCCAACTCTGTTAATCTGTAATCAACTGGCTAGCTGAATTGGACGTTCAGTTGTGAGGCCACTGCTATACCCCTGTAGAAGTTTTGTATATGGATTGTGTGTATATGTTTACTTCTGTTCAGTCACATTCTCATCATAGGCAAAATAATAATGACCATCAAACATTTTGGCTGATAAAATGTGGAGTCACTAGTATGCTCAGTCTTATCATATAAATTGTAATCTTAAATCATATACTGTTCTGTTGATACTAACCTAGCATTTTTTATCAGTCACACATATCAGCTGTGATACAAAATATAGTCCATAGCCTTCATGCTAACAGGGTATCATTATTCTTCCTTTAGAACATAATATATCCACATAATTTGAGAGTTATATCACAGATCATATCTATACAAAAATAAATAAATAACTGGCATTCCTTTTATATTCTAATTATGGAACATAATTCATAGTAATAAAGGAAATACAACTCAATTTCTAAAGACATGGCTCACATGAAATGTTATGCTGTGATTGGGCTTATGTGGTACCTAAATTACAATTATGGATGTGTTTAAGGTACAGAGCTTTCAATCTCTGGCTATAGCTGCTGAACATTCTTAATGGATTCTACTTCCTTACCTGAGCAAGAAAAGATATTCCAAAGAAATATGGTTAACAATTTGGGTTGTAGGCTTTGAGTGAGTTAATAAAAAAGGGGAGGGAGTGAAAATGGAATAGGATTAATTCTGGTTTAAATAAAGGTTTTGCTAACCATTAATTCTAGTTAATGAATTAACAAGGCAGGGTAGCAGAAATAACCCAACCAAGGGTGGACTGCTGGGGTTTGCAAGGGTTCGGGACAGTCCCTAGCTAAGATTCTGTGCAGTTCAGAGAACCTCCAAATCCCACTCCTGGCTGGCTCCACCCACCCTGCCCCACCCCTCCCAGGAGTCCCCACGTGGCCCCTTTTGGATGCAGGTAAGTGCAGGGTGCACGTGGAGGCTCAGGGAGGGCAAAAAATGGGCCTTCCAGTAATTTGGGAAGGCTGGAAATGGGCCCATTTCCTGCTTTCAGAGAGCCTTCAGAGCCCAGGGAGGTCATTTTCACCCTCCCGGAGGCTCAAGGAAAGTCTGTTGGAGCATGGGGAGGGCAAACACCTTCCTGTGGTGCAGGAGGCCAACTAGGCCACCCACCCATCCAGCAACCAGGCAGAGAACCCTTTTCTAAAAATTTTGGACCCAACTGAATGCAGATGAATTTGGATTGTGGTTTTAAATTTGTAAAATGTTATGAAAGCATATCAAAGCAACATTTTTGGCAAATTTAACTGAACTGATGGCCAGCCGTTTAAGCTTCAAGGTTCCTAGTAAGATAATGTGATGACCCATTGTCTGGATGCGGTACAGATCTGGATGGGCAGGAATGGACTACAGTTCAACCCGGCCAAGACTGAGTGGTTGTGTGTACAGGCATCTCGGACCAGTCAACAGATTCCACCTTTGGTCATAGGGGGAGAGGTGTTGCCCCCTGTGGACAGGGCTCAGAACCTGGGAGTCCTCCTGGACTCATGGCTCAGTTTGGAGGAGCAGGTGGGGGCGTGGCCAGGGGGGCTTTTGCCCAGGTCCGACTGGTTCACCAGTTGCACCCATATCTGGACCGAGATTCCCTTCGCATGATCACTCATGCACTTGTCATGTCCGAACTCGACTACTGCAACGCTCTCTATTTAGGACTGCCCTTGCATACCATCCGGAGGTTTCAGCTGGTGCAGAATGCGGCTGTGCGGGTTGTGATGGGAGCTTCCCGATACTCCCATGTTACACCCCTCCTGCGTGAGCTGCATTGGTTACCAGTTGCCCTCCGGGTGAGATTCAAGGTGTTGGCATTAACATTCAAAGTCCTTCACGACTTGGGTCCAGGGTACTTGTGGAAGTGTCTCCTGCGAATATCGAATACCGATCGGCCTGTGCGCGCACACAGACGGGGACTCCTCGGGGTGCCGTCGGCAAGACAACATCAACTGGTGATGCCTCGGGGAAGGGCCTACTCTGTTGTAGCTCCCGCCTTGTGGAACCAACTCCCTTTGGAGCTCCGTCTGGCTCCTGATCTTCTCTCTTTCCACCGTGATTTGAAGACCTGGTTGTTTGAACAGGCTGGGCTGGACTGACCTCTTTGGGGGGGGGTTAAATTCATTTTAAATTGATTTTAGTGATTGGGCTTGTTGGTTTAATTTTTTAAAAAAATATTTATTGTTGCCTTTTAATTGTGAGCCACCCCAAGTCCTTTCGGAGAGGGGGCGGCATACAAGTCCAATTAAATAAAATAAATAAATAAATAATAATAAGCAATTATTTTCTATCTGAGACTATGGATTAAAATTAAAAGGGAAGCAGAGGGAAATTTAATTCAGACAAGAGGGATACCTTAAATAACATTGCCTCTTCCAAAAGCCACCGTAAATAATTCTGGATCAAAAAGAGCTATGTATATCACATAGCTATGTTGTAGTGATCGATATGACTCTGAGTATACAGGGATCACCCACTCTAGTTCACCCATTGGACAATGAGCTCTGAGGCCAGCCAGATGTATTGCTAATGTTAATTGTCATGCCCCTGGTGGAGACTGACTCCAAGGAAGAGGAGGAACAGCCAACAGGGAGTGGGAGTGTGGCTCCAGAGGTGGTGGAGGAAGCTGGGGAAGGGCAGAGGCCGCCTGAGCAATCAGAAGAGGATCCAGGCCCATCCCTTATCCATCCCAGGGCACACAGGGAGGAGAGGATCAGGGAAAAGCATGGTCTACTCGGGAGGAGAGGACCATGATCCTCCTCAGGGCTTACAGCTGGGAGCTATGTATGTAAGTTTGTAACTGTGTATGCAGAATTGCTGGAGTCAAAGTTAGTGTTTCCTTTGAAAGGTTTGTATTTGTTGGCGTTCTTCCCAAGGACTTTCCCTGGTTATCTGCTTGGAACGTATGATTACTTATCTTGATTTGATTCAGAACTCTCACCAATATGGTTTGTTCTTGTTTTCCTTTTGCCTCATTATTTACTTTTGGGACTTTAAACTGTGACTAATAAAACAGTTAAGTTGAAGGCATTGCCGGACTTTAATTCACGTTTTGGGTTTTGGGTTATTTTGAGAGACTACAGGTCATCACAGTTAATAGTGATATATCATGTATGGGGTACATACAATGTAGAAGTGATGCTTAGCATGATGTGTCAGCTGGTAAGAGTTGCCATAATATGTCCTAAAATTACAGAAGTTCTCGCTACCAGCCCAATTAGCAAAAAGCTAAAAATGTATTCTTCTATGCAGCCATTTTCTTGGGGCTGAGAAATAGTTGCAGTTATCTAAGAGCGGCTGAAGAAATATTGTAACGCTACACTTTCCCTGCTCCTAGAATATAAGAATGGAGGGGAAAAAATAGGCCAGAGATCTGAAGTCATGATTTTCAATTGAGTTTTAAAAAGCTTATTAAAAATCAATGAAATTATTTTCTTTTTTCTTTCACAGCCGAGAACTGCAGATAAACTTATTCAATGCATCTATCAGAAGGGAAATTGGAATAAAATCCTGCAATTAATATTGAAGGTGGATTATAACTTATGAATAGTGGTTGCCTAAAACTATAGGGAGAATAATTGTAAAGATAATTTTGGCAAAGTCAGGCTGGCACCTGCTGAATTGGGATTCCTCACCACATATTATATAGGAGGTGACTTCAGATGATTAGTAGGGCAACATTCTTGGCCATTTCATTAATATAGAGAAGCCCCTTCCTTCCAATCTCTGATCTATCTGATACAATTTTGTTTTATACCTAAAAGGCTGGAGATCAGCCTATGTTTCTATCCTCTGAAGTGTGAAAGAGCAATATAGCTGTGTTTAGCACCAGGGTTCCCTGTGCAATTCTCTGGCAGCCCTGCTGCAACTGCAGGCACACACAGAGAGCATGCCTATATAGCCCAATGTAATAAGTGGATATTTCAATTGTCAACCAAAACAAATTAAAAAGTGAACTACCAAAATTGTGCAAACATGCTGGATGAAAGCTCAGTATTTTTAATGCTTTAGTGGCATTTAGTGGCATTTGTGTAGCTTAGCCGAAGGTTTACCACCATCTCCTCTCCCTGATTGCCTCCTGAAGAGAACGTGAAGTACATTAAAATTTGTTGCTGATACAAAGAAAGGAAAGAATTGTGAGAAATCCTAAGTAAAAAATGCTGTTTATGACTCAGCACTTTATTCAACATGGGTTATGACATAATTGGGTCTGAAAAGAGAAGCTTAAAAGTGATCCTTGAGATGCCTGACAGAGCCCTGAAGCAAAGCTGCCCCATTTCCGCTGCGATACAATGATTGGCAGTTGCTTCTGCTGGCTGGTGATATGCTGAAGAGATAGGGTAGTGAAGCTGAAATTAATTTGCATAATCGGGATGCAGGGTAAAAGCTGACAGTGAGAAAGCACAATAGCCCACAAACCCATAGCCACACTCCACTAGGAATTATCCAGAACTAAAGACAAGATGTCTGTACACAATGTAATTTACAAAATCAGCTGAGTAACAATTGCAACCAATTCTATGTGGGACAAACATCATGTCAATTGAAAACCATGAATACCAGCTGGCAGTCAATCGCCATGATTCCAAATCCCTAATCTCGACCCACACTGACACCGAACAGCACTAATTCAATTGGAGCAATATAAGAATTATTGGCTACACCACCACCTGCCTCAACTGTGAGTTTATCAAATCCTAGTATCCCACAAGCAATTCCATCAATAGACACATCAACCTACAACCAGCCTACAAATCCCTAAGAATTCAAATCAGCTACACAACCAATCAGCAATAGCACCAATCTTCAACCAACCCATGCAAACTGCCCTGAACCAGCACTTGACCTCCCAATGACCCTCATCTGATGTGACCTCCCCATCATAGACCCAACACAAAACCCTTACCTGACGTGACCCTCCCATCACAAGATCTATTGAAACCCTTATAAGCAGAAGAACACCAACACTGACATTTCCTAAATTCTGATGAAGATGTTGCCTAACCTGGTAATGAAACATTTGGAAACCAACCCACAAGTTTGAAGAACAAACTTCTACCCTCACAACACAATTCCTACCAGAAGTGCTGACTCAAGGATAGAATAGAATAGAATAGAATAGAATAGAATAGAATAGAATAGAATAGAACAGAGGAGAGGAGGGGAGGGGAGGGGAGGGAGGGGAGGAGAGGAGAGGAGAGGAGAGGAGAGGAGAGGGAGGAGAGGAGAGAATAGAATAGAATAGAATAGAATAGAATAGAATAGAATAGAATAACAGAGTTGGAAGGGACCTTGGAGGTAAGCAGGAGATAGTGCTTGATCCCAGGAATGGGGAAAGAGCCAATCTTTGGCCATATCAAGTAGAAAATGCTTGGGATGAAAATTAGGAGGATGACAAAAATCTTTATTTTTGGCACCAGTTGCTTAGAATTTTCAAAGTACTAATGAGTCAGTACAAGTTCTACAGATAAAGAAATAATTTGCCTATTTATTATTGCAGAAGAACATCTGGTCCAGATGCTCCAGCAAGTCTAACAAGGGCCACCAATTCCCAAGCAATTGTCATTAAGAGTCATAATGGGCAATAAAATATCTGATAGCCATTCAGTCCCTATTGAATTTGTTGAATAAGGGTTGTGCAAGTAATATAATTTTTCAACAGAAGTCACAACTTGAAATGTAACAAAATAATTATTACTTACCATTTACCTCTAATTTTTCCAGAATGGTTCAGCAAAGTGTTCCTTTCTCCCCCCACAAATAGCTTATTTTACTGGAAGTTTAGTAAGATATGGAAAAGTTATTTTTATTCACTAATTATCACCCATATGCTTGAATACTATATGCACATTGCACATATACAGACTCATTTTTTCTGTACCCAGAGATCTTCAGAGGAGACTCATTCCTTCTCAGTAGGACCCTATAGAATAGGATCTACAAAGAAGAGCATATTCTTTGTAGTAATGTCCCAGCTAGCTTTAGAATACCACCCTAAATAAGATAAGATTGGCTTGTTCTCGAAACAGATGCAACTGCTTTAATGAGCTGCTGGCAGATGGCATATTCATGTTCCCATGTGCTCTAAAGCACCTCTTCAGAATTTAATCCCAAACACTGCACAGTCCTAATGAAAAGGGATGAAACCCTTCACATATCATTTTTTAAAAGCTACTCCTTTTAATGTTTCCTCTTTCATAGTATTGCTTTCTCTCCTTGGCTCATGAAAGTCAATAAATATAAGTAGCACAATTGCCATGCTATCTAAACCATGTCTTAATTGGATCCATGGAGCCAGTTTGTTTGCATGGTTGAAATTAACAAAATTCCTTCGAGGTGCTGATTCAAATTTGTTGTAGTCATTGAATGCCAAAGAATCCTCAGCTATACAATGGAACATACAATTTGTTCTGGCAGCTGAAAATAAAATTTGACTGCCATGGTTTACAACATACATTCATTCAAGTTTATTTGGCACTTGTGATTACAAACACAGATCTTTCTATGTCCTGACAGTCATCAGATATTTTTTAATAATCACGGCTAAGGCTGTGAGAAAAGTGTCTTTGTTATGTTTCTGCAAAAATGTAATCTGCCTCTTGCAAGGAAAATGTGTTATATAGTAAGAGTGATTTTATAGCTAATTCATGTCTCGCATAGACCACTTTTCCGCCTTTAAGAATTGAATATAATTTTCTGTTCATACTGAAAATGGACCCTTGATAATAAAAGCATATTTTAAAACTAAATAAATAAAAGAGTTACTGCAGTATTTTATTGATGGACATACTGAATAAATTACCTCCAGACACCCCTGTCAGCTTGTACTGTACATCTTGTTAGGAAGTAAGATGAAGGTCACTACAGTGGAAAAAGGTCTTTTTAAAATATATTTTCCCTCCTCCCATTGATCTCATTGAGAGAAATTTGTGTTGATGTTCTCCATATTAAAACCTAGTTCACCAGATGAGGTATGAAATGTTGTCTACTCAAAAATCTAGATAAAGTGGCATTAATTCTTTCTTTTTTCTTAAACTGTTTAAACTTGCATAAAATAAAATTGTATATTAAATGAAAGTGCCATACATGCATACACATTTGTTCATTCAGATGAAATGTTATGTTACCTTGCATGCCCTTAAAGCAATTATCTTCAAGCTAATGTCCTGCATATATGTTGGATTACAACTCGAGTAATCATTATTGTGTAGGCTAAGAATTTGGGAAACTGTTATATAAACTGTTAAATAATATTAATTGAATTTGGCCTGGATCTTTAAACCTATATCTATTTCACAGAGTCATTCAATAAATTGCAATGCCAAGTTGTGTCAGATCAAAACAGATTTATTTATAACAGAAACAATCAATAAATATATTATTCTTAAATATATACGGAGTCTTTTCTTCTTTCGTTCCTCTTAAACAGTCCTTCAAGGAACTAGAAGTCACTGAGGGATTCACAGTTCTTCCTCTCATAACCTCTTCTTAGATATAGCTAACCTCTTTAGAAAGTCCCTTTCTCTTTAGGTTATAGATCTTCTCTCAGATCTCTTTGCTATATCTTCTCATACACAGACCTCAGTCTGTCAGATTCTAATATCTCCTCAGAGTCTTGGATCTTCTCAGTATCTCCAATCTCCTTAGAATCTCCTCATTTTCTTTCTCACATGAAAATGACAGTTGACAACCACTTTTATACTTAGGGGCGTGTCCTACAGTATCACAGTGAGGTGCTCAATGCCACCCTGTCATTGGTAGGTTTGATCACCCCATCAAACTCTACTAATTTGTAAACTGCATAGTAACTCCAGAAAGTTCTACTTTCTGACATAAGCTATGTGCAGAACATATGAATTTCATCATAATACAGGTAGTCCCCAACCTATGGCCACAATTGAGCCCAAAATTTCTATTGTTAAGTAAGGCATTTGTTAAGTGAAGTTTGCCCCATTTTATGACCTTTCTTGCCACAGTTGTTAAGTGAATCACTGCAGTTGATAAGTTAGTAAGCTGGTTGTTAAGTGAATCTGGCTTTCCCATTGACTTTGCTTCTTAGAAAGTTGCAGAAGATGATCACAAGATCTTGGGACACAGTAACGGTCATAAATGTGAGTCAGTTCCAGAGGTGGTATTCAGCAGGTTCTGACCAGTTCTGGAGAACCGGTAGCAGACATTTTGAGTAGTTCGGAGAACCGGCAAATACCACCTCTGACTGGAGATTTTACAGTATCCTTCCCCTGCCATGCCTACCAAGCCACGCCCACAGAACCAGTAGTATAAAATTTTGAATCCCACCACTGGTCAGTTCCCAAAGTGTCTGAATTTTGATCGCATATTCATGGGGATGCTGGAAATGTCACAATTGTGAAAAATGGTCATAAGTCACTTTTTTCAGTGCCATTGTAACTTTGAATGGTCACTAAGTGATCTGTTGTAAGTCAAGGACTATCTGTATGTGAAAGATCATTTCCTAGATGATCATTCTCTCCAAGGAATTTCCCAAATCCTCCCATTTGTTTTTTTAAAGAGCTCCTTTCCCTTTACCAAGACTTGTCAGGTAGCATACAGGATGGCAAATCTGCACATCCTAACTTCAACCAGCTACTAGAGCAGGGGTGTCAAACTCAAGGCCTGCAGGCCAGATCCAGCCCATGTGGTACTTAGATCTGGCCCACAAGGTTGCCCTGGAAACAGCAAAGAACTGGCCCATTGTGCCTCTGCCAGTAAAAATGGAGGTCAGGAGGGCCGCATGTGGTCCTCCAGAGCTCTGTTTTCACTGGCAGAGGGTTGCAGGAGGCTGTCGCAGTCAAAAATGGAGCTCAGGAGCCTGTTTTCACTGGCAGAGTGCTCAGCCACCACATGCGCCCCTGATAGAAGTGACGTTGAGCTGGCCACACCCACCCTGTCCTCCCACAAGGTCAAACACAACCCTGATGTGGTCCTCAATGAAATAGAGTTTGACACCCCTGTACTAGAGGATCGAGGACACCATGAACCTCATCCTCCCTATTTTCAGGAGAACCAGCCTGGCAAAGAAGAGACCAACCTACTGCCCCCAACATCTAGCAGATGAGGTGGCTGCAAGGAGTTTGCTTTCTTCTTTGGTTGTCTTTTAGGGGCATGGAAACTCACAAAGGACTACCAGGAGGGCCATGTTTTATCCACTTCCTATAGACTGCCCTATGTGCTCCATTTTCAACCCCCTCAAAATGTCAAATATCAGTAGTGCAATCTTTTTACACCCAAAGTAAAGATGAAAATAATGGCCCATCCTTAATCTGCTACCAAGAAGACCACAAATAATTATTTGGGAGAGGGAGATTAAGGCCTTTTTTGTTTTGGGGCTAAGAATGTTAACAGGAGCAGGGTGGCACTGGAATGCAAGATATTTCTATTCCCATTCTTAAAGCTCCCTCAAATCTTTCAAAAAAGAAATTGTTAGGCTTAAGAGATTTGAATAGGAGATGTTTTGCTTCCCAAGTCTCTCATTCTTACTCACATCCTTAAAACTCTGAGAAAGATATCACTTCATCACTGTAGTCTCCTATGGCCTCCAACTCCTTCTCATTCTGGCCTCATTCACACTAGCCTTACCAATTGCCCCATCCATCTGCTAAAGAATATAATCACAAGTCAATCTTTAAATATGAGCTCCAGGCAGAAATCATTCTAGCCAGATAAAGACCAACAATTTCTCTCCTTCCTTATCTTGAAGAATTCATCTCATGGCAACCAGGATGAGATCAGTCCATGACAGTATAGCTACAGAGAGCTCCTTCCATCTCAAATCATGTTGCCACCATGACAGGAAAATCAGCTCAGGTTTCTGACTGTGCACTTCCTGTTAGGCTCTGGATGATGCGGGATAGATCCATGGTGTCATGGTGGCCATGGACTCTTAAGGATCTCAGACTTGTACTCAAAGAAGGCAGATTGAAATCCCTCCAGAATCATAAGTCTGGAGAAATGTGCTGCCAACTCTGAAACAGAGATCAGTTTCTAAGGCAGGAGGATTACTATGCAGCAGGGAGACTGGTACAAAATTCAGTCTGCTACCAGGAGATTGGTAGCAACAGTGTCAAGCCTTTCTCTGCTACCATTTTCAAAGGCTTGGAAAAACCTCTTGCCAGGGAGTAAAAATTCTTCCAAAACATCCCTGCTAATTAGAGGTGATAAACCGTGTTCTTCTCTGCTGTCAATGATGATAAAAATGAGACCCGGAAAGTAAGCTAAAAACATTTTTATTTATAAAATAAGAAAACCTAACAGAGCTACATGTTTGCAACCTAATCTCCACCAAGGCATATAGAAAAAGAACAAAGGAAAAGTACAACGGAAGTGACAGGAAGTGAAGTATAAACTCTGTACACATGCACAGTGGATCAAAACATCACAAGACTTTCTTATCTTATTACTATGGAGACAAGATAACACAGTGCTGGCTAGCAGACACCTGCTTGCTAGAATATGAGCTTAGAAGCTTGAAAACAGACAAACCAAAAAAACCGCAGTGACAAATGTTAAGTTTGCATGAAGAGTCAGACGCGGAGTGCTTCAGTGAAGAGTTTATTAGTGACTACAGCTCATAACAGATCCGATTTGGCTGGGCTGCAGCTGCTACTTATAGCCAGCAGCCGCAGTTGCCAGCCAATCAGAGTGCAGGATTTTCCCGCACTTTTTAAATCAATCATTTCTGACATTTTACAAGAACAGTTCAAACTAAACCAATGACATTCAAACCTGCATACATAACAACAAACAGTTCCCACGAAACTCTAAAGCCCAACTTAAGGAACAGGGTGTAATGTATGCAGCATTTGAAATGATTGGTTATAAAAGTACAGAGTTTGAAATGATTGGTTGTAAAAAGTGCGGGAAATCCGAGCACAGCCATTGGCTACCAGCCACGGCAGCCGGCTATAAAAGCTGCCGCAGCTAAGCCACTTCAGGTCCGTTCTGAGCTGTAGTCTGAAAATAAAAGAGCTGAAGCACTTCACGTCCTGTCTCCTTCTGAACTTAACACTGGCAACAAGGATGGGATCATAACGGAGGAGAAGACGACGCAGAAGAATCAGAGGTGAGATGACTGGGCTGAACACTCCCCCCAGCCCCCTTCAATCCGAAGAACGAAGATTGGTAGTCATATGCAGACAGATTTCAAATGTTTTTAGAAGGAAATGATCTAGCATCGATATCTGAGCAACGGAAAAGAGCGGTTTTCCTAACACACTGCGGTCCAGCAGTGTTCAAGATGGCAAAGGCTTTGGCTGCTCCAGCAGATGTGAAGGTGATGGCCTGGGCAGATTTGGAGAGGCTATTAAGGGCGCACTACACACCCCAAGTATCGTGCCTCATTCGCAGACACGAGTTCTACTGCCACGATCAAGGAGATGATGAAAGCATCAGTGACTTCATGGCAAGTTTGAGAAACATTGGAGGTGCTTGTGAGTTCAGCACACTAGAAGAAGCCATGCACCATCGTTTTGTCTTGGGCCTTAAGGACAAGGTTCTACAGAGTAAACTACTTATGAAGCCAAAAATTACGCTGAAAGAAGCCATTGATGAAGTGATAGCAGCAGAAGCCACAAAAACCTCAGCAGCAACAATGAGAAAAATGAATCGAACAATGTCCCATGCTGAAGGTGAGAAAACCACCACAATGCATTTTGACGAATTAGAGTCAGAATCAGAGTACAGCGGAGAAGAAGAAGGGATTAACAGGCTCAGAATGGAGCAGAAATGGAACGCCCAGGGCCGGAAGAAGCGAGACTTCCGCTGCGCAGGGTGCGGAGGGAACCACCCCCACATGGAATGCAAATTCCTGGAAGCCATTTGCCTCCATTGCGAAAAGAGAGGGCACATCGCGAGAGTCTGCAAATCATCCAGAACCCCACCAAACAGACGGAAGTTCGTTCCAAATAATAAAGACAGAGAAGTAAAACCCAGCAACACCAGCGAAAAAATGGGGCGAGGAACAGAAGCGAGCGGAAAAAATGAAACTCATCAAACTGTAACCATCGGGCATTCCTCATCACTGAACAATAGGAAGGTGCATGTCAAGGTGTATATCGAGGGAAGACCATGTCAGATGGAGGTAGACTCAGGTTCATATCTATCTATGGTGTCATGGGACACTATCCAAAGACTTTTACCTGAAATTCAGAAGCACCAATTCAAAAAACAAGCACTAACCCTCAAAGACTACCAAGGAAACAAGATTCCTGTAGTTGGAACAAGAAAATTCAACATGAAGTTCAAAAATCACACTAAAATTCTACCATTGACCATCGTAGACAAAGATCGCCCAAGTTTGCTGGGACTTGAATGGTTCAAGCATTTTTTGCGTTAAAAGAAAAAATCGATGAACAATTAGATAAACTGATTGCTCAAGGGGTACTAGAGCCCACAGACCACTCCCGATGGGAAACACCCATAGTTACCCCTGTCAAAGCAGATGGCTCTGTAAGAATTTGTGTGGACTATAAGGGGACACTGAACCATGCCCTACAACCGAGCGCATACCCGGTGCCAGTAGTACATCACTAGTTACACTCACTGGGCGGGTGCACTGTTTTCGCAAAGTTAGACCTGGCCCAAGCGTACCAGCAGTTAACAGTAGACGATACAACTGCAGAAGCACAAACTATTGTGACCCATTGGGGTGCTTTTAAATGTAAAAGATTACAATTCGGAGTAAGTGTGGCACCAGGCATCTTTCAAAGCCTTATGGAAAGGATGTTACAAGGCCTACATGGGGTGGTACCTTATTTCGATGACATCTTAACCTCTGTTAAAAATGACACTCAGCTATGAGAAAGACTCAGAGAAGTTCTAACTAGGTTCAAAAAAGCAGGTTTAAAGGTCAAAAAAGAGAAATGTATACTAAGAACTGACAAAGTTGAATTCTTAGGCTATATGATTGACAAACATGGTATCCACCCCACAGAAGCCAAAATTTAGGCAATCAAGGAAGCCCCCAGACCGAAATGCAAAGCTGACTTACAAGCATTTCTGGGACTCATTAATTTCTACCATATGTTTTTACCGCAGAAAGCAACCATTGCGGAACCCCTACATAGACTGCTTGATAAAAAAAACTGCATGGGTCTGGGGCAAAAGAGAAGAAGCCTTGGTGGCTCAGGCTGTTAAATGCCTGCACTTAAGTTCCAGCTGCCTACAATTACTGTAGGCTCGAATCCCACCAGGCTCAAGGTTGACTCAGCCTTCCATCCTCTCGGGGTAGGTAAATTGAGGACCCAAGATTGTTGGGGGCAATTAGCTGACTTTGTAAAAATGCTGCTTAGTAATAAGCAGGCATATACAATGGAATGAAGGCTATTGCTGAGCACACTGGGTTGTATCCCAAAATTGTAAGCTGCCTGAGTCTTCGGAGAAGGGCGGCATATAAATGTAATTTTAAAAAAAAGAAGCAGCGTTTAACAGTATTAAGAGACAAATCACTTCTGATTGTGTACTAATATAGTTTTGTGAAAATTTACCAGTGGTGTTAACATGTGATGCCTCCCCTTTTGGAGTGGGGGAGGGGTACTGAGCCACAAGCTACCGAGTGGCAGGGAAACTCCCATTGCATTTTATTCCCGCATATTGACTAAGGCAGAGAGAAACTATAGTCAACTGGACAAGGAAGCCTTGGCCATTGTAGCAGCTGTCAAGAAATTCCACGAATACGTGTATGGCAGAAAATTCACCATTGTCACCGATCACAAGCCTCTCCTCAGAATTGTGGCCGGGGATAAACCAACGCCAATCATCCTGTCACCACGAATGATGAGATGGACTGAATTCCTCACGGCATACTCCTACAAACTCATTCATCTACCGGGAAAAGAAATAGGGCATGCAGATGCATTAAGCCTCTGCCCATTACCCTTGCACACTGAGCACCCAACTCCTGAGATTTTCACTTTTTTCTTAGAAACAGTTGAGAAGTTACCTGTGAATGCTGCTGAAATTGCTAGAGAGACAGCTAAAGACAGCTTGCTGGCCCCTATCCTGAGTTGGATCAAGAAGGGTTGGCCACAACATGAACTCACTGATGCCAGCAAACCCTTTAAGTCCAGGCAAACCGAACTATCTGTGTTAAAGGGTTGTATATTGTGGGGTAATCGAGTGGTTATTCCTGCAAGGTTACAGAGGGAAGTATTGGAAATGTTGCATGAGGGGCATCCGGGGATTGTAAGAATGAAGGGATTGGCTAGGAGCTATGTATGGTGGCCAGGGATAGACAAAATGGTTGAAAACTGGGTGGCATCCTGTAGGAATTGTCAGGAAATGCGGCCTGCACCACCTGTCGCCCCTAAACAGGAATGGGAATGTCCTAGGGGACCATGGTCAAGGATTCACATTGATTTTGCTGGCCCTACAAAAGGGCATACTTTTCTGATTGTTGTAGATGCATACTCCAGATGGCTTGAGGTTCTCCCTATGTCCTCCACCACGGCCGAAGCTGTCATCAAACAGCTGAGGAAACTTTTTGTAACTCACGGGTTGCCCGATGTTATTGTTTCTGACAATGGTCCCCAATTTACTTCCAACCTTTTTGAATCATACTTAGCACAACAGGGCATTAGACCCCCTTACAGCCCCCGGGCACCCTTCGACTAACGGCCAGGCTGAACGTATGGTACGGTTTACTAAGGAGAAACTTCAACAGTTAGGTCCCGGGGACATCTCTGAAAAGGTGGACAAACTGCTCAGTATCCAACACATTACCCCCAGCCCTTCCACCAATTTAACCCCTGCCGAACTCTTAATGGGCAGGAAACTCAGGTCAACCCTCGACCGCCTTCACCCCACTTACGCAACTGCCGCGCCAGTAGACTCCACTAGCAAGACTCGCATTTTTCACATTGGTGATCGAGTTTATGCTAAAAATCTTGTGGGCGAGCCCTTATGGATACCTGCAGAGATCATCCATGTAACAGGGCCCAGATCTTACAGGGTTCAGACAGAGGATGGGTTCCTTTGGAATAGGCATATAGACCAATTACGGTCCAGAAAGTCTCTGGACATTCGCCTTGGCTCCTTTCTGGACTCCTTGCGCACAACCCAATCCATGGGGGAAGTGGGAGACATTGAAGATAATGAACAAGTAATATACCCCCAGTTTAACGAGCTAACATGGCAAAAGCCATCCCAAACCTTAACACAATCCTCACAACTGCTAACACCAATAGAAGACAGCACACCTTTACCAATGTTAGAGGATGACATGGGGCCAGAGGTGGACTGGGAGGAGAGACCAGGTTGGAGTAACCAAACTGGATCTACCGACCAAAAAAGTCCAAATAAGGAGATGTCAACAACTTCCATTCCCTCCAAACATATGGAGGTTCCTAGAACACTTGAACCATGCAGGTCCCAACGAAACCATAAGAGCCCCACCTATTTGCAAGAATACATTAGATAGATGGGGGGTTTGAGTATGGACTGGACCAAGTGGGGAGGGGTGTAATGTATGCAGTGTTTGAAATGATTGGTTATAAAAGTACAGAGTTTGAAATGATTGGTTGTAAAAAGTGCGGGAAATCCGAGCACAGCCATTGGCTACCAGCCGCGGCAGCCGGCTATAAAAGCTGCCGCGGCTAAGCCACTTCTGGTCTGTTCTGAGCTATAGTCTGAAAATAAAAGAGCTGAAGCACTTCACGTCCTGTCTCCTTCCGAACTTAACACAGGGTGTCACATCCAGCAACCTGTTGGCCAGTGCTCCTGAAAGCAATAGCAACAGCAATAGCATTTAAACTTGTATACTGCTTTGTAGTGCTTTATAGCACTCTCTAAGTGGTTTACAGAGTCAGTATTTTGCCCCAACAATCTGGGTCCTCCTTTGGCCAACCTCAGAAGGATAGAAACCTGAGTTAACCTTGAGCCAGTCAGGTTTGAACCGCATTCTAACCATTGCACCACCATGGATCCTTAAGATAATAACCACCCTACCCCCACCCCAGTCCTGGCACACCTGAAACCCAGAATTTAAGGTGCATAACAGAGAAAGGTAACTAGGAAAGGATGAAAACACACACATGTGCGCACACACATATATACACAAACACAGACACAAATACATACATAGATAAATTTTCTCCAATCAAATGCAAAATGCAGATAGATAAGAGAAATGGGGAGAGCTGATCAACAATCAGTTACGTCTTATTGTATTCCAGTACTCATCATCAACTTTCAATGATATCATGTTGGAAACAAATTTTGTACTTAATTTCAGACTTAATCTCTCACATTTGTTTTGTTTAAATCCAGTATCTATTTTACAAAAACATGTGAATTGTTTTGACGTCAATGTATTTTGTTTTATAATCATAACATATATAGATATTATTGGAGGAAAGTTAATTTTTATTTGCAGGGATCTGTGTGGCCTGTTGAACGAAATATTGAGAGCCCCAGTAGGGGTGATCAGGAATATTATATGTAAGCAGAACAATTGTCTTTAAAACAACAGTCAATCAAATGGGCAATTAAGTGACCAATTCACTTTAATTCAATGATCTGACAGCAACTGCATGGCAGAAAATTATTCAATTACAGGGCCATTGAACTGGAAGTGATAATACAATAGAATGTGCTAGGATCAGTTCACGCCTGGTGTAATTGCACCAAGAAGGAAGACTGTCCATTATGTCAGCAGGATCACAAATGTCTTTGTCTAAGGGTCACTGGGAGAGTCAATCACACCCTCTGGCTTGTGGAATGAATTTATACTCTCATTCATTTTCTTGTACCTTGGTAATAGGATGGAAGATGTCTGCAGAAAGCAGGACTGATATTATTACCTAGCACTGCAGTGTCAATTATTCTTGAATCTGGAGACCTCAGGGAAAAGTATCATAGCTCTTTATTTTTTTTTAATGCCAGCCGTACTAGCTACATTGCAAAATTGCTGTTGCCTTTATACTTTACTAGTGTATGAAAAAACTCCAAAAGAAATGGACTATTTATTCCATTGCTAGTTCTCATACATAGTTCTATGCATTACCTTGTAGAAAGTTAGCACCCACCTACCCCTCCTAGAAGAATGAAGTATTTTGAGAAATATTTAAAAAGGCAGAATATTATATTTCCCTAAAAGAGAAAAATGTTTCTAAAGACAGAAACTCAGAGCCTCAGCTCCCTGACCCTAAGCATATACTAAGCTGAGGCCAGCCTTTAGAAGTGCAGATTTGGTAATCCATTAATCCCAGCAGCAGGTCTGAACAAAGGTAGGATTAGCCCTCAGTCCCTTCATTGCATCAGCACACTTCAACCAAACTTGACTTCAAGACAGACTTGACCCCTGCATAGCCCCATTGGAATCTGACAGCAACCAATAGAATACATGTCCTTGCCATAGGAACAGGAAGCTCAAAGGCAAGGCCCAAGAGAGGGTATAAATAACCCTTACTCCATGTTGTCAGCTACTCAGGACCTAAAACCCATGTGGTCCTGTTCACCAATAAACCATCTTTCCAATCAGCTTCCATGTTTCCAGTGTCTTTCTCCCCACTTGGAACTGAACCAGATGGACATTTCTTCCAACACCCTCTTACAAATGCATGGACAGCTTATATGCATGCATCAAAAGATTGACATATCAATTTGCCCAAACATGCAAAGACTGCCCCTTCCAAGCCCACCCACTCTCCTTTTGCCCCTAGATTCCAGTTTTATTTCATCGAGTAAACTCTGGAATGAACACAGCTCTAGACTTTGATAAAGCAAGGCTCTGTAATTACAAGTGAAGGCTTTTAATTGTTGCATTTAAATGAACAAGCTGAGCATCTTTTCAGGTCCGGAACTAAGTGAATGAGCCATGAGCACAATTTTCCATATAGAGAGAGACTGTCCTAATTATAGTTAAGTTTGGCATCAAGATATAAAATAAAAACCATTTTACTGAATTAATGAAAGAATGAATAGAAACATATAAATGGCCAGAATAAGGGTTAAGGAATGTTGGGTAAAAGCTGAAAGCTTGCAGTCAGCATGACATGGGAAAAGAACCAAGGGGGATGAGAAGGGAATGGGGGATGGAATATGAAGTGCTATACAAAGTCCAATGAGGAAAAATACCAAGTTTCTGGAAATAGACTGGCTAACTCATGCATAAGCAAAGGGAGCCAATCAGATAGAAGAAGACTTGCTTCTATACCACACAATTTCCTTGTAAGCAGGATGCTAATCCCTGGAATAGGTGATATACTACTACGATACTAAAGAAACTGTCCAAGAACATTGATGATAGGAAACTCTGAACTCTGAAGTAGCAGAGTTAATTCCTTGCTTGGACATCAAATAAGGACATGACATCATCTTTCTAAGCGGAAAGACATTTCAAAGAGAGAGATTAAAACAAGTAACTGGGGATGACTAACAAGTGAACATCAGCTTGAAGCATCCAAGCAACAAAGTTCACTCCTTCCCCCACCTTTGCCCTAGAAGGCATTTTGACTGTGGAAGTATGAATAGAGAACGTCAATAACGAATCTATAACAAGCAATCTTCTATATAATTAATAATGTATTCATGGAACCATAAAACTCTAAAGGACAATTTGATGCTCTGCGAGATGCTAAGCATTTTCCATCTTGTAACAATAAAATAGTCTTTGCTATGCTTAGTTTTGAATAATCTTTACCTTGCCTAATACAGTATCTTCTTCCATCAATCATACAGTTTCCAACTTAATCACTCTGGTTTGTTTTAGAAATAGAATCAATTAAATGAAAGTGCCGTACCTTCTCTAAGTGCATAACTCAACGCCTGAAGAGGAAAGTCAGATTACATGAAGCAGATCAAGTCAGTTCTGAAAACACAATTTTAATTTTTTTCCTGAAACTTAAAAGAGAGTTTGATTTACTCCAGAAAGTGTGTCCTGGCAGTTTCTTCAAGTTAAGAATTTATTCTTTGGACTATTGCTATTGCTGATGAGATTGCTGTTTCTGGATTCAAACTAAAGATTTTGAAGGAATCCATTGAGATTCCAAAGACAGTAAGCCAGTTGTATAAGACATTGATAAGGATTTAATGAAATTGATATTAATTATTTATGTGACCTTTGGAAGATGAGCTCATAGGTCCTGTTCCTATAAATCAGTGAGAGTTTCCTTTAAAGAATGTAAAGTAAGTCTCTGTTTATCTTAAAATGAGGTTTCTATAACTGGAAAAAAATATTTCATAGAATAATACAGTTGGTAGGGAAAATTGAAACCGTTTAGTCTAATCCCCTGTGTTGGAATCCAAACTAAGGTATCCCCGGCTGGAGGCAGTTTATCTTCTGCTTAAACATGTCCAGTTAAAAAAATAACCATTATTTTGCTAGATAAATGATTCCATTGTTGAATTGTTTACTATTAAACTTTTTAAAAAAATCAGAATCTTCCAGTATCCTGAATTCATTATTTGCCTCATATATATTCTGAGAAGAAAATCAGGTAATTTGTGACTTATGACTGGTCGGTTAATGAGTGGTCAAAGTTATGAGGGATTCTATGTTATCAATATGATATATCATTTACATTAAAGACCACAAAGAAGAAAAAGAACATGTACAAACAAACATGACAAAAATATTTGACTAATGCTACAAACATTCTGCAATACTTCGTGTTTTCATAGATTTCATGTCTGAGGATAGATTTATGAAGAACATCTGTATTGTTAATACACTAAGATTGGGTTAAAGTTATTTTAAAAATGTAATAATGTCAACTTTAGACCATGTAAATCCTAAGGGTTTTTTCTGTGTGTGTGTGTATGTGTGTGCGTGCGTGCATGCTTGCATGCGTGCGTGCGTGCGTGTATGAGAGACAGAGAGAGACAGAGAGGGGGGGAGAGGGAGAGGGAGGGAGGGAGAACACACACACACACAGAAAGAGGCCTTTGAATTAATTTTGACTCCAGATGACTCCCAACACAACTCCCTATAATTTTCTTGACAAAGTTTTCAGAAGTGGTTTGCCATTGCATACTCAGAGGGAATGACTGGCCCAAAGTCATCCAGTTGGATTCATGCCTAAGGCACGACTAGAACTCACATTCTCCTGGATTTTAGCCTGATGCTTTAATCAGTACACCAAACTGGCTCTATATTAAGACAAATATAATTACAGGTAATCCTCAAGATACAACCACAATTGAGCCCAAAATTTATGTTGCTAAGTGAAACATTCGTTAAGTGAGTTTGCCCCATTTTATGATTTTTCTTGCCACCATTGTTAAGTGAATCACTGCGTTTGTTATGTTAGAAACAAGGTTTTTAAGTTGACTTTGCTCATCAGAAGGTCATAAAAGGTGGATCACATGACTCCAGGGCACTGCAACCATCATAAATATGGTTGAGGATGAACCAACTTCAACTCAAGTCTGGCAAGACAGAGTAACTTTGGGATTTGGTCCCTCCAGGGACTGTTGACTTGTCATCTTTGGCTCTGGATGGGACTGCAGTGGCAATAGCAATAGCACTTAGACTTATATACCGCTTCACGGTACTTTACAGACCACTCTAATCAATTTACAGACCCAACATATTCCCCCCAACAATCTGGGACCTCATTTTACCAATCTTGAAAAGTTGGAAGGCTGAGTCAACCTTGTGCTGGTCAGGATCGAACTCAGAGGTGGTATTCAGCAGGTTCTGACCAGTTCTGGAGAACCAGAAAATACCACATCTGACTGGCCCCACCCCAGGGGTGGGATTCTACCAGTTTGCACCCATTCTCTAGAACCGGTTGTTAACATTCTAAGCAGTTTGGAGAACCTGTTAGAAGAAATTACTGGCCTAATTCTGTAAGGAAGGCAGGAAGGAAACATTCTGGTGTTGCTTACAGAAACTGCCTCTCTGTTAACCCTTTTTTTTTTTTTTTTTTTTTTTTAGAAAAGTTTATTTACAATATAAAAAGACATACAAACATACAAACATACAGTCACATATGAATAAAAATACATCACACATTAGTTGCAGATCGGAAGTGTTTTTCCATAAGCAGTTACAGTCTTATATAATCATAAATATTTCTTCTTATAATATTCGCTTGGTTTAATCTCTATTATGAAGTTTCCTTTTATCACCTCTTTCGAGTTCTTCTGACACCTTACGTCTCTATCTCCTGCTTCTATAAATTCTAGTATTCTAATATTTCAAATAACACTCTATTTTCCAACATTTCCATTTCCATTTCCTTCATTCTTATGTTCCATCCAATTATACCACTTTTCCCATATCCTGTAATAATCTGTATCTTCTTTTCCATTTAATTTGAGAGTTAGTCTCTCCATTTCAACACATTCATACATTTTGTTTATTACAATTTGTATAGAATTATAGGTTCTTTCCATTTTTTTTGCTAAAACGATTCGAGCAGCTGTTAACAGGTGTGCAATCAGGTATTTGTCTTTTGGAGGAAATTTTTCTTTATCATTCCAAGTAGAAACAGTTCTGGTTTCCACTCCAGCTCACAATCCATCACCTCCTCAATCCAATTTTTAATTCCTGTCCAATATTTTTAATTTTGGGCATGTCCACCACACATGGTAGTAGGTTCCTATTTTGTCCTGGCATTTCCAACAGTTTGGATTTGCCCGGGAATATTTTTGCCAGTCTAGCGGGGCCAAATGCCACCTGTACATCATTTTATATTGGTTTTCCTTATGCATACTGACTTTGTATATTTTAAGTTTTCTTCCCAAATATCTTCCCAATCATTTAAATCTAATTTGTATCCTATATTTCGCTCCCAGGCTACCATTGATCCTTTTACTAATTGTCCCACTCTTTCCTGTTCTAACAATAATTTGTATAGATATTAACTTTTCCTCTAATCCCAACAATATTTTGTCCAGATTTGTATTTTTGTTTCTATCCCATATTCCTTTATATCTTTATTATATCTTGATTTAATTTGTAAGTAGACCCAATTATCTATTGATATGCCTTCCATCTCCAAATCTTGTTTTGTTTTTAGTTTTCCATCTGTATCAATATCTGGTAATATTTAAGTTTTTATTCAAATCCATTGTATTTGGATTAAGGTTGCTTCCATTGCTGAAAACCACCTTGGTATTTTCGTATAATTTTCTTTCTTATCTCAGCCCAATTTTTAATCAATGCATTTGAATTATATGTTTTGTAGTATGATTTTGTCTTTTATCCATTCGGGTTCCATAAAGTGCATGCCATCCTATCTGTAGGTCATGCCCCTCAAGTGTTAATATTCTCCTATTTCTAATCTGACCCATTCTTTTGTCCATAGCAGACTTCATGACTTTATAATAGATTTCCCAATCTGGCAGTCCCAGTCCTCCTCTACTTCTATCGTCTTGAAGATATTCTCTCTTTATCCTTGCCCTTTTCCCATCCAAATGAACTTCATTGTCATCTTATTCAATTCCATGAAAAATTTCTTATTTGTTAGTATTGGAATAGTCTGGAACAGAAATAAAACTTTGGAAGAATATTCATTTTAATTATTTGCAATCCTCGAGGAAGGATATTTTGCAATTTATTCCAGTTTTCTAGATCCTTTTTGATTTGTTTTAAAATTTTTATGTAATTATCCTCCCACAGCATCATTGTTCTATCTTTTCTTATTTTATTTGTAATCCCATAATCTCTTCAAGCCTCTTTTGTTTAGAGATTGTCATATTTTTAACTAACAATTTGGTTTCCCCTATTTACCTTTAAGCCTGCTAATTCCCCAAAATCATTTATTTCTTTCATTAAAATCGGGCTGTCTCTAAAGGTTCTTCTATTATGAAAGCCATGTAGATCTGCAAATGCCTGTATTTTATATTCTTGATTTCTAATTTTGCTCCTCTTATATTTTCATTTCCCCTAATTCTAGATTAATAATGTTTCTAAGACTGTAATGAATAATAGTGGTGATAGTGGACATTGTCTAACCTTTTCTATTTTAAACATTTTAGTGGTCTACCATTTACTAATACATTTGCTTTTTGGGTATCATATATTGCATTTATCATTCTTTCAAAATTTTGTCCAAATTTCATTTTATTAAATTGTTGTTTCATAAAGTCCCAGTTCAAATTGTCAAATGCCTTCTGTGCATCTAAAAAGATTAGAGCCATTTGGTTGCTTGGGTGGCATTCATAATATTCTAGTATATTTATTATTATTCTTATATTATGTCTAATCTGTCTTCTCGGTAAAAATCCATTTTGGTCTGTGCTAATTTTCCCACTAATAATTCCTTTTTAATCTTTGTGCCATAATTGTCATGAAAATTTTATAGTCAGTATTTAACGATATTGGTCTATAATTTTTGATTTGATTACTGTTTGTATCTTCTTTTGGGTATGAGTGTTATATATGCCTCCTTCCAAGAATGGGAATTTTGGCTTTACCCAATGTTCATTACATACTTCTAAGAGTATTGTTTGAGTATGTCCCCATCTTTTATAATATTCACTGGATATCCATCTGGACCTGGTGTTTTATTATTTTTGCATCTGAATTGCTTTCTTTAATTCATCTATTGTTATCTCTTTATTTAACAAATCTCTTTCTTCATCAGTGAGTTCCTGTATATTTCCTTCCTTAAGTATTCTTTTATTTTAAACACTTCTACCTTTTCTTGTTTATATAATTCCTGAAGTATTTTCTTGCAATTTCTTTCTTTTTCCAGATCAACCTCAAGATCTCCATTTCATTCTCTAAA